>CM068764.1:4685479-5285479 GCA_035084275.1 Hydrolagus colliei | reverse complement strand
CACTGGAGCACTTTGAGATCTCTCAGTGATGTGATAAGGCGCAATATAAAATCCAAGGCTTATTATTATTATTTTCTATCTTCTACTCCCCGCCCATGTTACGGAGAATAAACTGAGATCAACAGAATGGCTTAGGTGAAGTCCCTTCAAATTTGCTGAAACGATGCAGAAATCTGACCTTCAGAGAAACATTCATGCAGTGCTTTCCCACCATTTTACTCATCTCAGCTAACTCTGCTAACTGGCCTTTTCAGTCATCTCCTATCCTGGCCTGAAACTAATGGTGCACCAAGCAGGGTTCATCTCCCTCGCTGTTGTACGAGTCACGCCGTCTTCCTGCAAATCAACTAAAAATTAACCACAGCACCTGAAAGAGAGTATCATTTACGCAGAGAGGAGTCTTCACAAAGTGAAAATTAATCTTTTCCTGGCATCGCCTAAGCTGCCTCCAAGCCAAACACATCACTAAAACTCTTCACAATGTTCCAGCGTCAGAGCTTTATTACTCTCTCGCTCTCTCCTCCCGTGGTCATGAGCAGAAAATAACCTCTCTTCTTAGGGCTCCGTGAGCCGCACTCCATTCCGATGGCTTAGGCTCAGGAGCAATGTGATCTTCCATCAACCCAACTAGCTTAAAATGACGCCTCTGGCACTGCATTCAGCAGTCCCTCCGCCTCGCCCCCTCTCCTGCTTCCTTCAAATCTTGCCTCAAGACTCTCCTCTTCAATGGACCCATCGGCAACTCCTAATCCCCCACTTCCCTCCCCACCCTGTCTGCAGCTCGGGTCTGAAGCAGTGACTGTCCAGCGCCTTGGGACGTCCTCCTGACGTGAAAGGCGCTATACAAGTGTATTTTTGTTGTTCTATAATTCCAGCTGAGTTGTCAGTGGGTTATAATTTTTAACAAAAGATTCAATCCAAATTCTCACCTAGACTAGCAGGATAGAGCATGGAGGGATGATGGGGATGGGATTAACTAATAATCCACATGTATGCAGATGACATCCAACTATACTTTTCCACTTCAACTTGCGGCCCTCAGTCCCCTGATGTTCTCTCAGCTTGTCTGTCAGACATCAGGAGCTGGATAAGCGCAAATTTTCTTCAGCTAAATGTTGACAAGACAGAAGCCATACTTTTTGGCTCTCATTGACCTCTTCAGTCCCACGGCTCTCAACTCTTCTGTCTACCTGACCTGCCCCTAAAATTCTCCGAACCCATACGTAACTTAGGCATCAGTTTCGACCCCCAATTATCCTTCCTCCCCCAAATCTGGTCCCTCACTAGCACCGCCTTCTTCCATCTCCAAAACATCACCTGTCTCCACCAATATCTCACCCCAAAAACTGCTGAAAACCTGGTCCATGCCTCTGTCACTTCTCAGCTGGACTATTCCAATGCCCTCCTCACCGGTCTCCACTTCACCACCATTCATAAAATCCAGCTTATTAAAAATTCCGCTTATTAAAACTTCACTGGCTCCCTGTATCAGAGCGGATCGATTTCAAGATCCTCACTCTTGTGTTCAAATCGCTCCACTCCTCTGCTCCCACCTACCTCTCTGACCTCCTCCCTCCTAACAACAATACCCTTTGCCTTCTCTCTTCTGGTCTGGCCTCCTCCTGGACACCAAATCCTCCATTCCACTATCAGCGGCCATGCCTACAGCCACTACACCCTGAAGCTCTGGAACTCCCTCCCTCACTCCCTTCACCTCGTCCCCTCCTTCCCTATTTTCAGGTCGCATCTGAAGACTTTTCTTTTCGACTGCGCTTTTGGTCACCTTTTCCCCCCCTCCCCCTGGCTCAGCCCCGGGATCTGCTTTGTGAAGTGCCCTGAGACACTGTCTGGTGTGGAGGGCGCTATATAAATCCAAGTTGTTTTTGTCATTGTTGTTAATCTTTACATTTGATACAACTCCTTTCAAATTAGGAGGAATATCTCAAAGCGCTTCGCAGGATATTCAGTAAAGTGCAGTTGACTGAGTATTGGTAGGTGAATGCAGCAACCAATTTGCACACAGCAATGTTCCTGGAAACAGCCATGAAGTCCATGACCAATTTGATCTGTCAGATTGTTGGCCAGGAAACCAGGAGAAACTCCCTTCTCTATTCCAGTACTGCCAAGGGTCTCTTAACATCCCTTTACAAGGGTCTCTGAACTTCAATGTAACATCCCTGAGACTCGTTGGAGTTTCAACAAAGACTAGGTTCAAAGATCAAAGGGGTTGCACCCACAACTTTCTGACTCAAAGGTGAGAGTGCTAATGCCTGAGCCAGGCAAGTCAGGGGAAAGGGAAATCAAAATTCATACGCAAATATATTCTGCAATGTTAACATTTTAATAACTTCTTTGAAAGTTCCAATACACAGCCCAAAATATATTCTTGAGGAAGCAAAGTACAAAGGAAGTAAAGGGACTTCACTTTGAGTAGTGTAACTCCAATGGCCAAACTTGTATTAGGGATTGCCAAAGGTAACATTGACCATTAAAATCTCACAACAAAGTAGTCCATTGCGTCTTCATCATAGACTACTGGAAACTTCAGCCAATATGAATATTATGGACAAGAAGCCCACACTGAGGTGAGGCCTCAGCTGGAATACTGTGTTCAATTCTGGTCACCACACTACAGAAAGGATGTGAAGGCATTGGAAAGGGTACAAAGAAGATTTACTAGGATGGTGCCAGGATTGAGGGACTTCAGCTATGAGGAGAGGCTAGATAGGCTAGGGTTATTCTCTCTGGACAGAGAAGATTGAGGGGAGACCTAATAGAGGTTTATAAGATCATGAGGGGTTTCGACAGGGCAAATAGAGAAAAACTATTTCCACTCGTGGGTGAATCTGTGACTCGTGGTCACAGATTTAAAATAGTTTCAAGGCGAAGTAGAGGGGAGCTGAGGAGAAATTTTTTCACTCAGCGAGTTGTTCGAATCAGCGAGTTGTTCGAATTTAGGGAGAACAGGTCTATTAGGCTATGGGGAGCGGGCAGGGCAGTGGGATTGAATCGCTCTTTTCAAAGAGCCGGCACAGACTAGATGGGCCGAATGGCCTCCTTTTGTGCCGTAAAATTCTATGAATCTATGAAAACTGTACAAAGCCAATGTGCCAAAATACTGAGATATCTTCAATATGAATTACTGTTTTCGGTCCATATAAATCATCTGGCCTTGAGTATAGGGAATACAATATCCAAGTTTGCAGATGATACAAAGTAGTAAACAGTGAGGAGGATAGTAGCAGAATTCAGGAGGATGTAGATAGACTGGTAAAATACATGGATACGTGGCAGTTGAACTTTAATGTGGATAAATGCGAACTGATGCATTTGGGGAGGAAGAATGAGGAGAGGTGGTATAAGCTGATGGTAGAATTTAAAAGGGGGTGAAGGAACAGAGAGACCTGGGGGTTCATAGAAGTAAATCTTAGAAGCTGGCGGGACAGGTAGATTAAGCTGTTAAAAAAACATATGGGATAGGGTTTATAAATAGGGGCAGAGAATACAAAAGTCAAGAAGTTATGATGAACCGTTATAAAACACTGGTTCGGCCTCAGCTAGAGTACTGTGTTTAGTTCTGGGCACCTCACTTTAGGAAGGATGAGGGTGCAGATGAGATTTACCAGGATGTTACCAGGAATGAGGGACTTCAGTTGTCAGGAGAGGTTATAGAAATTAGGATTATTCTCCTTGGAGCAGAGAAAGTCGAGAGGAGATTCAATAGAAGTTTTCAAAATTATCAGGGAATTCGGCAGTGTGAATAAGGAGAAACTATCTCCATTGGTGAGTGGGTCGGTAACCCGAGGACACTGATTTCATATAGTTGTTTTAAAAAATTAGTTTAAGAAAACAGAGGGAAGGTGAGGAGAATTTGTTTTACAAGACGAGTTGTTCTTATCTGGAATGCATTGCCTGAAAGGGTGGTGGAAGTCAATTTGATAACAACTTTTAAGAGAGAAGTAGATAGTTGCTTAGGGAGGACAGGTTTGCAGGGCTGTGGGGAGAGAGTGGGGATTGATTTGGAAAAGCTCTTTTCAAAGAGCCGACACAGACACGATGGGCCAAATGGCCTCCTTTTACGCTGTACAATTCTATGATTCTATGATTCAGTGGATAGTCAACAACAACAACCTGCATTTATATAGCACCTGTCATGCAGGATAGCGTCCCAGAGTCAATTCAGGGAATAGTTATTTCAGGGGATAGACAATTCAGAGAATCAGTTTGCAGGTTCCTGAAGTCAGCATATTGACCACCAGTTCCATAGAGGTGGTGATCAAAAAAGAAATTCATATGAAGATGGATATTTGATCCATCTCATCTCATGTGTCTAGAATACTAACCCTACTGTCTCCCTGTTACACCACCAAGCAATTTCTTTGCAAGAGATCACAGGAAAGGTTTGTACAAAGAAGGTTCTTCTGTCTCCTTGGTCTCATCCTAACACAATACCAATTGCACCCTCTATCTATGATAAGTTTAAGTGAGTTGGATGTCGCTGCTTCTACTATTCTCGTGATCAGTTGCTGTTTGCTCTCTGTGCAAAGAAAATGTTCCTGTTTCTGACCTAAATTGCCTTTTCACAACCTTAGCCATCTTAGCCTGCTGGCCGACGTGTGTGGCCACTCCTTGCACCAGAATAACCCTTCACTTCACATTCAATCCACACTTTCATACCCTTTACAGGCTGGAGAGCATTGAAGAGGGTTTTAGAGACGTCAGCATTATCCCTTCTCTTTGGCTTTCGCTAGTTGTTCCTGCACTTCTGTTCTACAGCCAACTCTACATCTGAATAGCACAGGGTGTTCCTTCAGACTCCTGCAGTAAAATCACGAGACTGGGCTGGTGACAGCTGAAACAGTCTACTGAGCTTTTGTCTCCTGATCTGTCCTGTCTCCCTTTCGAAGTGGCTTTTATGAAGCCTCCTGGCTGCCTTCAATACGTACCTTTCTACATCACCCGCTCAAGATATGTGTCTCGTTCCACCTCACTCCCACGTCTGCAACCTTTGCATTTTATTGCCCAAGGAAAGCTGACAATTTGTGAATTACAGCTGTCAAAATCGGGTAAATATTTTACTTATCGTGGCGTAACAGTGACACTTATGATTATTACCTCTATCTCCTGTTGGAAGCCAAAGCGTCGATGAAATTCAGAGTTAGGGCCTCAATGTAGCCTCTACGGTTACATTTGGCATTGATGACACAGCCCACAAGACTATGCAATTTCTGGGTTCAAGTGAACCCCATTTTCTGACCAGCAATCCCTCAGATATAATTGGTGGGCCAGTCATGGTCATTTGTGGAAAGCTGCTACACCCATATTTAGTTGCATGTTTGCCTACAAAATACACAGTCACTAGACTTTACAGTAAATCCTATGAAGCACACTGAGACATCCTTCAGACATGAACGATGCCATATAAAATGCACAGAATATTATTATTCTATCATATGAAACATGGAGGATGAATTGGACATTATTAGGGATGTCCTATATAGTTCAGTGTTTCGAGCACTCACCTCACAAGTGAGAGACCTGGGTTCAATTCTCAGAAGGGTGATACATTGGGCAAGTTTCCTTACACCACTCACCTCTGCTTACCTGTCCGGTTGTATAATTCGTCAATTACATCTTACCACATTATACAATTCTGTAATAATAATAATCCTTGCATTTGATATGGCACTTTATCACGTCTTCTAGACGCCTCAAAGTGCTTCACAGAATATATTGTAGAGTGATTTGACTGCATATTTTGTGGGCAAAATTGAGTAGCTGCCGGAAAAGCAATGCATCAATGGACTGGATATTTGGCAAGTGCAGCACCTCAATGCAAACTTCGCGTAAAAAAAATTTATTTAGTCTCACACTCACTGCCATTACAATGCAATGGTCAAACCGTCCATCTTGTAGGGGGGGGGCTTCGAAAGAATAAATATTCATAGCCTTCCGTGAACTCTCCGTGGCAATTGCAGCGTTTCAGTGATGGAACCGGAAAAATTCGCCACGTAATCCCTGGGCAAAGATTTCCCAATATTAAAAAGGCGCATCTTGTCATTCGTGGAGCATTTCTGTCAGTCAACGATTAACGCAAAGAAAAACAAACAGCCCGGCCAATTTGGTGAGCGTGTCGCCGTATTCTGAAAGGGCGGCTCATCAACCATGGAAAACGATGTGTGAAAACGTTAACCTTCTCTGGGTTTATTTTAGCACTTTGCAAACAATGACAAATAAATGAGTTCAATGGGGTTTTTTTTTGCAAACAGCCACCAGTCACTTAAAGAGGCATTGAAGCCTTGCTGACTGCACTTGAATCAAGTTACTTAATTGAAGATTTATTGTTCCAGGGGTTGGTGGGGAGTTGGGGTGGTGGTGGGGGGAGGAGAAGAAACTGCGGGGAAATCAAGTCAAGTGAGTTGATTCTGTTGGTCAAGTGCCTTCTTTAACACTGAAGTGTCACAGAGTAGAAAGATACAATCCCGAATGACATTTGTATAGCTCCTTTTACTTTGGGAGGACGTCTCAAGGCACCGTACAGTCAAGGATTTGTGCTATGTTAGCTGATCCCCTCCCTAGAGCTCAGTCAATATTCTAAGTGAAATTTGGGAAGAGGAAGCGAATTGACTCTATGATTCTATGAATCAGGTGATAGTCAACAGTAACAACAACTTGCATTGATATGTCACTTGTGGGTATAAAGTTTAGGTTTATAAAGTTTATAAAGTAAGGACAATTGTTGGGTAGTAAATGTTGTCCTGAATTTCTTCCTCCCCACCATCCCAATCCATCCACCCCAATATGGCTGACCTTTCAAGTAAAAAGTCCAAAATGTCCCAGTCAACAATCCCTCAGATAAAATCGGTCGTTCAATTCAAGGCTGTTTGTGAGACATTGCTCTGTGCAAATTGGCTGCTGCATTAACCTACACAAAAAAAATACAGTCACTATATTTTACAGTTAAAAAAATAATGTGAAGCACTTTGAGACATTTTGGTGAGGCGCAATATAGAAAATGCAAGGATCATTATTGTTAGTACTGAAAACAATAAAATAATTCATAACGGCTGCGTGGGACTCGTCAATAAACGACTGTTTATTAAAAGAGTGGGATTTCCCTTTAAGAATTTTTACTTTGTCTCTCTGCCTTTAGATTCTCCAGTTGGGTCAGGACAGAAGATCGCAATCTAAGGCTCCACTCAGACATTCACTAATTGTTTTATCACACGGCATTAAGCTTTGATGTGCTGCTTAAAATCATCCTGCTTTGGCTTCCTCACTGTGGCATTTATATCTCCTTCGCTACTTGCCTTTTTGTTTCCTGAATGATTTCTCCCCAGGAGGGAGAGACCTCTGTCACTTTTATATCCAGCTCCTTCTCATGGCCACTTCATGCCACTTACTTCAATAAGAGACAGCCTTCAAGCCCCACACTGGGACGTTCAACTCATAGTCCAGGCTGATGTCCCAATACATTGCTGGGGATGGGAGGGAGGGAGAGTGAGGGGGGGAACTGCATTGTCAGAGGCGCGATCCCCTCTGATGAGATGTTAATCTGAGGTCCCATCTGCTTGTTCAGGTAGACTTTAAAGGGTCCCTCCATAGGTTGAAAAGAGAAGGGATTTTCTCCCAGTGTCATGGCTAACGATTCCTCAAATAAAATTGGTTGTACACTTCGTGGCTGTTTGTGGGAAGGTGCAATGTGTAGTCACTACATTCTACAATTAATCCTATGACACAATTTAAGACGTCCTTTCGACCCAAAAGGTGTAATTATTATTATAATTATTATTATTGGAGTATATAATTTCCGTTGAAGAGAAAGCAAATTGTAAATGCACCCTTAACAAGGTGACTCCCATGAGATGATTCAACGAAGTGTTAAGGGGGCTATATCAAACACAAGGATTATAATTAGTATGTCACTGGATTGGGAAGAGATATAAACAGGATATTCACGTTGTTTAAATACCTATTTCATACTCAAAAGTTCAACCTTGGACCAGTATTCCAACAATAATCAGTTGCACTAATTACAGCACTCTTCACTTAGGGTAACGTCTCAAAGCACTTTACAGAAAAGGAGTGCAAGTCAGATGGATTTGGGGAGAGAGTCCTGAAGAGCAGGGTAGAGGGAGGGTAGGGTGGGAGGCAAAATGGCTAAAAGCTTGGCTTTAAATGGGATACAGTGAATGGCCTGGTGGGTGTTATGGGTGGAACAGTGGAGAGATAAGTGATTAAAGCACGGAGAGCAGGTTGCTTTAATTTCTCTCAAGGTGCCCCCTTTCTCACACACAACCTGTTGAATCATTCACTTGCCGCTGACATTAATATGCGGGTCGAGGATGAGCAATTTTTACATTTCTTTTAAGCAAAACATTTTGTTCTCCCTTTCGTCTGCTGACAGTTAAGCATTGCGGGTTTTGCTTCGTAAATGTCGTAGATGTGTTTGTCTCTCTCTTTCAACTCTTTTTTCCCACTGAATTTAAGAGGTGTCCCATCAGATCTTTTACTTTTTCCTCTTGGTCCAAACTTTTTCGCCTACAAAAACACACGGTCACTACACTTTACAACTTTACAGTGAATCCCATGAAGCGCTTTGAAACTAATATAATATTATAACCTTTATACAGTATTTGATTCAGCGCCTTTCACATTGGGGTGACATCTTGGAGCGCTTCACAGGATGTAGTGTATTTTTGTAGGCTAACTGCTGACATGAAAGGCACTATATCAATTACCATCATTATTATTATTATTTAATTAATGTTCTGCCTGTCTGGCTGGCAATGCCAATTAATAATCACCACTTAAATCCTTCCGAAAGAAAAAGCTTCACCTTTGAATATGTGTGCTTTACAGTAAACGTTTATTTAAATCCCAAACGGCTTTCAAAACAGCGTCGGGCATGAAAAGGCTCAAAGATCACCCTTGCCTGCTGTGGAGCACGGGATCTCAGGTTAAAGAAAACTAATTGGAGGTTAGAGAGTCGGTGACCTGATCCGAAATACTGTCAGATTTGATGGGCTGACCAGGCTCGAGATCTGTGGCTCTGCATTTTTTTTTAAATGGTCCTGTCACACTGTATGATTTGGACCTTGTTCTGTTTCCACACACATTTAGAATGATCCAGCTAATTGACTTCCTAAGATAGAGCCTTCTGATCCAGTTCTCTCTCTCTCTCTGACCCTCCCACCCACCACCTCCCACCCGCCACCTCCACTGCTGTTTTCTCAGCTCTGCTGGTTGGTTCAGCTTGGGTTCTGCTTTGGCCTGTTCTCATCACTATCCCTACACAGGCCATTAATTTCTCTCGGCCGACAGACAACATGGGTGACTTGGTCAGAACACCGGGCAGGACAGGGAGCTAATGGATACACTTTTTTTCCCCCCCCAGAAGCTGTTTATCACGGGGTCTGATTAGTGGGTGGAAACTCTCTCAGACTATGGAGAGTAACGCTCAAAAAGCAGGTGGATGGGGGTGAGTATTATTAACTTTGTCCCGTCACTGGAAATAACAAGAGGGAATCTCTTCTTTCATTAATAAAATTCTCGCAGTATAACACCGCTGGCAGCCAGATTGGGAGATTAATATTCTAAAAAATGACACTAGCAGCAATGTGACTGTGCACCCAACACACCATCTGGCATGTAGGGTATTATATAAATGCAAGTTGCTAATCCTTGCATTCGATATCGCGCTTTTCGCGTCTTCTAGACGCGAAAAAGTGCTTCACAGAATATACTGTAAAGTGAAGTGAGTTGTTCCAGTTGATTGTGTTTATTATACACTCTGCAGCAGTTTCCAACAGCTGAGATCTGATCCTCTCCCAGTCCGTGGGGCGCGAGAGTGGCCTTTGGACGTAAAATCTAGGAATCCAATCTAATATCGCAGCACGGAAACAGGCCATTCGGCCCAACTAGTCCGAGCTGGTGTTTAGACTCCACAAGAAAGCCCCACCCATCCTTTTCCCTTCTCCGATGCCTTTCCATTCCCTTCTCCCTCGCCGTCTTCAGTGTCGAGGCAAAGGGCTGAGATGAGGTGGAATTTCAGGTCTCTGATCCCAACGTGTAGAGTCACTGCTCTTACTTTCCAGCAAGATATTCCCATTCAATGGCTCACTGGATTTGCATTGAATCCTTTCATTTGATACAGCGCCTTGTCGCACTGTCGAGACGTCTCAAAGCGCTTCACAGGCTTTTACTGTAAAGTGTCGTGACTATGCATTTGAAGGCGAACGCGGGCAGTCAATTGGCACGCCATACAATACAACATAACATTTGTATAGCACCTTTCACATTGGGAGGCCTGCCAAGGCACTGACACAAATAGCCACGTGATCAATTGTATCTGAGAGTATTGTCGGCCAGGATACAAGGACAGAGATACTCCCTACTCTTTCCAAATCTTCAACAATTACCTGGAAAAAAAGGGCAGGCGGGACCTTGGTTTCATGTCTCATCGGAAGAACGACACCCATGCAGAGCTTCACACACACCAACCCGAGCTTCAACCTGTTGCACTTGGATGTGGATGTGAGTGCTCCAGCGACCGAGCCAGACTGGCAACTTGTGTATTCGACCGAGACCTAACAAAGGAGCTGACAACTTTATTGGGTGGACAATGGCTCACGGCTGCAACAAACATTTTGACGTGCAGCCAATCAATACACTTACAAAGCAACTCCATTGTGGTGACTGCTGAAACCTAATGGTATGTTCGTGGCTGAGACAATCAGGAGGGACGAATGATTTACCCTTCTATGCCACGCACCCAGGAGAACAAGGTTGGCACTAACCTTAGTGAATGTTTGGGCCACTGTTTGGCCCATCCCTTCCAGGGAAAGAGAGGTGAGGAGGGGAGGGGAATGGCCGGCACAATGAATCAGGTGCTTAATGTTATTTGGTTCCAGATTGCGTCACTTTCTTTTTGTGTCGCAGGCCGGTCAAGCAGCAAAAATATGCGGTGGTTTCTCGCTCTGCCCTGCTGTGCCGTGCCCACAGGAAGTAACAAATTTTCCGGGAAATATTTCATGTTTGCTGATTGCTCAAACGGAAACGTTTCATCTTTTTAAAAAAAATTCAATTGACGGCTCTCAATTCGTCTCATTGACGACAAGAAAGGCAAAGAACCAGTGGGCAGTAAATCCTATCTTAGGGTGGATGGGACACACTGGCTGTTTTTTTGTCAATGGTGGGAGTGTGGGAGAAGGGCGGTGGGGAGAGAAAGCGGTTGGGGGGAAAGGGGGGAAGGGGGAACGGGGAGAGGAGGGGGAGTGCTTTGATCTGCACCTTCCGTGGGAAGATGGCCTTCAACAAAGATAAGGCGAGCGAGTTGTTATCAAAACTGGAAACGAGCAAAAATGCAGGTAGCGTTTAATCAATGTTTTAAGCAGGGTTATAAACATGCGAGGCATGTTTGGGAGCTCTGTGACCTCGCTTACTCTTGGTATTCCCACATACCTCAGCTCTTAACCCACTGCTCAGCAAACTCTGAGGCTGATACAAACACACAAATACATGCACATACAAATTAGTGTTCTCCTCAGTGAGTTTTGTTGAGAAATTCCACCCGGGTCTACCACTACTACTACTACATATAATAATCCTTGCATTTGATACGGCGCTTTTCACTTCTTCTAGGCGTCTCAAAGCGCTTCACATAATATAACGTAAAGTGAATTGACTGTATATTTGTGGGCGAAACACGGTAGCCAATTGCGCACAGCTGTGTTCCACAAAGAGTCGTGGATTGAAATGATCAATTTATTTTTGTTTTATTTTTTAAGGGATGACTATTAGACATGTGGAGTAAGGAAACTTGTCCAACTTTTGCCCTGCCTGCAATTCAATCTAGGTCTCTTGCTTGTAAGGTGAGCATTTTAACCACTGAGCTACAGGACTCCACATCTAGTAATATACAGTATATGTATAACCTTATATTTGGCACAGTACCTTTCAACATCAGGTGGATGTCAAAAAGCACGTCACAGGATATAACATCTACACCAACAATTTGCATTTATGTAGAGCCCCTCATGCAGCGAAGTCCCATCTAAGATGTAAGGTCCTCCTGACGTGAAAGGCGCTCTATAAAGTAGTATTGTTGTTGTTGTAAGGTGTAGTGACTGTGTTTTGTGGGTGAAGGCCAATCAGCATGCAGCAATGGTCCCACAAAAACAGCCATGAAGTGAATGATCATTCTTTTCACCCTCCGTCCCTCCCTCCGTTCCTCCCTCCCCAACCCCTGCTTTGACACCTTGCACCTAAATTGACCCAAATCTCAAATGACGACAATTGCCCCCCACTCACACACTCACACATTCACACACAATTCACCACCCACATCCATACACACACACACACACCACACACCTAAGTCACTGACCTAAGAACTGACAACAATTCCCCACAATTGTGCTTTTGAATACAAATGTCAGTCAGGAATGTATCCTTGGGCATGAACACAGCATTCATTGCAGTTCAAGGTGTGCCAACTGCTGTGCCAATGGGTCTGACTGCAGCCTAATTGCTTATGGGAAGCCTTGGGAGTGTCTGCCAAGTTGAGGGCACCAAAGGTCCTTCTTATGTGGGCTGAAATGGGCAACAGTTCGGTTAGTTCTTCTGGCTTCAAGCACCACACAGGTTTCCACTGTTACGAGGAGCTTACGTGCATCCACTATGGCCAATAATTTGGCAAATCTTTGACGGACAACTGGTGGAGATTTGGCCCTTGCCAGAAAAGCAAGACAGAAGCTCCCAATGATTAATTCGTACATTCTGCTGCCTGAGTCTCTTTCATCTTCCTCCTCCCTTACCCTCCCTGCCTTAACTCCGTGCCTCCCACTCAGGTACAGCATCGCTGTCCTCAACTGTTTCCCACTATCCCATCCACAAGGAAGTGCAGAGAGTGAGCATTCAGAACATTGATCGTGGATGTGCATGTGGATGAGGATCCAATTCAAGATCCTAGTCCTCACAATCAAAGCCCTCCATGGTCTCATCCCACCCTACATCTGCGACCTCCTAACCCCCTACAAACATGCCTCCACTCCCTCCGCTCAGCAGTCTACTCCACGTCCTCTGACCTACCTGCCCCATCATTGGTGGGCAAGCCTTCAGTCCACTCTGCCTCCCAACCTCTAGAACTCCATCCCGCCTCCCCTTCACTTCGCCTCCTCCCTGGCCTCCTTCAAGTCCCACTTCAAGACCCTCCTCTTTGATGGTCCTATCGGTCACTCCAAATCCCCCACTTCCCCTCCACCCTCCCCGTCTCTGACCCCAGCTCGGAAACAATGACAGTCCAGCGCCTTGTTGATTACAGCTGAACCTGAGGCGGACACTGACCAGCAATCAGGTCCACAAAGTTTGGCAGTCATTATATTTACCCTCCTTCCCTCCACTCCCCTCTATGAGCTAGGACAACTGTTGCCAAACACTCCTTCCCACACCCACCCACCTCCCAATGCTGCCACCAATTAACTCAGCACTAATTTAATCAGGGATCTTTGGGTCTACAAAACTCCGTCTAACATGAGCCGGAGATTTTACCAATTTAGGGCTGCCTCTGTTATACTATCTCCAACATTTGAATCCAAGTTACACTGCAGCCAAAGTACTGAGCTTATTTTCAGATGGGAGTGAGCGATCCTAGAGGTGAAATATCTGTACAATAATAACACCAATCCCTGGATTTGAAATAGCACCCACAGTGTCAAGAGGTTTTTCTTCAAGGTTGTGATGGCTTTATATTTTATAGGTGAATATGGCGCACAGCAATGTCCCACAAGCAGCCCTAGAGTGAACGACCAATGTTAGCTGAGAGATTGTAGGCCTGGACACCAGCAAAAAAATCCCTTCTCCTTTCGAATAGTGCAGTGGGATCTTTAACATCCGCCTGAACAGGCAGAGAGGGCATCTCAGTTTGTGAGCATCAGGCTCGACTGTGAGCTCAAAGTCCCTCCCACAGATGCAAGAGCTAACACTGGCGATGCATTGGGAGAGGGGTGGGGGCAAAAACAGAGGGGTAGGAACAGCTGCTCTAGTTGTTAAAATCCCTGAGATTTCCAGCACCAAATACATCAGCAGATTTGTATATATTTTTTAAAAACTGGGTCACTCAATCCACGACTGTTTGTGTGACTGTTTGTGGGACATTGCAGTGCGCAATTGGCTGCCATGTTATTGGCTCCCAGAAAATATACAGTCAATTCACTTTACAGTATATTCTGTGAAGTCCTTTGAGATGTCTCAAAAACATGATCAGATGCTATATCAAATGCAAACATTATTATTTCTATCATTATTATTATAATAATAAGTCTGCATCTGTGTCTGTCCACCTCTACACACACACACTTAAAACTATACTTGCAGGAAGGCATCAGGAAAAGTGAGGTTGATAGAGGCTGATTGGGGTGGGGCGCAGGGAGTGGGGGAGGGGGGAAGCGAGATTGAACCCATTTAGGGAGACGTATTTCCATTCAAGGAAGACGTACAATTGAAGAAAAATGGAAGGTATAGAGTGTAGACAGATCCACTCTCCCAGAACTTATAGAAACAGGTGTAGGCTGCTGTGTTAAATTCCCCCAGTTTGGGCCCAAGGCCCCAACAGCAGTCAGGTCTTGGAGAGGCCACTGAAAAATTCAAAGAAAATTGCAAAGCTCAATGGTCTGGAACCAGACAGGCTCAGCAACTGCAGTGTGACTTTGATTCCCTATCATAACCCTGAATTAAAAATTGAAACAATTACTCGCTTGGCTTCCTCCTGATTAGGCTCTGCCGCTGCCTCATTAATGCGCAGGCACGGAACGCCAGCCATTAGGATCCTTGTGAAATGGAATCTTTCAGAGAAAGTTCCGCTTGACAAAGAAACTCTTGCCAAAGCGACATGTAACACTTCTGAGAGTTTCGGAGAGGCACAAGCTTGTTTGTCCGCCCTCCCGCCCCTCCGCCCGCCCGTCTGTCCGCCCGCTTTCAGAGCCAAGCAGAAAGCCAGAACGTCCACCTGCCCTGTCATTCTTTGGCTTTGACCAAGTCGGAGGGCGGAGGGCAGTGAGGACTGACAGCAAAAGACCGTGTGATTGACAAACTGCATGAGAAAAGGAACATTTAACCCAGCACCAATGGCTTTATTGAGATGCACAACGATTCTTGGAATCATGCACCAGGGCTAATCCCCAAATCAAGCACTTTGGGACATCCTCCTGGATGTGAAACGAGAGGTGATACCTCCCTTACCTCCTTCAAGGCGCATCTCAAAACCCTCCCCTTCAAGCCAGCCTTCGGCCATCCTCCTATCCTCCCTGGACTCCACCCTCCCCGATTCCCAACTCGGGTCCAAATCCTTGACTGTCCAACACCTTGAGACGTCGTTCTGGTGTCAAAGGCACCATAGAAATGTAATTTTGTAAATATTGCCCTGAATTTCCCTTTCACGCCAGTTCCCTTGTCTCCCTGCTTCTCCGTCCCTCCCCTTCTGCTTTAACTTCCTGCATCTTGTGTCAACCAAACAATATTTTGGGGGTCAGTCGGAGTTACGGGTATTTCACCTGTCTGACTAAATTGTTTCAACATGGCTACCATCAATGGCGCAACCAAAAATACTGTGATGAAGTAGAATCCATACAGAATGATGGAGGGGTTTTCACGGGGTAACTGGAGTGAAGCTGTTTCCTCTGATGGGGGAGTCGGTGACTGAGGGACCATATTTATAGGATAGTCACAAGATGAGCTTTGCACCATATTCTTTTCTCACACAGTTGGGACATGGACATGCCAAGTAACGTGGGGAGGCAGAGTCCATTAATAAAAATAAGAAGAATATTTGCATTTGATATAGAGCCTTATCACATCTTTAACAACAAACAAACAAAACTTACATTTATATAGCGCCTTCCACGTCGAGAGGACATCCCAAGGCGCTGTACAGTCAGGCAGGACAAGAGCAGGGTGGGAAGGACCAGGGTAGGATAAAACATAGTAGGAAAAGTAACCGTACTAGTGCATCAAAGCACTTCACAGGATATAGTGCAAACTGACTTGGGCAAAACGCGGCAGCCAATCGTGCACAAACAGTTGTGGAATGAGTGATCAAGTTATTATTATATATTTTTTAAAACTAATTATTAGCTCCCAGAACCACACTGTGGATTTCAAGAATTATATCAAGGATAGAGGTTTGAAAGAGCGTGGGGATAGGGCAGGACGATGAGATTTAATAGACAGCTTCATCGCTTTGAGAACCGGTTTCAATGAGCCAAACGACTTCTTTCTCTCTGGTAAATTTCTATTATTCTATGATACTGAACCAAGTTATTACGTTCTGGAATTCACTGCCTCAAAGGGTGGTGGAAACCGATCCATTAACGACTTGCAAAAGGGCATTGGATAGGTACTTGAAAAGGAAGAAAAAATTGCAAGGATGCGAAGAAAGAGCGGGGGAATGGGATTGATTGGGTATCGCTTCCACAGAGACTGCACAGGCACAATGGGCCAAAAGGTGACATCATCCAACATCCACACATATGGGGTAAATTTCCAATTGTACGCGGATGTCACCCAACTCTATCTCTCCGCTTCCACCCTCAACTCCAGGACTACCGGTGTCCTGACTGCCTGCCTGTCTGACTGACATCAAGTCCTGGACAAGGGACAACTTTCTTCAGCTAAACATCAGCAAGACTGGGGCCCTCCTGATCGGCTCACGTCAGAGCCTCTGCACCTTAGGCGCTGGTAACATCAGCATCCAAGGCTGCACATTCCATCTCATGAAGCCAGTCAGGAACCTGGGTGTGTTGACCCCGAACTGTCCTTTCTCCCCCACATCCGCACCATGGCCAGCACTGACCCACCCTTTTGTACCCAGTTGTTCGGTTTAACCTGGCTACTGCTGAATGGCCAAAATTCCTGAATAAGTTGCTGCTCTTAGCAGTCCTTTGATGGTATTTTTCTGAAGTGCATTAGAATGAGGAATGATTCTGTGTTTCGACAAAAAATCATTGCTCAGTTCTTCGGACGACGCCAACACCGGGGTCACCTCGCTGCTGATTTCAGCCAAAAGCTGGGAAAGTTCGTCTTATTCCCGTACCTCAGTCAATGGGCAATTTTTCCCACGAAACATACATTCAATTCACTTTACAGTATTTTCTGTGAAGTTCTTTGAGGCGTATCGAGGCACTATATGAAAAGCAAAGATTATTATTTTTATTATTATTACAGTATAAGGTTCCTGTGTAAAGTCCATTTGACTTTAAGGGTTTGCACTTTGGAAAAACTTGTTGAGAACTGGTTGCCTCTTCAGTTATGGAACATGTAGCTGGAAATTATGATCTTTAGCCTCCAGGATAAGCGCATAGTGACCTGAAGGACACAGGATGACCAGGTCAGCAACAGTGAGGCAATGGTTAGGAGGAGATGGTACCCGATGAGATGGTGAGTGTCAGCTGTTTTACCTGGATTCTTTCTGTGGGGACAAACTAGAGGTTTAACCAAAAAAGCCTTTAAGGTATGCACTGGGGGTAATAATAGAAATAATCCTCTCATTTAATATTGCACCTTCATAATAATACTATTAGCACTTAGTGTAGCAACTTGATAATAATAATACTGTAATCATAAGAGCAATCAAATTAATAATGGCAGCCTGCAAATAAGCACTCACTTAGCATCTTATAAATAATCCTAGTAATCCCAGCACCTATAATGAGAAAATGTCTCAAAGCCTGCACCAAGTTTCTGTGAAGCACTATGTCTGTGCTGATACTCATGAAACACCTTGAGATGGTTCAGTCTTCAGCGAGCGTTGGTAAATTTGTTTGTTGATTCTAATGGGTGAAAAGAAAATCGATATTTGCCCGGTTTTCTCCAATTGAAGATACATTACAACAACAATTTGCACCTATATAGCGCTCTCCACGCCACATAGCTGCTCAAGGAGGTTAATGTGAGAACATTAATTCCCACCGTTAAGCACTGGCTGGAGCGGTAGGGAGGAGGAAGCAATTATGGTGTAACATATTTATTATGGTTTGAACTAAGAAAAGATGGCCAACTTTCAGGTCATAAGGTTGCCACAGGCATCACTTCAACAACAACAAAATTATATTTGTAGAGCCATTCAAGTTCGGGGGTCGACCCAAGGTTCTAAACAACCAGGGGTCAGGACCTGAGCATGGGGAGTGGGGGGTGGGGGGAGTTAATAATAATAATAATAATAATAATCCTTGCATTTGATATAGCGCTTTTCACATCTTATCAACGTCCCAAAGCGCTTCACAGATTATACTGTAAAGTGAATTGACTGTATATTTGTGGGCGAATCGCGGCAGCCAATTGCACACAGCAGTGTCCCACAAACAGTCATGGATTGAAATGACCAATTTTATTATTGTGGTTTTTTTGGAGGGATTATTATTAGGCGTGTGGAGTAAGGAAACTTGCCCAAGGTTTCGCCCTGACCTGCCTGGATTCGAACACAGCTTGGTCTCCCCAGCTTGCAAGACAAGTGCTCTAACCACTGAGCCACAGGAGCTCCACAGGTAGGGTTGGGATGAGGAGGACAGAGAGGTAGAGAGTGCATCTGAAGTACAGTTGAAAAGGATTGTCTTGAGTCGGGCCTTGGAGGAGGCAAGGGAGGGAGCAATGGATTTCACACAGTGGGGGCAGGGGGGCAGAGAGGCTGAAAGCAAAGCCACTGATGGGATGGGTCAGCAGGAGTTATAGAGCAGGCTGGAGCTGAATACAGGGAGCGGACAGGTTGAAAGGGGGTCAGCAAGTCAGAGAGGTAGGAGGGGGCAAGGTTGTGGAGAGCCTTGAAAGTAAGGACGATGATCTTGAATTCTACCCTCTGAGGGATGGGGGGGGGGGGGGGGGCAGTGGAGCCGGGCAAATATTGGGGTGATGGAGCTTGGTGTGGGAGAGGACATGAGCTGCAGAGTTTTAAATGATCTGCAGCTTGTGGAGGGAAGAGTTGGGGAGGCTGACAAGGTGGGAATTTCTGTAGTCAAGCCTTGAGGTGACAAATGCACACCACATACAACAAGTGACAAAGGAATGTTAGCCTTCCTCTGTGGTTGTGCGATAACTAATGCAATAATCTCAGTAACCAAGACCTTGTTTCCCCACCATTCCCCCCCAAAGGTCCAGACACGTAGGTAATAGTGAGTTCCAACAAAAAAAAAGCTTAGGAAAGTCCAGCAGTTAATTGCGAAAACTGCCTTAAGGAAAAGGAAACAAAAAAAAACTTTATACAACAATGTCTCCCCTTTTCGAAATAAAAAGAAGTTGTAAAAGTTCACCATGTAGAACATTGGAAGGAAAGAACCAACATTTGTGCAGCACAGCCAGAGGCGTCATCATCTATGTTCTCCCCCGTCCCCCCACCCACCCATTCACACACTCACCCGCTCACCCACCCACTCACCTGCCCACACGTTCACCCACCCAGATGAGGAACTATATGGATCATCCCCGTAGGCCAGGGTCAAAGTGGAAGGTCTTCGCATGTATTCTGAAGATGGACAAGGAGAGAGATGCAACACAGAGGGCTTGAGGCACTTGAGAGTTCCTGAGTCTTAATGAGTGGTGGCTGAAAGCACGGGCAGCTGATGGTGGAGTAGGTATGAGAGATGACAAGGGAAGCTGGAACCAACTGATTTCATGGCTGTTTGTGCGTCCATGAAATGCATGAACTATGTGCCTCTGTCCAATGTGCGACATCGCAAGTAAATTCTGTCAGGTGTAGTCAGGTGTACTTTTCAAGCAAAACAAAAAGCAACCATACGTGGCAAGCAAGATGCACACAAACAGCCATGAGGCGCACAGTCAATTAATCTGGAGAGTGATTGGTGGCTGGACCCTGGGAGAGATTTCCTTCTATTTGAAAATACATTCACCTGGACAAAAACAAGGCCACTACACTTTGCACAGGACACCTGTGGTTAGAGCAATTGCCTTGCCAGAGAGAGATCTGGGTTCGATTCCAGGCAGGGCGAAACCTTGGACAGGTTTCCTTTCTCCACATGCCTGATAATAATCCCTCAAAAACAATTGGTAATTTCAATCCAAAACTGTGTGTGGGACACTGCTGTGCACAATTGGCTGCTGCGTTTCACTCACAAAACATACAATCAATTCACTTTACTATTGAGGCACAAGTCTATTCTGTGAAGTGCTTTAAGATGTCTAGAAGACGTGAAAAGCGCTATATCAAATGCAAGGATTATTATTATTTGCAGTAAATTCCATGAACTGCTTTGAGACGGCCTCCTCACATTGAGAGGAGCCTTATCAAATGCATGGAATATGAAACAAAAACAGAAATGGCTGGGAACACTCAGCAGGTCAGGCAGCATCTATGGAGAAAGGAAAAGTGAGTCAAGCTTTTGGGTTCACGACCCTTCATCAGAAAGGGAAATGTTGCATCTGCAATATTTTGCATTTTGCAGGGATTATGAATGTTATGAGACCTTAAGTCTGAATAGGTGCATGGAGCCTTGGTTTCTCAACTCATTCTAATGTACAACCAAATGCACTGCCCCTCCCTCCCCCCATTACTGCAATGGAATGCCAGCTCAGACTGGTAGAGGTCAAGTCCCAATGTGGGGCTTGAATCCACATTCACTTGACTAACAGGCATTAATACTGTTCTCGCACCCTCATTGTGCAAAGGTCAAGCCCAAGAGTTTTTGCTTTGATCCATCAGCAGTTAGGGGACATTTACAGACAAGCGTGTTCTCTCCAGGCCTCTTGTGAATACAGTCTAGTCTGACACTCGAGTGCAGTGTTGTGGAGGTAAACATTGTATTGGGAGTCCACTAGCTCAGTGGTTAGAGCACTCGCCTCGCAAGCGAGATGACCTGGGTTTGATTCCCGGGCAGGGCAAAACGTTGGGCATGTTATGGGCAATAGGAACCCGGTTGTTAGTCAATTGGTAGATCATTTTTCCGGGGATATTAATCCCTTCAAAAAAAAAGGATAGTTTGGTCACTCAATCCATGACTGCTTCAGGGACACTGTTGTGTGCAATTGGCTGCCGCGTTTCATCCACAAAATCTACAGTCAATTCACTTCACAGTGCATTCCATGAAGCGCTTTGAGACGTTTTGAAGATGTGATAAAGCACTGTAGCAAACACAAGGACTATTATTGTTGTTACTCTACACTGTCAGAGGTAGTATCCTAAAATGAGACATCAACACTGGGTTCCTGTCTGGCTGTTCAGGTGAGGTGTTCATGCTCCCACTGTATTATTACTTGGTTGTTCACTTTGTGGCTGTTTGTGGAACAGAAGTAGCATTGGACCAAGATGATGGGACTCAATAGTCTGGTCTGATGCTGAAAGCTTTGCAGGAACAAAGTTTGGAAGCTCCAGTGTGACATTGCCTTATACCCAGTGCCACCCTGTGGACAGGTTGGGGTTCAGCACTCTTCCCAACTACCATTTGCAAACTCGACACGTTTTTAACCCAGCAGAAGGATAGATTACAAATAAATGTTAGTCCCAATAAAGCCATTTAGAAGTAATGTGTTCTCCAAGTTGTTCTCATCTATCTAATAAAGAATTTTGTTGCGCTTATTGGAACTTCTGTGGCTCAGTGGTTCGAGTACTTACAAGCGTGAGGCATGTGTTCGAATCCAGGCAGGTCAGGGCGAAACCTTGGGCAAGTTTCCTTACTCCACACGCCTAATAATAATCCCTCCCCCCAAAAAAACACAATAATAAAATTGGTCATTTCAATCCACGACTGTTTGTGGGACGCTGCTGTGCGCAATTGGCTGCCGCGTTTCACCCACAAATATGCAGTCAATTCACTTTACAGTATATTCTGTGAAGCGCTTTGAGATGTCGATAAGATGTGAAAAGCGCTATATCAAATGCAAGGATTATTATTATTATTATTATTATTATTATAAGCACCCTGCCCTTTCCACTTCCCCCTCCTGACTCTCACAAAATATTTTGCCCACAAAATACACACGGTCACACCACTTTACAGTAAAGCACTTTGACCTGGGGTTCGTCCTCATTTGTACGACTTCGTCTCCACCGTCTCGCTCCTCCCTAAACCTGCATCCAACCTGCTCCTCCCTAAATCTCTGTTCAGCGGGGCCCTGGTCTGCTCCATGTTCTCTGCTCTGCTCACTCCACCATCAGCGCTCATGCCTTCAACCTCTCAGCCCCCATTCTCTGGGAACTCCATTCCAGAGTCCCTCGCCTCCTACCTTGCTTCCTTCAAGGTCCATCTCTCCTCTTAGAGGATGCCTTAGGATGTCCTCCTGACGTGAAAGGCGCTATACAAGTGTAATTTTGTGATTGTTGTTGGCCTCGGTCACCCTCCTACCCCCATCCATCTTGCTCTCCAACCCTCTTGATTCCAACCCCCCAGCTCAGGTGCAAACCCTTGTCTGTCAGGCACCTGGGGCTGTGCTCCCAATGTGAAACACGTTAACCTAAGCGTAATTTGTTGTTGTTGTTGTTTGGGATTTTGTGCCACAGGATCTTTAAGGATCCAGTTGGAGCCTTGTTTTTAACGTCTCATCTCTGAAGGCGGTTATCCTCCCCTTTTTGGTGCAGAACTGCTGCCGTTCCTCAAAAGGTTAACGCACGAACCCCTTTGTAGCCGCCAACCTTAATGGAACCAACACTCCGTTGCCACCAGGGCTGTGGTGTGCAGATAGAGACTTGTTACTAAGGTGCAGGGCTCAGTCACAATAACAAGCATATCAACTGCGTCGCTGGAAAAAAAACAATGCAAATAAAAGCTGCAGTGATTTACAGTGAGAGAGGAGAGGGAAAAGGAAGGGGGCGACTATGGGGAACCCAGGGACCCATTACAACCTACAGCAGGGCACGGGCACATAGCATTCATGTGAATTGTTGCTACGGACGCAGATTTTAACTGATAATGGATCATTGAAATGATGCACTCCTCGGTAAGACTTGTGTTTGTTGAAGGAATTGCAGGTCACTTCAGATGACACGTCTGTAAACGTTTTGCTGAGGTCGTCTCATGTTACGTGACGCAGTGCTGTGGAAGTTGAACCATCACTCTGATGATCCAACCGTACATTGGCTGTTCTGTGGCCGAGCCTTCGACTCCTATTCCCCTAACACTTCGCACCCTTCTCCATCTGTCTTTAACTCGCGCTTCAAAACCTACCTCTTCAAAGTCATCCATGGCCATCTGCCCAAAATCTCATGCTAGGTATCTTTGCTAACATGTTGATATAGTGCCTTCCCCGTTGAGGACATCTCTAAAGGCTTCACAGAATCTCCTATAAACTGAAGTAACTGTGCATTTTGTCCGCAAACATGTCAAATGATTAGAGCATGGCCATGTCTCACAAACAGCCACGGAGTGAGTGATCAAATTTTTCTGGAGGGAGGACTTGTTGGCCAGGATACTAGGACCATGGGACCACCTGAACAGGCAGACTGGACCTCAGTCAAACATTTCATGTGAAGGACGGCACCTTTAACAATGGCTTGCGAGTGTCAGCCTAGAGTAGGTGAACTCAAAGTCCCACTGTGGGGCTTGAACCCACAACCTTCTTTGATTTGTTCCACCGGTGGCTTCCTGAATGTTCTGTGTAGGAAGCGAGTGCCCAGGACAATGAACTTGAGAGTTGGAAAGCAACGCCACGGGCACCAGGTGTACTGCCTGCTCCGCCAAGACAGGTGTCAGAGCTGGCGAACCAACTGTCCTGTGAATAGCGAGCACTAACCTGCACCCTGCCCACTGTGTGGCACTCCGCTCTGTGCCACCCACTGCATTCCATTCGGAGCTGAAACAAACCGGGACTGACACCAAACAGGATAAACCCCGTGAATTACACATCACTGCTGTCATTCTGATGGGGAAGGGGGGGGGTGGTGTATAGGTGGACATTTTGGTTCCCTCGTGACTCTATTCGAAGAGAGTAGGAATGTTTCCTTCATTATCCTGGCTGACAATCCTCCAGATAAGGTTGGCTGTTTGTTGGATACATTTGGGCACGCGCATTCCCCCAAGTAACAGTCACTGCACTAACTTTAAGAATGTTGCCGACGTCCGCGGTACACGATCGAAGAGTTCTTAAGATACCCAAAAAAAGAAGCAGTGGCAATGTTTTCTTTCTATCAGGGCAAAACTGGATTGATCCAGGCAGTAGTGGGGTTTTTTTCAGCGACTTTTCCAGATCAGTGACTCTGAAACACATTGTCAAAACTGCTCGCCATTTATGGCGTGGGTTTGGGATGAACGACTGTGGAGATTCAGCTGTGTCCAACTCAGCATATCTGTGTGGCTTGGACCCCCCTCGGCGATTGGACTCTAACCCCGCGAGCTAACATTCTCCTCGCTTGATGATTATCCAGACACCAGGCATTCTGCTGCTCATCTCTGTAAACGCATTTATCATTAACCAACACGATAAGGCTTCATTTAAAGGGCCGGAGCTGCCTGCTCTCAGACCCTTCCCGAAGGAAATCAACGTTTGCGTCCGAAGGAAACCAAGAGGGGACTGATCAGCTGAATGAGAAAGATCCAGTTGTGGTCCTATTCGGAACGAGAAGGGAATTTTTCTCTTTCCCCGGCCAACAATCTCCCCCACCACCTCCCCACCACCCCACAAACAAACAAAATTACGCACTCGCTCCATAGCTGTTTGTGGGACACTGCTGTGCGCACATGCCTGCCATGTTTCGCCCGCAACATACACAGTCAATTCACTTTATGGTGTATCCTGTGAAGCGCTTTTAGACATCTCAACAACGCGATAAGTTCCCACATCAAATGCAAGAATTATTATTGTAAAGGATTGAATGGAAACCGCAGCCTTGAAACAGTGAACAGTCACCACTTCCCAAAGTACTCGGGGTTTCTGCTCCGTGAAATTGACACATGTAAAGAATAATAATAATAATCCTTCCATTTGATGCAGCGCCTTGTCACGTCTTCTGGACGTCTCAAAGTGCTTCATACTTTAAAGTGCAGTAACCGTGTGTTTTGTAGGCAAAACCTTTGTGGGGACACCAAGCGGTGAGGGAAGCTGTACCTTTAAAATATCTACCGTGCATCTCAGAAAGTGTCAAAGCATCACACACTTGGGATCAGGATTCAAAAGGTTCAGGGAGTGCAATGGTCTTCTCGTTAATTGTACAACACATCAAGCTAAAATGTGATGGCCTGACCTTTGGCAGAAGGAATTGTGACTTCCTGGGAATGGAAAATATCTGCCAAGGTCTCTGCTTCTCATTGCTCATTGCTCCTCAGTGATCCTTGCTAAAAAGGGCAGCAATCCTGTGAATAGTAATTTTCGTGGAATAGGTGAGAAGGGGTGGGGGAAGAGGGGACTCTATCCAAAGTGGACTTGATTAGCCTTTGGACTTCTTGCTTTCCTTGCAAATCTCTCACTCTGTTCTTTCAAACATGACTTGGCGACCTACGCATAGAAGCCAGACAAATAATAGTAATAATCCTTGCAGTTGATATAGCAATTTATCGAGCCATTGATAAGGTGGATACATTCATCAGAGTGGCTACTTTCACTCTGTCTATCTATCTGGGCTGGATTAAAGCCAGCATACAACAACAACAACAAAATTGCACTTACATAGCGCCTTTCACGTCGGGAGGACGTCCCAAAGTGCTGAACAGCCTGGTCGGGACCCGAGCGGGGTGAGGGGGGGTGGGGGTCGGGGTAGGGGGAAGGGGAAGGGGAAGGAGAGTGGGAGAGGGGGAAGAGTTAGTGGGACAGCCGAAGGCGCGGTCGAAGAGGAAGGTCTTGAGACCGGCCTTGAAGGAGGAAAGGGAGGAAGCGAGGCGGAGGGGCGGAGGGATGGAGTTCCACAGTGTGGGAGCAGAGAGGCTGAAAGCCCGGCTGCCGATGGTTGGGTGGTTAGGGCGGTGGACGCGGAGTCTGAGTCTGCTGAACGGAGGATGCGGGCACAGGCTGATAGGGAGACAGTAGGTCAGAGAGATAGGCGGGGGCAAAGCTGTGAATGATCTTGAAAGTGAGGACAAGGATCTTGAATTCGATCCTCTGGGTGACAGGGAGCCAGTGGAGACGGGCGAGGGTGGGAGTGATGTGTTCGCGAAGCCTGGTGCGGGAGAGTAGATGAGCTGCAGAATTCTAAACGATCTGCAGCCTGTGAAGGGAGGAGCTGGGGAGGCCAACGAGAGAGAGTTCCCGTAGTCGAGCCTGGAAGTGATAAAGCATAGAAGCTTGAAGGGGTATGAGGGACGTCCTCCCAAAGTGAAACAGCAACAACAATAAAATTACACTTGTATAGTGCCTTACACATTAGGAGGACGTCCCAGTCATTGTTTCAGACCTTGAGCCAGGGATGGGGTGGGTGGAGGGAAAGGGGGGGATTTGGGGTGACTGATGGGTCGTCGGAGAGCAAGGTCTTGAGGCGGGACTTGAAGGAGGCCAAGGAGGGGATGAGGCAGAGGGACTGCGGGATGGAATTCCAGAGGTTGGGGGCAGAGTGGCTAAAGGCTCGTATGCCAATGGTAGGGCGGGTTGGGTTGGGGGACATGAAGCCGGCCGGAGGCTGCTGAACGGAGGAGATAGGGTCACGAAGCTTGGAGCAGTAGAGGACACGGCCGCAGAGAGTGGCAGAGGACATGGGCCGCAGAAAGGCGCTATTACAAATGTAATTTTGTTGTCGTATGAGGATAACGGCAGGGCAGTGGTATTGAGAGTACATTTTGCTGTGAAAACTGGTCCAGAATCCGTGAACAGAGTGGCGTCATTCTACGCTAGGATTCATTTCCCACTCCTTGTCAGCTTGAGATTCTTTTGAGAATCATTTGTACATATGCCTAGCGCCAGTGTATTTACTGACCTCTTTAAACACTGTAGGAATTTCCACGTGGTATAGTTCAGCGCACTTCATGTTCACGTTAAGAATTGGCTTGTTGACTGTCACACTAAGAATCTCCACATTGGGCAAGTCAAGTTGCCAATTCCTGAACGTACACAACTTACACAGAGCTGAACGCCTGACCCAGTAAATCATAGCCAGGAATTCATTATCGGAGCCTATTGTTCAATAAAGTCCGTTTTGAAATGAGGAATGTTTGATATAGTGACTTCTCACATCACTGAGACGTCTCAAAGCACTACACAGAAAATACTCTCAAGCCAATTGCCATTTTGTGGGTGGGTGAAACGCAGCAGCCCAAATCGTGCACATCGGAATTAAACAGCACATTGCGCTTCAAGAAGAAGAAGAAAAAAAAACTTGTAAATCCTGTTTCCCTTTAAGCCAAGAATGATAAAATAGCAGGTATGTTCACTGCATCAGTGACCTGCTGTTCTCCGTTCCAAGGTTTAAAACACTCGCAGCTACTCCAGCTTACAGTACGTGGGCTGATGTACAGGGTCGATCTGTGCCAAAGTCATATAAAAAGCTCCACTACACCAAAGGAATTAGGATAACGTAGAGCTGCAGAAAAAATAGCCCATAACTCAGCTGGATGAAATGCTTAAGAGTTGAAAGTGAGTGTGGCAGCCTGCATGAGAGACATGTTCTGTTTAACACCATAACCGTGTATATTTTGCGGGCGAAAAGCGACAGGCGATTGCGCGCAGCATAATCGCGGATGGAGTGACCGAAGTATTATTTATATGATTTTTTAAATTTGGGAAGCGTTATTATTACCCAGCAAAAAGTCCTCCGACTTCATTCATGGATCTCACGGCTAAATTCAATCCCAACTCATAGACACGCCATCTCCAGTAGCTTCAATGGGATGGTGATCAGCAACAGGAACCTTTACTCATTTTTTCTCTCCTTAACCCTGTTAACTGCAGCCAGTTCACATGAGGGGAACTGCAAGGATTAATATTATTTTCAATAGTCAATAAACTGGTTAAAAAAAAGGAGGGAATTAATAATAATCCTTGCACTTAATACAGCGCTCTTCAAAGTGCTTCACAGAATATACTACAATAATAATCCTTGCATTTGATATAGACATCTTATCGACGTCTCAAAGCGCTTCACGGAATATACTGTAAAGTGAATTGACTGTATACTTGTGGGTGAAACGCGGCAGCCAAAACAGTCGTGGATTGAAGTGACCAATTTATTCTAGTTTTTTTGGGGGGAGGGATTATTATTAAGCGAGTGTGTGGAGTAAGGAAACTTGCCCGAGGTTTCGCCCTGACCTGCCTGGATTCGAACACAGGTCTCATGCTTGTAAGGCGAGGGCTGTAACCACTGAGCTACAGGACTCGTCACACAAAAGTGAATTACGCACAGGATGTGTGTCATGATGATCTATGAACTCTGTGGAGCTGACAGAGCTGGTTCAAACCCCACCTACAGCCCAGTCCTGGAGTCAATGGAACACACCTTTCTCTTACAGAATGCGGTGATGGGGAAAGTCTCTGGTTTTTTTTACACACACACAATGCACTGACCAACAACTGAAACATGTGGAAGAGACTGATAATAATCGTAGTTAGATGTACTTCATTGTAATTCAGTACAAGTGCTTAACTGTATTTAGACGTCCAGAGGATATTCTAAATATCCTATTTAGACTAATAAGATAGTCTAAATAGAGACTATCTCTCTAGTGTTGTGCGCGTGCGTGCGTATGTGTGTGAGTGAGTGCCATCATTTTCAATGGCAAATAATGATCCGCAGCCATGTTCGATGTGACATCTTGGGTGAAATGACGGAGCGACGAGGAGAACTGAAACTCTGACAGCTTGTTTCAGCTCCTACCTCGTCACATTTCACCAGGTTAACAAATAACAGCCAAATCCAATGCCTCATTATGACTCATGGTGAAAGCTCAATATTAATCATTTCTAATCGTTGGGTTTCACATCCCTTCCTGTCTGCACAGGGCACAAACATTCATTTATCCAGATGCATCAGCCTGGCTCAGTTAGTAGCACTCGTGCCTCTGACTCACAGGTTATTGTATGCGAACGCCATGACTGGACTATGGGTTGATATAGTCTCGGTTGACGCTCCAGTGCAATGCTGGGGGAGTTCTGCAAGTGTCAGAGATATGGTCGTTTGGTTGAGACTTTAAACTGAGGTCCCTTCTATCTGTTCGAGGGGGGAGATTAAGGGAATTCCTCCTGGTGTCTTGGCCAACATTCCCTCAGGTTGTGAGTTTTATTATTCATTATTTTATGAGTAACAAGAATTCTTGCATTTGATATAGTGCCTTTCACATCGAGAGGACCTCTCAAGCCACATCAAAGGATTTTACAGTAAAGTGTAGTGACTGTGTATTTGTAGTCGAACGTGACAGCCTTGAAGTGAACGGCCGATCGCATCAGAAGGATTGTCTCGTTGAGGAACGCTGCAGGATCTTTAACATCCACTTCAACAGGCAGACGGGACCTCAGTTTAATGACTTGTTCGAGAGATGAAAGGTTAAAGCAGATATCATCATCAGTGTAGCTGACGATATTCCTACCTCACTCAAGCGAATCAATTTTATTTCAATTCCAATTGCTTTATTTACAATTGCTTGTGTAACTATGCTTCAAAGAAACTCATTGTTTTAAAAATTTGAGTGACTGAGGCAAGGATGATAAAAATCAGAGACCGAGGGTGATAAATTTTCGCTAATCTTATTCGTAATGTTTCGTCAGACAAACCAAATGACTGCTCAAACAATGTCACTTTTTTACCCAGATTTCTCCGCCCCCACCCCCTCGATCCCCCACCCCCCAGCTCTTGGGACATCCACCAAACGTGAGAGGTGCTATATAAATGTAAATATGTGTTATATTGCTGTGGATGCCTTGATAAAAGGCACACGTGGGTCTGGTCTGGGAGAAATCTTCCTTTGATTTATTGTCTGTGTGTGAGTTGGTGAGGGGTGGTGTGGGGGTGGGGAGTGGGGTGGGGGGTGGGGTTTGCCTTGTTTGCAGAACTTGTTCACGCTCCTCAAATCTTTGTATCGCTGCAAAACTAATATCAAAAACCTCCAGCAGCTTATGAAGGAAATCTTTCTTTTCCTACACCCTGCACTTAGGCTGTGTGGTTGTGCGAGGTTAGGGTTAGCTCCTTCATTCCAGTCGGAAACAACGGAAATAGTCTCAGCTCATCTGGCAGTTCATCTGATCTGATAAAGCCATAGCCCAGACGTGCAGACAAGACAGTCGCGCATCTGATAAGATTGGAATAATCCTTGCTGTTGATATAGACGCCTTATCAGGTGGTGTAAAGAGGGACCGAGGAGCAAGGCACGGACTACGCTGGTCACAGCTGCACTTTGGGACGTCCTCCTGACGCGAAAGGCCGTATATAAATGTAAATTTATATTGCGTCGTAACTTTTTCGCTGGAGGGAAAAGGGCTTTGAAGGACATAAACGTGCATCTACCTTCCCCAAGAGCATTTTTCAATTATTTGCTCCTGTTATTTACAACCTGACTCTAACCTAATCACTTCGAATGCAAACAGTCATAGGTCAGAGATAGTAGAATAAAGCAACAAGCCAAAGTCTGTATTTGTGCCTTTGTGTGGGCGGGTGGGTGATAGATGTTACTATTGATGGATATAAATTCATGGATATGGGAGATCGTTGTCCAAGACACAAATTAACTTCTCGTTTTGAAGAGCGGCGCGGGATCTTTCACAGCAACAACAACATTGTTGTAAACAACATTTGTATAGTGCCTTTGACGTCGGTAGCATGTCCCAAGCCACCGGAATAATAATCCTTGCATTTGATACAGCGCTTTTCATGTCTACTAGACGTCTCAAAGCACTTCACAGAATATACTGTAAAGTGAATTGACTGTATATTTGTGGGCGAAACGCAGCCAATTGCGCACAGCAGTGTCCCACATAGTTGTGGATTGAAGTGACCAATTTAATACTATTTCTTTCTTACGAGATTATTATTAGGTGTGGAGTACGGAAACTTGCCTGCTGAAGGTTTGGCCCTGCCGGGAATCGAAACCAGGTCTCTCGCTTGAGAGGTGAGTGCTCTACCCACTGAGCTACAGGACTCCACACAACAGGCAGACGGGAGAACAGATTAGCATTTCATCCGCAGGGCAGAGCCTCCCGATGTTTCTGCATCAGCCCCCACTCCTAACGTTCAAGCGTCAAATGGTTCAGTGAAATAGTTAGAAAACTGCACCATCTGGTGTTTTGACTCAGCAATTACTGGTCCAGCCATCAGCCAAAACTCGTTAGGTTTCAGACTCATCAATTAATACATTGAAAGGTTCTGCGAGACCCGGAGAGAGAAAGAGACACACACACACACAGAAAGATGGTTCAAGTCCTGATGATAGTGGGAAGAAGTTAATACGTAATCTCACTGGGTTAAACCAAACTAAAATCATGTTTTAATCTGTAGAAATGAATCCAACAATAACAGCAACGGTAACAACTTTCATTTCATTTCATTTCATATATCGCCCTACATATTATTATATATAATTATTATTATTACACACAGGGTAGAGTCCTGGAGATAAATCCTTATCTTAATCCCCCAATCAGAGAAGCCAATTTTTTTTTTAAATCACACACTTCAGAACAAGCAGTTTTTAATAGGAACGTCAAATTACTTTAATGGTCAAAAGCTAGACCCACATTTAGAAATAAATAAGAAAAATGACATCGTTGTGTCTTGTAAACAATTACTTCACCATTCGTATTGCATCATTGAAAGGCATTGATTCGATTAAGGCTAAAGTTATTTGATATAAACGCTTTAACGAACACGATAAGGTGTTCTGATCGGTAGGGTCATTGAAGCTCGAGTGCGCTTGGCTAAGTGTGAAAGTCTGCGGTGTGAAAGAGTGTCAGGGAACTCACGGAACCTGGACAGTGAGTGACAAATGAGCTGTCGTGACAAGCGACCAATTCCTTTTCTGACTCGCGTTCAATCACGTTGCGATGGTCGCCTTGCTCCGACTGAGGACAGAGGTAGCACTCGATATCAAGCGAGGGAAAGGAAGGGCGACCGATTTCAGTCGGATATGATCAATGGTGCCTTGGCTCCCAACCCTCTTACCATCAACCACCCACCCCCACCTCCCTGCTCACCCTCTCTCTCCACACCCCTGCAATTTGAGTGGCTGCTACCCTGATCTCACGCTTTTTGCACTCAAGAAGTTCCAGATACCAATGGCTAATTTCTTTCTTGTTTGTACCTCAACCATTCAATTGCACAAATGCCAAATAAGGCCAAACCTAATCCAGGGATGGAAAATGCCATGGATCTACCGTAGTGTTGATTTTAATGGGTTTTCTGGACTGGGATTTACTTGATTTTCGAAGTGTTTCAGAGCGTCCGGAGTCTGTTGATCTGCTGAATTCAGTCCCAACCTCGAAAGCTGGTTCTCTTAAAAAAAAAGGAAAACTTCTTGCGGGAAAGTAGGTTCAGAATAGACCCATGGCAGCAGAGTTTGTCAGATTCCGGAGGCTTTGAAGTCTGGACACTTTAAAATTAAGACACTTCTAATAGAATAAAATAAATCTGGTTCGTTGGTCCCTCCCGCACCTTCTGTCTCTCAAACTGACCAATTATCAGAACCAAACAATTTAAAGAGAAGAAAGCAGCCAATGGTTAAAGGCTAATTGAAGATAAAAATCTGACGGGAGCCAGCAAAGCTCTCTCTCAGGCCGCACGATGTGTGGCCTCAGGGATCCCACCCACGGTTCGATGTAATACATGCCAATCTGACAAGGTTCTTGATTTAGCTGCAGTTCTTCACATGCAAGACAGGCAAGGCGGTACGAAGATAAAACAGACTATCCTGCACACTCACTGCCTATTTTAGGGCTTCCCCACTTCACCGCAAAACAAACCCCTGCCCCCCACCCCCACCAACCTCTCCAACTCTTCACACACAGCCTCATTCACACAGAACTCGCACAATATTTAAGCGTCACCTTTGGTATTAGTTGGGGAGTTAAACCCTGGCTTCAGTCATAACAGAAGTGTTATAAATGAACAGGTGAAGTCGCGATAGGATTTTGCAAGGGTGTGGGGGGGTGGGGTGGCGGGGAGGAGGGGGGGGGCGGGAGGTTTGAGATCTAAACATCCCCCGAAACAAAGGTGTCCCAACAGCTTCTACTTAAGAGTTTACCATCAAACCCAGAAAGCTCGGGATCAAATTCCCACTTTAGTTGGGGAGAGGTTTGTTGAGGGAATCCCTGGCTGCCTCCCTGAAACCTGCGTTGGGAACAGCGTCTCAGCGCCAGACGTGTACACGAGAGGGGAGGAAATAGGTCGCACTCGCACTACCTGCCGGCATTGCCAACCTCTCCGCCCTGCCTGCCCTGCTGGGCCCTTTCAGTGTCGTTTGAGAAACAAACCTCTCCAAAGCAAACAAACAGACATACACACATATACACACGCAGACAAAGGTCCCCCCACTCTCTCTTCACCCCCCTCCCCTCCCTTCCACCGGTTGCTCGGAGCGCTTCACTCCCAACCCTCCGTGGAACACTGTAGTAACTCTCCCAGGTAAGAAGCCACCGCCTCCCGGTGGCCCGGCACCGGCACCTCGCGCAGGGCGCTCACGTGATCGAAGGCCCTGCCGAGCGCCGCCCGCCTCTCCTCCTCCAGCTCCGCCTGGCTCCCAGCCTCCTCCGCGTCCGCGCTCGATCGCAGGAACCGCAGCACGAAGGTCCTGATCAGGTCCCCCCTCTGGGCCACGCTGAGCCTCACGCAGGCCAAGTCCTCGGGGCCGGCCAGGGGCAGGAGGTGGAGGAGGGTGCGGCACAGCTGGGCGCGGAGGCTGGAGCAGTAGCGGAACTCCAGGAAGTCCTCGGTCTCCTCGCTCTTCTCCAGGGCCAGCACCAGGGCGTTCCAGATCTCCCGGTACTGCTCCACGCTGCCGTACAGCTCCCGGCGGCTCGGCACGGACAGCGCCATGGCCGACTTGATGCGCACCTTGAAGTTCTTGCAGGTTTTGACCACCGAGGTCAGAGCGCCGAAGGCTTGGCCCGCCCAGGCCGCCGAAGCTGCGAGGAGAGACACACACGCAGTCACAGCGCGAACAGCCTCTCTCCATGGCAATCGACTGATTTTTATCCGGACTCATTCATCATCAGTCAGGACACCCCTGAGCAACTCTCTTTCTCTTTTCGAGCGTCCGTAACGTCCACCCGATCACTCAGTGGACGGGATCTCGGTTTAACGAGAGTCTCGTCTGAAGGTCATCACCTCTGACACTGCGAGGCTCCATCCCCCACCCGTCACCAAAACAACAATAACCGATAACGTTTGGACAGCGCCTCTCATCTCCGTGCTAGAGCCCAGACCGTGAGCCGACAGCAGAAAGGCAAAGCCATGACTTCCAGCTTAGAGTCAAGAGGCCACCGCCAACTGAGCCAAATGGTAATAATAATAATCCTGGGATTTGATATCGCACTATTCACGCCTTCTAGACGTCTCAAAGCGCTTCACAGAGTAATACTGTAAAATGAACTGACTGTATGTTTTGTGGGTGAAATGCGGCAGCCAATTGCGCACAGCAGCGTCCCCACAAACAGTCATGGATTGAAGCGACCAATTTATTTATTCATTTACTTTTCTTAGGGATTATTATCAGGCGCGTGGAGTAAGGAAAGATGCCCGAGTTTTCAAACCCCTACCAAGAATCGAACCCAGCACACTTGTTCGCGAGGCGAGTGTTCTAACCACTGAGCTACAGGATTCCACTCTACCCCAAACAGAGCGGCTCCAGAACCAAACGCCCCCCCAACCAAGCGAAGCGTCCAGGCGGAAAGGCGGCACAGGCTCTAGGGGCTGAAAATTGCCTACTCCCGTTGGTTAAGCTCCTAAATCTCCGAGCAAAGCTACCACTTCACATGGAGCAGTAGGAAAGATGAGCAAAACGAGCGCTGCACTGACCGATCGGGAGGGCCGGATTCTTGAACATGTTTCCCAGAGCGTAGCAGGCGTTCCAGCGGACCTTCATGGTGGCTTCGCTCCTCACGGTGCGGATCAGGGCCTGAATCGACTCCTCGATGACGGGTTGGAACTGGGGCTTGGCGAGGTGGTTGGGCTGCAGGAAGTGCAGGAGGTTGCCCAGGGCTCGCACGGCATTGCTCTTCACCTGGAAACAACAACACTCGTATCATAGCTCAGTCAGGCGCTGCAGCAGAAACAACAATTTGCATTCATCTAGCTAGCGCCCTCCAATCTGGGTGGTGTCTCAGAGCGCTTGACGGTGGCCGAGCCTGGTGCCGAGCCCTGGGGGGTGGGGGGGGGGAGGAGAGGGGGGGGAGGGTGGAAAGAGAGGCGACTGTAAAAACTAGTTGAAGAGGAAGGCCTTCTGGACGGAGGGGAGGCGGGTGGGGGGAGAAGAGAGCAAGAAAGGGATCGAGAGAGAGAGACAGTTCTCTAGTGGCTGAAAGCACGGCCAAACAGGAGAGAATGAGTCATTCCCACACACTGACAGCGTGTTACACCAGGGACTATCTCCGAGAGCAGTTGTTACAAACAAAATTCGCCGCCACTCACTGTGCAGAGCGATGGGGGGGGAGATGGGGGGGGGGGGGGGGGGGAGAGAGAGGGGGGAGGAAGGGAGAGAGATGGAGGTGGGGGGTGGAAAGCGAGAGAGATCACACTGAAGTCACGATTCGCAGCGTAAAATCTGCCTCTCGGAGATGTGTCGCTCGGATTAATTGGTTCAGCCTTGAATAGATGACGAGAGAGGTGTGGGAGGCAGGTTTGAACGGATTTAAATAATGCCTCGCAATTAGACTCCTGAATTACACTCCACACAGCAAAGCTCCATTATTCCAATTGTTCCCACAGCGTAAAGCATCGACCTTGAAACATTAATATTCTTGTGTGAATATCCTTATGACAGATACTGTGTGAAACACACGGTAAAATGTCCTGGTGTGTGTTTTCAGAGGGTGTGTTTTTCCCCCTCCCCATCACTTCACACCTGACAGAATAAACGTGGCTCTAAATTCCACGGGCGCAGTGGAATTTTTCCTGAGAAGCTGAACTTCCCAACGTGGGACGGCCGGCTTGAGCTCTCAACCTTCTGACTCGGAAAGGAGAGCGTGAGAGACCCAACCGAGCCAGGCTGACACCCTTGGGAATGTGGAACGCGTTCTCCCCACGGTTTAAACGCTGCATCCCTTCGAAACGCCTTTGTTCTTATAATCCCACGTGAGGCAGGTGACTGGAATATGTTTCCTTTGTCTGTCACCGCACTATAAATAGACACTGCACAGTTGTGTCGTGAGCGTTTCGACCCCATTATCATTACAGCTCCAAAATCACTCTGCGTGCGTGTGTGTGTGTGTGTGCTTTGCAAAGACAAATTTTGAGCTGCACATCTAACAGCTACCGTAACAGGCTGCGTTCAATCCACCTTATTTTAGGACCGGAGGGAGGGAGGCAGGGAGGCAGGGAGGCAGGGAGGGAGGCGGGGAGGGAGGGAGGCGGGGAGGGAGGGAGGGAGGGAGGGAGGCAGGCAGGGAGGCAGGCAGGCAGGGAGGGAGGGAGGCAGGCAGGCAGGCAGGGAGGCAAGGAGGGAGGGAGGGAGGGGAGGGGAGGGAGGGGAGGGAGGGGAGGGAGGGAGGGAGGGAGGGAGGGAGGGAGGGGAGGGAGGGAGGGAGGGAGGGAGGGAGGGAGGGAGGGAGGGAGGGAGGGAGGGAGGGAGCGAGCGAGCGAGGGAGGGAGGGAGGGAGGGAGGGAGGGAGGGAGGGAGGGAGGGAGGGAGGGAGGGAGGGAGGGAGGGAGGGAGGGAGGGAGGGAGGGAGGGAGGGAGGGAGGGAGGGAGGGAGGGAGGGAGGGAGGGAGGGAGGGAGGGAGGGAGGGAGGGAGGGAGGGAGGGAGGGAGGGAGGGAGGGCACAGCGCTGTGGCTAGGGACGCACCTTGTCTTTGTCGTTGGACGCGCGAGTTGCTGATCGCAACATCTTGAGCAGCAGCAGGTCTGAGAATTCTTCCTGGAAGCTGAGGCCCATGGATTCCCTGCGGAGGGAAGGCGACAAGAGTCAGATCTCTGGCTCTCACTCCCATTTTGTATGACAATAAAATGCAACAACAAAATTACATTTGTATAGCCCCTTTCACGTCAGGAGGACATCCCAAGGCGCTGGACAGTTACTGCTTCAGACCTGATCTGAAGACAGTGTGGGGGGCGGGGGGGGGGGGGGAAAGGGAAGGGAAGGGGGTGATAAAGAAGGGCTCGTGTCTTGGCTTAAACAGAGGTCTTACCACAGAGGACTAGACAACAGCGACAACAACTTGCATTTGCATCGCGCCCTTCCTGCAGGGTAGCATCACGGGGCGCCTCACGGTGGCGGAGTCTGACAACGAGTCCAGGAGCAGAGGGAGGGGGCAGGTAACCCGCGAGCGAGTGAGTCAAACTGACTCTGAGTCCGCAGAGCGAGGGCAAAATGGCTGAAAGTTCACCGACTGGATTGGGCGGGGAAACGTATCAAAAACACCTGTTAAACACCGACCCTCTCTTAACAACAACAACAAAATGTCCCAAGGCGCCTCGGTAACACAAGAGTAGCATCGTGCAGCGCCAGAACACGAGCTCCCGGTGGTGAATCATTCATTGCACGTACATGTTGGCAATCAGCGTGTCGGTCAGATTGCCCAGTGACCACGCAGCCTTGGTGCGGACGTTCAAGGACGCGTCTTCCAGGGAGGTCAGGATGGCATTCGCGGTGTCAGCCACAAACATCACGTCCTGGTACACGGGAGACAGAGCAGGGGAGGGAGAGAGAGAGAGAGAGACAGGGAGGGAGCAAGAGAAGGAGAGTTCAAAACTAAATCGCTATGCATTTCTCCCGCAAAACACACAGTCAATTCACTTTACAGTGTGTGTTGTGAAGCACTTTCCAAGACAACTCAGCAATAACAACGCTTGCATTTGATGCAGTGATTTTCACGTCTTCTAGACGTCTCTCACTGTAAAGTGGTTTAAAGCGACCAATTTATTATAGGGTTTTTTTCTAGAGGGATTATTATCAGGCGCATGAAGGGAAACCTGCTCCCAAGGTTGAGCCCCCCCCCCCCCCCCCGCAGGGAATCGAAGATCACCCAGATCTCTCACTTGAAAGGCGAATGCTCGAATCAATAAGCTACAAGACTCCACAGCTCTCGAAGAAGCAGTCAAGAGCTATATCAAACTCAAGGATTATTATTCTTATTATTATTTTATTAAGAAATAACGCGATAATCAAGGGGGGAAAGGGGGAAGCCAGCACCAACAAGGGCACAGTAGGTCTTGGTCCCTCTCTTCCCAATTGACTGATGAGAATACTCCTCACATCTGGCATCTAGCGCTTTCAAATTGTGGTAGCTTGAGGTGGTTTTACATTTGACTTTGAAGAGATTAACGGTGCGGGGGAGTGGGGGGGGTGGGGATGGGGGCGGGGGGGTTTGGGAAGGCTTTCTGACCTGTCGCAGAGAGGGGAACAGGATGTAGACGCCCAGTGCTCTGACGGCGGCTGCCTTCACCAGCAGGTTCTCGCTGTCGTTCAGTCCCAGCAGCACGGTGATGCACAGGATCTGCTTCTCGTTCTGGCAAAACAAAAACCCGTCGACAATTCACTCGGTGAATTACAAGTCGCCATCAGCAGCCACACAGGACCCTCGGTGAAATGAGGTGCCGGCGTGATATACCTCACCCTAATCCCGACATAGAGCGAGTACAACATCGACCAACTGGCATTTACACAGCGTCCTTCACCTGGGTTAGCGTCTTGGAGCGCTTAATAGGAACAGGAGTAGACCATTCAGTCCCTCAAACCTGTTCTGCCATTCTATTAGATCATGGCTTGTCTGTACCTCAACTCCAAATGCCTGCCTTTGCAGGCAATTACCTCCCTTGGTAACCTGACCTTGCAGAATATAATCCTTGCATTTGATACAGCGTTTTTCACGTCTTCTAGATGTCTCAAAGTGATTCACAGGACATACTGCAAAGCGAATTGACTGTATATTTTGTAGAAGGGCAACCAATTACGCACAGCAGCGTCCCACAAACCGTCGTGAATTGAAATGACCAATTTATGATTGCTTTTTTATCTAGAGGGATTATCATCAGGCGCGTGGAGTAAGGAAATCTGCCTCATGTTCGCCCTGGCCTGGAATCGAACCCAGGTCTCTCGCTCGCAAAGCGAGCGCTCTCACCACTGAGCTACAGGAGTCCACGCAAACATCTATCCATCCACCTTCGTCTGGAAAATCAAAGGTCTTTAGGCTGAGGATGGGCAAGGAGAGCAGTAGTGGCCCGGAATGCCTTTAGAGTCAGATGTGAAAGTTCTACCAACTGAGTCAGGCTGATGCAACACGTAATTTTAGTTGTATTTGTGCAGCTGACGCACTCCCTGGCTCGCGATTCTCAAGCGGTTATTGCCGGCCCGGTGCTCACCGGTAGACTGCTGAAAGCCTCGGGCAAAATGGAGGAGACGGCGTCGCAGGCGCTGGTCTGCAGCGTGGAGTGCTCGCTGTTCTGTAACGCCGCTGGGAGAGGTCCGTTCAGCATCCGCAACCAAAAGGCCGTCACCTACGTCGTGCAGACAACAGTCTTGATAAAGCCTCATCACACGGTCGCGCAGCGCTTCACAGGTCAGTAAAAATAATAATAATAATAATCCTTGCATTTGATATAAGCGCTTTTCACATCTTCTAGACTTCTCAAATCAGTTTGCAGAATATAGTGTAAAGTGAATTGACTGTACAGTTGTGGGCGAAAGGCGGCAGCCGATTGCAGACTGCAGTGTCGCACAAACAGTCTTGGATTGAAATGACCAATTTATTCTTATTCTTATTATTATTAGGATGAGTGCTGTTCACGACTGTGTGTACGTTATGGGCGAATACATCAAATCTAATGTTTATTATTCCTCCTTCCCCCCTCTCCTCTTGCCTCTCTCCCCCCCCCCCCCCCATTCCTACCCTTGCCACCCTCTTCCCTCTCCCGGTGCCCGCCCTCTGACAGAATCAGTGAGATACCTGGCTGACTGGCACCCTTTGGTCGATGGCGACGGGAGATTCCTGCTTGTGTTGCTGAACGATTCCTGACCCCAGCTCCTCCAGCAGCTGAAACACAAGTTGCCATTAACAATCAAAACGCAACCAGCACCACCACCGCCAACAACAAATGATATTTGTGTAGCCCGTTTTCACGCGTGTCCCGAGGCTCTGGACGGTCGAGTGTAACCTCCCTCTGCTGTTGCCTTGCTGTCGACTTCAATGTGCGCAATTTGGCTGCCGCGTTTCGCCCACAAATATACGGTCGGCTTTCCTGCTCTCCTTCCCCTCTACCCCGACCCCTCCCCTTGCCATCTTTCCCCCCTTTCTCCCCTAATCACACTTCCATCACTGTTTGTGGGACACTGCTGTGTGCAATTTGGCTGTTACGTTTCGCCCACAAATATACAGTCAATTCTCCTACTCTTCTTCGTCCTGCCCCGACCTCTCCCCACCTGCTCTTGTCCCTACTTGACTGTAAGCGCTTTGTGAACGTCCTCTCGACGTGAAAGGCGCTATATAAATGTAAGTTGTTTTGATGGATTGATGGACGGATGGACTGATGGACTGATGGATTGGATTGATTGAAAGCGTGAGATCTACTTTCAGCGGCTTCAGTCCCAGACATGTCTCCTTACCCTGGCTCCGTGCAGCTGAATGGACGGATCCATCTCCTCCATGCACTTGCACGCCACTTCCCCAAGCTCCAACAAGAAGCCCTGGACCATCGTGAAATAGCCCTTGATGAGCAGGGCCATCACCTAGAGAAGCAAACAGAGAATAAGAGACGTCAAACCAACCCCTTTTTCTCTCCCACCACCACCAACATTTCCCTCCCGCCCTGCGCAAAGTGAGCCGTTGCGTTCAACCACAAAAACACAGTCACAGCGCTTAACAGCAAACATGTTGAAGCGCTTTATGTCAAGCGCCTGACGTAAAAGAGCACCGTGCTGAATGCACACAATCATGTAGAGACCTGTAGCTCAGCGGTTCGAGCACTCGCCTTACAAGCATCAGACCTGTATTCCAATCCAGGCAGGTCAGGGCGAAACACTGGGCAAGTTTCCTCACTCCACACGCCTAATAATAATCCCTCAAAATAAAAACTATAATAAAATTGATCAATTCAATCCACGCCTGTTTATGGGAAACCGCTGTATGCAATTGGCTGCCGCGTTTCGCCCACAAATATACAGTCAATTCACTTTACAGTACATTCTGTGAAACGTCTAGATGACGTGAAAAAGGCGCTATATTAAATGCTAGGATTATTATTATCATTGTTATATCCATCGATAACATTGTTATCAGCAGACCATCATTCCATCAGCCTATCTCAGGGATTTCCAGTGTGCAGCTGGGATGCGTGGAATTCTCAGTTGGGTTTGGAGACTCATAATAATAATAATAATAATAATAATCCTTGCATTTGATATATTGCTTTTCACATCTTATCGACGTCTCAAAGAGCGTCACAGAATGTACTGTAAAGTGACTGTATATATTTGTGGGCGAAACGCAACAGCCAATTGCGCACAGCAGCGCCCCCCCACAAACAGTCGTGGATTGAAATGACCAATTTTATTATTGTGAGTTTTTTTGGACGGATTATTAAGGCGTGACTTAAGGCACGGTGTCGGGTCAGGGACATGTGTCAGGGACACTCGGCTGATCGCCCCCCCATCGCCCACACCAAATAGGGTTACAGTCAGAGCAGGAGAGAGAGAGGGAGAGAGAGAGACCTGACCTGTAAGGCTTCCACCCGGACGGGCGAGGGCTCGTACAGGCCGCCCACAGGCCCCACGGAGACGTCGCTGTCCGAGTGAAGCTCCTGCCTGGGTACGGTGACGATGGACACACACAGCTGTACCAGCCAGCGGAGCTCGCTCGGCCCGCCCTCCGCTCCGCTCTCCATCTCTCCGGCCCAGCCCACAGACTGGGGCTGCGGCTTCCGCCAGTTGTCGGAGTCGTGGTGGACGGCCGGGACCCCCGAGGTGCTGGGCTGCTGGAGGAGGAACTGCACCTCGGCCAGAGGGGCCTGCACACACACGATGGCCCCCAGCAGAGACAGGCTGCACACGCGGACGTTCACGTCTGGGAGGGAGGGGGAAGCACAGCGCGGGTCAGCGACAACAGCGACAACAACAGTGACAACGGCGACAACAACGGCGACAACAACAACAACACTACGGTGACAACAGCAACAACAACAACAGCAACAACAGCAATAGCAACAACAATAACAGCAGCAAAGACAACGACACGCTCTCCCCACCGTCTCTCAGGAGTGAACATCGAGAGAAAGAGAGAGAGAGAGAGAGAGAGAGAGCGAGAGAGAGAGAGAGAGAGAGCGAGCGAGCACTAACCTCTGCGGCGGAGATAAGGTTTAATCTGGTTCCAGACCCGGGTGAGGAGTCCCGGCTTCAGGCGGGTGTAGGGCACGTTGGTGACCAGATTGGCAAGGCACTGATTGGGAAAGGAAATAAAAAGGGTCAGGAGGGGGAGGGGGCGGGGGGGGGGGGGGGGGGGGACTGTGTGTGTGTGAGAAGCAACGTTAATTAGAGGATCATAGCGATAATTAACCTGTGACAGCATGGAGCCCTGGAGTCAGAGAGAGGGGGGGAAAACTGGCCAATGATGGGATGCTGTCCCCAAAGACACTTTAACAGTCCTGACAGTAAGCGAAACATAGAAACAGGAATAGGTCGTTCAGCCCTTCGAGCCTGTTTCGCCATTTAATTCGATCGTGGCTGATCTGTACCTCTGCTAAACCTTTCAATTCCAATTTCCCGCCTTCTCCCCCTTATCCCTTAATGCCCTGACCGACCAAAAATCTATCAACCTCATTGTTGAGGGTGTGGACGGATCCAAAAATAAACCTCACATCACAGGAATGCTAGAGAGAGAGAGAGAGAGAGAGAGAGAGTCAGCTGCTAGGTACCTTGATGATCTGTGTGAGTGTCTGCTGAGAGGATTCAGCCACGAGAGCAAGGAGGAGGCATCTGTGAAGCTCCCGGATGCTGGAAGCCAAGATGGAGGAGAAAGGCGTGAAGGCTCTACGATGATCGCTGGCATCTTCGGCGACCGACAGGAACTGCTTCGATCCTTCCAACATGGCCGACATGACCTGGAGTGCCCCGGCTCGCACCTGAGACACACACACGGAAAAGACTCAACTCCAAACTGGCCCCTTTCACATCCGCCACGCACAGCGTCCCAAAGCTCTTCACAGCTTCTTTACTGTGAAGTCGAGTGACCCTGTGTTTTATTTGTCAGGCAAACTCAAACCGCCCATTGAGGCACGGAGACATCCCACAAGAGTGAGCAATCAATTCTATTCTGAGTGATTGTTGGCCAGGAAACCAGGAGAGAGAGAGACAGACTCGTCTCTATTTTCGAGTACAGGTAGACCACGTTTACCGTTGCTTCGATCAAAGATGTTTCGTTATTACGTTGCTAGTACACAGGGGGGAACACATATTCATTTAACGTTGCGACGTTCGCTGATACGTCATTCGCGCGGGTGGAAACAAATTATTTTGGGTCGCATAGGCGCACAGACCCTGATAATCCGGTATTCTTGGGCGATTCGCTTAACGTCCCACTTTTCACGAACACAGCTGCGACTTTAAGCGAGGACTAAGTGTCCTGTTACAGGATCTTTAATATCGACCCTTGAACGGCCTACAAGTCCTTGGTTTAATGTCTCTGACTCCCTACCACCCCGCCACCCCTGGGATTATGGTGGAGTGACAGCTTATAATCAAGGAGCTCAAGTCCTAACGTAAGAAAGGGAAAGAGAGATCTTATCCCATCTTATCCCATCAACCCTCAGATGGCACAGGGTCCTTGTACCTTTGGTGAAGGGTCTTTCAAAGCGATGGTCATCAGCGACATGGTCTGTGGACCTCCGATACTGGGAGCGTCGGGGATGAATGACGACCAGTAACCGTACAGAACCTTCTTCTCTATGGACTTGATGGTCGAGAGGAAAGAAGCCAAAGCTCCCTGGCGGACTTTCGCTTGAAGTGATCTGCAGACGGAGCAAAACTAAATTGTAGGACAAATGGTTTCTCCACCACCCACCCGCGCACACACACCTTTATTTGATACAGCCTGTATACAATATATTTGACATATGTGGTCACGATATATATATATATGTCCACGACTGTTTGTGGGACACTACTGTGCGCAACTGGCTGCCGCGTTTACAGTATATTCAACCCACTTTTGCAGTCTATTCTGTGAAGCGCTTTGAGATGGCTCGAAAACATGACAAGGTGCTAAATCGAAATGATCAAAGTATTATTTTGCATTATCATTACCATGAAGCGCTGTACCAAATGTGAGGATCACAAATGTGAGGATCATATAGCGCCTTATTATTGTAAGGCGCTATATTAAATGCAAGGACGGTCATTATTATTAAAAATGATTATCACAGCGCCTCTCATTCAAACCCAAATACAACAGCAGCAACAACAACAACAACATTACTGACCTCAGCTTGCCCTGGATTCCACCTTCGGTGTCGGAATAGTCGGAGTCGGAGCTGTTGATTTTCTTCCAGTTGGGATAGAAGGGCCCCGGAGTGTCCTTCCTGTCCGAGGACATCACCGTGCCATCCTGGTGGCTCCTGGGTGCTTGGCGGAGGCTAAAGGCGGAGTTTCCAGCGCTCGTCTTCCCGATCTCCAGCCCCTGCAGAGCCTCCACCTCCTCCTCCTCCCCTCCATCTTCCCTCCGCTCCTCCCCCGACGATTCCTTCTTACTCTTGGATCTGGATTTTTTCTTCTTGTGCTTTTGTTTTTTCCCCCCCCCACCATCAGCAACATCACCACCGTCGCCGGGTTTGTTTTTTGAAGAAGATTTCATCGAGAAAAAGGACACTTTGTTAAATGAGGATATAATAAGAATAATAATCGTTGCATTTGAGTATAGCGCCTTATCACGTCATTGAGACGTCTCAGAGTGCCTCCTTCACAGGATGTACCGTAGAATGAATTCGCTGTGTATTTTGTAGCCGAAAAAACGTGTGAGTCGAGAAGAAAAACACACAGCCGTTACGCCTGACGGTAAAATCTGGGAAGCGCTTTGAGACGTCCTCCTGACATGAAAGTTGCCGTATCAAATGCAATGGCTGATTGATTGATTGATTGATTGATTGATTTGATTGAATTCGATTTAAAGTAACACATTGCGTTTTGTTGCTCCCGATCAGCTGTGTACGGAGCCAGAGAGCTAACCTCATTTGACTTTCAGTTCTTCGCCTTCCGATATGTATCTATTTGGCCACCACAACCACAAGCCTTGAGTGTCGAGGACTTACCCCTGGCTGCTTTGAGGAGCTGGGAGAGTCCGTCACCTGTGCCTTCAGGGAGGGCGAGCTGCCTTCATACTGGGACATCGTCGCTGGGTAAAGAGCTGCTGGAACCTCAATGTTCACACCTGGAAGTCCATAAAACATGTAGGTCTGAGAGGAAACAGGCAGAGAGAGGGCAGTGAGGAGGAGATACTGGAGATGTGGATCAATTGGATTTTTTTTTAGTAACCGGTTTATTTGATTTAGTTATCTTAGGTTAGCTTGGTTTAAGTTAATTTAATTAGGTTGGTACAAGACCCTCCTCTTCGATGGTGCCATCGGTCACCTACACTTCCCCTCGCTTCCCTCCGCCCTCCCTGACCCCAGCTCGGGTCTGAAACAATGACTGTCCAGCGCCTTGGGACGTCCTCCCGACACGCGCTGTACAAATGTCATTTTGTTGGCGTTTAGGTTATCTGACAACAGCCACAACTTAGGTTATCTCCGGTTACCATAGGTTACTGTAGGTTATTTTAGCTGAGTTTAGATTAGCATCAGTTATCTTGATTGATGGGGAATAGAATGACAGGTAAACACATGCGATGTTCATCTCTCCGTTGCAACATCGATGACGGCACTTTCAGCCACTAGGCCCTGAAACTGTGGGACCCTCTCCCTCGATCCGTCTCCCCCCCACCCCCCTGCAGCCCCCACTCCCCCTGCCCTACCCCCATACGTTACCTTCAGAGCTGCCAGGAGGCTGCCGAGCTGGTCGGACTGTGTCAATTGCATTTTCCCAGAGCTTAGGATGGAATGGATCCCCTTCAATCCATTCTGCAATAACTGAAATAGAAATTAGAGTCACACACACGAGCGCACACACACACACAGCATTTGGAAAGGGCTGGATTTTGGGGAGGGGGGTTGGGGGAGGGAAGAAATTCCACACAATTTTTTTTTTGGGGGGGGGGGGGGGGTTGGTGATCAGCCAGGTGTCGGACACATGCAGAAGTCCTTGACCGTGTTCAAGAGCATCCAAACCATGAGAGTCACATGCATGCCATCTGCTCACAGCCATGTCTTGGTCTCTCTCTCTCTCTCTCTCTCTCTATCTATCTCTCTCCCAAAAAGGTCACGGTTGCAAAGATTCGAAAAGGAGACGGTGAACACTATTTTGACGCATGCGGAGTGACTTTTGTCACAGAAGCATCAGCTACAGTAGTTACCCTGCAATACGTAGTGTCATCAACTTCCGGCTTCTTGGTTGTCCTCAGCACGGCCAGAAACGTCTGTAAAGACACACTTCTGTACTGCTCCTCCAGCCCATGCTGCCCCGGAACTCTATATCACCAGGGTAAACACAACAGCAAGACATTGTCCAACACATCTCGTACTCTTATCAGCTGACACTTATAAACATCTCGAAAATGCGGTAGGAGGCCGTATCAAATGCAAGGATTATTATTATAACTATATATACTAGATATGTGTGTGGATCTCCTGTAGGTAGTAGTGGTTAGAGCACTCGCCTTGCAAGCGTGAGACCTGTGTTCGAAACCAGGCAGGTCAGGGCGAAACCTTGGGCAAATTTCCTTACTTCACACGCCTAATTATCATCCATCCCAAAAATTTTCGATCCACGACTTGTTCGTGGGGACGCTGCTGCGCGCAAATGGCTGCTGTATTTCGCCCGCAAATATACAGTCAATTCACTTTCCAGTACATTCTGGGAAGCGCTTTGAGACGTCGAGAAGATGTGAAAAGCGCTATTTGAAATGCAAGGATTGTCATTATTACACTGTGAACGTGTTTGACTCTATAATAAACCCAGCAAGAGTCAGCGCTCTCAAGAGAGAAGAGAAAAAACTTTTTTTGTGGTGGTTGGGTGGGAGAGGAGGGGCAGGGGGAAGAGGAGGGAGGAAGAAGAAAGGAGGAAATGGAGGGAAGGCAACAAGATGGAAATCCTGCTGGCTAGCTGATGTACTGCTCTGCATGCAGAATGGACCGTGGCATTTGCAGCTCTCCACTTGGCCTCCAGAGGGAACATTAACTGTAACCTTGGGACAGGCAGTGCAGGGAGGGAGAACAGCGGCGACAACTTGCATTTAAAAGGGCCCCTTTGTGCCAGGTAGCGTCCCTCAGCGCTTGAACAGTGGCTCAGTGAACAAGTAGGCTTTTTCCTGACCTTGCACGTACATTATTGTGAAGCGCTCTCGAGACGCCGTGCGGTGTGGAGGGCGCTATATAAATCGAAGTTGTTGTGGTTGTAAACCCTAACCCCTAACCCTCACCCAAAATGTTGGGATACCATTATCAGTTTCCTTACTCCACACCCCTGATAATAACCCCTCACAAAAAAAAAAAGCAAATCGATCATTTCAATCCACAACTGTTTGTGAGCCCAATTGGCCGCGATCTTATAGGAAGGTGAAACAGGCTGGAGGGGCTGAATGGCCTAGTCCTGATCCTAGCAGATCAGATTGCAGGCTTACCCGAGGCAGAGGTTGGCTATGCAGTAGACCGCTGCTCTCCGCAGCTCCATGTCGGGCTCCGCTGGGCTGCTGAGCTGGAGCAAGATTCCATCTTTTCCGAGTAGGTCTGGAAGGAACTGGAGAAGAAACAATAACGAACAAAAATTGTATAGCGTCTTTCACGTCAGTAGGACGTCCCAAGGCGCTGGCCAGTTACTGCTTCAGACCCGAGCTGAGGACGGGAGTGGAATTAGGAGTTGCCGATGGATCCATCGAAGAAGAGAGTCTTGAGGCGAGACAGAAAGTAAGAAAGTATCACTATCTTCAAGCTTATCTGTCTGTAAAGTATTTGTGAGTGCATTTGTAAGAAGCAGTACTCTGTTGGTTCAGTGGTAGCCTCTGTGTCAGAAGTTAGTGGGTTCAAATCCCAGGTCAGGAATTTACAGTGAAAGTGAAACCATACAAATGTCAGCCTAGTCGCGCTCCTGCTTCCAACTCAGAAGGTTTGGGGTTCAAGCCCCAGGTCGGGAGTTTGAAATCACACTTTTTCGGAGTCCTGCAGCTCGGTGGTTAGAGCACTCGCTTTGCAAGCGAGAGACCTGGCTTCGATTCCCAGCAGGTCAAGGTGAAACCTTGTGCAAGTTTATTTACAGCACATGCCTGATAATAATCCCTCCAAAAAAAACAAATGACTAATAAATTGGTCATCTCAATCAACAATTGTTTGTGGGACACTGCTGTGCACAACTGACTACCCGTTTCGCCCACAAAATATACAGCTACTTCATTTTACATAGTGCTTCGAGACGTCTAGAAGATGTGAAAAGTGCTATGTCAAATGCAAGGATTATTATTATTTAAGTTGACACTAATACCATATGTTGTGGGGGGGAGGGCGCGACATCATTGTCAAAGATGTCGTGTTTCAATAATAATAATTATTATTATAATCCTTGCATTTGATCTAGCACTTTTCACATCGTCTAAAGATTTGCAATGAGAACTGTCTGTCGGTTGGACATTAAAGATTCAACTGCATTATTCAAAGAGGACACAGTTTCTCCCTGTGTCCGAGCCAATGATCCCAGCAACCCCTGCTCCAATAAAATTTACCATTCACTCCAAACCTGCCTGTGAAGTATCAATTTGCACAAAATGCTGGGGACTCACCTACAAAAATTCACAGTGTGAAGCGCTTTGAGAGGTCCTCCCGATGCGAAAGGCGCCGTATCAAACACAAGGATTATCATTATAATATTAATTATTATTATTTGACAACCCCCACAATAAAAAGGCTTGTGAGGCAAGTGCAAAACTACAAAAACGCAGCAAACCACAGGAACTCCTAATAGCAGAAATCACACTTTGAAGGTCACCCTTTCATGCAAAGCCCTTTGTTCCGAGATAAGGCATGCTGTAACCGTTATTATCATTTTTTAAATTATTATTAGAATGCATTGTTGAAGCGGAATCAGGAAATCTACATTAGGAAAACTCCTCAATAAGGTTGTTTTTTTAAAAAATGACAGAAAAACGAGAAGCAAAATCCATTTGATGTTGAAACGTACCTTCTGGCAGCGAGGCCCATTATTGAAGACGAGCGCAGCCACGGCTTGTAGTATTTCGATGTGAGTCCACGAGTTGCATTGCCTCAGAGCTCTGATGGTGTAGGACAGGAGAAAGTCCAGGCTTTGCTCATCCACAACCACCTGGGGGCACAGCAGAGCAAATGCTTTCATTCTGTGCACCATTCATTCCCTTAGAAAGGCGAGCGATCTCTGGGGCTGCCTCGGTGACTCTGCAGGTAAACCTCTATTTACGATGGGGTTGCTTGCGTTCCTGAAAAACTGTATGTATATCGAAACGTCCTAAGTTGAAGCGCGCTTTCCCATGCGGTCCCATTGTATAACCAGAGATGCGTTCTTTTCACAAAATTTTCGGACCTTAAACCCACTAAATAACACACAAAACCACACAACATAACACAAATTAACACACATAGGCAAGAAGGGGTATTTGGGGTAACTGTACAGTATTGTACTTTAACACTGCAAACTTTAATACTGGCAGTGTGACAGTGGCAGGGGCACTTGCAGCCTCCCCACTCATCTTGATGTTGTGGAGCCCATGGCTTCTTTTAAACCTTTGACACCACCCTCTGCTAGCACTGAAAGATGGTGCCGTTGAGCTTTCTCCTTCCTGATTTAACTCCCTAAACAATGATTTTGCCTTGTCTTGGATAACCAGGGTGTTGAGTGGTATATTACGCTGGTTCTGATCCTCAATACAGACACTCAGCATTCTTTCCATGTTTTCCATCATATCACTCCTGTTTTGCTAATCTGCTTGCACCTGTAACACACCTTGAACTTGCCAGTATATTGCCCTTATTCTGTTTTATAGTAGCCACTGTCGATCTAGCTGGCCTAAAGCCCTCCCGACGTCCGTACCTTTTTCACCAGAATCGATGCGCTTTATCACCTTCAATTTAGTATTTAAAGTGATGACTTTGCGGGGTTTCTGCCACTAGCTGTATTACCGCTGCTTATTTCACTTACTACTGTCTCTTCCCGACTTGCTATAATCGTGGTAGAGACTGTAAATCGCTCAAAGTTGCTCGGGAATGTTCGGGAATTATTGTAATACTGGCGTGGTGTCGCTTCAAAATCAGCGGGCTTTTAAACAATTACATGGTGACATGCTATTGGCTAGTTCAAATGCTTGGATTTACCCGCGAATACACTATGGACTGTGCGTATGGACAAAAAGGACGCGCGAAATGCGATATTAAAAATACGTACCGCACATGCGGCCCCAAAATTTGGGTCCTTAAAATGAATCCAAGTGTCATATATCGATCAAAAGGTGTTAAAAAAATTATAATCCTTCAATCGAAATGTCCTAAATAGAAGCCTCGTAAACCGAGGCTTACCTGTGTGCGTGGCTGGCTGGTTAGACTCCAGCAGTTAAGAGAGAGAGAAAGAGCGCGCATTTCATTCCATCAAGATAGGTCTCAAAGACACGATAAGGCGCTAGAACAAATGCAAGACTTATAACTAGTATTATTATTGTTATCTCTGGGATTTCCTTGTGTAGGTGGGACGCAACTCAGTTTGGTCTGGATACTGTTAAGCATGGCGATGGGTTTCCGCGTGTGTCAGGACACCTGGCTGCTCAAAAAATCTCTGGGCTTTAGGTAAACCGGGTACATCTTCAACGGAAATTTCCACGAGTCGTAGGGAGCAAGGCATGGAAGTCTCAGGTCTCGTTGGGTCTATTCTTAAGCGCGATTATGGGTTTCACACACGCCGGCCACCGGGCGACATGAAAAAATGACGAAACGAAACCCCGAGGAAGCCTTCAAAGCGAACATGTGTCACCTGCGAGGAAAGCACGGAGAGGCTGGGAGCGAGCGTTAACCACCCCCCCACCCCCCACTCAGGCCAGAAATAACTTCCAACAGGTTGAGTTCCTACCTGGAAACGGTTAAGGAGATGGTGGATAAGTTGACAGACTTTGCTCACGAGATGTTCTTTGTTCAGCTGGACGAGCCGGCAGGCTTGGACAAGTAACGAACACACATCCTGCAATGGGGGGGGGGGAGGGGGGATAGGGAAGCGAGCGTAAAGAGGAGAGAATGGCCGTTAATTACACAAGACATGGCTGATTAAAGTGCGCGCTCCACATCTAATTAATTCAATCTCATTACTTGAAGGAGCCTGCACAATAGCACATACAGATGCACAAATCCAAGCTAAATGCGATAGAGCATGAATAAATTACCCATCTTGTGGATTATACATTATAATGAATGAGTTTCAGCTCAGAACAATTATATTTCACCAGGGCTGTGTTAGTCACTCAGTTAACAGTACCTGAAAGCCAAGACCTCAAGTTATTAATTATTTATACCAAGCACTTTTTTTTTTAATCATACCTCTTTGCCCTGGCATTCTGTAAAACACAATGTCTACACTATCATTAACATCTGGTTGAAAGTCCCAATAATAATAATCACAGTAATCCTACGTTTAAACAACGTTTCACAGCTCAGCTCAATGGTAATTCAATAACCCGCTGATTTCACCTCGGCGACTGAAACTCCCACCTAGTCTTTGCCCACAAGACCACTCTGTCTTAAAATCTAACGTGACCCCTTTCCCTCCCCTTCCTCCCTCTCGCTCAACGTCAAACCCCACCCCTGTGCAATGCTCTGTTGCCCTCCCCTGCATGGAGGGCGCTATGTAAGTGTAACTTGCTGTTAAGAATAAGACCTTGATTTGGGTTAAATGTATACAAGTGGAGCCCACTTTAGCTTTCCCAGGGCAATGATAATATTAATAATCCTTGCATTTGTTACAAGGCTTTATCACGTCTTCGACATCTCTCAGCGCTTCACTGAATACTGTATACAGTAAAGTGAATGGACTAGACATTTTGTGGGCAAAACGCACAGGGCAAAGGGAATAAGCGACTTCATGATCCTGCAACCAGCCAATCTTATTCGGAAGGATGGGTGGGAAGAGCAGGGAGCGCTCCCAAGGCCCTGGTTAAGATTCCCTCTGCATCTAAACACATCAAAGCTAAACGTTCAGTGGGATCATCCGGCTCCTCGGGGCTTTGACTTACAGGGCAATCGCGACAGATTTTGCCAACTCAACAGTTCCACGTTTCAAAGGTGACTCCTCCTGTTTTCAACGTGATGGGGAGTGGGTTCCAACATAAAATTAAACTGTTTATTTTGACGTTCTCCCAAAAATAACAGTGGCAACCCTGACCTGGATTGGCACAGACACGTATAACGGTGTATAACTTTGAGGAACGAATGGATCGTTAGCTCGTTATAAGGAGTGTTAAACGGATTAAGCCGTTTAGGACTAAGATTAATAACGTAATAGGTACATTTAAAAGACGAATGTTACAAACAATCTGTCCTTCAAATTACCTGTCAGAGCCAGGGCAGATTACTTAATGGATGCTCTCCAGGTATGACATTTAATACGTGTTTGTACTCACCCCCAGCTTCTGTTAACCCTGTAATGGTAATCTGCACGCTTTTAGTCGATTAAAATCCAGCCGTTATCCCAACACACAACCCCCTCAAGCATTGGCTCTTGCCAACCTACACCTAATTCGTTCCGGGAACTAGGAAAGCAGGATGCTTGGCCTTTCCCGGGACGCGAGTGCGCACTGTGTTTCCAGATAAATCGCTCCAGGACGCTGCCCTGCCTGAAGGGCACTGTGTAAATGTAAGTCGTTGTGTTTTCACTCTCAGTGGTTTGGTTTGGAAGCTGTGAAAACGTGGTGATTGGGATTTCAAGTGGGTCAGACACCTGGCTGACCAAAAATTGCTTCACAGTGATCCGCAGATTGGATAAGATTCAAACTGTCTAATAGTGGTCACAGTTGGGGTTTCAGATTTGACCTTATTCCCTACTCCGCACCTTCCCACGCCCCACGAAAATAAAATCATAAGAGTTGGTACCTCACTTCAGCACATAACCTGGGTCGAACACTATATATGCCTGTGTGGAGTTAACTGATTTACAGACAACCAAACTGATTGATTCACTATTCCCTGCCAAGAATCCCAGATGAAAATTACACCATCCTATCTCCTGATTGTCCTCTATAAATCAACCTCATTATACAAGGGGGTATATCAAGCCTCGGTTCTGCGGCTGTGGTGGGGGATAAAATATAAAACCCCAGAAAGCCCCAGCGATAAAATTTCTCAGCTGCAAAGTCGCTTTACTAATGTTGCATAATGGCAGAGAGAGAGAGGGAGGGAGAGAGGTAAAAAATGAGAGAGCGTGACCAAGTTTTGCACCTGTAAAATGAATTCATTGTGTAAACCAGCAGGATAAACCGCACAGAAACCAGCACCGAACTGATTTAGTGGAAATTTAAAGGAAAGCTCTTAGTCACGCTAGATAAGCAACGGGGACACTGAGGATTAATAACAGTGACAACTATCAGGTGCCATGTTACTCTGCCTGGCACAATGTTATTCTCTTACCACGATGCCCAAAATAAACACTGCCCCAGCCCGAGAAGCATTCGCAAATTCCAAACCTGGTTTAGCGCTTCAACCATGCGCTGGAAATGCAAGACGAAGAAAGACCTGGTTCACCTTAATACAGTAATAACAATCCTTGCATTTGATATAGCGCTTTTCACATCTTATCAACACCTCAAAGCGCTTCACAGGATAGACTGTAAAGCGAATTGACTATATTTGTGGGCAAGACGCGGCAGCCAATTGCGCACAGCAGGGTCCCCCACAAACAGTCGTGGATTGAAATGACCAATTTTTTATCATTGTGTTTCTTTGGACGGATTATTATTAGGCGTGTGGAGTAAGGAAACTTGCCCAAGGTTTTGCCCTGACCTGCCTGGATTCGAACACAGGTCCCACGCTTGTAAGGCAAGTGCTCCAACCACTGAGCTATAGGAGCTCCACCTTCCCACCTTCCTCCCAGTTGTATGCAATAACAATAATAATTTGGTCACGCAACCCACAACTGTTGGCGAGACACTGCCGTGCGAAATTGGCTGCCGCGTTTCACCACAGAACATACGGTCAACTCACTTCACAGTATATTCCGTGAAGCTCTTTGAGACATCTCATAAAGGACACGGTGAGGTTTTAGATCTCGGCAGATCTTCTCATCCCGATGTTAGTGAGGTAACTTTTACAGATCAGGAATTTTATCGCTGGGTCTTGCAGTTTTGATTAGATCAGCGATGGACAGTGGGAACTCTTTTTCCAAGGCAATGCTCTCAATTGCAAGCTACAAGGCTTCAGCTGGTTAGACTCCATCACACACTCTGGTGTCCCACCCACCCAAGCCTTGGCTCCTGCCAACCTGCACCTAATATATGTCCAGAATTGGGTAATCTCCTCTCGTCCGGGGAAAGAGTGCGCATTACATTCCAATAATCTCGCGCCGGAATTTTTCACGCGTGAGTGCAGGTGGAATGGGTGGAATTCTCAGTTCGGGTACAGCCACGGGTTCCCGCACTCGCCAGACACCCAACTGACCAAAAGAAAAACACAGCGCAAGCAAAGCACCTCGGTCCAAGATGTAATCTGAGCTGCGCTGTGAAGTCAGTACAATGGAAGTCGATTCATAAATCATTCAGAGTACGTCAAATTAAGCAGCTGCTAGTGTACGTGGAGGCATTGTGCACTGAGGCTGACGGTTCTCTCATATCTCGGTGGGCAGTAAATCCTTTGCAAAGTACTTTACATCACTGCATTTCCTGAATGCTTGCAAGTTAGCGGAAGGCGAAGAAGAATCCTGACATTTGTTCTTGCGCCTTTCACCGCAGAAGGGCATCCCGAAGCACTGCACGGGATTTACCGAGAAACGTAGTGACTGCGTATTTTGTAGGCGAACACGGCGGGAAACGTGCCCAAGGTTTCGCCCTGACTTGCCTGGAATCGAACCCGGGTCTCTCGCTCGTAAGAGGCGAATGCTCTAACCACTGAGCTGCGGGACTCCACAGAAACGGAGAGAAGGTGGGTAGAAAGAGAGTATAGAAACAATTGACTCCCTAGTGATTCCTGGCATGTGTGTACAACACAGGCATGAGATTTGACCACTTTAAAACACCTCCATTTCTGCGCCCTTCGCCCCCACCCCTCCCCTATTTGAACAGCCACCCAGGCCAGCGACCGGACTCACAAGTTAATCATTCCCTCCTCGCTTTACGCCTCCGGGTCCTCGGGAATGACGTGCCAGACGGCTGCCCGACGCTGACAATCACATCCACAAGTGGGAGACGAGCTCGCCGGTGATTTACAGTCCGCTCGTTGATCGGAATTCATTTGGTAAGCGAAGTGGACCTCGCAGCACAGAAAGGAAAGGGAAAAAAAACGTCCGTCGACGTAGCTTCTTGACGACGGCTCCAATACAACGTTGACGGCCGCCGGCGGCTTCGCACGCGTGGGCCGTGACTCTGGTATACCTGCAGCGGCAGAGCTGAAATTCCCGTCGCCACGAAAGGCAGAGGGCAACAGTTAGGGGGGACTGATTGATGCGGACAAGATCCTGGTGGAAATAAAATTGGTCTCTCTCTTTCTCTCTGTGTCTGTCTGTCTCTCCGTGTGAGTGACAGTGCTCGGAAAGCCACTCGAATCTCCGCAGTGGAAGCAGCATTACGATGTGCCGCAAATAGATCCCGCACCTCGACAAAAGGCAGTCAGTCAGTCAGCACTCCCACTGCAGGGACACTCGGCGTCAGGCTCTCACCGAACGATCCCTGGGCAACCTCCCCCCCCCCCTGGAGCTCCCGAGTGTCCCTCCGTCTTTTTCGCCAGTTCTCCTGCCTTGAACCTACCTTCGGACCTATCTTGGGGAGTCCGCGTATGCTCAGTGGTTAGAGCACTCGCCTCACAAGCGAGAGAGACCCGGGTTCAATTCCCGGCAGGTCAGGGCAAAGAAACCGCCAACTGTTTAAACTCCACAACGCCTGACAATATAATCCCTCCCCCACCAAAAAAACAATTGGGTCGTTTCAATCCACGACTGTGGGACCCTCTATGCGCAATGGGCTGCCATTGCAGCTATATACGGTCAGATATACAGTCAATTCACTTGACAGTATATTCTGTGAATCGTTCGGAGACGTCCGAAAAGCCGCTAGAGTCAAACGCGAGGAATATTTCTTGTCGTCTTTTCCACCGCGCTGTCGGGGGGGGGTCGCCCGCGCCCGCCTCCCCACGGCCGCCACCAGGGGAGGTCGGCATAAACGTCCGTCCCTCGGCGAGACGTTCGACCGCGTCTCGCCCGCCTGGACGCAGAGATCCCGTGGCGCTCCTCAAGCAAAAGACGCGGGAGTTTCCCGCAGTGTCCTTGCCGACAATACAATGGGTCACAACAACAACAACAACAACAAAATGACAGAGACTTGTACAGAGACTTTCACGTCAGGACGTCCCAAGGCGCTGGACAGTCACTGTCTCAGACCCGAGCTGGGGTCAGGGACGGGGGGGGGGAGGGGGGGGGGGGGGGGAGGGAAATGGGGGGGGGGATTTGGGGTGAACGATGGGACCCTCGAAGAGGAGGGTTTTGAGGCAGGACTTGAAGGAGGCCAGGGAGGGGGCGAGGCGGAGGGACTGGGGGATGGAGGCGGAGTGACTGAAGGCTCGGCCGTCGGGGAATGTGGAGCTGGCCGGAGCCGGCTGAGGGGAGGGGAGGGGAGAGGAAGAGGGGAGGGGAGGGGAGGGGAGAGGAAGAGAGGAGGAGAGGAAGAGAGGAAGGGAGGAGAGAGGAAGAGAGGAGGGGAGGAGAGAAGGGGAGAAGGGAGAGGAAGAGAGGAGGGGAAGAGAAGAGAGGAAAAGAGGGGAGGGGGGAGGGGAGAAGAGAGGAGGGGAAGAGAAGAGAGGGAGGGAGGAGAGAGGGGAGAGGAAGAGGGGAGGGAAGAAGAGAGGAAGAGAGGAGGGGAGGAGAGAGGGGAGAGGAAGAGAGGAGGAGAAGAGAAGAGGGGAGGAAGAGAGGAGGGGAGGAAGAGGGGAGAGGAGGGGAGGAGAGAGGGGAGAGGAGGGGAGGAGAGAGAGGAGAGGAAGAGAGGGGGGGAGGAAGAGGGGAGGACGAGAACAAACCTTTAGTTGGAAGGAACAAAAAGATTGATAAAGTGGGCCTTTTGATCAGCCAGACATGGGGGCAGCTAAAGGGGGGGGGGGGGGGGGGGGGGGGGGGGGGGGTCACAGTAAATACAGTAACTCGTGTCACTGGCAACAAAGTAACCAACGGTAGCTATTCAGAGCCTAGGCCAGACACACACACACACACATACACTCTCTCTCTCACACACACTCACTCTCCCTGTCTCTCTCTCTCACACTCTCTCTGCCTCCCTCCCTCTCTCCTTTCTTTCCTCCTCACACACATTGCCTCTCTCTCTCACACACACACTCTCTCACACACATTCTCTCTCTCTCTCTCTCACACACAGTCTCTCTCACACACAGTCTCTCTCACACACACTCTCTCTCACACACACACACACTCTCACACACATTCTCTCTCTCTCTCTCTCACACACTCTCTCTCACACACACTCTCTCTCACACACACTCTCTCTCACACACACTCTCTCTCACACACACTCTCTCTCACACACACTCTCTCTCACACACACACACACTCTCACACACATTCTCTCTCTCTCTCTCACACACTCTCTCTCACACACATTCTCTCTCTCTCTCTCTCACACACTCTCTCTCACACACACTCTCTCTCACACACACACTCTCACACACATTCTCTCTCTCTCTCTCTCACACACTCTCTCTCACACACACACAGACACCCCCCCCCCCCCCCCTATTCACTGACCTCTGGGCTGATGCTGGAGTTATTATTATTATTATTATGCAGGTAATTTTCCGAGATGAGCTGATCGAAGACCAGGTTGACTTCTGTCCTGAAGTCCTCTCCCCCTGACTCCCTGATGGTGAAGAGTTTGCTGTGGAATCGGTCGAACTGGTGGCTGAAGGGAGAGGGGGGGGGGAGGGGGGAGGAGAGGGGGGGGGGGAGCTCATTCACTGTGGCCATGGTTTCTTTGCCCCCCCCAGAGCTGCAGACACTCTCTCTGTGCTGACACACACACACACACACACACTGGTACATCAACAGATAATTCTTCCGGGCTAAAGTTCACTCCTTCCCCCCCCTCCTCCCCCTCCTCCCCCCCCCTCCCTCCCCACCCCCACCAGCAAAATTATTTGATGCCAATCTCATCCCTTTAGCCTTTCTTTTCTTTCCTTCCCACCTCCCCTCTCGAAGGACAAGGATCATTTTTCTTCTTCTTCGCAAATAATAAGGCGGACGATAGATATCCATGCGTGTTGCTACAGCGCTCCCCCCCACCCCCCACCCCCCGCGTACACACACGCACACACACACACACACCCCCACCCCGCGTTGTGTATTAATAATCCCCCGCGTAATGACGATGGTGATACAGTGTAATAAGAATGATCCTCGCGCTGGATACGGGAGGGTTTTTTTTCGCGTCTTCGGCCCTCGACAGAAAAGCCGATTGCGAAGCGAACCGACCGCCTGTTTGCGAGCGAACCCCCCCCCCCCACACACACGCACACGCACACGCACACACACACACACACACACACAAACGGTCGCGTGGTTGAACGGCCAAATTATGTATGGTTGGTTCGAGGGATTACTGTCAGTGCAGTGTCCGGAGATATATCGATACATCGGTTATATCGGTATAATTTTTCATATCTGTATGCCGATATCGGATATTTGAATATATCGGTGCATTAAAAAATTCAGGATATTAAAAAAAATCAATGTATCGTAAAATATCGGTAAATCATGTCCGACGATATATCGGTTATAATATAAACCTTGTTCAGCTTACCTTGACGCCGGCATTGCAAACCTCATGGGCCTAGAGCACGCATATCCTGTGTGTGCACGCACTTCCGCATGCGCGCGCACACATAGGATCAAAAAAACCCGGTGATATCGGTATATATCGATATGAGCCCACCGAGATATCGATATCGGACAATTTTCCATATCGACGGACCCTACTGTCAGCCGTGTGGAGTAAGGAGACTTATCCACGGCTTCACCCCGTGTGCTGCAGCGTGGGTCGAGGGTGCATTGGTGGCCGAGTTATTGTATTGTTAATGTGCTGAGAAATAAACAAATCATAACAAAAAATAATAATAATACGGTCGCCTGATACGCGCACTGTTTGTGGGACACCGCGGTGTCTGACTCTGGCTGCCGCGTTTCGCCCACAGAATACACGGCCACTCCACTTTACAGGGCGCGATAAGGCGCTTTATCAAATGCAAGGATTATCATTATTGTTGTTATTTACAGTATGTTTCTGAGAAGCACTTTGAGATGTCTCAAAGATGCGATAAATCGCTGTATTAAACACAAGGATAATTATACGCAAGGATTTGATTGGTATGATTAATTATAATCCGCATGTTTGTCTGTTAGGAATGAATTAAACCCTATTGCTCTAGCGATTCTCCCAAATGAGAAATTATTAATCATAATACATTACTTGCATTTGATATTAGAATCTTATCGGGACGTGGAGATGTCTCAAGTATATATGTACTTCACAGCATATACTGTAAAGTGGGATGACTGCATTTTTGTGGGATATCCCTGTGCCAGGCTGACACATAAAATATACAGCTTCTTATAAACACACACAGACATTGTACCTGTCACTACCAATCTCACCAGAAGATTTTATAAAGCGCGTAAGTGCATTTGTTTGTAATAGGTAATACAGTTTCACCTGCATTTTTATATGGAACCTCATCACGTCGTGGAAGCAGTTTAAAGCGCTTCACAGGATTTACTGATAAGTGTAGTGACTGTGTAATATTTGTGGGTGAACATGGCAATCAATTTACACAACCAACGCGTGCCACGAACAGCCGCTGACAAGTTAGACGGTGGATGGGATTCCTGTTTGGGGCATCCATCATAAGGGGACCGAGCCTTAAAAGTCAGAACTGAGACAGTTACACACGAGGTCAGCAAGCGTTTCCTCACCTAAATGGTTGTGAAGATGTGGAACGCTCTAATCCGGAAAGCAGTCGAGGTGGTAGAATCAATAGGGATATTTAAAAGAGACCTAGACAGATACAGTAAAAAGCCTGTTTATCTGGCACCCTCGGGACCTGGCCAACGGCGGTTAAAGCGCGTGCTGGATATTCGGCCGAAAACACCACCCAAAAAAAAAATTCCGGTGAATCGAATGCGGACTTGTTTTTGCGATGCCGGTTATACGGAAGTTATGGTTGATCTGATGCCGGATAAACGGGCATTTACCATACTTACCGAATAGCGGTCAGCAAGGGTATCAAAAGAGAGGTGAGCTGGGATTAAAAAAGATATGGAAAGATGTAATAAACTAGTGGAATTAATGGGCTGAATGGCCTCCCTGTTCTCCTCTTCCTATATATTTTGGTGCACAGTCTCAGGAGACCAGGGGGTATAAATAAAGTGACTTTATCTTCACCCCTACACACGCACCACTGCCACAATATGTTCACAATCCTCTGTGACGGTGAATAAATAAAGTAATGGGATAAGGGAAGTGTGGCGATTATATCAAGACCCTGCTGATGCGCACATGAGGGATACAGAGTTTAAACAGGGCTTGTGGGTCCAGTGATCAGATGTACTGAGGTCCTAAAATCCAAGGAAGCAGATGAGCAAACAGCTCCAATTTAACTATGTTTTGCCCACAAATATACAGTCAATTCACTTTACAGTATATTCTGTGAAGCGCGTTGATGTCTAGAAGACATGAAAACCGCTATATCAAATGCAAGGATTATTATTATGATTAATCAATAATCCTTCAAGAAAAAAAAATGTGGTCACTCATACATGAACTGTTTGTGGGACACTGCTATGTGCAATTTTCGCCCCAAATATAGTCAATTCACTTTACAGTACATTCCGTGAAGCACTTTGGGGCGTTTAGAAGACGTGAAAAGCGCTATATCAAATGCAAGGATTATTATTATGTCAAGTCTCACTCAACATCATCAATTTACCTGATTGTTTGGTTTAATGTCTCGAGTGAAAATAATTCTCCCTCCCCGTACCCACCCCTCCCCTCCCCCCACCACCTACATCTATTTACTTTGTTTTTTTGGGGGGGGGGTGGGGGGGGCAGAGAAGCACATGCAGCGGAGGAGAGTCTGATACTTTAACCTCACAGTAAATAAAACTATGATTATAAGTTTAACATCTTTGTTTTCCTCTCTTGTCTGTTGAATTTATTTAAACAGTGAGCTGTGCTGGCATAATTACTTTCACTTTAAGCAGCTGATATAATTAGGGATAAGTGGGAAGTTGACTAGAAAATAGAAACCCGAGGGTGGCTATAAGTGAACATTTCTTACATTAGGGAATAGGAACTAGGAGAGTTCCACAGGGATCAGGCACAGATCCGTTGCTTTTCCTCCTATCTATATTAACAGCTTCAGTGATAGGATGCTAAATTACATGTCCTATCAATTTCAGCAAAATAAATTCTTTCGCACAGGCTTAGCATACAAAATAAAATCTACTGATAATTAGCAAATAGCCTTGAATGTTGCAACCACACCAAAAAAAAAACGCATGTAGGTATATTTATCCCAGAGATCAATGTCAGATCAAAACACCGGTCACCAATTAGTGCTTAGGTGGTACAAAGACAAATGTTGGTATGTGGGAGCTTACACATTGTATGTAAATGTTAAATTATAGCTCACACTGAGTGGGAATAGATTCGAATGTTTACCCACTTCTAAAACCAAGTGATATTTATTATTTTCTTGCGCTACCTTCACTAGTATTTCCCAGCGACCTTCCTAGGTGGAGACTTGGAAACGGATTGGTTAGTGCGCTTGTCTCGCCAGCGAGCGGACCTGGTTTTGATTCCCGGGCAGGGTGAAGCATTAGGCAAGTTTCTGTGCTCCACACCCATACTCCGGTTTATCTAATAATAAGTAGGAAACCAGTAAATGAGTCGATTGGCAGATCACTTTCCAGGGGTAATAAACCTTCAAAAAGATGTTTTTTTAAAAAAAGCAAATTAAAATTAAGTTTGTTCACTCAATGCACGACTGTATGTGGGGCACCACCGTGAGCAATTGGCTGCCGCATTTCACCCACGTCATTGCAAGCAATTCATTTCGCCGTCACTTAACGACGAGACATCCAGAAGAGGTGGAAAGTGCCATATCAAACGCGAGGATTATTAGTAGTATTATTATTACAGTATATTCTGTGAAGTGGATTGATTCACTGTGCATTTTGTGGGCGAATCAAAAACAAAATTCCACAGCTGACACAAGTCTGACACTTTTCCATTTATTGGCAATTACATTAACAGTTACATTAGCTCTCATTGACAAAGATATGAACCAGGACTGAAGCAAGTGAAGCTTCCCCCATGCTTTAATCACAAGCTATGCAACCTTATATTACAGAAATATCAGGATGGGCCTGGGATACAACAAAAACAAAATCTCAGAAAAATAAATTACCAGTTGAAACCTGGGAAGTTTGGAAATCAATTAATAAATACATACAACTCTTTCTCTCTCTCTTATATTGACGATGAAATCAACTTCAAGAGTTTGTGAACCATTATTTTTTTTTATTTTAAAAAAAAGACAAACTGACACACCACAACACAACCTGGGGACCACAAGTTTATTACATGCAAACCCAAAAAAACAAAATAAATCTCTACCAAGGACAATGCACAAATTGCCTGGTTACGCCAATAAAGGCAAGTATAGATCCAATAGTCTGATATGTGAAGAATTATAGGGAAGAATTGAAGTTTCCCCCACTCGTTTTACGTAATTACAAGTACAGGGAACGAAAGAAAAACAATGATTTCTTTTTGCCCTGCTTAAGGTGCAATCAAACTACCTCCGTAACATTCAGTGAGCCAAGTATCTGCACCGTTTCTATGTAGCAAATGTTCTCCCATAAAATGAAATAAAAATTAAAAATGAAGGAAAAAAAATGTTTTACATCTCTGCCTTACTCGGCCTCATTGGAACAGTGGTGGACTGAAAATCCAATTGCAATTAAATAAAGTAAAAAAAAAAGTTGCTGATGGGAGTCACCGCAGCAGCAATTTCTACTCTTCAAGGAAATGCAGCTTTAAAGAAGACTACCATCTATATTGCAATATCTGCAGGACACCTGTCCTCGATTTCAAGTCGTTTGTACAGTTTAATGCAGAAACATTAAGCTTAAGTTTCTCAGTTAAGATTGCCTCGGTAGAATTGCTCCCATAAACAATTTCAGTCATCCAGTCTTCAGGTAGTAGGACCATTTCAGTTTATTCTCTTTCAAAGGCCACTGTTAAAGCATTTATCCTTTTTTTAGTGCAATACCAAAAAAACACACAAAAAAGCAACAAGAAAAAAAAGCCTCCTTAGGCAAACGAAAGCAAGTTTACTGCTACATATACACAGAAGATAGAGTCCATGCAGCTGTTTAGCCATTAAAGGGACTGTGGCTTCAGCCGTCAGTGCATCAGTTCATGGTTTCGTCCTCTTTTCTAGCCAGACTTGAATAGAAGGATAGCAACCTGACCCAGGTAAAAATAGATGAAATGTTTCGTCTCGTGTGTGACGTAACTGCCAAAGTTTCTGCCGACGATGCAGTGCCAAGTTGGATTATATTTCTTGTCAAACTCCTGTTTTAAAAAAAAAGGGTGTAAATAAAAAAAAGAATGTAAGAAAGGTGGTGTGGGTGGGTGGTGGGGAAAGATTCAGTGCAAGTCACAAAATATTGCCAACATGTCAAGTCAATCACTACAAAGATTTTTTAAATTAAAATGGCTATACACATACATCATTGAAGCCAATTGAATAAGATTCAGCATTATTAGCTGATCAGCATTAAGATAGTTAGATATTGAGATGGAAAGCACAGCAACACAAGAGAGAGCACCTTCCCTTCCATCCAATACATTTGAAAGTTTTTGGCCTTTCATCCAATAAATTACTGGCCAGGCTGGAGGACCCATTTTGACAAGATTGTGCAGTTATTGTTACACATCAGGGTACTATTCTCTGCAATGCTTTCCTCCCACCCCAAAACAGAAGGCTCCTTAACGTTGGTAAAGTGTTCTAGTCATGCCTATCGAGGCATTTCACACAATCACACTTAGTGAAAGTCAGGGAGGAAAGCAATTGAAACTTTAGGCCTCGAAGAGCATTAAAAGTGAATACTGGACTAGACAAGCGTTTAGAAAATTTGAACCACAATATCTAAAATTTGAACATCTAACCCCAGATTAACGCAAGCCATGGGTACTTCTGCTGTAAGCACCCACTTCTCTTTCCCTGCGATAATCTGCCTGGTTCTTTCACAACTCGTCCCAGTTATATACATTTTTTAAAATTAAACGATAGGCTTATACTATTGAACATCTATACCCTTACCAGCTACTCAACACCAAGGGGTTTAAGATCGGTTATTGGTTATCAGTAAAAATGAAAGAGCTGCGAATAACTGCATTGGATTTATTGCTATTCAGCAAAGGGCACGTTTCAAGCCATACCTGAAGATATTACAGTATTCTGTACATAAAACAAGCACGGTCCTGTGTTATCACCACAGCATCAAAAGAGAAGTGCACAGATAGCTATCGGAAGATGGCCTCCCGTTTAAAATCCTGAAGATTAAAACCGGCTGCTGCTCACCTTTTTGATGAAGGCAGCGATGTCCTTCTCGATGTTGTACTTCTCCATTGCTTGAGTTGCACAGTCTACTGCATCTTGCTGCATGTCTTCAGACATATCAGCATTTTTGATTACGGCCTTCCTGTCAGACATGGTCAGTGCTGGTGTTTGCTGAGCCTGTTGGGAGGAGAAAGCGAGAGGGAAAATAAGACCACCACTAACACAGCCCAATGAGAGACTACATCACAAATTGGACATGCATGTTTCACACACACACACTTGTACTGTTGTTTGTAAAGCACCAGGTTAAATGGTCAGTTATTTGATTAAGTTCCACAATCTCACTCGGGATAATTTTGATCATAGTCCTGCAATCTAACTGCAAGTTTTTTTTAATTACAAAAAACTTTCCCCCACTTTACTTGCAAGCAGTTCTAAAATTGGAATACTGTACAACATTCACCTAACACATAACCAGTACTTTCCCACTCCACCCCATTTGAAAAATCAATCAATAATAAAGCGAGACTAGAATTTGCATCTCCTTTTGCAAGGAGGATAAATTGGACTGACTGGGTGGGAGGATAACATTCAGTTACAAGACCCTTGTTAGCCACCCCCCTCCCCCCATGTTCAGAGCAGAAGATTTTTAGTCTGTTGTGACTTCAAATACAGGTCGGTCATTGCGTTGCAGTCCAATGCAGGATAGGATGGGGGAGATAAAGGACTTGGGTGGGGGAAAAGAGGGTGAGAGAGAGAAAAGACATCAATGCAACTCGTAATAAAGCAATACAAATTTGGGAGTGGGTGGTGCAAAAGGGAAATATTTGGAAGGGATATTTGGACTCCTGTGATTTTTTAAAAATCCTGGAGCCTTTTAGGTGTGATGATTTCTCCAGTGCTATCTGAAAGGTTTGATCAAACTGACAAGAGATTCTGTCCAGTGGATTTGAAGGTGGAGAGCTCCATTTCTGCAGTGATTTTTTTTTTGGGGGGGGAGGGGGTTAGGGAGTGGGGAGGAGGGAGGGAGAGGGAGAGAGGGAGGGAGGGAGAGATGGAGGAGAAAAAGAGGGAGGGATAAAAAGAGAAAAATCACAGAAATTCAGAACCACAAAAGGGCTTTTTTTCCAAAAAAAAGGTTTTCTATACATACACACTCACACACACACTCACACATCCTCCACCCTCCCCTCCCCCCCCGTCTCTCTAATTAACCACCCAGCTGGAAAAATAAATAGAAGCCAACAATTTGTCAGCCAATAAATATAATCTGGTGCAATTTACAAGACTTCTCTCCTCCCAACCCTAGGTTGCAAAATTCCTTGCTGGAGAGTGGAATAAACGAGGCACTTAAGATTGTTGCTGGTTTACATCCATATATATATATATATATACACACACACACGCACGCACGTATATATATATATATATATATATGATCATTAATCAATTGAAAATAAATAAAAATGGATCATTTGTAAAATATTATGCAATGTGTGTTAGACTAGAACCGCATTAACTGCAGCCCTTTCCATACGTGCGTTTACCAATGGCACCTTGAAAACACAACCTGTATATATTTTTAAATCACACACACACACACACTTTGGGTCATTTAGAAGGGAAAGCAAATCCAACGCAAGGGGCTTGCTTCCCAAAATATAACAAGATTATGCAATGAATTTAGGAAAAGGTGGAAGGGGTGGGTGGTGGGGGGAGAGTGGAAGGGAAGAGAGAATAGAGAGAGAGAGATGGGGAGGGATGGGGGGGGGCAGGTGAAAAGAAAGCATGCCTTCAAAGGAAATGATCTCACCTTTCCAGTACTAAGAGCACAGCCTCCCTCTCTCTCTCTCTCTGTGTGTGTGTGGAGTCCCTGATGCAATCTGCTGTGTGTGTGACAGTCCTTCCCCTCTGTCCCTCCTTCAAATACAGTCCCAGCCCCCTGCAATGGCTGAGCTGAGTGTCTCTGCCATTGGCTGAGATTGGTCTCCTCTATTGCTCCTGTAGCATTTTCCCTTGGCTGCTGTGTGTCTGCATCTTATTTCATCCCACAATGCAAGTAGACCGGCCAAATTAAACTTCTCACAAACCCAGCCCAAGTCTCTTTCCACAGCAACTTTTTTTTCGGATTCCAAAAGTTTTTTTTAAAAAAAAGAATAGATATATATATGTATATATATTTCATTAAAACAGCCTCGAGTCCTTGTAGCTCGGCGGTTAGAGCACTCGCCTTTACAAACGAGAAACCTGGGTTTCGATTCCAGCTCAGGGCGAAACCTCGGGCAAGTTTCCTGACTCCGCACGCCTGATAATAATCCCTCAAAAGAAGGAGATAATGAATTGGTTATTTCAATCCACCACTGTTTGTGAGGACACTGCTGTGCGCAATTGGCTGCTGCGTTTTGCCCACAAGTCACTTTACTGCAATATTGAATCCAATTATTATGATCATTAAACGGCTCGACTTCCACAAACCCTACAACTGTAAACAGAACCCCGAGCAATGGTGGGAAGCTCAATTTAGTCAGATGATTCGCCCACAAATATATCCAGTCAATTCACTTTACAGTATATTCTGTGAAGCGCTTTGGGACATCGATAAGATGTGGAAAGCGCTATATCAAATGCAGGGATTATTATAATATTATTATGAATGGGAATCGTGAATTTGAATTGATGGATTTCAATGCAGTGGCCAGAGTAACAATGTATTTCCGCTGAGTAACAATTCTGAAAACTTACCGCGCCACTTTCACTCCACTTTGTCAAACAACAACAAAGAAACTGGAAGAAATGCACTAACGATACACCAGAAGTTTGCAACTTTGTAGTATATGCATAGTACAACAGAATCGGACATGTTCCATTGGAAAGATTTGTTCTTTACATTAATACTGATTTAATTATGCTTCAACAACCACAACAAAATTACATTTCTATAGCAAGCCGTCTATCAGACAACAACAAACTACACTCATATACTGTACCACCCTACACGAATATGTCCACAGATATATTGCTGTTATATTACTTGGGTAAAAATCTGTACTGTGACTCGAGAATAATATTTTACTGGAGGAAGTAATGATGGCAATCAATATATCTTTACACAAATAAATACTGGTTTCCAAAATTCAGGTTTAGTACAATTTTTTGAGAATTGTGGGGGAGAAACACCTAATACAACAACAACAAAATTACACTTGTACAGCGCCTTTCACGTCAGGGGGACGTCCCAAGGCGCTGGAAATAAAGTAAAAATGACAATCATACTATAGACATCACAGAAACAGGACATAACATGAGACAGAGGCTGTTTAATTTTATTGCCAATATTCCCCCCCCAGGGAGTTCTTCCGTATTATCTAATGTGAGACCGTTAGTGAAATCCATGATGCATATTTTCAATCACGGATTGGAGCAAAGTTATATTTATAATAAAAATCCACATATATAAAGAAATTAGAGAAAATAATGATTTATAGATCCCGGGGGACAGCAGAGGCATACAAATGTGGCTGAAGACACATGACCATTATAATAAAAGCAATAATAAAAGTACTTGCATTTAATAAGGTGCCTTATCACATCTTTGAGACATCTCAAAGCACTTCAAAGGATTTAGAGTATGATGTGGTGACTATAAATTTTTAGGTACATTGCAATTATTTCACTAATCAGAAACAATTGAAACTTCGCACCTTAAGGAATAATATTCTTCCTAAAATTAAATAATAGTGATAATAATACTTGCATCTGGTAACAGTGCCTTATCGGGTCAATAAAATATCTCAAAGTAGTTTACATGGACTTTCAAAAGGCATTTGACAAAGTGCCACATGAGAGACTTATTAGGAAATTAAAGGCCCATGGCGTAAAAGGGACAGTGGCAGCGTGGATCCACAACTGGCTGCGAGACAGAAAGCAGAGAGTTGTAGTGAGCGGCTGTTTTTCAGACTGGAGGCAAGTGAGCAGTGGTGTGCCACAGGGATCAGTTTTGGGACCATTGCTGTTTGTAATCTACATCAATGATCTGGACTTGGGTGTACGGAGTACAGTTTCCAAGTTTGCAGATGACACTAAGGACAGGTAGACAAGGCTGTTAAGAAGGCATATGGGATACTAGGCTTTATAAATAGGGGTATAGAGTACAAAAGTCAGGAAGTGCTGACTAACCTCTATAAGACTTTGGTGAGGCCTCAGCTGGAATACTGTGTTCAATTCTGGTCACCACACTACAGAAAGGATGTGAAGACTTTGGAAAGGGTACAAAGAAGATTTACTAGGATGGTGCCAGGATTGAGGGACTGCAGCTATGAGGAGAGGCTAGATAGGCTAGGGTTATTCTCTCTGGAGCAGAGAAGATTGAGGGGAGACCTAATAGAGGTTTATAAGATCATGAGGAGTTTCGACAGGGCAAATAGAGAAAAACTATTTCCACTCGTGGGCGAATCTGTGACTCGTGGTCACAGATTTAAAATAGTTTCAAGGCGAAGTAGAGGGGAGCTGAGGAGAAATTTTTTCACTCAGCGAGTTGTTCGAATCTGGAATGCATTGCCTGAAAAGGTGGTGGAGGCTGATTCAATAACAACTTTTAAAAGGGAATTAGATCTTTATTTAGGGAGAACAGGTCTATTAGGCTATGGGGAGCGGGCAGGGCAGTGGGATTGAATCGCTCTTTTCAAAGAGCCGGCACAGACTAGATGGGCCGAATGGCCTCCTTTTGTGCCGTAAAATTCTATGAATCTATGAATCTATGCTTCACAGGATATACTGTAAAATGGCTATTTATATTTTATAATAAATAATAATCCTTGAATTTGATATAGAACTTTTCACATCTTCTAAATATCTCAAAGAATATACTGTACTGTAAAGTGAATTGACTGTATATTTGTGGGAGAAATGCAGCAGCCAATTGCGCACTGCAGTGTCCCACAAACAGTCGTGGATTGAAATGACCAATTTTATTGTTGTGGTTTATTTGAAGGGATTATTATTAGGCGTGTGGAGTAAGGAAACTTGTCCAAGGTTTCGCCCTAAACAGTTTGGATTCGAACACAGGTCTCAGGGCTTATAAGGCGAGTGCTCTAACCTCTGAGCTACGGGACTCCACAGGACATGGTGGCCAAAATGAAAATATATGAGAAAATGTGGCTCCTTTGATGTTGTTGCAATATTTGCCTTCAAATACGCAATAGTCCAATAAAGCTATAGTCCTGTGAACAGTACAGTATTTGCCAACCGCGGTTTTATACTAACTATGGAGGGTTTCAGGAACGTATCCCCGCGGTTGGGGGGGTGGGGGGGGTGGGGGGGGGTGGGGGAGGATACCTGTACTTTGAAATGTTTTGATGACATAACGATTGAACACCTGTCAAACAATGCAACACAAAATTAATAATATTGAGCATAATAATAATCCTTGCATTTGATACAGCCCCTTGTCACTTTGCTCAGATGTCTCAAAGTGCTTCAAAGGGTATACTTTAAAGTTGAGTGACTGCGGATTTTGTGGGAGAAACGTGTAGTTTTTTTTTATGACATCTACTTACACATGGCAGCCAGTTGCAGCCAGCAAAAACTTTTTTTTATTATAAATGGAAATGGATTAAGTAGATGAATAGGTACTTATCTTAATATAGAACATTTCATATGAATGTGAATTACAGTATTATTATTATTTCATACAAATGCCTATTAACCCATTGGAAGAAAATGAAGAAATTCTCTGCATACCATATGGTGAATATTAAATACTTACCCCAGGCATCTTGAATGAATTTTTCCTAATAAAAATAGTATGTTAAAAATAAATATGATTTTAAAGGGGAGGCACTTTCTTTGCTCTGGGGAAGGAAAGCAACCAGGAACAAACGGACTTATACAAGTTGAATGAAATGTCAATGATGCACACACCACACAATGGAACCCATTTCAATGCTTCACTGCTTTAAGCGTTCGGCATAACAAAAATGACATATCTGCCAAATGCTTCATGAAGAACTGTGCCCCTTTAAGACCCACTGAATGGAGTCTTACCATCCCCATCCTTCCAGCCCAAAGGGATGCCCCAAGGCAGTTTTTGTTTCCTATTGATGCTCTCATGGTGCGTTGCTGTCTCTTTCCAGTAGGTTTTGTATCTCTTTCTTTCTTAAACATTTTTGTAGCTCCCTCTCTCTCTCTGCCACATTCGTACCAAAGAGAATGTTGAGAGAAAACTGGCCCCGCGGTTGGCATTACGGTAGACGGCTTAAGCTGCTGTTGCCCTCTTTTGCGGATAACGTATTGTGAGCAATGTTTAAAGCTCGACGCACACTCAGGACAAGTGTCCCAATGGCCTTTGTGATATTCTAACAGTAAGTCATATTTGTCAGCGACTCGGAGGGAAGGGCAATTGTTTCCATTCTAGCGCTCGTGTCAAATGTTAGGGATGGAAACAAATGTCAATTTTGGTGCACTGGAAGAGGACTGTACAGGACGTCAAAACGTGGACCATGTTGTGTCTTGTACACAATGCTCTAGGTTACACTTGAGCACAAATAATGTTTGACACTTCTTGCATTGGTTGCAAAAAAGTTGCAAAACAAAATCCTTTTTATATCATAACAGCCCCTTGATTGCACTACTTGCATCTTGGTACGTGCACTGGAGGCCTGTAGCTCAGTGGTTAGAGCATTCACCTTACAAGAGAGCGACTTGGGTTCGATTCCAGGCAGGGTGAAACCTTGGGCAAGTTTCCTTACTCTACACACCTAATGATAATCACTCCAAAAAAATTGGTCATTTCAAACCACGACTGTTTGCAGGACACTGCTGTGCGATATTGGCTGCCGCGTTTCGCCCATATATAATCAATTCACTTTGCTGCATATTTATTCTGGTACTTTGAGACATTTAGAAGAGGTGAAAAGCGTTATATCAAACGCAAGGATTATTATTTTCTCTACTGAATTATTATGTGCAAAGGTCTATGCTGTTTCCCAGGAATCAGATGTGAATTAGCATTGGGATAAGTGCTATCAACGATTGAAGGACTCAAAAGAGATAAAGACTGATTCATATATGGTTTGCAAAGTTGTTTTGAAAAGAAAATTGGATATATTGTTAAGTTATTACAATGGAGTTATCTTACATTGGGGATTTAGATAACAACTAACAAAATATAATCAAACTTTCCTTTTGTAGTCTGTGGTGTTATCTAAAACCCATCAACAAGATGAACTATTGGGTTTTGATCATACCTAGTTATTTCTATTCTTTTGGTTTTGTTATCAAGTGTGCTACACTCTGGGACACTCCTCCACATGAAAGGCGCTATATAAATACAAGATGTTGTTGTTGTTGCAAGTAGTGAGATCTCGAGTACAAACGCGAACATTGATCAAAAAAAATTAGGTTTTCAAAAAATACTTTTTTTTATAAAGAACTTTGCTTTCGTCTCTCACGGTGTTGAATCGTACTGAGAGTAAATAATAATAATCCTTGCATTTGATGCAGCGCTTTTCATGTCTTCTAGACGTCTCAAAGCGCTTCACACAATATTCTGACTGTGCTGTATATATGTGGGCGAAATGAAGCAGCCAACTGCACGCAGCAGTGTCCCACAAACCATCATGAAAATTTATAGCTGAAGCTATCTCATCCTCTCTCTGCATTCAGTAGCGCTTTTCGTGTCAAAATGATGTCTCTCAGAGCTTCATGGGATTTATTGTGCACTTAAGAATACAGTAAAATTATTCCTTGCATTTGATATCAGGCTTGATCACCTCATCGAGACATCACAAAGTGCTTCGCAGGATAGACTGTATATTGGATTGTGTATTTTGTGGAGGGGACACTGCAGCTAATTCGCACTGAGCCACCAATGTTCCAGATAGCCATGATGTAAATAACCAATTTTGTCTGGGGGACTGCTGGCCAGGATACTGATGAAAAAAAACTCCCTTTTACTGTTTAACTTGTGCGGTAGGATCTTTAATGTTCACTCGAGCAGCAGACAGGACATCAACCTGCGTCTCATCTGAAGGAAGACACCTCCAACCATGTAGCATATAATCAGCACTGCACTGGAGTGTCAGAAATAACAAGCCTTGTATTTGATATGTGGAGCTCCTATAACTCAAGAGGTTAGAGCACTCGCCTTAACAAGCACGAGACCCGTGTTCGAATCCAGGCAGATCAGGGCGGAACCTTGGATAAGTCTCCTTACTCCACACACGCGCCTAATAAATAATCTCTCCAAAGAAAAACAAAAATTGGTTGTTTTGATAAAGTGATTTATGAATAGCAATCCTTATTTGATATACCTCCTATTCACGTCTCCAAGCGCCTTCAGTGCTGTCTCTGAGACGCTATCCCGTACAATGATCGCTTACGCAAACGCAAGTTTGTGGTTGACTTCTTATTAAGGTATTCAATGGGAATATCTCCGAGGCGTCCCACTGCGTAAGTAATCCTCTGAAAACAATAAAAATGGCCAATAAAATCAATCCAAACCGTCTGCCTCTTATTGCCCAAAACAAACCAGTCACTACACATTGATAGTGCATCTTGTGAAGTGCTTTGAGGTGTCTCGAAGAACCTGATAAGGCTCGGTACCATATGCCAGGATGATAATAATAATAATAATCTTTGCAATTGATGATGATTTAAGACGTGAAAGGCGCTATATCAAATGCAAGGATTATTAGATTAGATATAAAGTGGACTAGTTGAAAATAAAGAGTAAAGGGATGGGAAGAGAAACTCGTGTGTGCGTGTGTTTAAAAAGCAACCACGTGCGACAGACAAACCCAGGGACATCATCAGTCTCTGCGTCGCCGCCATTACCCCGCCTCCTCCAAACCCCTTCACCCTCACGGAGTAGCCTGTGTCGGTCCGCTCTGATTTTATTTTTTTAAGCATGTAAAATTCAAAATAAAACCGGAATTTTTGCAATCACACACACACTCACAAAGAAAGCTCCAATTGAAACAAAGGAGAGATACTATTTAAAAAAAAATTAAAGGAAGTGTTTCCTCACATCGAATGGATTAGCGAGGGAAGGACTACTTTTCGGTGGGCGGGACGGGAGGCAGCAGTTGTAGTGATGGCGAGTGGGCGGTGGTGGTGACGTCTTCACTTTTCTGTACGCGTGCGCCAGAGTGAGCCGGCCCTCGAAGGGCGGGAGGGCGAGGGTTCGGAACTTCTTTCCGTTGCGCTGCTCGGAGCCGCCATTTTGCAGTGATTTGGGGGATCAGGGGGAATAGACGGACGGACAGACGGGCCGAGACTCGGGCAACCCACACACACACACACAGGAAGACAGACACAGAGAGAGGGAAAGTTGTTTTTAAAAAAACAAGAGCGGGAGCTTTGTGTGTGTGTTGTAGTTATTGTTTCCTTTTAGCCTCTCCGCTTTAGGGCAGTTTTTTTTGTGAGGAGGAGGTGCAGGTGGTGGGAAGGGGGAGGCGTTTAACCCTCTTCTCACACAGAGAGAGTGTGTGAGTGGCGAGAGGGGGTGCGGGGACAAAAACAAAACTTATTTAACCCCCTCGGTTAAGTGTAGTCTCGTCTCGACGTTTTCTTTAGTATTATTAGTAGTAGTTTTTAAAAATATATATTGTGTGAGGCGCGTGAAAGGAGAGAGAGAAACTCCTCCCGCCAAATACTCGCCGACCAGTGAAGAGAGGGTTTATATATATATATATATATAGAGAGAGGGAGAGAAAGCGAGTGGGAGAGTTGAGGTGAGTGGTGGAGGAAGGGGGGTGGGGGTCCAAAAAAAAGTAGTGGTGGGATTTGTAGAAAGAGAGGGAGAAAAGTAAGTAAGTGAAAGGAAGGAAGAAGAAGCGCCATTTCTCAGGCCAATGTCGGTTGGCGTGATCCGGGGCCCGGCGGGCAACAACGACTGTCGAATCTACGTGGGCAACCTGCCGCCCGACATCAGGACCAAAGACATCGAGGACGTCTTCTACAAGTACGGCAGCATCAGGGACATCGACTTGAAGAACCGCCGAGGAGGCCCGCCCTTTGCCTTCGTCGAATTCGAGGATCCACGGTATGGATTACACCCCCCCCGCCATCCCTCTTTCTCTCCCTCTCACATCCCTTCTACATTCTCCATTTCCCTCCCTCCCTTCAGTCTCTTCGCCGACGGATCTCCACGTCTCCCTATCTACATTTCTCCCCTTTTATTTTAATTCCACCACTTACGTGCCCTTGTCCCATTCCTCGTCCATCTGGTTTGCGAGGTATATACACATACACACACACACAATGTATAAATTTATATATATGTGTGTGTGTGTGTTTCTCTTCTCTATGTGTGCGTATTAATGTAGACCTACGTATCCATAATGTGGGGGCGATTTCATTTAATGTGTAGGCTGGTAGGGAGGGAGGGTGGGCAGTTAACCTTCAGCGAACACGCTGCATAGATACAACTACTCGGACGTTTTTGGAATAAAAAAACTGGCGTACTTGTCTGTCCTTCTCTTATCTCTCTCCCCCCCCCCCCCCCCCCCCGCATGCCGAGCCCCTCAACAAAAAACGTGGCCAGTGAGCAGACAGACAGACGATCCCGTTTAAATCGCAGTTACAACTGGAAATTTATTCATTGCTTCTCCCCTCACATATGTGCTCACGCAGAGGTCTCCCCACCCCATAAATTGCCGATAAATTATTTACCCAAAAGTGGCTGATTTTGAACGGGGGCCGTTGATTGAAGTTCAAGGTTGCGTTTGAAGTTTTTAAAAATATATAAGCGCACTTCGGATTCAACGTGTTTTTTTTCCAATATATACGTATTATTTGCATACTTGTATGTTAAAGGCACTGAACAAATGTAATTTCTGTTGTACAGGCCACCCACCCACCCGAGCCCACAGATTTTTCAGTCTGTGGGCCTTTACAGTCAGATACCCTCTTAACGTTTCCAGTTGCACATGGTCCGGTTAATCGCCATTTTGCTGCAAAAGGAAACGACGCCACGCAAACCTTTGTTTGGCGGGCTTCTGTTGCTACAAACATGTGAACAAGACGAGGAAATAAATACTCACGGATATACAGTTTACATACATATCCTGTACACACACAAACACACGTTTGTTCTGTGTGGACATTTTAAAATAAAGTAACCTAATAGACGGGTAAATGATAATTTCAATACACGGCTGTAATTCCTATAATACATGGGGTGCTTTTTTTTTGGCAGAACTAGTTTTGAGGAACACGTGGGAACTAAAATATTTATTTTGTATTAATTGTTTACAGGTATGGAATTGGCTTTTTTAAATTTAGAAATGTGATGAATATAAAGCAATATTTCCATGTATAAATGATGTATGAACCAAACATTGTGTTTGTGTATTTTCAGAGATGCAGAAGATGCTGTGTACGGTCGCGATGGTTACGATTATGATGGCTATCGACTGCGTGTAGAATTTCCACGGAGTGGTCGGGGAACTGGAAGAGGGGGTCCTGGTGGAGGACCGAGGGCAAGATATGGACCCCCATCTAGGCGCTCAGAATACAGGGTGATAGTTTCTGGTAAGATGAAATTCAAGGTAGTTCTTTTTAATAAGAAGTTTATATTATGCCTTCTTAGGATATCTTCAATGTAAAGTGGTTGTTTTTCAGGGCTTCCTTCTAAATATTTTGCCCAAATCTATGCAGTAAATTCTGTGAAACGCTTTTAGATGTCTCGAAGTAGCTATATCAAATGCAACAATTTTACATTTGTGTGTAAATGCAAGGATTATTATAGGATTATTTTTATTTCAGGGCTTCCTCCAAGTGGTAGTTGGCAGGATTTGAAAGATCACATGCGGGAAGCAGGTGATGTATGTTACGCTGATGTTTTCCGTGATGGAACTGGTGTCGTGGAGTTTGTTCGCAAAGAAGATATGAATTATGCAGTGCGAAAACTGGATAACACAAAATTTCGATCTCATGAGGTATGTCACCTAATTTTGCTAACCTTACAGACGATGATTAAGAGCCATAACCAATCCATTTGGAGTCTCAGGTAAGGCAAAAGTGGACAAGAAAGTAGCTGAAACTGATGGCTCAAGCAAATCGTCTTTGTGTGCCTTAAAATGGCGGTACTGACGAGTGGGTTTTAACTTCTAGTTTCAGTGTAACACAATATGTTAATTCTACCATATCAAATTTGTAATTGTAATCCACTCCCAAACATAAAGAATTAATGGAAAGCCACCATTGGTAGAAAATCTAGCATTGAGTGGAGTGAGTGTTGGGCCTAAATAGACTAGATTCTTAAACACAGAAGGTTCAACTGATGTAGTATTAGCCTTATTCAGTGGGTTTCCTGAGTGACTTTTTTTTAAAGCGGTGAAAATTTCTCTTCACGTATTTAATAGGGAGAAACAGCATATATCCGTGTGAAAGTTGACGGTCCAAGAAGTCCGAGCTATGGAAGATCACGTTCACGTAGCCGCAGTCGAAGCAGAAGCCGTAGCCGAAGTCGCAGCAGAAGCCGTAGTTACTCTCCCAGACGAAGCAGAGGATCTCCCCGCTACTCGCCCCGTCAAAGCAGATCACGCTCGCGTAGTTAGATCTTATGCCAATGCTGGAATTCCTTGTAGTACTACACCACTCTTTCCTTATAGAATTGATTCTTTTTTAAAAAAAATACACGTTAATTAGTTTTATTCGAGTTTACTACAAAATTTTAATTGTCTGATATCCATACGAGGGTTTCTTCTCTTCATTGTTAACATTCCCTCCTGTCATTGCTAAGGTCTAATTTTTAATTGTATAGAGAGAGTGTAGGTTTGGAGTTTGACAGGAAGTTTTCAGGAATGGTGTTAACGCAGACTGATTAACAGTAAACCTTCAGCAATGTGTTAATGTTTATAATTCATTTGAATCAGTCCTAATGTAAGAATTGTAGGAGGCTATGTAGATAGGACTGTTGTGAAACTTGTTTGTGAGAACCTTGTGTTGTACCTTATCTTACCTTTTCATGTATCTTCCTATAGACATATCTCAACTGAGGATGGATTAAGCATTCTTTGGATTAAAGGATTGTGGAGCTCATTTCAGTCATATTAGGAATGTCAAACCGTGTCTAATTGGAGGAGGAGGAGGAATCTGATCATTTATGGAGGCAATGGTATGACTCCAAGTGCTATTGTCACAATTGAACTTGGCAGTATTGAAGCTGTGCTCTTTTGTACAAGTGGTTGTATAACACAAACTGGTGTTACTGTTCCCTGTTACAATGTTCAGTGTGGCATCAATACTGCTGAGCTTGCATGTTCTGTGTGACTAGTCTGGCATTGGTTTTCACCATTTTGAACAGAAGTCCTATCGGTAAAAGCTTTTTTTTAAAAAAAACCTTAAAAGTAAAATTGCTGTCTTTCAGCAGAGTTTGGTTACCTTGATCAAACATTTATCAATCTAGTTTGTAATGCGGTTAAGTGGTGATTACATAAACAGTAGAACTCAGTTACTAGATTTCATATGGTAACTAAAATGAAGGTGTCAACAAAAGTAAATACTGCACCAGTAAATTTTGTTAACTGAAGTGAGTGTGTAGTAATGCTATCAGGGCTTGATTCAGTATTCACTAGTCCAACATCTGGTAGCTTTTAAATAAAATCTCTTGCATATGACATTGGAGCAATATTTAGGACTTGCATTAATGTAGCCAAGTATGATATGTATTATCTCTTATCAGGTGTTACCATAACTGGTCTACTATGATGTTGGGTTAGTGAATAATTTAACTACAATAGTAAGGCAGCATTTTAATAGTGTTGTGAAAATTCTTGTTGAACCGTGTAACACCGTTCACATATACTGTGGGGGTGTGAATACAGTTTATGCTGTTCATCTGCCATAAGTTGTGTAAATATTGGCCACGATGACAGCTATAACTGTCACATCCCATATATACTTTATTGTTCGTAGTATCTAACGTTTGCCTCCTTTTTTGGTTTTGCTGGTTATTAAAGGTTTGGATTGGAGAGGGCTCATTGGATCCCAATCCTTGGAGCTGGATCTTTGGATTCAATTCATTGTGAGGATAGGATAGGGAGGATCATAACATGGATTCATGGAGCGGGATCAAATTACCAGGAGCTGTAGGAGTGGATTCCTGCCCCAATCAAACCGCACATTTGGATTTTTTGTTTTTGTTTTTTTCCTCCTTTTTTTTTACCCCTCCCCAAAAGATCCTAATTGGCTATTTCCAAAAAAAAAAGTTTTTTTAATTTTATTTTTGTCAGTTGGAGTCCAATGGATGGCCCCCATGGGATTGGGCTTTTTTTTTTGCTTTTTTTTAAACGAAGTGAAAACCAGGAACCGGGAGAGGTACGCAGAAGCAATCAATCTCCTTGGACGGATTCGGCATTCAGGATTTGGTAACAATTTAAGAAGGGTGCTACCTTATTTTTTTGTAAACAATTATTAATTAATGGGGTATTTTGCTTTTTAAAGAAAAATAAACAATTGGCTTTGCTTACCAAAATTAATGATTAAGGGAATAGATAAAATTGGCTAATTTGGGGCCAAAAAAAGATAACTTCCTGCTCATAGCTTTAATGTTTAACCTCAGTTTTTGACAATAAATTCTTTTTTTACATGCATACTTGGAGTTTGTGATTATTTTGTGAACAGTAGTTTTTGCCTTGCATTTTGTGTAACTAGTGAATCTTAAGTAATCATAATACTGTTCACAGTATAATTCCTTGTTAATGACTTGGATTTTATATATTCCCCTTCACTTAGTTCTATTGCATATATCCTACTTTTTGGTTATTTGATAATTGATCCCCTATATGTGAAAGTGTGGTACTGGATTTAAGTCTGCTGGTACACAATTGGAATGAAACAGCTAACCAAAAAAATACACATCAGCTGTGACATGATTTGTTTAATTACTTTCACAATTTAATTGACTTTTTTGTTAAATACTGTTTCCCACTGTTTACTATAGTGTGGTAGAACGTATTCCTACTTTCTCATTGTTTGTTTTCACAAACAGATCAATTCCTGGAGCAATGTTGATTTCTAAAACTAAAGCCAGGATTGAGAGGTTTCAGATTTTCAACTTTTTCACTCTGGAAAATAGTTCTGTATTAAAAGGAAGGAAAACTGTGCAATGCTGATGTGACAACTAATGGCAGCACTTATGCATTTGAAAGGTACTGTAGAGACATCTAGTGGTTTAAGCAAGATCGTTTGGTATGGTTTGTACGTTCAGCAGTCCAGACATTTCTGATATTCTTGCAACATTTATTACACCTGTCCTGTAAAATTGCAGATGATTTGAAAGTGACGAGAAGATGCAGTAAAACCAGCTGACAGAGTGTAAGATGAATAAATTTGGTGAGCAGAAAAATGTTGTGAAATTTAATAAAGGATCAACAAAGTCTTTACTGTTCTCAAAGTTCATTGGAGTATGATGCTTTCTGTCCCCCAAGGTTGACCCCACATGTTCCTCGTGCCCCACAAACTGTTCATTTTAATTTTGCCTCAAGTCTACCCACTTTTATTGCTAACAACAAAAGCAATATTTAATGATCGCTTCTGATTTTTGTAGCATTATAGTACTCTGAAGCTTCTGGTAAGTGAATAGAATAATCTAGTATTAAATGGCTCCTGATATTTGTATGCATAATTACAGAAGAATGTTTGCTCTGGCATTTCTTTGCATTCCCAGTGCTATGTACCATTTCTGTTCTAGTGGTACATTAAGCTTTGTAAATTTCACTACCAGTCTTAATAATTTAAATTTATTCAGATTTATAAAATAAAGCAAACTGAAGTTTCCATAGCACGTATGACATTGTAAAACTAGTTATTGGAAGTAAAGTGGCAAACATTAAAAGCATTTAATTTGCTACAAACATTTTGGGCAAAAATATTGAGAAAATTCATAGATTCGTCAGACATTTAGAGGTGATTTAGAACTGCTAAATTTATAACACCATGTGAGGTATAATTTGGAGTAAAAGTTCAGACACCTGTGTAAAGCCAGTTTCAAATATACTTAGGACATTTTTGTAGTTCCATATTTATTTTGTTGATAACTTCACCATTGAATACACAATAGTGATAGGAAGTTTCTTCCTTCAACTACTTATTCAGTAGGAATTCTGTAGATCTAGTGATAGGCTGTAGACTACTATTAAATGCTAAGTTCTTGGGTTGAGAATTGCATAGAATATTGGAAGTTGGGAGTGAGTATTTTTACTGAAGGCTTTATGACCCACCTGAGTCCACCAGTGAAAGTATTCCCTTAATTGTTCCATTTTAGTCCTTTTTTTTCCCTGATAAACACTGGTTTTATTCTGTTTTGGGCCTTTTTGTTTTTTGCAGGTATCATGTTGGATGCTGTGGCCCAGTACACACCATGCAGTGATGCCATCCACATTGAAGGATTAACAAATGTGACGTAATCATTGCAAGTTTGAGTGACAATCGACAGCTGATTACCAGGAAATAGCGAAGTCCATATATTTATAATAATGGACACCTGGTAGTGAATTATAAGGCTGTAATTTGAGATATTGTGAGGAGCTTTATCCCTGAAATTAGGTGCAGTCTAGCGCTGTATTTAACTTACATTTTCTGTTTTTGCACTTACAAGCATTTAATTTGCAGAAGAAAAATAGTTTCTTGCGGCCTAGAAGCCTCTTGCCAAATGGCCTTTCCTATTGTAATGAACCCACACAATGGGTGTCAATGGGCTATTACAATCTAACCAATCTCTACCAGCACTTTTATAGCAATTGATTTTTTTTATATGCTCTTAAAACTGACATTTGTGCCCTGACTAAGATCAGGTCACTGCACAGGTTGGCAGTTGATCCTACCATCTTGTCTGTATTGCCTTAGTGCTTGCAGCTAACTTTAATCTTCTGCGGAATATCTTGTATTTTCAAATCTCCCATTTCTCCTCCATAAGATGGTGCCCAATGTACGAGTGTGGTTCTACAAGCTCTGCATCACTTCAGCCTTAATCCAGTGGCGATTCTTTGTGAGTGTAAAATCAAAGTGTTGGCAAGCTCTGTGGATGAGCACCTGAAGAATTAAATATGAATCAATATAAAGCGAGTCGCATTGGTTCATTAAAGCATTATGAAATGGACAAAACTCCATTGATTAGAGAGAAAAAAAATTGGTTTATTGAATTTCTGACCATGTTTGAAACAAGCGGCTTGCTCACCCCCTGCAATATTTAGTATGGTGCGGATCGTATGGTGTGCAAACTTTCCCCTATGAGCAGTTCTGATGAAAAAGCCTGCTGGTTCATTTTATCTCATCTTTCCAGAGTGCCTACTGCCCACCCTACAATCTTCCAAGTGTTTTTTTTATAAATGAGTCCAGGATTCTGGCCTACATCACCCCAACCAATTTTGGTTGGTAATTACCCTTTGAAGGAAATGTTTACTGGTGTCTGGCCTGAAATGACCCTTTGCAATCCTGAATCTACCTTGCAGTCGAAGGAATCTTGGTCAATGCATCCAAATTGCTGTTAGTACCTGTTGCAGCATACAGCTGAGAATGGTTAATGCAGCATTAAAAACATTGTAACACATTGGTTCTGTCAGGAGTTTGGTGAAATACAAATTTTGTATATAGATACATTTGATATTCCAAGCAGATTACAGCAGAAATTTATAAAATATAGAACAAAATAAATTGAAACAGACAAGTACCGTATTTCATTTTTTCGTTATGTAAAAATATTACCACATCATTCAAACATAAGTTAATCACCCTCCTGGTGATTAACTCCCATCTCAACAATATGCCTTTACGATACTTTTTGTTTACCTTGGCATAGGAACAAAAATTAAATTTCTATCTCAATATGTTTGTGGCCTTCCTAAAGAAAAGGCGAGTTAAAGATGGAGTGAGAAGACATTTACTCCAGTCTGACTTGCTAGGTATTCAAACCGAAGCCCCAGAGGTTACAGGAATGTTCTTAAACACATTACTTCTCTCCCTCATGTCTCTGCTTTCCCCACATATGTATTCCGTCTGTCTCAGACATGTCTGTCTGAAGAAAATTGCTTTTTCAAATGTGAGCAAATATTTGTGACCTTTCACTAATGGCATGTTCATTGTATGGGGGAGACTAAATGTTCAGAGGCCCACTTGAATCCATCATGGACTCTGAAATACCAAGGACAAGACTTGCAAGGTGATTATTCCACTATATGGCCTGAGAATTTTGGATAACTGATTTTTTTGTGACATTTTCGGTCTTAAAATTCCCAGCTAAAAACTAGGTTGTCCCTTGCGGGATTGAGGGAGTGCTTGCATTGTTGAGAGTTGCTACCCTTTCTCTACAATGATAATAATAATCCTTGCATTTTATATAGCGCTTTTCACGTCTTCTAGACGTCTCAAAGCTCTTCACAGAATATATTGTAAAGTGAATTGACTATTTGTGGGAGAAATGCAGCAACCAATTGTGTGCGGCAGTATCCCATAAATAGAAGTTTGAAACTACCAATTTTTTATTTGGACGGATTATTAGGCAATTGGAGTAAGTAAACTTGCCCAAGGTTTTGCCCTCACCAGCCTGGATTCGAATACAGGTTGCTTGTAAGGTGAGTGCTCTAACCACTGAGCTACAGGGCTCCACAATATGAAACTGGGGTTAAGTCTATTTTCCTTTGAACAGTTGAGTGGTTGTCTGACCTATCACTAATGCTTGAGAGTATCCAAAACAAGATGTGAATGCCATGTATCCCAACCACACATGGATGTTCCAGAAATAGATTATTGGAATGAGTAGTCTCTTGGAGGGAGCTTCCTGTTGACTTAACTCCAGAAAGTATTAGGTGCAGATCAGCAAGAGCCAAGGTTTGGGAATCCCAGAGTTTGCTAGGAGGAACTGCTGGAGTCTTAACCTGCTAAAACCGCAGTGTGATAATGAGGTTTAATCTACATGTTCAGGTGCATGTTAAAAATAGATTTTTAAAATAAAAATATATATTTTGAAACATATTTTCATCCCCGTGACAACACATGCCCCAAAGATATACAATCCCCACCGTGACAAATGCGCAACAGCCCTGTCTTTCTTCTCTGGCAAAAACCCTCCAAAACAAACGCTTCCACTTGTTTTGTGGAAACCAAATTCTGTACATTAAAAATAGATACCATTTTAAAGAATAGCAGGGACTTCTCCAGCTGCTGTCTTAACATTCTTCCCTCATCCAAATAACCCCTTAATAATACCCCCTTCTCTCACATGTACACATAGATTAATTTGCTATTCACTGCATTTGAATTTTGTCGGCATTGCTTGTTCAGAGATTAACTGGTGTGCAAACTCCAGTTCGATTGATAAGCAATAGATGAGCATTAGGCATTGAGCACCAGGCTAGTTTCATGTCGGCCTTACTGAATCATACTCTGGGCTTTGAAAGGGGGTATTCCCATGGCTACTTGACCACAGCAGTAGCTTTGCAAGATAATTAAAAAAAAATAAAGTCTTGCATACTTTTGTAGGACGGACTGGGCAGTTAGAAAAGAAACAAAAGAAATTAAAAAATGCTTGCAGACACAAACTTGGTGATTATTTGAAGTTTTGGAAGTACTGTACATTAGTTTTCCATCTTTCTGTGCAATAAACCCCCCCCCAGTATATTTTGTTGACCACGAGTAAAAGTACAGTATTTTGCAATATTTAAAAATAACAATAAATCATCTTTGCTTTGGATATAAGGCTTTCCATGTCTTCTAGATGTCTTAAAACGCCTCATAAAATATACCATAAGGTGAATTGACTGTATGTTGTGCTGGAGAAACCCAGCAGCCGAATTGCTCACAGCAGGGGACCCACAAACACGTCGTGGGCTGGAAAAAAAACGGACCAACTTAAGCATCGTTCATTTTTATTTGGGAAAGATTATTAATCGGGGCGGGTGGAGTAAGGTTGCCTGAGGTTTCGCCCAGACCTGGAATCAAACCTGTGGTTTCTCGCTTCCAAGGCGAGTCCGCGAACCATTGAGCTACAGGACTTTGGCAGTTTTACAAGAGTGAGTGTGTATCTATGTATGTGTGTGTGTGGTGGGGTTTAAGGAGAGCATTAGAGACGCCTTAGTGCAATACAGGGGGTCCTGGGAATGTTGTAAATGAGAGCACCCCCCCTCTAGGAGCTATTGCTTCCTTCTCTGCGGCTCCCCTCCCCCCCCCCCCTCCCACCTCTCGGTTGAGTCAGGCCGGGGTCAGAGGTGACAGGAAGTGGCGGCGGCGGCCATTTTTGCCCCCTGCGCTGTGTTTTGAGCAGCTTTGTTGTGGCGTTGTCCCCCTTCGCTACAGTCTGGACCTGAAATGGAATCGCCCTGGGGCGCCTTCATATTTCAGGTGAGGCCTCGAGGCTCCGGGGTTCCGGTAGGGCCCGAGAAAAGGCGGGCTGAGGCGGGAGGCGAGGGCACCTTTTAAAGAGGAATTGTCGGGAAGTTTTCTCTCTCTCTCTCTCTCTCTCTCTCAGGCTTAGCTCAAGACAAGCCCAGCCAAGCACAATGATCTGCTCAGGCATCCAGCTGCTTTTCTAACCCGGTAGTGCATCAGTCTCAAGTCTCTGCTGGTTTAAAACCGTTTCTTGCTCTCTCTCTTTTGTTTGTGTGTGTTTTTTAAAAAAAATTATATTATTTATATATATGTGTACTGTATAGCTTTTCCCTCCTCCCCCCACCCCCCCCCCCCCCCCACACAAAAACCCTGAACTCTCCCCACCGAGAGAAATAGCAAATTTAACAGTGTTTAGAAGCCCGTGGATTTACTGCAAAGTAGGCTACAATGTGTAAGAGTTCCCAAGTTGGTGAATGAACTTTTGGGGCACAAACCCCTCCCATGTTCAACGCTTGTTTTTGGTTCCTTATTAACCCCTGTTTTTTTTTGTTTCTCTTTTCCTCTGGTTGTGTGTGTGTGGGGGGGGGAAGAGGAGGATGCAAGGGGAATTTTCGATTTTGATGAGGTGTGCCTCATTACTTTTATAAAAGGCAAGAGTTGACTGTTACATTTCCTCACACACACACATACACATACACAATGTAGTGGCTAATCTGCATTTTTTAAAAACAAAGAGGATTAAAAAAAGGTAATTCAATGCATTTTGAATATTTTCTGTGAAAAAAGTGTTGTAGCTGAATCTGCAAGTTTAGTTTTATTGAAACGTTGGTGCAACGAATGGTCGAGTGCGCAAAGCTGCTTTCTTTGACAGCAATACACTCCCACTTTGTGGGCACGAGATTTTCAATGATCGCAAAAGTTAATGATGTAGCCCACTTGTTGTGTCCACCGATTACTCTGGCTCTGATATAACAATCCTGCAAGTGACTTCTGAACTAAGGATATATATTTTTAAAAATTCAATTAAAGCAAAAGATCGATTTTTATATTTGTAGATAAAGAGAAATTCCAGTAATGTACTGAGTCAGCAGGACGTTTGTTCGTCTCGTAGGGTGTTGATGGATATGTAGCATTCACACCTAAATAATCCAATTCAAGCTCCTCAAAGCTCAGTAGTTTAGGGAGCATTGTGCTGAGCCTCACAGCTATTGGAAAGGTAAAGATGACTGGTGAGCTAGTTTATCCTAACCAGAGCAGTGGTGCGGAAGATAAATCTTTATGTTTTTATGTCCTGCTTATAAAGTCAGAAACTCTCAACAACAACAACAAAATTAGATTTATAGAGCATCTTTCATGTCGGGAGGACGTCCCAAGGTACTGAACAGTGAGGTAATTGCAGTCAAGTGTAGTGACTGTTTTTGCAGGTAAACGCAACAGCCATTTTGTACATGACAAAATCCCACAAATAGCTGTAAAGCAATTTAAATTTGTCGGCCTACTTCGATAGTTTGCATTTGTTTTGCGCCCTTCGAGAGTAGTATGTCAGAGTGCTTGGTCTAGACATGAGGATAAACTCTGTTCTCTTTTTAAATAGTGTCATGGGATTTTTAACCTTCATCTAAACTAGCAAATTGGACCTTGTATTTTTGTGCATCTTCGCTAACCCTGCACTTTCCGAGAGTGTCACTGGAATGTCAGCCTGGGTTATGAGCTGAAGTCTCAAAACATGGCACATCCATGATCCTTTCAGCCTTCCGCACCTCTGCAAAATTCCCTGCCTCCAATATCTCTCTCCTCAGGCTACTGAAACTCGCATCCATTCTTTCATTACAGCCAGGCTTGACAGTGCAACTTACTGCTTGTCAGACTTCCCAATCTTCTCTCCACAAACTGCAAAAAGCTATTCAGAGCTCTGCAACTCATGTCCTCTCCTGCTCCATGAGCTGATCGCCCCTATTCTTGCCTGGCTTCACTGGCTCCCTATCCATCAGAGGATTGAGTTTAAGATCCTCGTCCTCACTTTTAAAGCCCTCCACAATTTTGCTCTTCCCTGGGACCTCCTACAACTTTTACCAACCTACACTCCCTCTGCTTCCCGGACACTGGTCAGATCCATGTCCCATGTCTGCCTCATTATCGGTGGTTGGGCCTTCAGACTTTCTGCTCCATCTCGGAATCCCTTCGCCTCACCCCTTGCGTCCTTCAATGTTGTCTCAACACCATCCTCTTTGGCTGTACCATTGGTCTCCTCCCATCCCAATTGCCCAAACTTCAACTCCAAACTCTGGCATAAACCCTTGACTATCCAGTACTTTAGGATATCCCTCTGACGTGAAAGATCTTGTTCTAAAAGGTACTCCATAAGTGCAATTTTTGTTGTTGTTCTCAAAGTGCTGCTGACTTGATTCAAACTGGCAGCTAATACATTTGGCTGCAGTGTCACTGGGCTAGGTTGATGAGAAGTGAACCCAGGTTTTCCTCCTGATTATTCCTGCTGTAAAGTGGTTGTTGAATGAGCACAGCATTGAGACTGCTTTGCAAACCCCCCTACTGTGGTTGCAAAGCCTGCAGCCTCTCATTGTCTGGGGCTCATATGTGAAGAATGCTTGTTGCAATGAGGCACCAGAGGGCAACTGCTGCCTGTGGAATTGTGTCCCAGCATGAGTCGATGCCTTCAGGAGAAGGAACAAAATTGTCCCAAGACAAGTAAATGTAATTGATTGGCTTTTATGCGTTGAGAAGCTTTTTACCTCTACTGTTGAAAAATTTATGTTTGAGTTGTTTGTCACATTATCGGTAGATTCTCTGAATCGACCTCACTAATGTAATGTGAAAGGGTCCTGTTGTGAATGCAGTACAGTGTGCACAAGTGGCATGTTTGTTGAATCCTAAGCTCCTTATTTTGTTCCCTGATTCATGCAGAAACTGGAAAGAAAATCTTACATTTTCAACGCTTTGATAATGGCGAAAGGCCCTACAGGGCTTTGCAGTAATCACTGTAATGTTTAGTGACTAGTTTTGCAGAAAAATATAAAGGGGACCAATTATACCTGAATCTGATTGTTTAAAAGCTGCCATGGATAAAGAAGAGGTTTGTCAAGATTTTTTTTTAAAAAAAAGACGTATGTAATAACTTGCCATGTCAACAGCATGAATCTGGGAGGAAAAAGGAAACTTCACATTTTCTGTTTGTGAAGGTGGTTGTATTTGCAAACCTATAAGAGCTGCCTGCATTTACAATTTGATGTCCACCTGATTTTTTGTTAAATAATGCCAAAAAATATTTTAAAGATGTGAATCTGACTTTGCTAGTGACAAATGAAATACAGTAGAACGTGATGGTATTTGACTGATTTCGATGCATGAATCTGGTTGAGTGGAGATTCATATGTCTGCCTCCCTCTCTTCGAAGATGCTGCCTCATAATTAGTTCTGATTCCAATTCTAAGTAACCATTTTTCATATTTGAGCCTTGACACACTGAGTGCTGGCAGGATGCAAGACTGTGGGAGGGAAGCTTCACAGCTGAATCTGATTCTCTCCTCACCCAGTCTTCCAATAGGCACTTTCCAGCAGGTTTCATTGAATAGCTCACAGGAGTGGGAGTTCTTCTGTGTGTTTATTTAAAATAATTGTGTGATGGCAGCTGTAGAATTCTGTCTCCCACCCTAAGATATTATATTGAATCAAATCATAATAATTCTTGCATGTGATATCTCGCTTTATCATGTAATTGGGATGTTTCAAGGCGCTTCACAGAATATAATAATAATCCCTCCAAAAAAAATGCAATAATAAAATCGGTTATTTCAAACCACGACTGTTTGTGGGACACTGCTGTCGCGTTTCGCCTACATACAGTCAATTCACTTACAAGTATATTCTGTGAATTGCTTTGAGACATCTAGAAGACGTGAAAAGCTCTATGTCAAATGCAAGGATTTTTATTATTATCCTGTGAAATGTGTGAGATGTTCTCCTGTTGTGAAACATGCTTTTGTTTTGTGAACCTATTTGTGAAACTCAGGCTTTTAACACCCCCATTGACATTTTGAAAAACTTTTGAAAACCCTCAGGGCTCCTGAGAGGGGGTGGGGGAAGATGATTGTAAATTATCCCCAAAAAAGGTTTATGAGTTGGTTTCTTAATTTCTCACTTGTCTTTCAGGCCAGTGAAGTCTCTCAACAGCAACACCAGCATATCCAGAATAACCTCTTGCCAATATTGCATTCGACAGCCGAGCAGCGGGAGCAAGCTCCCTCGACGGCGATGTCCGCGCCTCAGAAGACCCCCGATCCCAAAGAGCCCCCAAAGCCGCCTCCAGTGGTGGTAGAGAAGAAGGAAAAGACCAGGACGCCAGTCATTTGCAGTTACTGCAGCAAAGCGTTCCGAGACAGTTACCACCTCAGGCGCCACGAGTCGTGTCACACTGGAATAAAGTTGGTGTCGCGGCCAAGAAAGACACCGACCATGGTGTCGTTGATCTCCTCTACACCTGGCTCTGTCGGCACGCCCACCCTGGTGTCGACCGTCGCGAGCATGCTGACTCCGACTGGCACCACCCCGTCCGCCATGGGTGGCAGCACCTCGTCGGGCCCCCCAAGCAAGAACGCCAACAGGAGGGTGAAGAAGAACCACGGCTGTGAACTGTGCGGGAAGGCCTTCCGCGACGTCTACCACCTGAACCGGCACAAACTCTCCCATTCCGACGAGAAGCCGTTCGAGTGCCCGGTTTGCCAGCAGCGCTTCAAACGGAAGGACCGCATGAGCTACCACGTCCGGTCACATGAAGGGGGCATCAACAAGCCCTACATCTGCAGCCTCTGTGGGAAGGGATTCTCCAGGTAAACGACAGCAGCAAACTGCGTTTATATAGGAGCCTTTCATGTCGGGAGGACGACCCAAGACGCTGGACAGTCAAGGGTTTGGGCACTCAAGGGACAGCTGAGTAGTGGGCTGGAGTCAAGAGGAGTGGAGAATAAGTGAATCATAGAATTACACAGCCTGTAATTCGGCTCATCGTGTCTGTACCGGGTCTTGAAGAGAGCTTTCCTAATCAATCCCACTTGATAGGGTTTAGGAGGTCACAGAGGTAAAGTGGAGCAAGTTTAAGGATAAAGATGGAAGCCAAGTACATTTAAAATGGTCCCCAAATTGGATGTTTCTGTTTTTTTTTAAATGCTATTCGGCTGGGGATTGGAGGGAAGAAACACCTTTTTGATTGCATTGCATTTACAATAGTTGCTTATATAGCGGGCTTCACTTGGAGCACTGCTATTTAGTTATCTGTTAGTTGTTGAAGGGGTGGGACGGGTTATGTATTTATTGCAAAATGTCACAACGGTATTGATTCTATTTAGGCTAATACATGGTTTCTGTTTTTCTCCAGGCCTGATCATCTGAGCTGTCATGTCAAACATGTTCATTCCACAGAGAGACCCTTCAAATGCCAAGTAACTTTCTTATTTGACTTTTCTTTCAAGTTGTTGTCGGTGTTATTTCCAAATCAATGAACAAAATACTCCAAAGGCGGTTTTAAATTGGTCAATAATCTTGAACCCTTTTGCCCCAACTGCACCTTCCGACCATTTTCCGTTAACAACATAGCATAGTCCAATCCTAAAATTTAAAATAAAAAAAAAATCTTATTCTATATCTCCCCTAGCCCTCGATTCGCTAAATAGCTAACTAATTCCCCATTGAATTTGTTAGCACAATCTGCTTCCTGTGTAAAATATTTGTGAACTGTCTGAACTGTCTTCTGAGCTATTTTTTGTCAAACAAATTGCTGTTATTCATTGTTAAAGCTTTATATTTGTGTTTCCACTCCCGGGCCCATTTCAGAGTGGGTACATCAGCCGAAATAGTGAGATATTTGGTCCCAGTGCAACCCAGTACTTGGTGACAGATGTGCTCAGAAGTTGTCTATGAGGGCTTTGTCCTCTTGTACCTTGAGTGAAGGCTTTTTTTTAACTTCACTAGTAGTTCGGCTGAGATAAGCAATTCATCTTGAGAGTAATTTCGGCAGGCATCCTAGTGTATTTGTGGTCCAGGCAATGTGCATCACCACATACCTATATCTTGTAGTATTAGCTGTAATATGTAGCACATGCATGTGATGTTTGACTGCACATGTAGATATAAAATAATGACCTGGTAAGAGTTCAAGTTATTTAAATGAAGGCTGAGTCCAGCCTGTTTTGACGATTGGTGAAAGATAACTTTTGATTGCAATAGCTAAAAGATGTTTTTGTGAAATCAGAGTAAACTTTGCACTAATGTAATCCTAAATGTTCTGTCTTTCAGTCATTGGCCCTTTTAATTTTAAATAACGGTTTGTGAAGCAATTCAGACTTTTTAAATATGTAAACAGAAATCGGTGAGAACACAGCAGGTCAGGCAGCATCTATGGAGAGAGGAAAATGAGTTTGACGTTTCAGGTTGATCGACCTAACTTTTTTTTAATGCCTGACTTTTATTCTTGTAGACTTGCGATGCCGCTTTTGCCACCAAAGACCGCTTGCGTTCACACATGATACGCCACGAAGGGAAGGTGTCTTGCCACATCTGTGGCAAACTGCTCAGTGCGGCTTACATCTCCAACCACATCAAAATGCACAATCACAACCAAAATCACAATTGCAACGTCTGTAACAAAGGTACGCTATTCTTGTGGAATGCCCGGATGACCCGTTGCATGCATTGTTAAGAAAACGGCTGGGAACAGCTCAGAAATTGCAGTCGTGCACCTGGGTAAAATATTGAACGAAAATGTGTTTATAGAAAGGCGTTTTCTTGTAGAAGTCAACTCTTCCCTCTGTGGCACCTTGTCACATTTGAATTTGCTGTGCGAATTGCGTGCTGTTTTATTTTCCCTCAATCAATGCACTAAAAAGAGACAATAGCCTCTTGTGGTTGCACCCTTTGGCCACATTCTTCGGAATGTGGGGAGTGGGCTTTTCTAGTTTTTTTTAATCCACACCACCTCTTTTCCATTGTCTTGTTTTCCGAATAAACCATAGCTTTTGTTTTCATGATGTGGTCATGCATGCTCGATGTCATACACCTAGTTGGTAAAGAGGGCATGGGTGAGTTACACCAATGAAGTCTTAGTATATCCATATGAAAAGCCGAGACACGTGGACGAGTAAAGGTCCCGTGCTCGATCCTTGATTAGTATTAAGTAAACCTCAAACAGGATGACATAGTCTTGCTACCTGGATTGCAGAGAGGAAAGTAATAAAAGTAATGGGACTCATTTGTTGTGTTCCTACCAGTGGAATATCCTGATGCCAAAGCTCACAGACTAGGATCTGGCCATGAGGCAGAAGATAACAGTGGAATTGGTTCAGGTAGAATTAGGTTTGGCTAAGAAGCAACAGGTGGTTAAATGCTCTTCCAAAACATACTGTCTAGGCCCACGTATGAATAATAGACATTTGGACGAGCGACCAGACAGTGCCCGTTGCCTTAGGAGGCAAACAAGTAGGAGGCAAACAAGACTCAAATATCTTCAACAGAGGAAGAGTGAAAATGGAGGAGTGAAATAATTTGATTATCGCAGGACAACTTGCATTCATATAGCGCCCCTCACATAGGGTAGCGTCACAGAGCACTCCCGACAGTGGCGGAGCACGACTCTAGTCAATACCTAAAGTGAATATCCAGTTTTTTTATTGTGCCTTGTATGTAATCTGCTATCTTTCTCAAGCCAGTGAGAAGCGCAACATTTATAGATGGAAGACGAGTGTCAGGAACTACTCTTGAATTATGACTCACGGCCAAAGTAATCAATTGATGAATCCCTTATCAATTTGTTACAATATACCCATAGAGCTATGAATTGTGGCTGAGATTAACACAATACTGTGTTAGCTGTTATCAACTCAGGTGTCCATAGGTGAACAAAACCTTGACGTCCTTGCTTGCTGCCCGGGCTAAGATGAAGAATGGGCACCTGAATTGTATCCCAGCTTGGTTGGGCCTGTGTGTCAGGAGAAGGGGGAAGAAATATTGTCCTCAACTAGTTTTCCTCAGTACATTTATTGTTGATTGAACCATCGCAAAAGACCCCTGAATTATGGGGGACTCTATATTAGCAATCTGCATTTAAGAAAATACAGAAGAATCCCATTGTAGCATTACCCCCCTTCAATATGGGTATAACTGCCAATAAACTTAAGAAAATCAAGGTTTTCTTCCAACAGAAAAATAGTGGAAACTCAATTGGTATTTCACTACTTCACTAATATACTTTGACTAAGAGGTGTCAACTCGTATTAAAAGGACTAATTCTCCTTCCTGTTAGCCGCCAAGGAATCAGTAAAGTATCGTTCTGAAGACAAACCTCAAAACTTTAATGTGCCATTGTTATGATAATTTCTGAGCAAATGCCAGATGTGGACGATTTACCTCAAGCACATCAAATTTTTTAGTGGATTTCATTTGTGCCAGTTGTTTGGGATTCTGTGAATCGAAAAAAAAGGCAGGCTAGCCAACAGCAAACATTCTGTTCAGGTGCAGCAGCATTTACTATATAAATCATGATCCTGAACGTTCCAAGTGCATGTTCAGTCAGGAAGGCCAATGTCAGGCTGTATAAAGCTGTCCTTTGCATGCAACTAGAAAACAAGGCCACTCACATGGTGACCAGCAAAATATCTTCAGGAATATGCAGAAAGTATCACAAAAATGTTCTATTTACAAATCGGCAAATGAAAGAACCTCACTAAAATAATACCTGCTTGAAAGACTCTTAGTTAAAGGTCTAAGATTCTTAGATGGATTCTTAGTTAAAGGTCTTTTTATGAAGCAGATAGGAAAAGCAACAAAAAAACACAAATTGATTTCTAAGATCAGTCAATGGGTATTAATGCTGATTTTATATTGATCACCTGAAATGTCTATTTTTAATAGCTGCCTTTGATCGATTGTGCTATGTCTGCACGTGACATCTTTGACTAAAATGTATTCTCGTCTACAGAACTATGAGAGAGATTCAGCAAATAAGTGATGATGTTTGTGTTGTATAACTGTTGGGGTTTATTTGCGTGCAGCAGGGATAGTAGAAGGCCATCATTGGAAAACGGCCAGAATGTCAAACTATTCAGCTCCATTTTTGTTTTAAAAATGGATCTGAGGGAATATTGACTGATGTGTGAAAGAAAAGATTTGTTTTGCTTTTCAGATTCTCGAACTATAGTGAGGCTGTAAGTAATGTAATGTGACCGTCTCAAAATTACTTTCGGGGTGAAACGTGTTTGATGTGTCGTGATTTCATTTGACAGCCGAACAGAGCTGTTTTTTGGCCGAGGAAAATGGCCCACTTTTAAATGCCCCCAGAAACTGTATGCAATAGGTGTTGATGCTTATTTTATCACCTAAAATGCCTATTTTCACGTAGGTTTTACCACGGCTGCCTATCTTCGGGTCCATGCTCGAAACCACCATGGTGTCCATTACAACTCTCACCGATTTGTGTGTGAGCAGTGTGGTCTGCAATGTCAGTCTCAGAACCACCTGATTGGCCACAAGAAAAGTCATTTGGTAGAGACCCCAACTTCCAGTGCCCCCCCTGTGGCAGCAGTGGCTTTAAAAGGCAAGCATTTCCTAACCCTGCACCTGGAGAAAGCTCCACTCGTAACAGGTCATTTTGAAACCGAAGCCTTCCTTCTATTGGGACTCTTGAATGGGGTGGTTGGGTGGGGTTAAAGGGCTCAAGGTATCTTAACTGTATAATCGTGGTGAAACAGATCATAGGGCAGCTCTCCATTATGACATTTCTTTTTGACCCATAATTTTACAATTGTTTTGTCAGGATGAATCCAGAGTTATCATAATTGCATTCAACACTCCACCTCCCACAAATTTATCACTTGAAGATTTGCTTTTTTTAAAATAAAAAAACACTACAAGTTTTTCTATTCTTGATTTTGCAGGATAATTTGCAAGTTTCAAGGCCCAATTCTTTAATGCTCTAATGATCCATTTGTGTGGTGTTTTTGGTAAACTTTTAGATTATAAAAACTAGATTTGTATGGATCAATTGTGATCTGAACTGATAGTAGAATTTAATAGTGAATTTAACGATCTTGAAGCTCAGACCCTTTTCCCCACCATACATACCATCAAGATACCTGAAATTGCATCTGACCTTTGCCTGCAAGATCTTAAGATCTTAGTTTTAAGATTGAAGATCACTCAGAAATTTGGACTCATCTTAAATTGTCGTAATATGGAAACCAAATGTTCGCAAGCAGGTCTTTAAAAAGAACTGGCTTCCCAATGAATACTGGGCTTGAGAATTTTTCCTCAATTGTGCACAATTTCAAATTTTAAGATTTTAAAACTTTTGATGTCCCACAGTCTTTGACCGGGTGGAATTTTCATTGGAACAGTAAACAACAACAACTAGCATTTATATAGTGCCTTCCACCCAGGGTAGTGTCTCAAGAGTGCTTAAGAATCCTAGAATTCAATTCTAATGTCCTTAGAATTGACTAGAAATGTTTATCTTGGAGAGAAAGGGGAAAAAAAAATAGCATTTTTGTTTCTGAATTAAGTCTATTTTAAGAGTCTGAGTATGAGTTGCAGCACTTAGCGGAGCGGTGTCCTCTTTGTTTCCAATTGAGCTCCTGAATGTTCTGCACATCCTGCTAACACAGGGCAGACACTTGCATAAAGTTACCGGTAAAAAGGCATCACAGCCGCTGTGATTTACCAAAGATTGCACCTCAAAGAAGTTCAGTGACAAACAAATGCTTTAACCTTTTTAAAATTCTCTTCCGATGAAATAAATTTTGTTGCGGTAGATTTTCCTCTTGACCCCACATCTACAAAATTCCTTAGAGCTGCCTCAGAATCCTACCCAGGCTGATTTTTTTTCCACAGCCTATTCCATGATCAGATCTTCATTAGACCCGGCCTGTACTGTTCAAAATTGGGCTTATTTCAGCAATATTTTTGGGGTCCTAAAATCTTAAACTCATATCAGATAATCGGTACACATTGCTGATGTAGTTTGATTTAGACTGTAAAGTGTTAAGTATCTTGGGCTGTATTTGGCTGTTTTGATTAATGCAAGGCTTGAAAAGTGTCCTGCGAGTGGCAGCATTGTCCTGGTAGCTCCTCGATCTATTGAATGCTAATGTGTATGTTTCTCCACGGAATCATCTGTGTTAACGTACAGTAGTGTTTTTTTTTAATATGTAGTAACCTGCATTGCATGAAAGCCGTTTCTGAGTTACGGATCATTGTATTTGTAGGGGGCTAGGGCCCTTGTTTTATTTGCTGTCCAGTAAAGTTGCAAACGCCTCCGCTTAAGCCAGTGTTGTCACTAGGAATTCAAGTCAAGTGTAGTGATAGGCGTGTGAGATGTTTGCACATCTGCACTGCTGCCATTTGTTTTCACTAAGACTTCAGGGATTAATGATTGAGGGTGTGATATTAAACATTCCTATCGTCCACTTCAATTATGGAAACACTCTCAGCAGTGACAATTTTTATCCGTCCAAACTTGCTGGAGAAAGAAAGTTTTGAACTATACAACACTAAGATGAAGCACCACTGATTGACAAGTCTGTCACTGGAGGTGGAAGCAATTTAAGCCGATGAATTAAGAGTTGAGAGTTGGCTTGATGTTTTTTACCTGTAGTTTATGGATATTGCTAATAGACTAAATAAGCCTAGTGACAACACTGCCAACGTCTTCATTTCGGACCAATTAACCAGAGCCGCTGAGGTTGGAAACAAAAATGCCAGTGAATTTTTTTTGGGTGGGGGGGGAAGAAATATTTTTTTTGTTGGTGCCGTGACAGCCACTAATAGTCTCAACTGCCTGAGTTTGTTTTTTTAATTTAGATTTTCCTCCCACGGACGCCACTCGCTCCCTCACATCCCCCTTCAGGGCAGGACTTCACTACAGCTACTGTCAATGCCGCTCCGCCATTTGCCAGCAGCCGCAGCAGCCAGCGCAGTTGAAATGGGGCGAGTTGGATTCAACCTGTTTCCCTGCAGCCCCACCCCACCTGAGATGGAATACCTTGGTCCTGCGTGGCGCTTCCTCCAGCAGCCCAGTTGAGAATTGACAAACTCAGCAAACTGAGGCAAGTGAGTTGGAGTGAGAGGCAGCCCTGGGGATTCAAAACTCGCAAGCGTTTGGTTATAAAGCAGCTGCTGAAGCTGCTTGACTGCCAATACGTAGGACTGTAATGGTGTGGGGGGGTGGGGGGTGGGGGGGCGGGGGTTGTTGTGGGTGGGTGAGTGAGTGAGCAGGGAGGTCGGAGTAGTGAGTAGAGTCATGAGATTGCATGGGATTGTAATTGAACGTGGTATTAAGGGGATATGGGGCAGAGGTGGTTAATAATTAGACTTGAGGTACAGATCAGCCATGATCTTACAGGTTGGCGGGAACAGGCTCAGGGAGCTGATTGGCCTACCACTGTTTCTATGACAGTGGTATTTTGTATTGCTAGCACCACTGCATTTGCTGAGCATATGACATGGGTGACTTTTTAGTGGGATATACTCAACTTTGGGATGGAATTATTGTCAGTGAGTTTGTACAACTACTGCCAGGAGTGAAGCTGAGCGATACAGAGCTCCTGGCTCAATCTCAGAGTCCGTTTTCTTACCAGATTCCAGCTGAGGCAGCGATAGAGCTGCTAACATCAGCCTCAGTGGTTCCACTAGGAACTAGAATGTTCCTAATCTAGTGGGCTCTTCCTCTCTTCCCCCCCCCCCACCTTCCCCGACTCTCAATCTCTCCGATTGCAAAGTTCACTCGTGCGGCTGTCAGATGAGGACAGGATCAGTCCGATCTGTGATCTGTTTTACCCCCACCCCCCTCCTCCGCATTCAATCCCTCCCCAGATAGCACAAAACTTGTAGATAAGGGAGACAAGGTGAGATAAAGGAATATTATTGTGTTAGTGTTAGCCTTGCTAGGTGAGTGGAGGGAGCACATTTGGAAATGAAAAATACAAATGCTATTTTCACTGTTTTTTGTTTGTGTGTGGGTGTGTGGTAGCCATGTCTGCAACATTGATTTTTCTTTTGCATGCAGTGATCCTTGTACCTACTTCATAAATTGATTTTTGTGTGGCTCAATGGGTTTACGTAGGGTAGATGGTTAAGTCTTGGTGACATGCTGAGAGAGGTGGTGGGTGGTCTGTTCTCAAACCGCCTCATATTGATCAAATATGTTATAAAAGTGAATTTATCGATTCTTATTGTGACTGTTTAAAATACTTAGCACTTCTTGTTCCTTCTCCCACTTCCCCCCGAGCCCCGCTTAGCTCAGTGACGTGAGCTGCAACGTGCATATCCTTCCACCTCGATAGTTCCATTCTCTCCATATAAAAGTTATAGTTTTGTGTATTGTCACTTTTTAAAAAAAAATGCAAAAGCAATGGCATTTCTGGCATCCGCTGTTTTTAATTGTAAAACTGAACTATCGTGTCACTTGGGTAGTATAATGATGTAGTATAAATATAGAGTTTCATATTTGAAAACTGCAAACCCCTTCATATCATGCCTAACTATTTTACACTGGTTTACAGAACCTCTTTAGTAGTTGGTGGATCAGTGTTTCAATGGGGCTCTCTGTTAAATAGCACTTTATTTAATAGACTGCGTGGTTGTGACATCCTTTCAAGTTGCTGTGTGTACGTGCACAGAACTGTCGCTTTTGTGGAACAGTTCCGCAGCAATCTTTGAATCTCTTTTAATTATCATTTCTATTAAAGTGTTTATGAGAATTTTGCATATGAAAATTTTTTAAATCGACATTCGAAATGCAAAGCAAGTACGTGTTAAAAATCTGGCTAGTTTTATGCCCAAACTTTCTGGTATTATATAATTTTTGTAGTTTTATATAAAAAAAACATGTTGGACACCATAAAGTATAAATGTAATATTACTGATTGTGAAAGGTTGAGCAGTTCTGACATATTGTTGCTTGAAATTGAACTCTAGACACACTTATTAATTCTTTTTTTTTTTATTCTTTCCCCCCCCTCCCACACCCCCTTGACTCTTGGTCTTTCAGAAAGCGGCGAGATTTGCCATACTCCAGCTCCCGCTCCAAGTTCCATCAATGTAGCAGTCCGACCAGTGGAGAGCATGCCTTTTCTGCCGCAAGCCTTGCCATCATCTCCGCCCTGGTGAAAAAAAACGAGAGCGTTATGTTATCAGCTGAACCAGAACTGTAGCCAGCAGACACGCTGGTAGCTTAGACACAAAAGCAAACTGAGGATCATCAGTTATCTCCTTCAAGAAAATAAAAGCAGAGATATGAGATTTTCCTCCAAGAAGGAAACAAAAAAAATCATCTGTTCGTTTTTCAAATTGTGGTCTAATGTTCAGGCATCTGGATTTATTGAGAAGCTTAAAGGTAGGTTTTATTTCAGTCTGTAGCATTCCTGTACCTCAGTCTGGGAATAAGCTGCGATAAATAGACTTACCAGTGTCTAAATATGTACATACATGAAATCATTCTATCGATGGACGCTATTCTGTCCGAACAAATATGAAAAATTCTTTTAATTAGTGCGAGACCGAGGAATTGACTTTATTTTTTACCTTGAGTTGGGCTATCTGCTCAGGGTTGCATTTAATTGTACTCATTCAGCTGATTTTACTGCAAAGCTCAGACTGAGAGTGAGGGAGGGAGGGGTGGTGGTTGAAAGCAATCAGTTTGAAAAACCTAAGGTGATCAGTCACCACGCTTGAAACACCTTGAATGGAAGTTGTAACCCTTTCCCTCCTCCTCCCCATTAATTACTGTAAAAATTAGTATCTTAAGTTGCACCCGCTGTATTTGAAAGTGCTCAAGTCACACTTTGGTTTAAAATTGCACTGGCGCATGTTACTCTCTTTACTTACACGGACTTAAAAATGTTGTAAAACGTATGAAGATGCTTGTCTCCCCTGTGCTCTTTTCAGTGGCTCCAGCTCTCATTTATTTTGTTCTAAACGCCTGAGTATTTTTAGATATTCTATCCGTTTTTTCTTTTGTGCATTTCTTGGGGGATTCTTTTCATTTTTAAGCTTTCTTTTCCGGTGTGAATTCAACCTGTTTTCGTGCTTGCATAATAATTGGGACTGTCCATTTTTTGCTTAAAAAACAAACAAAACAAAAAAACGGGATCCAGCCATGAATCATTCTACTTGTCCACAGGCATGTGACCTACTACTGCTCAGAGCAAATCCTACAAAGGTGTAGGTTATATTATGATGCACAATCTATTGCCAAGTCTACTGGTGGTATGATTGGAATTCTACTGATGTGCCAAACCCAAACCTATATCCCCTAAACTATTCCCTTCTCACTCCCCCGCCCCCCCCACTCCCCACCCCATACTACTTCCCCAAACTTAAACTTTTGGTAAAAGTTAGATGATACACTATTACCTGATCTATATTGACAGATAGATATATTAATATATAGATATACATCCTAAATATAGAAATTCCTTGCAAGTAAAAACATGTCTTAGTTTCAATCCCATAAAATTCACTATTTTGAAGTGTGTGGAAATTATAACATTTATAGGTCCCATAAAGTGATCTCTTCCCACTCTTTCTCACCTGTGGAACTCTCTCTTCCTCTTTCCTGGTGCAGTTGCTTTTCTTTGGGCGGGTAGAAACAACATGTTTTCAGAATCACAAAATCATGTATTTTCTGACCATCGCCTATGAAATGAGTAGACATTATCTCTCAGGCTATCTTGTCCACAAGTTTTCCTTATCTAGGTATTAGATGCATTTATTTTGTTGAGCAGGTATTTTGGATAATAATTAATGGAAGGGGAAAGGTATCATCTGGAATCTAATTAGCTGAATGGAAAAAAAAATCTAAATAATGTTTTAAGAACTTGCCAATAACTCAATAGATATATAGCATTTTGTGGGTGATCCGCCAGGTATCTTAGCACTTGTGGAATCCCAGCACCATGCTTAAGAGTATTCAAACCAGACAGAAACTTTAAGCCACCTGTACGTGGAAATTTCCCTGTGTGTGGAATGGAAAGCGCACACTCTTCCTGTCAGGCACACCCAGCTTACCTAATTGCAGAGTGTGTTCAGTGCAGATTGGCAAGAGCCAAGGATTGGGAACCCCAGTGTGTGCACACTAAATTGGTGTGGTACTATGCTCTAGAGGAAGGACCCAGGTTTTGTGCACAGTTAGTGACTTGACTTACTGTTGCCTAGGAGAGGGGGACTATCGAGCAGAGATTCCAGGTTGCAATCCCTACTAAGTGCATGGGTGCGTACAAACAATGAAATAAGGATCTGGGTTGGCTGTGATGCTCTCATTTGGGGAAGCTGAAACAGCGCGAGTCTTTCTTCCCTTCAGGACGGTGGGGGAACAGTTTGAATGAGGTGAACAAAACCATTTGCACTTTATCCTATGCTTAATTACATTTTTCATAAATTGTCAAAAGATGAGCCTCGACATTCTAAGGTGTGCACATTGCAACTAAATAATTGGTGGGCAGGACTGGCATTTGAGGTCGTGGAAGTTGGGAATTAGGAAATTGGTGTTTGTAATGGCAGATCCATTTCATTCTTATTCCGACCTTTAAAGTTCCCAGCAATTTAGGATTGACTCTCTCTGATTAATTTTCCAAATTTCCATGTATGGTAAGAGTTGGATTGCTTCCCTGCGCTTCCGTTCCAAAGGATAATTTCCTCTGTATTTTTTATTTGCTTTTTAACGTCCAGAAATAGTTTTAGCAAGGTACAGTTTAGTATACACTAGTTTAATGATATGCCACTGCATGTGGTTAATGTCCATAAATATAGTTTTCTAACCTCTCTAAAATGTTTTATATTCATGAACCATACAATATTGTGGCTCGTTTTTTTTTTACCGAGGAGGACTGGTCCTCAGATTTTTATACTCCAAATTTGTGTTTATGGGGTGATCCATTAATTAATTATTCTCCCAAGTGTACAACATATTCTCTAGCTGCACCTCTCTGTCCTATTCACCTCTGGCTGATAACTGCACACTGGGGTTGAGGGTTATTACATTTACCGATGAACAGCGGGTGGTTCTGCTGTATTTTGAAGAGAATGATAATTCTCTAACCTGTCTAACAGAAACTTCCGATTCAGCTACCAAACTCTGCCTACTAATTAAAGAAGACGTTTTATATTTTGGTTGATTTTTGCTATTCCATCTGGTGTGTAAAATCCACTTGTCTGCAATTCAGCATGTTCATAATTTCTCTCTTCCATTTCCCCCCCCCACCTCCTCTTCCCCCACCCCCCCAGACACACACACAAGGAATTCAGGTGCAGTACATTGGAGAGTAACTCCATGAGTTTGCTAAAGTGTGGCACTTTGGTGGATCTTTCTAGGAGACAGAGAGACCCTGGATTAACAGGAATGTTAAGCTGGATCTTGACTTTTTATATCAAACATATATTTAAAAAAAACACTGACTCCAGGGGTGTGATTGAAACACAGCACTCCTATTGAAGCATTTCTTCACTGAAGAAAGCTTTCCTGTTAATCTCTTGTTGAGTTCAAGACACAAAATCTTGCACAGCACTGGATTGAACGGGAAAGATATCAAAGCTTTGTTAGCAGGAATTGTTGGCAACTGGTTTACCAGATCTTGAGCTGCAACTTGCATGTTTGAAAACATGCTTCCAGGCATAATCCCATTTTATTATCTCAGTTTAGCTTCTATATTTTTCCCCAAGTTAGGAAATAGCCAACCACTATCCATGTACACTATTCAAAATTATACAGATTATTATCCCTTTGTAAACTTCCAAATATTTTCATGGACTCATTTGTTTTTGTTTAAAAAAATTGTGCATCATGTGTATATATTAACGCCTTAGTGCAACAGGCTTTATTTTTTGTTTTGGTTTTCTTTGTATCCTTGAATTGCCACCATAATCATGCATTGAGAAATGGACACTTCACTGCTTTAAAAGGAGTACAAGATATTGACTTGCGCTTGCATAAAGAAGTGAATAGATCACTTCCTGAGGTCTAATGTGATTTTTTTTAAAAAAAGGAAAAACTAAAGTTACATGTCGGCTTGTATGGGAAACTAAAATCTTGATTCTACAACTGTGTTAAACTCAGAAAATGTACATAATGTTTTGCAATGGCAGTTGAATGACTGCACACGGCTTGTTTGTGACTTGGGTTGTTGCATAGTTTACACGGTCTATTGCACTCGCGGCTATTACAAGAGCTTTCAATGGAGGGGAGTGTGGTTGGGGGGCATTGAAATTGAAAGATGGTTTGTACAGCTGAGATCTGAGGTTTATCAATCCAATGTCACCACGGTCAGCTTTGGCTATGCTTTGTAGAATTGACAACAAGTTGCATCTGGTGGAGGAACCTCACTACAGTATACCTGCTTATCCTGATAACAACAGCAATATCAGCAATCACACAAATCTGTTTTAAGTAGCAGTGAGTTGAACTCCCTAAGTTGGAAAAATAGACGGCTTTCAAAATTGAATAGATATTTGATGGGGGTGGGTGGGTGGGGATTTCTCTCTTCACGGAGTGTACCATTCGTAGACTTTTCCCCATCCTGTGCCCCATTCTTACTTCGGAAAGACCTTTTCACATTTTTGTTTATGTAGTTAAGACTTGGATGTTTCCACAATTGACTGTGTGGAGCCATGTGATACGTTAATGGACATTAAGTCACATCTGATGAATACAAGCCCTCGAGTAGCTGGGTACCACATTATTAGTTTCACAATAGACTTAATCAAAGATGGTTTTACTTGGTTATCTGCTTCCCGATAGTGCATGACCGGGAGTTCTGTTTTATCAGAAGGAGATCATCGCTCCAGCAGTAGAATACTTTTTTCCCCCCTTTAGTTTATTCTGCTCTGGCTTTTTCTTTATCCCCCCACCCCCCTTCTCGTCACTGGCCTAGAACAAGATGCAGCAAATCTATATCAAGATGGGGGCGGGTGGGGGCAGGGAGAGATTGTGCCCAGTAAACCTGGGGAATCATTCAGCTGGTAAGAATATTTTCCATGTGTAGATTTTCAAGCTTGAGGTGGTAGATTTTCTGTAGAGATGATGTTTCACGGTTAATAGTGAATGAAGATCCATTAATCCTCTGCTCAGGATGTGTGGTCTGATTTTATAATCTGACTGGATAATGGGAACCAGCCAAAGCACAACAGACAGTGAGAGAGAAGAGTATTGGCAATTACCCCAAACCTCTTCATTTACTGGGTCGAACGGATTGTGACAGTGGCTGTTTGGAATGCAGACAAAGCATGCCTAAAAGGGAGAATTCACCCATTTAACAGGGTTAAAAATAGGGTATAGCAGAAGGTTCCTACAACTCAAACACACTTCCCACCTTTATAAAATTTGTAGGATATAATTAGGCCACCGTTAACATAATAGCATTGGCAGCTTGTCCCTATCCAGGTTAAATTGCCCAAAACATCTTCACATAATGTCATTGTCTCTTAATGACTATAATGTCACATCAAAGCTGTGTCTTCTGGTGACCATTGGATGGATGATTACCTTTGTGACCCATTGTGAAGAATGTAAATATAAAACCATTTTAAAAAATGTTTAACATTTTTGGAAGTTTTTAAATGAATTTGTTTCGGAATATCATATGGTTATAGTCCATCAGGGTCATTTATCCTCTGGTACCCAAGAACATTTTCAAAAATGTTTGACTATTGCCATTGCGATTCCTTGTAAGTGGATCAATATTGTGGTCAGTTCTGGGATGCTAGTTGGGCAAGTGTGAAATGACGTAGTTTAATTTAGGCATCGTTGTTTTTCACATTGCCTGTGACATTTAAAATATCATTTGTACAGTGTAGAGCGTGGACTTAAATACAAACATTGCAACAACCTGCTCATAAATCAATTCCTGTCGCAATGAAGAAAAGTGTAAAATTATTGTGTAATCGTATAATAATAATAATAATAATGATGATCTCTGGACCTTCTGCTTATCAGAATGGAATAACATTCCTGCACATTCATTCCTTATTCATGTATCCTATTTGTTAGTGTTTGTGTTAAGCCACATCTTTGGTGCCTTTCATTTCGTTTTTTTTTTTTTTTTTGATCTCTCATTTCAGACTGCAAACAACAGTCTGAAAGTTGTGGAAATGAAAGCTTGGGGGAGCAAAACATTTATAACAGTATATATTTAAAAAAAAGCAGAACCTCTCTTGTACTGCAGTCTCCCAATTTGTAAACTTGTGTAGTCTTTTCCTGTGGATGCTCTTTTTCTATTGGCAGAGGAGAGGCACGGAGAGTCTTGATAATGAGACAGTGTCTTACGTAAGCCCTCTTTAATCCCCAAGGAGATTGTGCAGGTGATGTTAAGAATGGAATGTAGAAGCTACTTCTAATGTTGTGTTGCTTGTATTTTTTTTTAACAGTTTTCTGCACGGCACTATGTTGCTAAGCAATATTCTTCGTAGTAAAACACAGTCTGTGGACTTGTTGCAGAAAGCAGCAACTCCTGGCATCAGTGCTACAGTAATTTGAACGCAATCCAAACCTGCTTTAGTGTTTGTATCCTGTGATTGGTGTATGTACGTACGCCAGCTCCTTGACACTGGAATCAGTTATCGCCCAGTTTATTTCACACAAAAAAACACAAACGGGGAAGTGTTCTATCACAAGCTCATAGTAATTATTGTAGTCCTTTTCTATTGACTGCTCACACATTTCCTGGGTGCAAGCTTAGATGTTGGCATTTTATTCCAATGGACAATCTGTATATACCCTCTTTTTTGCTTTTTGGACCCTTTCCTTATTTGACATACTGTGCCAAAAAAAACACAGACAGATTCACTCAGAGCCAAGTGGAATAGGCTCCTGGCGTTCTGTATATTTGAAAAGAGGGTTTTACACTTTTGCTCTAGACTGAGATGAAAAGGCACAGTGAAATATGAAATCTTTTTTACACATTGGCTCTTCTGGGGGAGAAAAAAAAATGCCTGCCGCTCCATTACCCAAAATAGCCTGGACTCTCATTTGGTGATGATGTGTGTGTGTTTTCTTCGGCACGTTTCAGTCCCAGTTTATAATCTTGAATTTCCTTCAGCAAAACTCTTTCCACCCACCCCACAACCGTGAGGCCTTGGATGCCAATCCAAGGATTGAATGCTCTGCATCTCTTGAGTGACTCTCATCCATTTGAAATGTACCCACTGGAAAAGGTTTCCGTCGCAAGACGTTTGTGTCTCCTCAGAGATGAGATGCCGGTTCACTGAACGCACTCTTAGTGTGAGTGTAACCAGGACTATCTTAATACTGTACATACATTGTCCAGTATATAGGAATTTCCAAGTCGTCAACAACTGCAAATGCTTTCTGATTATTACCGCAGTAAATATACAAAAGGAAGTGTAACCATCATTGCACTGAGACATTGGAATCTTTCCACCAGCTGTAAGAAACTAGCTTGGATTCTTTAATCGTGCGTTTGTGTGTGTGCGTGTGTGTATATACTATATATAAATATAACACCTCATATTAGTCCTGGAGTGATTTTTTTTAGTTCTTATTGCAAAGATGATTATGCCCTGTGACCTTGATTGGATTACAGTCTTGTGTGGCACTTGCAGATGTCGGAATACTTTTCTATTTTGACCCTCATGATGATCGCAGGGGTGGGTGGATGGGGAGTGGGGCACGGCAGAGAGAAGAGATCACATGGATTCATGAAGTGTATATCTCCCCCCCCCCCCCCCCCCCCCTCTCACTCCCCCAGCATGTGCTCTCATGGGACTCCTCTTTCTACAGTGACCACCAATGAATTAACTGCTGTGCTTGGTTTGACAAAAATGCTCAAGTATCACATGTGTTGGTCATTAACCTTGTACTCAACGCTTCATTCATTGCTTACATTTTTTTAAAATGTGTTGTTAAGCAAATGATTGTCAGATTATTTTTTTGAATGTGTTGGGTTGGCTATGTTATGCAGACTGCCCGAGCCACATTGAGCGCAATGAAAACATCTGCTGACTGACATCTTCTATCTGCTTGTGTTGAATTCTTGAAACTACCTTTTCGTGTCTACTGCTCTGCCTAGTATTTGCATATAGTACGAAATGTCAGAATATCAGATGATTTCTTGTTATACCCTGTGTTCTGAAAACCTCTGCTTTTTTATATATCTTGTGCTGTACATTCAGTGTAACTTTTAGCAGGAAGAAAATGTTACCATAGATTTGTAGATAACATGTTCAGTATGTATTATTGAAACTTTGAATAAATTTTTTTTGTTATTAGGTGTGTATGTATATTTTTGGGCCCATTTCAGAGAAATACTCAGGTAATTGTGTTTCCGTGCCACATAGGTGTTGGGGAATCCTTCTCCTCTCCTCGTTTGCTGAAGTAATTCAACTTTTTTGTTCTCGCAAACAGCAAGGATTCTCAGCTGCTTTGTTACCCTGTTATTCGTGCTTGAGCTCAGATAGTGAGTTTTGGCAGGCTATCCCATTACTCACTTGAAGGCAACATGACGATGTACAATCACTGGTTCAAGCTTCCATGCAGTAATAATAATAATCCTTGCATTTGATTTAGCGCCTTATCATGTCTTCGAGATATCTCAAAGCACGTCACAGAATATACTGTAAAGTGGAGTGACTGTATCTTGTGGGGGAAACACAGCAACAGAAATCCAACATACAGTAGTACTCTGTGTTCTGAAAGTTGAAAAACAACCTTTGATTCGCTTAATCTGTGAGGCGAGTTCTAGATGTGGAACTAATCAATGAAGCGGTTTTGAGGGATTTAAAGGGGTGAGCTGGAGGAGTTGAGGCAGAGAGGATCTAGAGGTTTAGGGCCATAGAGATTAAAGGCGATGGTAGTGAGGAAGATATACAGCAGGCCTTCACTGAGTGAAGATGGCGAGTAGTGAACAAAACCTGCAGGTATTCAATTCAAACCATGAACAGTGCCAAGTATTGAAGCTATCCAGGTTTGGGGAGAGTATTTTGGTGCATATTGGAGTTTGATGAGGAAAAGTGAGGTGACCTTATCGTAGAAATTTTTTTTTGACTGCAGGATAAAAGATTAATCCCTGATACTTTCTGCAGATTGAAATTTGATGCAAGTTAAAATCTTTTGAGATATTAATTCTGAGGGACCTCATGAACGTAGTAACTCAGCTATAATCTACCTCTGGATAAACAAATGTCAGACATTCTGGGGAGGGCTGTGTTCACCAGGTTCTCAGTCTTGCTGAAATCTGTTAAATAAGTCCGGCATTGCAATTGTCAGAAATTCCGTTGGTTGATAAGCAAACTAGGTAGAGCGTTTTGTAATACAGCAAACATTGCCTTGCAAGCCGAAGTGGCCAGCTTTTTGCGGTATATTCCTGCATTTGAGCTAGCGCTTGTCGTGTCATTGAAATGTCTGTGCTTAATTTGCTGTGGTATGTAGTGATTGTATTTTGTTGCCAAACACCCAGGCTAATTCGCACACAACAATGTCCCATCAACAGACGTGAAGTGAATGCTTGATTTTATGTTGCTGCGATACAGATTTATTTGGATGAATCTGATTTAAACACTATTCTTAGTGGGAGGTTGCAGGGTGGGGAGATTGAAAGCATTTCCTCGGGTTAGACAATAGCAGTTAATGAGTAATGATGCCTAAAAAGGCAGTCCATTTAAATGAAGAATTAGCAGATGCCCATTTGCAAAGGAGAAGCCGAAAGGGAGGATTAATTTACTGCATTAATGTACAATGTGTACGAGTGCCAGGCTGTACACTAAAGAAACATTAGACTTACCTGCTGGACAGAACAGAACTATAGTTTTCCATAGAAAACTCACTACTAGGTGGCTATCAAAGCCACTATAAATATAATCTAGCCCGAAACGAGATTAATTCGCAAAAGTAGGTAGCGATTGCTACTCTGTTTTTCTGTCTCATGGCAGGGGAACCCCAGTTACACTCTGCCTGTCTGATATCAAGATTCTCGCAACTGTAGGTGGAGAAAGAGTGCCTAACAAATATCCAGAAAGCATTCCAGGCTGTCGAAGCCACTGACATGCAATATAAAATCCCCTGTGCGTTCGGCTGGTCACGGGTGAATGAAGCAATGAAAGAAGCAATAACCTTAACAAAAAGGGAATGTGAAACTGATGGTGTTTTTGAGCTTTTTTTCACATAACAATAATCCTTACATTTATATAGCGCTTTCTACGTCTTATCGACGTCTCAAATATAAAGAAAAAGGCATTGGATATTCCTCTAGAGATTGACATTAATGGATGCAAGTTTGTTTGTTTTTGTTCGGGGGGTGGGGGGCCGCGGGGGTCTGCCGGGTATCTGACACATGCAGAAACTCATCCCCGTGGCTTAAGAGTATCCAAACCAAGCTGAGAATTCCATGCATCACCTACACATGGAAATTCCCGCACTCTCCTGACCCAATTCTGGGAAGTACTGTGTTAGGCGCAGATTGGCAGAAGCCAAGGAATTGGGGACCCCAGAGCGTGCGTTGCGGGGATAACTGCTGGAGTCTAAGGAAATTAATTGGGAGAATCATTTCACGGGGATAGAAGCTGGTAAGAAGAAATACTGATTAATTCAATTAAACGAGTGGGAGACTTTCACCCGCTTGCCTGGCCGACAATCATCAACGGAGAGAGGGAAAAAAAATGGTGAATTGCTCCGGTGCTGATTTGCTGAGCACAAACGTTCGGCTACACAGTCACTACACTAAAATGCTGCGAAAAGTCCTGATCAAGTGAAAAGCGCTATATCGAACTGCAATGACTAAAACAATTAAGCGTTCCGGAGTTGGACCGAGATGAGGAAATGATGGTGGACTGGCGGGGAAGATGGCTGGTGTGGGTTTAGTTGCCACAACAGGAAATTGCACGGTGGGCGAGGGAGGTAGAGGAGGCCTGCAGAGCGGAGGCGAACGGACAGTTTGGTGAAGCTTTTGATAGGATCAAAGTCCATCTCATTCAAACTGAACTGTTGACATTTGTGTTTCTGGGAGCAATAGCGCAAACAGGCTTGTTCGATAGTGGAAGGTTAGAATTTAATTTTGTGATAAGGTATAAGCCAGCAGTAACCAGCTTATGCAACGCTGCAGCCATGAAACCAGTGGCACGAAGGTATAATTTATAATAATAATCCTTATATTTATATAGCGCTTTCCACGTTTTATCGATGTCTCAAGGGCTTAATTTGGACGATTGTCTTTGCCTACTCAATAACCAGTTGTCCTCACCTTCTCCTCCGTGTCCTCAGCCCAACCCACCCTACCATCAGTGGACAGGCTTTCAGCCTCTGCCCCCATACTCTGGAACTCCATCCCACAGTCCCTCCGTCTCCTTCAATGCCGGCCTCAAGACCCATTTCTTCGACCATGCCTTCTGCTGCCCTCCCAACTCTCTCCCTCCCCTCCTAACTCTCTTCCGCTTCTCCCCCCTGCCCTGCCCCTCTCCCTTGCTCGGGTCCCATTCTGACTGTTCAGCGCCTTGGGACGTCCTCCTGACGTGAAAGGCGCCTCTGCAAATATAATTTTGCTTTTGTTGTAACTGGCCCCTAATTCTACGTGGTGCTCTGTGGTAGTTGTGAAGTGTGTGAATGGAGGTTCCCATGCCCTACGCAAGTGTGCGTTTGCCAGAGTAACCGATGAACCAATCCAATATCAGTCACCTTGCCCCAATGGCTTTGTGGTGGATGCTGTCTCCATGGTGAGAAATGAAGCGGTAATTTTTTCTTCTCTCTCTCTCTCTCTCTCGGCTGCTGTTGCCAGCCTGCCTGGTGAGTTTGCTGGAGAGCAGCGCAGCGTCTCGCCGGTAATCTGCTAGAGCCGTTTCTTTCGAGCTTAGAACTCCCACAAAGAGCCAGGAGATTTGCTGCAGCGATCGCGAGAGGCTTCCAGGAAAGCAGCCTCGTTCCCCATTCTTTCTTGGTGGCTGAGAACCTTGTCCGGCTTTCCCTTTCTGTCGATCTTCCCTTGTTTCAACCCACTTTGTGTGCCCCTTAACCCCCCCACCTGTCCTCGTTACTGATTAAATCATGTTTGTAATTCACTTGACAGTATATTCTGTGAAGTCAGACCCTCAGCCATTCTGCCCCCACCAATAGACAAGTTACATTTGTAAAGTGCCTTTCAGGTCAGGAGGACGTCTCAAGCTGCTGGACAGTCAGTGATTTGGACCCTGCACTGAGCTGGAGTGTCATCCTAGACTTTGAGCTCAAAAGTCCTGATGTGAGGATTTCACCCACAACTATATGAGCCTGAGGCGAGATCACTACCAACCACACTCAACCGATCTGTATCTGCTGCTTAATTACAGAGTAACACGGCCAGAAGCTTACGACACCTGTAAACTGTCTGCTGTTATCTGTGATGTGGTTATTGGGAACTTGCGAGAGAGAGAGAGAGAGTGGGTGGAGGAGAGGGCAGAAGGTTATTAAATGGGGGAAAGGATGCTTGAAAAGTTCAAAAACCAATTCACATCAAGTGGAAATGTAGCGATGGATTTCTCTCTGACTCCAAACGGTTGGACGAGTCTGTGGTTCTCGTCTGCTGTCCCCTGTCGCGTTGGTGGAATTGCTCAATCGAGCCAGAGATTCTGGGTGCAAATCAATCCCTCTCGTGACCCAAACGTGACGGAATAAATGTCCTAAAACCCGCTCCTCCTGTTCAATCAATAATTACATTTAATAACATTACTGTTCCTTTTACCATAGAAACTCTCTGAAATGGGAATTATTTTGAGGGGAGTGAACAGGTCCATTGGAATCAAGTTGCGGGGGAAGAGGATGCGGGGGCTGGGGGGAGGTGGCGGAGAGAGCAGGGGATGAGGGGGAGGGATGAGGGAGAGGGAAGGAGAGAGAGGGAGTGTTGCCAGTCTATCCCAGACTGAGAGGAACTCCAGAATTCCACTTCACTTTCCGACAGATACAAATGTTAGTATTTTGTAAACGGAAATGACAATTATCATGACAACAGAAATCCTGTTTGAAGTGAGCGATTGAGGGAAATAATAAGAATAATCACCATCGCAGCTGGCACACTGTCGACATTCTAAAGTGCTTCTCTGGAATCTGCGGCCCAGTGTAGTGACCGTGTGTTTTTCGCAGGCAAACGGGGCACAAAAAGCAGCGACGAAACGAGTGACCGATTTTTATCTGGAGCCAGGACACAAACAGTAACACCCGCAAATTTACAGTCAATTCACTTTACAGTACATTCTGTGGAGCGCTTTGGGACGTCCAGAAGGTGTGAAAAGCGCTATATCAAAATGCAAGGATTATTACGATTATTATTCCAACAACAAGTTGCATTTACATCGCTCCCCCTCATTGCAGGGTAGGGTCCCGGGGTGGGGGGGGGGGGGGGGGGGTGGCGGGCACAGCGGGGAGCTAGGGGCAGAGGCAGATTGATTGAGGGAAGAGAGTTCCTGTGTTTTGGGAGCCAAGTGGTTGAAAGCGATGGTGGGAGCAGAGGGCGCGAGGGATCAGCGGGAGTCTGGAGGCGGTGGGTTGCCTGTGACACCCTCTCCTCTTCCGAAACACTACACGAGACCCTCACCGTCTTTACCCCTCAATCGGCGCAGACTCGGTTTTGGGTTTCAACGTCTCAGCCGAAGGCCAACAACTCCGACCACACACAGCCCCCACCCCATCTTCCCCTCACCCCCCCCCTCACACCCACCTCCAGCCTAGACTGGGTGAGTTCGAAGCCCCGATAGATAAAACTGAAAGGGCACTTTCAAAGATAAATTCTAATATAATTCATAGATTCTATGAATCTATGAATCCTTGCATTTGATATAGCGCTTTCCACATCTAATCAACGTCCCAAAGCGCTTCACAGAATGTACTGTGAAGTGAATTGACTGTATATTTGTGGGCGAATCGCGGTAGCCAATTGCGCACAGCGGCGTCCTCCCCACACACACAGTCGTGGATTGAAATTGACCAATTTTATTATTGTGGTTTTTTGGGGGGGATTATTATTAGGCGCGTGTGGGGAGTAAGGAAACTTGCCCAGAGTTTCGCCCTGACCGGCTTGGATTCGAACACAGGTCTCCCCAGCTTGGTCTCCCCAGCTTGCAAGACAAGTGCCTCTAACCACCGAGCCACAGGAGCTCCACATAAATAGTTTCACCCGCAAAATACAGTCCAGTCACTTTACAGCACGTCCCGTGAAGCGCTTTGAGACGTCTCGGCGACCTGATAAGGCCACGATATCACACACAAAGATTCTTCTTATTCTTCTTCTTCTTCTTACTAAAGATGACCTTTGGAGCGTTGGACAGAATGGATACGGGTTTGAAAGCCCCAATTATAAATCTAAATATGCAACAGTATTTTGCCTTCCCAGCCAGTTGGAATTTCTCACACGTCAGCTTGCATCGCTCCCAGATCTCCACTAGGAAGCTATATTGCTCTCTCTCCCTCCCTCTCTCTCTCTCTCTCTCTGTGCCAAAAAAAACCCTTCTCTCTCTCTCTCTCTCTCTCCAGAATCCCTTCCATCTCCATTTCCCATCTGTTGACCTCGACGCCAGTCGTGCAAGAGAGAAGAGAGGGGGGGGGGGGGGCGGTGGAAAGAAGGAAGGGAGGGAGAGGAAAGGAAGGAAGGAAGGAAGGAGGGAAAGGAAGGAAGGAAGGAGAGAGAGAGAGAGAGAGAGAAAAGGGAGAGAGAAACGTTTCTCTCCCAGTAACTTGCGAGAGAGTCGCTCTCTTTTTGTTTCGCACTTTAAAAGGCAGAATTCCTGGTTTGAAGCCTCTTCGTTGTTGGGGAGGGAAGAGAGATTACAGTCTTAACATTTTACCTACAGCTCCTGGGAGAGAATTAGATTGATTCCTGATTGGTGAGTACAGTCTATTCCCAATTGTTGCATGTGTATGTGTGTGTGTATGTGTACTGTGTGTGTGTGTGTGTGTATATATATAAATGCATAATTATTTTTGTACAATCGTGTGCTTTCTTTCCTCCTGGTTGGAGGATTTTTGGTGAGTTTACAGACTGCAAATATCTCTTACCCCCCCCCCCCCCCCCAACCCCACCATTCCCTCCCTAGTCACACAGAGACAGACACACACACACAGAGACAGACACACACACACACAACATCTCTGAATATTTGCTGCAATCGTAAAAAACGCAGTAGGATTTTTTTTGAAGGGGGTGGAGAGGTGGGTGGGGGGGGGGGGGGGATTAAATCTGTGCCATCTCTTCTTTTTTCCTTCTCCCCTTGACCCCCCCACCCTCTGTCCTCACTCCCCCCCCCCCCCTCCATTTCCTCCCCCTTTTCCCTATCTCTCTCTCTCTCTCCCCCCCCCCCTTTCCCTCTCTTCTCCCCCCCCCCACCCTTTTCCTCTCCCCTTTCCCTCCATTTCTCTCTCCCACCAACCCCCCCTCCCCCCCCCTCCCCTTCTCTACCCCACCCCCACACACTCACACACATACCTACTTCCACTCTCTGCTTTGTAAACCGAGCTGGTTTGCGTTTGAATCAGGAATGAGATGCCCCATGAATAGAGAGAGAGAGAAGAGAGACAGAGAAGAGAGAAACACAGAGAGAGAGACAGAGAGAGAAACAGAGAGATAGAGAGAGAGAAACAGAGAGATAGAGAGAGAGAAACAGAGAGATAGAGACAGAGAAAGACAGAGAAATAGAGAGAGAGAGAGAGACAGGGAGATAGAGAGAGAGACAGAGAGAGAGACAGAGAGATAGAGACAGAGAAAGACAGAGAAATAGAGAGAGAGAGAGACAGGGAGATAGAGAAAGAGAGAGAAACAGAGAGATAGATAGAGAGAGATCTCTCGGCCTCCACATCCCTCGGTCTCTCCAGGGGTTTCAAGCCTGGATTAGGAAACACAAAGTCGGTCAGCCCAGCCAGAGCCTCTGTGTGTGATATACATTTATATATAAGTGTGTGTGTGTGTGATGTATATGGCAGTGAGTGTATCTGTAACAGATGGACATTGGGTGATTACTGATTCCCAGTCGCATCAGGTCCCAGCTCAGCCCTGGGTTTGGCTGAGTGAGGTTTCAAACCAGGTTATTCACCAACACACACTCACACACACACACTCACACACTCACATTCACATTCACAAAACACACTCACAACACACACTCACACACAACACATAAAACACAGAGACACTCACACACACACACATTCACAAAACACACTCACACACAACACATAAAACACAGAGACACACACACACACACTCACACACACATTCACAAAACACTCACATAAAACACATTCACACACACACACACTCACATTCACAAAACACACTCACACACACTCACACACACATTCACATTCACAAAACACACACACACACACATTCACACACACACACACTCACATTCACAAAACACACTCACACTCACACACACTCACACACACATTCACAAAACACACTCACACACAACACATAAAACACACTCACAAAACACACACACATACACACTCACAAAACTCACATTCACAAAACACACTCACACTCAAAACACACGCGCACAACACATAAAAACACATTAAATACACACACACAACACACACTCAGAACACACACACGCACAACACACATACACACTCACAAAACACACACACACACACAAAAACAGGTTATTTACACACAAACACACATAAAAAATCACAGCCCCAGTGCAGGAGGATCCAGCAGCTGGAATCTATCAGTGGCTCAAGACACAGTGTAGCCGACAGTGCTGAGAAATGTATCCCACAAAGTTTATTTGTTTACTCTTCTGTTTGTTGGAAGATTTTCTTCTCTCTCTCCCACTCCCCCTTTCTCTCTCCCCCCCCCTTCCTCCCCCCACCCCACTTTCTCTTCCCACTTTCTCTCACGACCCCTTCTCTCCCCCCTTCTCTCTCCTTGTCCTTCTCCCATCTTCTCTCCCCCTTTTCTTTCCCTCTTTTCTCTCGCCCCTCTCTCTTAACCCCCATTTCTGTCTCTCCCACTTTCCCATCTCTCTCTTCACCCCCCCACCCTCTCTCTCTCCCTCTCTCCTTTCCTTCCTCTCATCCATTCCTCCCCCCTTCTCTCTCCCCCCTTGCCCCCTCTCTCTCTCTCTCTCTCTCTGTACAATTCAGTCTTACTCTTTTAAGTTTTTAGGCAAAATGTTCTGACAGACTAATTAAGACCAGGGGAAATCTGAGGCCTCAGGAATGCACACTGACTGGTATTGCATCAGGGTAGGATTCCCAACACAACACAGAGATGAGAGATAAAGCTATGGATTTTACTTTATATAAAAAAAGGGCTGATTTTCGCCCATCGTGAGAACGGCGGAGACAGATTGTCGAATTCCCCGTGAGCCCAAATTTGAGATCAACTAACTCAGCCCCGGCTGAGGATTGAATTTGGGACCTTAGCCGGTCCTGTGCGGCTCGGGCGTACGTACGTTATTACGGCTTAATTACCACGGCTTGCGATTCCCAAACGAGGGGCCGTAAAGACTGTCAAGTCCTTTAGCGCTCGGTGGTTAGAGCACTCGCCTTGCGTGGGGGGTTCGATTCCAAGGCGGGTCAGGGCGAAACCTTGGGCAGGTTTCCTTACTCCACACGCTTCATAATAATCCCTCCAACGAAGAAACCCTGATAGATTTTGGTAATTTCAACCCATGACGGTTTGCGGGGCGCTGCTGTGCACGATTGGCTGCCTCGTTTCATCCCCCAATATAGTAGAGTAATCGCATATTCTAGTATCAACAATGACGTGGACTAGTTGGGCCGAATGGTCTATTTGCTGGCCAATAAATTCACTCTGTGGTCATCTTTGTCTAACCTCTCTCTCAGCCGATCGGCAAGATTCCTCTAAATTAATCTTGGATGGACGGATATCTCTTAATGGTCTGTTTCTACCAAGGTTTCACTTGCTTACTTATTGCGTGTTAGTTAATGATCAGTTACACATCTGCAAATAACTCTGGTGTGAGAGAGCTCCTGTTCGTGATTGTTCCCCACCCCACCCCCCTGGCCACCACTGTCAGAAAGAGGAACGAAGGGTGTCTCTCAGTGAGATTCTGCCCTCAATTTGGGGAACTCTGTCACAGAGGAATTGGAGAGAGATATTTTTCTTAACTCGTGAGTCAGGAAGCGATCGCAAACGTCCAGAATCCGAGACTTTGTACTTGTATTAATATCAGCAAAGGGCTCTGGGAGGACACCGCACGAATGAAATTGTTGTTCCTGCTTATAAACTTGCAAATCTTTATGTGGAGTGAGGGAGGGAGGGGGGAGAGGGGTGAGGGGTGTAGGGGGGGGGGAGGGGGAGAGATGGGAAAAAACATATGTTCAGAATTCGGGGCAGGAATGAGCCATAGACATGTCACAGAGCAGTTAGACAACAACAACAAAATGACACTTGGATAGCGCCTCGCTCACTCACTCACTCACTCTCTCACACTCTCACTCTCACTCTCACTCATTCACTCACACACACACACACACACACACACACACACAGAACATACATAGGATTCATCTCTTAAAGTCTCATCTGGAGGGCAGCAGTACCACAATGCAGTGCTTCCCCCCACCAAGTGTATTGGAGCATCAGCCTTGACCATGTGAGTTCGACGTCACATGGTTAGAGCACTCGCTGTGTGCAGTGCGAGAGGGACCCGGGTTCGATTCCCGGCAGGGGAAAAACCTCGGGCACGTCTCCTTAATCCACACGCCCGAAGATAATCCCTCAAGACGAAACAACCAGGAATAATCAATGGGGTGACTTCAATCCACGAGACTGTTTGTGGGACACTGCTGTGCGCGATTGGCTTCCGAGTTTCGCCCACGACTATACAGTCAATTTGTTTTACGGTACATCCTGTGAAGCGCTTTGAGACGTCTAGAAGACGTGAAAAGCGCCATATCAAATATACGTATTATTTTTTTCTCTAAAGTCACACCCTGGTGGTTGAATTCACAAACCTTCTTCCTCAGAGCGGTGAGTGGATTACTAACTGATCCAGGCTAACGTCCTTAATCCTTCTCATGGTGTGTGTGTGTGTGTGTGTGTGTATATGTGGGCCACTCCTCACATGGAGACTAATTCACGGGTGATGTGTGGAGTATTATTTTAGGCCAGATCTCTCGAGCCGTAACATAAAGCACAGAATCTCAAGGCCCTGAATCCAGAATAAGATTTAATGAGAATGTAGCACTGTATTTGGATTAGGCGGATCACTGCGTGAAAGTAAAACTCCACGATGGAGGAGTGTGGTGGTGTGGGCGAGTGACAGAGAGAGGGGGATACAGATCCTCCTTCATTAATAATCCTTTGACAAATCTTTTTTCTTGGGTGGGGGGATGGGGGGTGGTGGTGCGGGCATCTTAATAAATAAATCACACCCCAAAGCGCTTCACAGGATACAGTATCCTTGCAAAGTGTAGTGACTGTGTATTTGGAGCCAAGTGGTGGACTGCATCCTGGAGGATGAATGGTCTACATATGTTTAGCTGTTTCATCTTCCCATACAAGTGTGTGTATGTCTGTGTGTGTTTATTTTTTGTAAGGTTTCAGGGTGGAATAAGGCGGAGAGAGTCGTGGATTCCTGACTGTGTGGGAGCTGAGTTGCTGACAGTGTTGATGCAGTCTTTAAGCCCCCCTCTCCCCGCTTTCCCCCCCCTCCACTCACCCCTGTCTCTCTTTTTCATTAGGAATGATCCTCTCACGTAGCTCAGTACCTCGAAAACTGGAGGAAGTGAGTGTTGGGGAGGTGGGGGGGGGGTGTGGGTGGGGGTTGAAAGACCACGGTCTGTGACTTGCACTTGGAGGTATCAGTGTGAGACGTGGGGGGAAAGGTGGGGTGGAGAGGGGGGCTGAACGGAGTCACTCAATGGGGCAAAGCTTCTGCTTCGAGTCTTCCTTCCTACAGCAGTAAGCGAGCTGTCTGACCTTATTCCATGCTTCCCTGCAGACAGCTGTCTCCACAAGTGATACTTATAACTGAACGGGAGCCAAGCACACAGTTGTCAGCCACAGAGTTTAGAATATCATCTGGACGCTCGGACATAAATGGGTTTTTAAACCACGAGATCACCCGGAACCAAAGCCTCCTGAGAGGAAGTGAACTGCACTTGAACAGTGGAGCTTAGGTTGCTCTTGAAAGAGCCCAGTGATAACCAGCCAACAACAACGACTTGTATTTATATAGCGTCCCGCTACAGTGGAAGAGTGTCCCAAAGCGCTTAAACTAGCCTTAGACTCGCGTCTCTGGGTTAGAAGGTTGTAGGTTCAATCTACACATTGGGGACTTTGAAACCCATAGTCTCGTCTGATATTCCAGTACAGGGTTGGTTCGTGGAAGCTTGATTTGTTGGAGGTGCTATCCTTTTGGATGGTCCTGTTTGCTTGGTTACGGGTATGCGTGTGTTCTGAGTTTTCAGCCACTCTATCCCCTCAACCTTTTGAATTCCATCCTGGAATTCCTCCACCTCACCCCCTCCCTGGCCTCCTTCAAATCCCGCCTCAAGATCCTTCTCTTCGACTGTGCCACTCGGTCACTCCCCACCCCTTCCCTCCCATCCTCCCCGATCCCGATCCCAGCTCGGGTCTGAAACAACGACTGTCCAGCGCTTTGGGACGTCCTACTGACGTGAAAGGCACGATACAAATTGTAATTTTGCTGCTGTTGTGTTAAAGTCATGACAGTTGTCGCTTGACCTACCCAACAATCCTTCGGACACAGGATACAGTACTGGACATTATCTTCGCTCTGAGCGCTCTGAGAGGCCGCCCGGCGTGGAGGGCGCTGTATAAAACAAAGTTGTTGTTGTTATCTTCGGCTGTCTCAACGATGTGATAAGGCACCATGTCATAGGCAAAGAGTATTATTTTTATTATTATTCTTCACTTTGAGACGTCGTTTGGCGTGGAGGGCGCTATATAAATCCAAGTTGTTGTTGTTGTTGGTAACCCTGCAAGCCAAAGCTCTAATTTGTAGTGGTCCTAGCTGGACAGGCAGCAAGAAAGCTGACTTGACCGAGATATCAATGGCAGACGGTTTTAGCTGCTTAGCCTCCAGCAGTTACCCCCAAGGCACACTCTGGGGTCCAGGAGCCTTAATAATTAGCCAAACAGAATATGTCCCTCCAGGAAGAGAGAGAGAGAGAGTGAAGTGTGTATTCCATTCCAACTGTCTTATCTGTTGGAATGTCTACGTGTAACAACAACAACAACAAATTACACTTATAGAGCGCCTTTCACGTCGGGAGGACGTCCCAAGGCGCTGCACAGGAGGCGTGTGACCCGAGCTGGGAGGGGAGTGTTTGGGAAGGGGTGAGACACGAAGGGGAGGTTGAAAAATTCGGGGTGGAACAAAAGGCACGGCCTTGAAAGAGGAAAGGGAAGAAATGAGAGGGATTGGGGGATGGTATTCCATAGGGTGGGAGCGGAGAAACTGAAGGCCCGGCCTCCGATGGTGGGGCGGTTCGGGCGGGGAGCCTGGAGCAGGCCAAGTCCTGTTGAACGGAGGGTCCGGATGGGCTTGTAGGGGGAAAGTAGATCGGTTAAATAGGGCGGGGCAAGGCCGTGTAAGGCCTTGAAGGTGAGGACGAGGATCTTGAACTCGATCCTCTGGAAGATGGGGAGCCAGTGGAGACGGGCGAGGGTGGTGGTTATATGGTCGCGGAGGCGGGTGCGGGATAATACACGGGCTGCAGAGTTTTGGATGACCTGCAGCCTGTGAATGGAGGAACTGGGAAGGCCGACGAGGAGAGAGTTTCCGTAGTCCAGCCTCGAGGTGATGTATGCGCGCAGGTTGGGACACATGGAGGAATTCTGAGGGGGGTTTGGAGGTGGGTGTCTGTCTTGCATATATAGACGCCCACCCAACCCTCCCCTCCAAAAAATCCCTTTTTAGCTAAAGCTGCATTTCCAGTATTGCTTTGCAACTAACTAACTAACTAACTAACTAACTAACTGTGCAGTTTCGGTGAAAGCACTTCGCGCGGTGACCTTGTGCCTTCCAGGAACAGCGAAACAGCTGCTTAAGCGGAAAAGAACCAAGAGTAAATACAGTGTGACAACTGTATATCCCAACAGAACGATTCTGAACCGCGATAGCTGTGGTTACAGTAAATAAGTCAATGAATGCAATAAGTGGGGCTGCGCAGGAGCCCGACGGCACATGTGTCAAGGAAACGCTTGATCCAAAAGCCCGGTCTGATTGCTGGAGACTTCTGCTGTGGTTGTTAGTGCGGCTCAGTTAGCGACACTCACAGATCTGTGTGGATGGAGCCTGTGCAAACGTCGTTGCTGTACTCGACAACGGTTGCTGGTAAACTGCTTTCAGATGGTTTGATGTGGTATAGGTTTTGCTGAATCAAATCCAAAGTTTCCTTACTCCACGCGCCGAATACTAATCCGTCCAAAACAAACCTATCATAAATTGGTGATTTCGCTCCACGACTGTTTGTGGGACACGGCTATGTGCGCGATTGGCTGCCGCGTTTCGCCCGCAGATATGCAGTCAGTTCCACTTTATCGTATATTCTGTGAAGCGCTTTGAGACATCTAGAAGTCGTGAAAAGCGCTATATCAAATGCAAGGATTATTATTCAATGTTGTTCTAATAATAACGATAAACCATTTGGTAGGATTTGTTGATGTTTTATTTCTTTATTTAGATATTGAACACATTTCACATTAGCAAGGATTCAAAGAGGCTTACCGTGACCGGGTATTTTGTAGGCAACCAATTTGCACACAGCAATATCCCACAAACAGCCATGAACTGAATGACCAATGTAACGTCTCACAGACATATGGTGTGGTCTGAAGCCTATGAAACAAGCAATTGATCCCTGCTTCCCATTTACCCATCTTCCTCAGTGGTTGGAGCGCTCACATCGCAAGCGGGACCTTGGGTTTGATTCCCGGCCAGGGCGAAACCATGGGCAAGTTTCCTTACTCCACACGCCTGATGATAATCCCACAGGAAACAAACAAACCAAAAGAATTGGTCGCTTCAATCCGTGACTGTTTGTGGTGCACAGCTGTGCGCAATGGACTGCTGCGTTTCGCCTACAAATATACAGCCAATTCACTTTACAGTACATTCTGCGAAGAGCTTTGAGACGTCGAGAAAAGCGCTGTATCAAATGCAAGGATTATTTATTATTGTTTTTCTGTTGAGGATCAGAGTGTGAGGAACTTTCATCCTCGCAGGTCTCTCGGACCAAAGAGAAAGCCGTTTGAGATTCAGAGGATTTCCCCGGAGTGTTTCTTGCCAAACCTCTGCCTCGAGCAGCCTTAAAGTCCCGGCCAACCAGCACTTACAAATTAACGTACATCCCTGTGCTTTTGTTAACATATTTCGGTTAATTTATGCTTCTTTGTAGACAGCTGGTGTGATTCCTTGCCCTTTAAGCAAAGCCAATTAACATATGGCTCGGGTGACCTGCTATTCTGACATACACCAAGACTCACAGGAAAGAGAGCTTCCTGCTTCCCATATGTCACGGTTTTGCCTTTTATTTCAATTTATCACAGGGTGGCTTGACAGGTAGAGAGGAAAACGAGGTTTGTTGTCACTGCCCAGCTATCTGGCAGCTGCTGGCCTGCCTTTACAGCAAAGCCTTGCTTGTTCCCTGGGACGGTTTTACTTTTCTAATACTGTCTCAAGTTCCTTCCAAACTACTGAGCTACTTAGGTTACAACTCAGTGACAGGCAGCCCACTGTGCACCCCGCACCCCCTCCCCCCTTTCCCCCACGGGATTCGGCCGAACGTAAGGACAATCATTTTTTATTCCTCTGCAAATCATTCTCGTGTCTGAACAAGCCCACGTTTCTTGTTGCCGTGGCCTGTGGCAGGCCCTATCGCAAACTCCCTGGCAGCAGAGGGCAGCCTGGCTCCCAGACCTCAGTCAATGCCAACCCAACTTGGGCACACACAGGAGTGAGGGTGAGAGGGGAGTACAGGACAGGACAAACTCATCGCTGAATCGGGGAGGGAGGGACTGGGTGAGTGAATGGATGGGTTGGGAGCGGGTCTTGTGGTAGGACGGGGCGCGGGAGAGAGAGAGAGAGAGAGAGCAGTTACTGTACAACAACCTCACAATAATAATAATCCTGGCATTTGATACAGTGCTTTTCACATCTTATCAACATCTCAAATTGCTTCACAGAATACACTGTAAAGTGAATTGACTGTATAATTGTGGGCGGAACGCGGCAGCCAATTGCGCACTGCGGCGTCCCACACAAACAGTCGTGGATTGAAAATGACCAATTTTTATTGTTGTGGTTTTTTATGGATGGATTATTATTCGGCGTGTGTGTGGAGTAAGGAAACTTGCCCAAGGTTTCGCCCTGACCTGCCTGGATTCGAACACAGGTCTCACGCTTGTAAGGAGGGTGCCCTAACCACTGAGCTACAGTAATAATAATACAACGCCTTATCACGTCGTTGAGACATCTCAAAACGCTTCACAGAAATATATTGTAAAGTGGATCAATTGCGTCTTGTGGATGAAATGCAGCAGCCAATTGCGCACGGCAGTGTCCCCGAAGTTATATCGATGGGAAAATGAATGGAAGAATAGCTTGTGAAGGCCAGCAGGATGGGGGCAGGTGATGGGAAAATCAATGGCACTCTGAGATGAGAAGTACAGCACTACTGGGAGGCGCGGGGGGGTGGGGGGGAGTTGGGGGGAAGGGCAGTGTGAGAATTCAAATGGATATTGATTGCCCGATCTTTCCGGTCACGTAGTTGACATGTCGGCTGTTCTTGTAGAGACAGGAGTCTCTATACCTCAGCAGATGGGACCCAGATTCAACTCAGTGTTTGCTGGAGTGTTGGTAGGAAGGTGAGGGTGGGGGGGTGGGTGGGGGGCGGGTGGGGGAGGCACATTGATTTGATGGGCCGGTGATGTATTATTAACACGTTCATTTATGACCAGCTCCACCGTGAGAGGGGGTGGGTTTAATATAGAAAAAAAATTCTGCGTAATTTGGGTAATTTGTTTTTCCGAAGTCGATAGACTGGAAAGTCTGCTTTGTGTGGTTTCCCCCATCGCTCTCTGTCAGTCTCCCGGTTGTGAGTGTTGTGCGTAGGTTTTTTTTTTATAGTGCGTTGTTTCGATGTGCTTTCTTCCTTTGAACAGAGTTGAGTTGATCCCTGCCTGAAGTAGCATCAGGGCAGGGTCCTGGCTGGCATTAGGTAGGAGAAACCACACCACACAATGGCATTAGGTAGGAGAAACCACACAACAGCCTGCATTTATTAACAACCACAACAACTTGAAGTTATATCGTGCGCTCCACGCAGGATAGCGTCTCTAAGAGTGCTTAACAGCCCCTTGGGACGTCCTCCTGACGTGAAAGGCTCTCTATGTATATAATTTTGTTGTTGTTGTTCACAGTGGCGGAGCCTGACTCCGAGCCGGGGGGGGGGAGGTGGAGGAGAGGGCGAGGTGACTGCAAGCACGGTCGAAAAGGGAGGTTTTCAGGAGGGTCTTGCAAAAGCGGAGAGAGGGGGACAAGCCGGAGGGATTGAGGGAGAGGGAGCGGGAGAGTGATACAAGAGTTTCGGGGCATAGTTGAGGGAGAAGAGAAAGGTCTTAATTAAGCCTTAATCTAAAAGAGGGGTAGGAGGGGGCAAGAGGAGAAATGTGATTGCTCTCTTTACAGACGAGCATATTAGACTGTGGCTAATATGGCAGACTGTATGGCAGACTAATATGTGGCAGACTGTGGCTTTTCATTGAAAAGTTTCACAAGCTTCGCACGCCACGTATCCTTCAAGCAGCTATAGACTGAGATCCTCCGTCTCACCGTTGTTGACATACATCTGCCTGAATGGATCACTTTGTCACTGAGTAATTGGTCACTGTGACCATCTCAATGTTAAAATCGCCACGTAAGGAAGCCATCGATCCGACAGCACGTAGGAAATCCGTGCTCTAAATAAGGCCCCGTGCGTTCAACGCTCAGCCTTCAAAGGTACCTTTGTGGTTAGAGGCGTTGAATGGTAGGACGCAGCTTTGTGACTGACTCTCATAGTGTATCTACCTGAGCTGTTTAGTGAAGGTGATTTTATCCCCTTCTCCCCACCCTCACCCCACAGGATGTGAGTGTAAAACAGGAAACAAAATCACAGAGATTGGTTCAGGTGAAGAAAAGCTCTTTGGGATCTCATCACCCGTCCACAAGCCTCTCCCTCCTGTCCTCCCATCACAGAGTCACACTGTCTGTTGATTGTAGGACAACAATGGATGGGTTCAAATTGACTGTTTGCCTCTGAGCACACGACAGTGGATTCCTTGCAAAGCGCTTTGAACCATAATAACTTGTAATAATAATAATAATAATCCTTGCATTTGCAGGGATGTCCTCCTGACGTGAAAGGCCAATTATACAAGTACAATTTTGTTGTTGTTGTTGTTGTTGTAGAGCCTTATCACGTCATTAAGACGACTCAATGTGCTTTGCCAGATACACTGTGAAGTCGATTAGCTGTGAATTTTGTGGACGAAATGCAGCATCTCAACTGTGTCGCATTCTGCGACTAGCAGGATGGTAGGTGGTAATCTAGATGGTGTCTTTCTCTCGAGCAGTTTTGTCCGCGTTCCCACTGGGAGGTTTTTAGGCACTGAGTCAACAAGTGAGGGTGATTTTTTCCTTTGGTTACAGTTCTAGCCCAGCTCCACCGGCTCCTCATCACCAAACGGGTCGATTTCATGATCCTCTCACTTGTTTTCAAATCCCTTAATTCCCTGGCGCCTCCCTACCTCTCCGACCTGCTTACCCCACAATCCAGAAACCGCTGCCCCCTCTCGCCTGTCTCCGGCCTTCTTCATGTCCCTCTTGCCCTCTGTTCCACCATGGTTGGCCGGGCTTTCAGCCACTATACCCCAAAACTCCCTTACCCAATCTCTCCGCCTTGCCTCTTCCTTCCCCATTTTCAGGTCGTGCCTGAAGACCTTCGTGTTCGACCTCACCTCCGGCCACCTCCCTCTCCCCTTGGCTCGGCATTGTGCTCTGCCATTGCTCTGCTCTGGGTCACTTCCCTGCGTGAGGTGATGGTTGGGGGTGGGGTGGGGTGGGGGCTATATAAATGCAAGTTGTTGTTCTTGTTGGCTCGTGGTGGTGCGATCCGTGACCCATCGTGATGTTTCACGGCTGGAGAAAAACAACCGCTCGAGTGACACAGATAAACTTAAGAGTGTGTGGCTCCCTGGGGTGGGTGGGTGGGTGGGTGTGTGTATACTGCGAGTTTGTTGGTGTGGATTGGCACAGGAGATGTACATGGGCAGAGGCGGAGAGACACTTTGCTCAATCACATTTTGAAGATCTTGCATTGGGTGTGCGGGGGGAGGAGGATGGTGGGGGTTGTGGGGGGGAGAGATGTGAAGCGTGCGTGTCTATGCCCCGCTCTCTTCCAAACCGCTGCGTGCAAAGAACGTCTGCGGCTCCTGTCGTTGACTTTTAATTTCCTGAAGTCTAGTAGGCGGTGGGGAAGGAGGCAGCTGTGTTTCATTTGGTTCAAAAGTTCCTAGACATCGCCTTTGCTTTTCCCTCTCTCTTCCGCTCAACCCCCCCCCCCCCCCCCCCCCCACTCCCCCCCCCCCCCTCCCCCAGTTTGATATTTATACAGCGTTTGATGTTCTTGGAACCGGTTCCTAACGTGGCGCTGGTCTGTACACGATCCTTGGGCTGGGTTCAGTCTCTTCCTCTTCAATGTTCAGGGTTCCTGAGCTGTATGTCACTGTGTCGTGTCCCCTGCCTTTGTAGCTAAGGGGGCTGGGTGTGCGTGACAGTGAGCTGGGGTCTGGGTTGAGAGCGCACATCAGGGTTTTGCAGTAACAGTACGCGAAGTGGGGCCACACAGGCTCCCCTCCACTTCCTCCTCCTGGCTACGCTCCCAAAGCTAGTAATCATCTCCACATGGTAACTGACCTACTTTTGAAACGCGTTTCAACCTCTGGAAACCTATTACACTCGTGGCTGTGGTAGTGGAAGAGTTGACTTCAATCTCCACGCTTAGTGTGCGAGACAGAGGGCACTTAATAAAGTCACTCAACCAGCAAGAGTCATTCCATATTCTCTCTCTCTCTCTCTCTCTCTCTCTCTCTCTATCCCTCTCTCTCTCTCTTTCTCCGCTCCCCCACCCTGCCATTTTCTCCCCACCGTTCCCAGAGATTATTTGTTTAAAAAATGTCTTAATGCAATAATGGAAGGATGAGATTAAATGGGTCGAGGCGATCTTCCTGTCATCTGAAGCTCTCTCGTGGACTTGCGGTCAGTAAATACCATCTCGCTCTTTGCTGTTCTATGTCTGCTGTTCATTAACAGTAACGGAGCCTGAGTCCGAGCCGGTGGGGGAGGAGGTGGGGTTTGGGGGGTGGGAAGGTGACCCCAAACACGGTCCTGAAGGAAGGTTTTCAGGCGGGACTTCAAAAAGGGCAGCGAGAGAGGCGCAAGGAGGAGGGATTAACGGAGAGTGTTCAAGGGTTTCAGGGAGTACTGGCTGGCTGTATGAGCGACCTCCAATGGTGAAATTACATTTGTACAGCGCCTTTCCCGTCGGGAAGATGTCCCGAGGCAGAGATTTCCACCCAAACTGGTGGGGTGTTGGCACCAGGAGGGTGGGGGTAGGAGGGAGATCTTGAGATGGGCCTTGAAGGGGGCAAGGCCAAGGGACCGTGGGATAGGGTTCCAGAGGGCGGGCTGCTGGTGGTAGTGGGTTTTTGAAAGGGACCCTCTTGCCTCCTGGAATCCTCTTACAGTGTTCTCAGATAACTCTCCATTTATCTGTCTGTTTATCTGATTAGCTGGCTACGGTTTCCATGGAGACTCTGTGTCAGCAGCAAGTTAATCAGATAATGCTTTGTGTGTGTGTGTGTGTTATGACACACTGCACTTATTTTGAGGGCGTGAGTCTCCTTAAACCTCTGAGATCTGTATTTGAATGTGCCGCAGCCACAAGCTCCTCCTAGTCACGGCTTTGGTATGTTCTTATAAGGAGTTTTTTGGCAGCTCAGTGTGCCAGTCAGCCTGGCACAGTGGTAGCATTCTCTCCTCAGAGTCAGAAGGCTGTGGGTTCAAGCCCCCCACACCGGGGGGGAATCACACAGTCTAAACTGACGTTCCAATGCAGTGACGGGGGGAATTGGGTGTTGGATTATCAGAGGTGTCGTCCTAATGTTAAACCAATCTCCTGTCTGGCCGGTTCAGGAGGATGTTTAAGGGTCCCATGTTGCTATTTTGCTTCTTGGCACCTCCCCACCACCACACACACACACACACACCAACCATCCGCACCAAAAACTCTGGCTTAAAATTTTCGGAAGGCATTCAACGAGATGCCACTCACAAGCCTGAAACACAACATTAGGGCCCTTGGATTTAAAGGCAATATATTAGCGTGGATTGAAGAATCTATGAATCTAATGGGAAGAAACAGAGAGGAGGGATAAATGGGTCCTTCTCAGATTGGCGGGATGTGACTAGTGGAGTGCCACGAGGATTAGTGCTTGGGCCTCAAACTATTTACAATCCAGATCAGTGGTCTAGTCGAGGCATAGAACTTAAAATATCTAAATTCGCGGATGATACTAAGCTAGGTGGAAGAGTAAGCTCCGAGGATGACACCAAAAAAATGCAACGGGATATAGATAGATTACGTGAGTGGGCAAGAAGGTGGCAGATGAAATATAATGAAATACAGTAAAATTCCGTTTATTCGTGACCCGATCAACCGTAACTTCCGTATAATCGGCACCTAGGGTCCGTCGATATGGAAATTGTCCGATATCGATATATCAGTTTGCCGATATTGATATATACCGATATATTGGTATAACGATATCGCGGGATTTTTTTGTCCTGCACATGCGCACACATTCCTATTACCTTATCAACAAGGTAAGTTGAAAAAGTCCACATTATACCGATATATACAGATATATCGATATATCGCTGGACATGATATATCGATATTTGCAATATATAATTTTTTTGGAGATATATCGAATTTTTTGATATATCGATAGATTTTAAATTCCGATATTGGCATATCGATATGAAAATTATATCGGATATAACTGATATATCGATAAATCGATATATCGCCAGACCCTACCAGCACCTCAAAAAAAGTCCGATAAATCGATAAATTCGATTAACCAGAATTTATCCGACACAATGTATTATTTTTAAAATAATTTTGGTGTGTTTTCGGCCAAATATCCAGCACGTACTTTAACCGGCATTGGCCAGGTCCCGAGGGTGACGGATAAACTGCTTTTACTGTATAAGTGCAAAGTTATCACCTAGGTAGTAAAAACAGAAAAGGGGAGAGCCTAGAAAGTATTAATGTTCAGAGGGATTTGGGTGTCCTTGTACACCAGTCGCAAAACGTTAGTATGCAGGCACAGCAAGCAACCAGGAAGGCTAATAGCCTGTTGGCATTCATTACAGAAGGATTAGAATACAAGAGTAGGGAAGTCTTGCTGCAACTATATAGGGCCTTGGTGAGACCGCACCTAGAATATTGTGTGCAATGTTGGTCTCCTTATTTAAAAAAGAGCATACTCGCCTTAGAGAAGTGCAGCATAGACACGAGATTGGTTCCTAGGATGAGGGGGTTGACCTATGAGGATAGGGTGAGTAAATTAGGCCTATATTTTCCAGAGTATAGAAGAATTAGAGGTTATCTTATAGAAACCTATCAGATTCTTAAGGGCCATGACAGAGTAGACAGTGGGTTGCCCCTGGTTGGAGAAAATATAACTAGTGGTCACAGTTTTAAGATTAGGGTTAGCATTAGGTCAGCCTTTTCACACAGAGTTGAGGAAACACTTCTTTACTCAGAGGGTGAATTTATGGAATTCTCTACCCCAAAAGGCTATATGTGCTCAGTCCTTGAACATATCCAAGACTGAAATTAATAGATTTCTTATGGATAAAGTGATCAAAGGATATGGGAATAAGGTGGGCAGGTGGAGTTAGATTAGAAGATCAACCATGATTTTATTGAATCGAATGGTGGGACAGGCTCGAGGGACCAAATAGCCTACTCCTGCTCCTTATTCTTATGTTCTTATGTTCTCTTGGCATGCAACAAACTCTCAATGTGGAGTCCTGTAGCTCAGTGATTACAACACTTGCCTTACAAGCGGGAGACCTGGGTTCAATTCCAGGCAGGTCAGGGCGAAATTTTGGGCAAGTTTCCTTACTCCACACGTCTGATAATAATCCCTCAAGAAAAAATAATAATTAATTGTTCATTTAAATCCACCACTGTTTGTGGGACACTGCTGTGCGCAATTGGCTGCCGCGATTCATCCACAAATATACAGTCAATTCACTTTACAGTAAATTCTGTGAAGAGCTTTGGGACGTCTAGAAGACGTGAAAAGTGCTATGTCAAATTATTATCTGCCACAAGTGACAGAGGCTGATCGTATGAAGCCTCCTAATGAGCTGTTTGCAGGAGAGACTGCCCTGGCATGTCGGGGCACTTCCTGCGTGTTCGCTGCCAGTTCTGCTCACTTACAGTATATTCTGTGAAGCACTTTGAGATGTCTAGAAGATGTATCAAATTCAAAATTTATTATTATTATTATTATGTTGTTGTAGGTGAGCGCGTCAGGCTGGTTGCACAGAGCAGCGCTGCGGTGTCTGAGCTGGGATCCAATGCTATGTGGGAGTCGGAAGTCACGTTTCCCCCTAAACACAGAGTCACTACACTTGACGGCAGTCGATTTTGAAGCTCCCTGCAACCTTTCGTCACTGCAGGGGCCTTATCGGATGCAAGGTTTAGTTTTCCGTTTCACCTCTTCCCTTTCCTCTTTCAAGGCCGATTTGAAGACTTTCCTCTTCGATCGTGCCTTTTGTTCCCCCCCGAACTCTTTTACCTCCCCTTCGTGTTTCACCCCTTCCCAAACACTCCCCTCCCAGCTCGGGTCACACGCCTCTTGTTTAGCGCCTTGGGACGTCCTCCCGACGTGAAAGGCGCTATATAAATGTAAATTGTTGTTGTTGTTGTTGTTGTTGTTGTTAATGTTTTACCGTTCGAACTCTGCCTCCCAGTCAGTCATCAGCAAATTCCCATGTAAGCGGAGGGGGGAGGGGAGGGATTGATCATTGGTTGTTGCTTTACTTAATCCCCCCTCACTCAGGGATTAGCACCTGGCTGTCGGCAGGGCAGAATGGAATATATGTGTGTTTACTGTGATTTTCTCTTGTAAAGCATTCCCTTGCATTACCATAGACACGGCTGGAAATGCCTGGGGTGTGCAATCAATTCAACTCTATTCCCAACTGTCATGCTGACTTCGAAGCTTGCCTTAAAAGGGTCGCTTGACTCAAGTCAGTCGCCCTTTCACCTCCGAGAGAGAGAGAGGGGGGGAAGGTTGTGGGTTCAAGCCTCACGCTGGGTACTCTGAATCCACAGTCTAAGGTGATGCTTCACTGCATTGTCAGATACGATGTTGGGGAAAGACAGTGAGAGATCCCATGCCAAATACTCATTAAAGAAATAGGACTTTCTGACCAAAAGCTCCCCTGTTTTTTTTAACAAAACAAAAATGGTTAATTCGCTTCACGTTAGCGAGACATTTGCTGTGTGCCTATGAACTGCGCAGGAATAGCCGTGTGAAGCACTTTGAGATCTCCTCACAGCACAAAAACGATGATTGTGGGGTAGGCCCCGTGAGGAGGATCTTTGAGGTGTTTTGACGCTGCGATGAGGCGCTGTGACGGCTGAAAGTTCTATAATTATTAACAAGCCGTGCGACACGGTTGACCCGATTTCTCGGAGATGATCGCAACCTGGAAGTGAATGCAACAACACTAACCCACGTTAATTTGTTTTTCTCCTCCCATCACCATTATGAGCATCCACCCAACTAACTAACTAACTAACTAACTAACTAACTAACTAACTAACTAACTAACTAACTAACTAACTAACTAACTAACTAACTAACTAACTAACTAACTAACTAACTAACTAACTAACTAACTAACTAACTAACTAGCTAGCTAACTAACTAACTAGCTAACTAGCTAACTAACTAGCTAACTGGGCTAACTGGGCTAACTGGACTAGACTGTATGCCTTCCAGTCTCTAAAAACTCCACTGCATGGGAAAACAGGATGCCACAAGTGAGCGCTTTATGTAGAGTTTAGTAGCTTGTGATACTGCTGTCCCCCACTCCCTTTGTTTCACTGTGCTCTGGCAATCAGCTTAACGAATCCCCCTAATTGCTATTCTACTCCTTCCCTGCTTCCAATGAAAGGTACTGAGCACTGTCTGCCAGATAATAACAGTGTGCCTGGGCGCCACAGTGACCCGCTTGTCTTGCCTTTCACAAGGCAGGAAGGGCAGAGGCTTGGCACAAGTTTGGCACAGCAAGGCATTTGGGCGAAGTGGTGACAGTGACACAATTGGCAGATGGCTTTTAGAGAGGGTTAGGGGAGCGCGACGACTTGAGGAGGGTGGGAGGGAAGGAAGGAAGGAGCGAATCGGGACCAGCTGCCATACTGTGTGCCTTTGATCTGAATGGATCATTAGGGACGGATAAAAGCAGAAGGTTTGTACCATGCATTGCTTCGTGAATTTGCCCACAAAGTACACAGTCAATTCACTTTACAGAGTATGGTCTGTGAAGCACTAATGATATGATAAGACGCTATATCGCTATATCAATTGCAAGGATTATTATTATACTATGATTATTCTGAGGGGCAATGTGGAAAAGGAACATGAGAAAATTATATTCACACTCATCAAACCAAAATGAAGACATTGCAGATTTGAGTTATTACTGTCTCCCCCACACAAACACACCATCACAACACAAGGCACAGCATTTATTTAAGAATTATTGTTAAGAAAGGAATATATATATATTTTTGAACGATTAATATTCAAAGAGTAAATAATGCTTGGGTTTGGTGAGGCGCCTTTCACATTGGGAGGATGTCTCAAATCACAGCAATCACGTTAACCTGAAGTGACTGTGTGTTTTGTAGGTGAATGCGAGTGTCAATTTGCATATCGCAAACAGCCGTGAGTAGTTTTTATCTGGGGAATTGTCAGCTAGGATGTTGCGAGAAATTGCCTTCTGTTTTCGAGTGGGTCCATGGGATCTTTAACATGCACTTGAACCTCGGTTTAACATCTCATCCAAATGGGACAATCTAATAGAGACTGTAAAATCAACCAGATTTCCTCCAATAGATTAGTGTGGTGGTCAATGTGTCCTGTGTTACTTAATGTGATTGTTTGCATTGCCAGAGTCTACGGAGCTGAAATATTGAGGCAAATTAAGTATACGTTGCCCTCCAGTCTGAGAGATATAGAACAAGGTCTCTCCACCTTGGATGAGCGCAGCTATTCTCTGCAACCTCACCACTAGAGGGCGATCAGGCATCCCATTCCCACACCTCCACCTACATCTCTACCCGCTGGCCTGGCTCGGTGGCTAACACTCTCACTTCTGGGAGAGAAGATTGGGGTCCAAAGACGCATGTTGGGACTTAAGTTCAAGATCCAGGCTGAAACTGGGGGGAATCAATGCATTGTCAGAGGTGTCATCCCTCAAGCTAGAGCTGTTAAAGGTCCCATCTGCATGAGCATTGAAGCTCGAACGAGAATGTTTGCAAAGAGAAGAAGGTTTCTCACAGTGCCTCGCCCAATAATCCTTCAGATAAAATTGGGTCATTCACTTCATGGCTGTTTGTGGGACATTGCTGTGTGCAAAATGGCTGTCAGTCGTTGCCCACAAATTAACGCACGGACTAAACCTAACAGCATTTGTCTGTGGATCGCTTTGAGACGTTTTGACATTGTAATTCGCCGTATCAAATACTATGATATTGTCATCACCGACTGTTGAGAATGTGCAAGGTTACCACTGACAGCTGCCAGGAGTGGCTGCTGAGAGCATGTTAACATAACCGGCATGAATTAATGATGAGGGATTTATATTTGCCGTGTGCGTTACATTCTCTTTATTACCGAGCGATCGGATATTACGAGAGCGCATGTGTGATTTCTGTCGTTCAGATGAAAGGCTTAAACCGAGTGATCCTGTCTGTGCCTGTTCAGGTGGGAATTGAAGATCCTACTTCCTAAAAAGAAGGAAGTTTTCCCAATTGCCCTGGCCAACGATGAAATCGGTCATTCACTTTGTGGCTTTTTGTGGGGGCGTCGCCATGGCCAAATTGGCTAATGGGTTCGTCTACAAAATACACAGTCACTGCATTTTACAGTAAATACAACAAAACACTTTGAACGATCCTATGTCAACGGTAAGGGTTTTGGTTAGGGCAGCGATGGCCAACTTTTACGGTCGACCAATGAAATAAATGCTCTCAATTTGAATGTCTCTTGACTTGTGCCATAAACCAAGATATATTCAATCGAGAAAAAAACTGAAAACGCACCAGTGATCAAATTGTTTGGGGTGTGGTGGGGGGTACTGGGACGGGGGGTGGGGGTGGGGGGGTAGGTGGGGATGTGGGAGGGAGCATCTTGACAGTTCCATGGACCACTTATGGGCCACAACGTGCCTACCAATGGTTTAGGAAATGCTGGTAACACTGTGTTGGTGCTCTTGACAGTCTACTCATTGGTTAAACATCTAACCAATGGGTAGTTACAGTTACATAGCTACCATTTTTCTGCTAGCTGAGCCCTTGGTGTGAACTCTGTGTGTGTGTGTGTGTTTGTGTGGGTGTGGTGGGAGCACCTTATCCCGCTGAAAGGCAGAGATGGGATCTTTCGATGCTGGGCTGCTCTTCACAGCAGAGCTTCGGGCTGGGAAGTGGTGCGAAAAGGGAAACGGTTTGAGAACGGAGCGAGAAAGGAGAAATAATTGACAACATGAGAAATTATTGATGAGTTTAGAAATAATTGATGACATGGCTTTTAAATAATTGAGTTCGTACACTTAGTGAGGAGCCAGTCCGTCTCACTGAGCTATAGTAGGTTGGAGACCCAGTGGTGGTTGGGGGGAGGGGCGGGTGGCGGGGGGTTGGGGAAGGCTAGTGATGCATTTCAGCTATTGACTCCCAGTGCCAAGCACTCACCCAATGCAGTGTGTGTGTGTGATCACACCTAGAACATCTGGCCTTTTACATTGCACCATGTGTGTGTAGTCGGGTTGGGGGGATGGGGGAGATAGTCTGAAAGAGAGACCTTCAACCTTCATCTTCCACCCCGCACCCCTCCAATGTGCAAATACAACCTCCCCTGAATCTCCGCTCCATTGAAGCACAACTTCATTGAGCTCCTGTGGCTCAGTGGTTAGAGCACTTGTCTTGCAAGCTGGGGAGACCAAGCTGGGGAGACCTGTGTTCGAATCCAGGCAGGTCAGGGCAAAACCTTGGGCAAGTTTCCTTACTCCACACGCCTAATAATAATCCCTCCAAAAAAAATCACAATAATAAAATTGGTCATTTCAATCCACGACTGTGTGTGGGACACTGCTGTGCGCAATTGGCTGCCGCGATTCGCCCACAAATATATACAGTCAATTCACTTTACAGTATATTCTGTGAAGCGCTTTGGGACGTTGATAAAATGTGGAAAGCGCTATATCAAATGCAAGGATTATTAACTTAGCTCTCGTCCCCCTCTCTCGTCTTGGTGAAGCTCTTATATGGAAGGCGCAAATTGTCACTGTGTAACTTTGGTAAAACTTCTCCGCTCAGCTAACTCAGGCTGTCTGTGCATCTCCCCACCCTAAGGGCAATGTATATATAAATAAATAATAAATAAATAAAGGGATGCAAGTTATTGGGTGAAATGGATTATTCTACGGTAAATCTGGTCATTTCTTTGGGCTCCCGACACCTGACTGTTCAGCGCCTTGCGACGTCCTCCCGACGTGAAAGGCACTCTAGAAATGTAATTTTGTTATTGTTGTTGTCGGCTGTGAAATTGTAGCAGTTTGGTTCAGTTAAACTTATTTTGTTCTGTTCTTGCCACAGAGAATCAGGGTGAAATTTGTAGCGGGGGTTGGGGGTCGAGGTGATCTGGATTGACCTCCCAACAGCTTCCCGAAGCACTTCTGGTCCTCAGGTACAGTATAACGCCATACAAAATTACATCTGTATGGGTTATTCATGTCGGGAGGAAGTCTCAAGGCGCTGGACAGTCAGGGATTTGGTCCTGAGCTGAGGGTCGGGATTGGGGTGGGTGGAGAGCAGGGGGGGAAGGAGGGTGATCGAAGGCACGGTTGAAGAGGAGGGTCTTGAGACGGCTCTCAAAGGAGGAAAGGGAGTAAGGGCTAAAGTGATCTTTCGCCACGGTGATTTCCAGCTTCCCCTCACTGTGAGGTACACCTTTAGTGTGAGTGTTGTGAATGGCTGTGTATTACAGTACTATTATTATTATTGACCAATGGGTGGAGAGAGACAGACATACCTGTCAGGACATTATTGAATGCCTGGTCAGCCCTGCCTTCTATTCCAAGGTGAGCGAACCTAAGCTGTAAGAGTTTTGGTAAGGCTATACCAGTGTGTGTGTGTTGGGAGGGGGGAAGGGGGAGAGAGAGAATCACAGCCAAGCCAGGATCTGGCCTCAACTCATGTCTGTCCATGAGATGAAGGGCAGACAATATAACACTCAACAGATGTGTCGCTAACTTGGTTCAAAGGAAACCTGGTGGGGGTGGGTGTGGGGTGGGGAGAGGAGGAGTGCTTGTTCACTTTCCTCCAATGAATCACATCTGCTCTCATGGCTGGAGCTGCCACAGGCTTTGCTCTCTGTTACTCTGACCCTGAGGCTTCCTGTGTCTCAATGACCATTTGCTCCCCACCCCTCCCCACCTTCTCTCTACCTCAGGGCAAAAACACCACTAGTACTGACTCAGTCACTCCCTGCTACCCATCACCTTGACGTGATGACTTTAAACCAGACACCTGCACCTCTCTGCTCTATTAGTACTCAGATGCTTAGTCTAGTTATTAATTAATTAGATTTAATGGGATCTGATTGTTAGTCGATTAATGGATTGCCTTTCCAGGGATCATAATCCCTTCAAAAAAATAATGATAATATGATCACTCAATTTCCGACTGTTTGTGGGGACACTGCTGTGCGCAATTGGCAGCCTCATTTCGGCCGCAAAATATACAGTCAATTCACCTTAAAAGCGTTCTGAGGCGCCGTCCGGCGTGGAGGGCGCTATATAAATCGAAGTTGTTGTTGTTTACAGTATATCCATTGAAGCGCCTTGAGACGTCTCGGAGGCGTGATAAGGCGCTATATCGAATGCGACCATTACTATTATCCTGCCAGCGTCTGGAAAGGGTTCCTGGAAATTCAGCAAGTAAGGCATGCCGAGGAATTGAATTTACAATTTACCAGAGTAGCATCTTGTAGCGCTATACAGGGACCAAGCCGGGGAGAGGGGTGGGGGTGGGGTGGGGGGGGTCAGGGAGGGAGGGAGAGTGACCGTGGGCACGGTCGAAGAAGAATACCCAAAGAAGGAGGTGGCAAGACAGAGAGATTGAGGTTTGCCCCAACCATACACAGTCACCACAATTTATAGCAGATCCCGTGAAGCGCTTTGAGACTGTCCCCCCGGTGTGAAAGGTGCTGTATTAACAGTAAACGTTATTACCCTCTCTTCCCCCCCCCACACCTCACTTCCCACGGAGCTGAGTCTGAGGAGATGTTGTGAAGGTGGTTGGGAGTTCTTTAATCCTCTTCTAGAGGAGTTGGGGAGGTGGTGGAGTGGGGGCTGATCCCTACACAGCCCTTTTATTCCCACTCTCCCTCCACCCCCACCCCCCCCTACCCACACATTGGGGTCTGAAAGGGTTAGGGGAGAGCAGTTGTCCGAGCAAGACGGATTATTGATGTATGCAAAATACACCATCGATAGGAACAGAGACAAGATTATGGCAGATTACGCGGCTGACTGACCCCCAGTGCACCTTTGCACTACAAGAGACAAGAGCAGGTTCGGATCCTTTGTCTGAGTTAGACCTTGTGGAGACGTTGCTTGAGCCGTTAAGAGGCCTGGACAGTGTGGCTGCAGCTCAGCTTCCCTGACACACAGACACCCGGAGCTTTGAGAATCAGTAACGCATCAGCAATGCACTGGAGGACGATTAATTGAATTTGTTACGGGTAAAAGTCTTGGGAGCAAAGCTTCGTCGCTGCAAGCTTAGGCAATGTTTGCCTTAAAGGTAATACTCTCTCTCTCTCTCTCTCTCTGTCTTTTCTCTTTCTCCCTCCCCATCTCTGACTCACTTGGACTTCTCTTTGTTATGGGAAGCAGATGTTGGCATGTTTCCATCGGCCTCTCACTGTTCAGCCAAATCTCTCTCGCTCTCTCTGATCATCTGAGTAGAGCCCAAGTTTTTTTTCTCTCTCTTTCTCCATAGAGAGCGAGTGCGTTGTTGCCAGCAGGACTAGTTTAAGCTTCAGACTCTACCAATCCCACCCTCCCTCCCTCCCCTTCCCAGGGATCAAGATCAAATGCAGCTGGAATGTCGCACCAGGGGATATCTGGGATGGGTGACCTGTGCAAGCAAAATGCTTGGGAAGTGGCTGGGCGAAATTTCATCGGAAAATCCTGACACATCGTTTAGCAATTGTGTCAGCCGACTTAGTTGCTTCGGGGGAGATTCACTGTTTGTGGGGATGTTGTTTGCGTTGTGGATAAATTGGCTGCCAAGTTTGCCTATGAAATACACAGTCTTACTCAGTCTTAAGAAGCGCTTTGGGATGGCTCGACAGTGTGATGAAATCGTAGATTGAAATGACCAAAAAAATGCGCATGCATTTTATTATATTGAATTGTATGAAATAATTTTCTCAAATTACTATTATCTAGTTTGCCACTGCATCGAGATTTGTTATCTCGCGGGTCAGTATGAGAAGGTAACCCACGTGGAGGATACTGGATGCATTACGGTTGTAATCGTTAACATAATGATATAAAGAATACATGGTAATCGCAGCCTTTCAAGTCAGGAGGACCTCCTGAAGGGCTTCACAGAATATACGGTACTGTGAAGCGGAGTGACTGTGTCTATCTTTGCAGGCAAATTCGGCAGCCCCAACCGGGCACAGGAGTGTCCCACAAACAGTCGTGGTATGAGTGACCAATGTTATTTGGGGGATTGTAGGCCAGGACACTGGGAGAGAGAGGCCCCTTTCTCTAAAGTGATGGTGAGGTTTTAGTAGTTTAGCAGTACTCTACCCCGCGTGAAGGGCGCTATGTAAGTGCAAGTTGTTGTTGTAGTTGGCAGTAGAGCTTTGTAACAAGCCAACCAACTCCCTAACCAGCAGAGCTTCCGTATTACTGCTCCCAACTGTACTGTGGTTGCTGATGAGTTCCTGTAGCTCAGTGGTTAGAGCACTCGCCTTACAAGCGTGAGACCTGTGTTCGAATCCAGGCAGATCAGGGCCAAACCTTGGGCAAGTTTCCTTACTCCATACGCCTAAAAATAATCAGTTTAAAAAAAACACAATAATAAAAATTGGTCATTTTCAATCCACGACTGTTTGTGTGACGCCGCTGTGCGCAATTGGCTACCGCGTTTTGCCCACAAATATACAGTCAATTCACTTTACAGTATATTATGTGAAGCGCTTTGAGACGTCAATAAAATATGGAAAGCGCTCTATCAAATGCAACGAATGTATGAGAACATGATGTCACTATCGCTCGGGAGGCTTGAGACCGCGTTACACTGGAGAGACTGATCCAATTGGACTGCTGACCAGCCTTGAGTCGGTTTGACAGAATGAGGGTAACTTGAACTCAGTGAAAAGCTTGCTATAGATATTATGAACATTCTCCCAAAGCTATTCATTGATTGATGGCCAGAGCTCTTATTTCCATCTCCCCACCCAGGCTCATATTCTTGGTTCTGTTCGTCTCTCAAAGTGCTTCAGCGCCTTGGAACGTCCTCCCAACGTGAAAGGCATCCTACAAATGTACTTTTGCTGTTATTGCTGTTCCCCTCTCTATCTAATTTGCTGCCTGTCTGTGGAGTCCTGAAAATCCCCAAAAGAATTTGCCAAATTGTGGGCAAGACTAAACCAAAACCCGGACGGAATAAAATAATAATCCTTGCATTTGATATAACGCTTTTCATGTCCTCTAGACCTCTCACACCGCTTCGCAGAATATTCTGTAAAGTGAGTTGAGTGTATGTACGTGGGCGAAACACAGCAGACAATCGCGCACAGCAGTGTCCCGTAATCAGTCGTGGATTGAAATGACCGATTTATCATTATTTGTTTGAGGGATTGTTATCAGGTATGTGAAGTCAGGAAACTTGGCCAAGGTTTCGCCCTGGCTAGAATCGAACCTAGGTCTCTCGCTTGCAAGGCGAGTGCTCTAACCACTGAGCTGCAGGACTCCCAATACTTGCCCCTATTGTGAAGGACGTGAGGACTGTGATCTCCTCAGTTGCATGCCTGCCAACTCGGTTAAAAAAAAGAGGGTGCAAGACAGGTGAAATATTGCAAGAATTCAATCGGGTGAATTATAACTTAATTACTGTCAGCAGTACGTGATTTCTTGAGATTCATTTATAGGCTTCCTGGATCATTAAACTGCAGTTTAAACAGCCCTGCCAGTCACTGCAAGTTCCAGGAATTTTCTTTCACAGAAGAACATATAACTCACACTGTTAACCTGCGTGCTACGAAATTTACTTTTTACTCGCCGCAGCCTGGGGCCAACGCGTGCCCAAACGCTTCACAGGGCTTTGCTGTAAAGTGAAGCGACTGTGTATTTTTACACATGACGTTACACATTTAAAAGAGAGGTAGACATTTATTTGGGGAGGACGGGTTTGCGAGGATATGAGGAGAAAGCCTCGGAGTGGAATTCAATTGCGCTTTTTAAAGAGCCGACGCAGACTCGATGGGCCGAATGGCCTCCTTTTGCGCCGTAAGATTCTATGACGATCTCTCGCAAATCACCGTAAAGTGAATAGTTTTTGTTTTGGAAGGTGGGGGTGAGTTGGATTGTCGGCCGGGATGAGTGGAACTCGCTACTCTTTTCGAACACCGCTGTGCGATCTTTTAACGTCCCACCCAAATGGAATTCTCAGTTTGGTTTGGATGCTTTTCTACGCAGGGACAATGGGCTTTCCGCAAATGCCAGACACCCCGGCTGCCTGGAAAAGAAGAGTAGGTCATTCAGACCCTCGAGCCTGTTCCACCGTTCCGTTAGACGATGATTCATACCTGACCTGTAATTATCTGTCTCTTCCGCCATATCTGTCGATACCCTTAACTAAGATCATTCAGTTCGTGGCTCACTGTAAACAGAAGTAGGGCTTAGAAAAATCTGTTACTTAGCTCGCTTACAGTGTCTCCTCAGCTCAATTCCACATGGCTACCTTGGTTTACAACACACGGGGCCGTAAGCAGACCGAGGCAGCTTGCCTGCTGCGTCTCGATCACTGCAGGATGTCTGAGCGAATGCTCTGCTGGGGGCTCCTGTTTGCTGCTTGACTTGTATCATCATCATTGAGCATCTGCATCCTGTGGATTAGGGTGGATTTCCGGGTTTGTGATGGGAGTAGTTGGGAGGTCGGGGAGGGAGAGAGATGGGGGCTGGAGGCAGCGACCCATCTGCTGATGTGCTTCGAGGGAAACAGTGGCGCAAAGGTCTTCATTCAAATGTGGTGCCATTTACGGCACCGTGAAAGCTCTCAGCAGACGTGGACAGGAGGAAACGTACCCAAGGCATTTGACAGCAAATGTCATCCGCCAAGTTTGCAGGAAATCACTACGTTTTACAGTGAAGTGTTTTGAAATATTATTCTGGTGTGAAAGGCGCCGGAATTGGTCGGTTGGTCGGTCATCTCCTCTCCTGGCCGAGATCTCATGATTGATTTCAAGGTCCTCACCCTCACCTATAAATCCGTTTATTCCCCATCACCTCTGCAATTCTGATATTTCTACTTTTCTTTCCTGTCTTGCTGCTGCAGGTCAACGATCGAGTCTCGATGATGCTTCGTCTGGCCCCGGTTCCTGCACGGCTTGGCGAATTCTAAAGACCCTCGTTTGGCTGTGATTCTTGTGCCACAAATCGCCAGCGAACACAAGACCCTAACGTGCCATCGAACGTGTTTCCGAGGAAGCCCAGGGACATGGCTCGCAGCCTATTTCAGCACTGAGCCCCGAGCCTCCTGGACGCTCCCACCATTTCCTTCTCCAAGCGGAGCAGGTTCCTAAAGACGTTCTCGAAAATGACGAGCCTCTTCCGGCGAAACAGCAGCAACGGGGGCTCGAAGGGCAGCTCTCCCAACGTACCCCCCGCCCAGGTGATGAACAACAGCCGGCCCGCCCGCCAGGTGCGGAGACTGGAGTTCAACCAGGCCATGGAGGACTTTAAGGTCATGTTCCCCAACATGGACTACGACGTGATCGAGTGCGTGTTGAGGGCCAACAACGGGGCCGTCGACGCCACCATCGATCAGTTGTTGCAGATGAACTTGGACTGCGGCTTCGACAACGGCTATGATGACAGCTCGGACTCGGAGGACAGTATCCCGCCAGAGGTGAGTGACTCCCAATAAACACACCAACAACATCTTGTTTTTATAATGCTAGTCGTAATAATCCTTGCATCTGATTTAGCGCCTTGTCATGTCTTCGCGTCGTCTCAGAGCGCTTCATACAATAGACTGTAAAGTGAATTGACTGTATATTATGCGGACGAAATGTGACACCCAATTGCGTAAAACACTGTGCCAGTGGTGAATTGAGTGACCGATTTAACATTATGTTTTTTTATCAACAACAAATTAGATTTACGTGGGGTCTTTCATGTTGGGAAGCAATGGAGGGGGAAGAGGAGAGGAGAATAGGAGGGGAGTGGGCTTAGTCGCGTCTGAGTATAAACACTGACTAGGCATCGACTAGTTGGGTTGAATGGCCTGTTTTCTGTGCATCACTCAAATGTAACAATAAACTGTGTTTGAAACCATCAGTGCTCGAAAGTGTGGCTATTATAGTGTTATCCCTAGCACCACGCCACCCCCACCACCCCGCCATCACATCCATTGAAATTTTAATGTCTTCCCCACCCTCCTAACGCAAACGCACCTATCAGCCTGCGCCACTCATTTGATGAAGATTCAGGTGTAATTTCACCTGTCCTCTCTGTTAAACACAGTTCCCCGGGAGGGAATGCAAGTTATTTTCTTGCGTCGTTATATTTAACTCCGACTCCCACACTCCCATTGACACACACACTGTCTCATACACTCACACTCTCTCACAAAAACACAGGTTTATAATCTGTTACAGCTGGAAGAAAATCTCCGAAGTAGCATTCCATAAATCCATGGGGATCACCTCTGGCCGACTTTTTATTTGGATATAAAAATTCTTTTAAAATTTCGTCTTTAAGTTAATGCAAGTTTCTATCTTTTTTTTAAATAAAGAAAAGAGAAATCTGGCCAGAAGATTTATGTTACTCTCATGCACGTGATCAAACTCAAACAGCTTCACTTTCAGGCCTTTTGTGAGGATGTTGCTGTGTACAGTTCGCAGCCACGTTTACATACAAAATCCACAGTCACTTCACTGGTGGTACTTTACAGTAAGATCCTATGAAGCACTTTGAGAGGCGCATCCTGTTTGAAAGGTGCATCATCGTTTATTTATAATAATAATACTTGCATTTTATACAGCACCTTATCCCGTCGTTGAGACGTCTCAAAGCGCTTCACAGAATGTATTGCGAAGTGACTGTGTATTTTGTGGGCAAAATGCAGCAGTCAATTGCACACAGCAGTCGTGGATGGAGCAACCAATTTTTTTTGGGGGGGTGAGGAGCTTATTATCCCCAGAAAGCCATCTGCTGATTGACTAACAACTGGGTTCCTACCAACTGCTAGGTAAACAGAGGTGCTCGGAAAAAGGAAAACTGCCCAAGATTTCTCCTCGCCCGGAAATCGAATCCCGGGCCCTCTCGCCTTTATGAGGCGAGCGAGATAACTACTATGCTATGGGACCCCACTAATTTGTATTAGTTGATAATACGATATAAATTGGCATCTCAATTGGTGTCGTACACCATTAGCAAAACCGAAATGTCTTTCTTTAACTTGTTCCCCCTCCCCCCCCCCCCCCCACCTTCCCACCCCCAACGTTCAGATTTTGGAGAGGACGCTGGAGCCTGACAGTTCAGACGAGGAGCCCCCACCTGTATACTCTCCGCCTTCGTACGACATGCACATATACGACCGTCAGTACCCGCAGGTCACTCCCTTGCCACCTTGCCGGTGAGTATTGGCCGTGGTGAGTATTGGAGTATTGGTGCTTTGTGGAAGCCGGCTAGTACTGCAGGTGAACCAACTCACCCGCCGCAGTGACCGCTGGGCTGTAACAGCTCATATCTCTCCACACCATAAGAAACCCATAAGGGCCACCTAATGGATTGTCACGGATACTGCACTGTTTAGAGAACAATAGTACAGTCAACACCTTCCATTCCCTTTGCCCCTCACTCACTCACTCACTCACTCACTCACTCACTCACTCACTCACTCACTCACTCACTCACTCACTCACTCACTCACTCACTCACTCACTCACTCACTCACTCACTCACTCACTCACTCACTCACTCACTCACTCACTCACTCACTCACTCACTCACTCACTCACTCACTCACTCACTCACTCACTCACTCACTCACTCACTCACTCACAGACAGACAGGGCCGAGATGTAGTGGAATTCTCAGCCTTGCGTATCTTAAGAGTCGGTAACATCCTCCGTGTCTCCCTCTCGCGCCGGCAGGCTTGACGTACCAACGCCCGCAGTGAGCCAGCCTCAGCGGCGATATCGGAACTGGAACCCCCCGTTGCTCGGCAACCTGCCTGACGACTTCCTGCGCATTTTACCGCAACAGCTTGACACAGTCCAGGTGAGTGGGAATAAGCCGTTGGATTTGGGCGTTGGGTGTTGGGGATGGAGGCTGCCTGTTCTTCCTCAATGAGGGATTGAGATCCGGTCTTGTCTCTAGGTGAGGGGTTAAAGTAAAGCGACTTCAACGAAGCAAGACCGCATGAGAATTTTTCTTTTCGCACAATTGACCAGTGACCTTAAATTTTAAGGACAAAAAAAAATTAAAATGGTGTCACGGGTGGGTGGGCGGGCGGGCGGAGTGTGGGGGTGGGGGGGGGAAGCTCGAATGTGGCAAAATATAATGACATTGAATAAGTTTGTTGATTGAGGCGGGAGGGGGCAAGAAAATGGCGGCATTGTGATTATAGAGAAGAGCAATTTCCTTCTTTACATGAGATAGACTTTCTCCACCTACTCTTGGCTCCCAACCCACACAAGAAGTGCTTTTTAAATGGGAAAATAAAAGCTTCCCTCGCCGATTACGGCTTGAAGCGCTCCGAGATGAAGGGCGTGATGCGAATGCAAGTTGTCGGCGCCGACGTCTTTGTCGTAATGGAAAAAAATCTCCCCGCGCAGACCTCGCAGAAAAATGTCCGGCAGCCGGTGCCCGGGGACAGCCAGGCCTTGGGGAACTCTTCCCTGGAGCAGGAGCGGAAGCTGAAGCAGTACCTCGAGGACGAACGCGTCGCCCTGTTCCTCCAGAACGAGGAGTTCATGAAGGAGCTCCAGAGGAACCGGGAGTTCCTGCTGGCGTTGGAAAAGGGTAAGGCAACCGGGAGACATTTAGCGCTGCTCTGGCAGATGTGGCGGCGGCGGCGGCCATCTTTCCCCCCCTTTTCCCCTCGTCCCACCTCCATGACTGTTTGTGGGACGCTGCTGTGCGCAATTTGGCTGCCGCGTTTCACCCACAAATATTCAGTCAATTCTCCTACTTTTGTTCATCCAGTCCTGACCCCTCCCCCCCCTTGCTCTTGTCCCTACATAACTGTACAGCCCCTTTGGACGTCTTCTCGATTTGAAAGGCGCTATCTAAATGTAAGTTTTGTCTGATTGATTGACTGGTGGTGCTATTTCCTTGCATTTGAAATAGCGCCTTATCACGTCTTGGAGACGTCTCTAAGTGCTCCACGGAATATACTGTGAAGTGAATTGATTGCATATTTTTGTTCGGAATCTGCAACCCATTGTTATTTGTAATGGGGGTGGGAGCCGGGGGTGGGGGTGGCTGGCCAGGGCTCGTAAATTGGGAAGGAATCCGATTTGGGGGGGGGATTAAACATGCCGTGAACGGCCACCGATACCCTTGTCCAATGTGACTTTGTGTCTGTCTCCTTTCAGATCGCCTGAAATACGAGTCTAAAAAATCAAAGTCGAGTAACAGTGGGAGCGAGTCTTTGCCCTGCGCTGACAGCAGTGTTCCCCCAGGTAAAGACAGACCAGGCTTCTCCTCTCCCCCCCCGTCCCTCATCTCCCTCCCCCCACCCCCACCACCGCTTCCCCACCCCATTTATTGGGTACATTGTGTGCTGTTGTTACCAGGAGTAATTTACCGCTGTTCAGACTAATGAAGGCCACTGTCCTGCTCATAATTGATCACTTTTCTTCCTTCGGTAGAACTTACAGCGTTGCAAAGCAATTGCGTGGTACTCGCCCTGCCCGGGAAATTAACCCAGGTCCTCTCACTTGTGAGACGAGTGCTCTTAAGCTACAATACTGCAGGACTCCAGTGATGTATTGGAAGTGGTGGTGGGGAGGGTGGGTGGTGGGGGTGGGGGAAAGAGTGGTAGGAGATGTTAGGGGGGGGGGTGGGGTGGGGGGGCGGGAGGGGGGGTGGAATCAGGCGTCCAGGAAAGTGAGCAAATGGTCCAGAAACCCTAAGGATGATTCTCCTGTTTATTGCAGTGGATTCTGGTGCCGCAGGAGTGGCTGAAGCGAGCGGTGCGGTGTGCGACGACGCGCTGTTTAGAGACAAACTGAAGCACATGGGGAAATGTGAGTCACCTTGTTCATCTGCTGTCTTGTGGCCTTGTGGTTTCCATAATCATGAAACATAGCGCTCGCATTCGATATGGTGCCTCCAATGTCAAAACATCTCCGAAGCGTTTTGCAAGGAATAGCGAAGCACAGATATTTTGCAGGACGGAACGGAGTGGGGGGGGGGGGGGGTCAGGGGACATTCTCTCCATCACACATGCAAGGAGATTCCTGATATCTCAACACTCCAAGAGAAAAGGGCTCAGGGGCTAATTACCAGGAGTGGTGAGTTAGGCATGTGTATACATATTTCAATAGATGTAGCCGGGACATTGACAGCACAATGACCTAAGTGGTAGTGACAAGTTAGGCCAGGGTCGAGTTATCAGGCACTACTGTATCTGTTTAATTGCATTCTCCTGTCTCCCCCTCCCCAACCCCAAAGGCACACAAACACCCTGACCTACCCTCTCATGTTAGCGAGGAATCTACAGCGCCTAGGAATTCCTCTTGCTGTGAAAGGCACTACCTGTATTTAATTCCAATTGTTTATTATTGTTGTGTGTTTGTTGGCAATTGTGACTGCCAATTTCTGCACAGCAGTGCCCCACAAACGGCATGACGTGAAAAACCTATTTATGTATTTCTAGCACCTTGGGACGTCCTCCTGACGTGAAAGGCGCCACAGAAGTGTAATTTTATTGTTATTGTTGGCCAGCACACAAGGAGAAACTTTTCATTTTTCATGCATTCCAGTCGGATCCTTATCTACTTGTTGCTTTTCAACAAGTAGATTAGGTTTTTCAGGTCTCAGTCTAGGTTGACCCACCAATCTTTGGTGACCCAGCTTTCAGCTATTACTCCGCTAACCTCTGAAGCTCCCTCCCTCTATCTGCGCCCATGTTTTACACATGTCTGTCTTTTAATCCCATTTTAAAACCTACCATTTCAACCATGACATTGTAAAGTGCCCCTGAGATGTTAACGCACGTGAAAGGCGCTGTGTAAGTAATATTCTGTTGTTGTTGTTGTTGAGAGGACTAACGGACGGCTTTCTGTTCCAGCGACACGCAAGAAGCTTTTTGAATTGGCCAGGGCCTTCTCTGAGAAAACAAAGATGAGGAAGTTGAAGCGAAAGCACTCCTTAAAACATCACACGTATCCTTTAAACAGCAGTGGCGTGCAACACTGAGACCCAAGTATTACTGCTCTGTACAGAACAACTCAGGGTGGTGTGATGAGGACCTTCTTACTCTAAGCTCAAGCTTGCCGGTTTCTGATTTTTAAAAAAAGATTAATTGACATCTTTCCTAATTTTTATCCTAATTGAGGAGAAATGAATTCCCCGTTGTTAAAACGTGCTACTCTTCCATTTTGTGCTTCAAGAGATTTCCTTGACCCTGGGTTGCTTTTACAGTCTCGGGACAGCAGCTTCTACAGCAAACCTTCTAGACGATGTAGAAGGGAATTCTTGCGGTAAGGCAGATCATTGAGGCGCTGGTTAGACTCACAAAGAAAACTGGCGTAACATTCTACACAACCACAACAACAACTTGCATTTATACAGCGCCCTTCACCCGAGGCAGCATCTCATTGCACCAAAGCTCATAGCCCATCCCTCCTGTATCTCCTCACAGCCCATCCATCCTGTATCTCCTCTGTTGGAGGTTGGGCCGACAGAAGCCGATCTAACTGATTCAGGTCCCCTCCAGTCCACAATTGGCGGCCAAGCTTTCAGCCATCAAGCCTTGAATCTCTGGAACTCTCTGCCTCAACACCCCCACGCCCATCTTGCTCCCTATTTGCTCATCTTCAAATCACACCTAAAGACTTTCCTCATTGTCCGTGTCTCCAGTTGCCTCCCGCCCCTTTCTGCCACCACATCAAACTGTTAAGTACTCCCTGGCATAGGTGTCACAAAATATCTGCAGTACAGTCCTCATTGACTATTAAAAGCACAGCAAATACAGGAGCGTTTCGTCATATAGCCGGAGCTTTCATTATATATAATCCTTACATTTGATACAGACCCTTTCACATCAGGAAAGCACAACAGAATATACAGTAAAGTATTTTCGTAGGCAAACTCAGCAGCCAATTTACCCCAGAGCAAAGTCCCACAAGCATCCAAGAATCGAATCACTAATTTTATCTGGATTGTTGGCCAGGACACCGGGAGAGAAACCGCCTTTACTCTTTCAAATAGTGCCATGGAATCCTTAAAGCCCGGCTGAAAACAACAAGAACAACAAGAAAATTGCACTTATATAGCGCCTTTCATGTCGGGAGGACATCCCAAAGCGCTGAACAGTCCAGTCGGGACCCGAGCTGGTGGGGGAGGATTGGGGTAGGGGGAAGGGGAAGGAGAGTGGGAGAGGGGGAAGAGTTAGTGGGGCAGCCGAAGGCGCGGTCAAAGAGGAAAAGGCTCAACGAGGACCTCGGTTTGACTTCTCATCCGAAGAGGTTCTTGCGCCTCACACAAAGTGTCCGTGTCCCTCGTTAGCATTTAATTTGGGCCGTTAATGTTGTTTTCTGTAATTTTAGTAAAGTCCAAACCAGTCACAATCTATCCATTGTCTCTCAGCTGTGTTGAGTTGGATCCAAGTAGAGTGAGGAGTGATGTGTGAGATGAGGCCCTCGCTGATCGCTGCCTCGAATCCAGCACGTGTCAGCACTGTGAATCCTGACAAGTGCTTTGAGACCGTCCTCCCGACTCGAAAGATGCCGCTGTCAAATGCAAGGATTTTGTTTTTAATGTGCGTACGTCAGCGTTTAGTTCAGTTATGCTAAACTCCTCTTAACTTTGTTGCAGATGAAGATCTCCAGTTCAGAAAGCAGCCCCTGCAGGAGAAAGATGAGGAATATAAGGACAGCAAATCATGGTGAGCTTCGATTAAGACAGTCGCTCCTATAGTTCTAGGCCGCTCTGTTGAGTTGCTGAATAGATCCCTGATCTGTGCTGAACGAGCTCACCATAGCCAGACAAGCAATGCAAATTCAGGCTAGGAATTCAGCTAAGATTCATTGATCTTGATTATCAATGACGCTTCTTCGTCTCTTTCCCCTTCTCATTCTTCTTTCCTCTCCTCCCAACTCTTTCTCCCCTCCTCCCAACTCTTTCTCCCTTCCTCCCAACTCTTTCTCCCCTACCCTCTCCTTGTTAATCTCCCCACAATCCGTTGGAGATGTCCTCATGTGGATGTCAGATGAGGACAGGATCGGGTTTGATCATGATGATGAGTGGTCTAAGGCGAAGCTGGGTGTCAGCCATCTGCCTGCAAGATGTTATGTAAATGTGCAGCACCTTGCTTCAGAGCATTAGAGTTTAGGAGGTTGAGCGGTGAGTTTACAGTCGTGTTTGATATGTTGGGTGGTGTAGAGAATTGACAAGATCGATTAGGGGTGGACTCTTCATTTGGATCTAGAACAAGGTGACGCCGTGTTAACATTAGAGCTAGGCTGCCGTCATCACCCTACTTGTGTTGTGTGTTTCCCTCAGATCCTAATGCCTTTTGCCCCGGGAAGGATTGGGAAGTTAAGGGACTCGGTGGAAGGACTATCACTCTTCACAGATGAAGAAGAAGACAGTTAACATACATCGCTTCTCTTCATCTGCTTTCTTATTATCTTTTTTGTTTCAATCTTGGAACAAGGCACAGCTGAATTGAATTGGGGGGCTGGGCTGGGCTGGGGGTCATGGAGGGAGGGAGAAAGGAATGTTAAACATCCAGCTGTGTCTGCTATTGGAAGTCAAAGAGTTTTCGCGCCTTCTTTAATCCCTCGTGCAATTAAAACACTGGCTGTCCTTCTCAGATCCCCCCCTCCCCCCCCACCCTCCCTCACCTTCTCCCTCTTCCACGCCCCTAACCCTGACTCGTAACGGTAAATTAAACCCGACTACTCTCGAATCTGGTTCATACAACACTTTTTAAGCAGTAACCTCGCACTGCGATGGTCAAGAGGGGCCTATCGAAGGTGATGAAATGTATCCTGTTTTGAGTGACGTCCAATGGAAGTGTAATGCGTAAGCTCGTCAGTATTCACTGTCAAATGACACCCCTGTCGGCTGCCGTGTGCCTAACGATGTCTGTATTCACAGGCTGTGTCAGCGGGCCAAACATATCCCGTAAATCGTGTAAATTGTCGCTGTTGTAATTACTGGGTCAGTTTTTCTGTTCCCTTTTTCTATTTTTTACTTTTCAACGAAACAATAGATTGTAGGGCAACAGAACGCACTGAAGTCAAAGGGATTTTGTTGAGCGTTGGTAAAACCTCGTAGTTCTCAGCCAGCACAGTTGCATCTCCCAAGTTCAATCCCCCCCCAAAAAACATCGGCAACTCGACGACCAGAGGTCCTTGGCTGCTGCCAACTTTGGCCAAGTTCAAGTTTGATCTGTGGAGCTTGGTCAACAATGCGTGGCACCTGGTATTGTAGAAACATGCAGTAAAGAGAGTGACTTCTGCAAACGTGTGAGGGAGTTTAGACATATCCAGTAAAACGCTTTGAACACTTTGTTTATAAATCCTTCTGATAGAGCCAACGACGGTGACTCGGGAACTAGCAGGTCTTGTGTGGCAAATCCAAGCGCTACCTTGGCCCCAAATGTCGTTTGTTTGTTTATTTGTTTGATTGTTGTATTCATTTTGTTGGTAGTAATCCTGACTGTATTCTGTCCCATTTCCTATCGGGTTGACAGCCAGGGAGGGGGAAAAGTGATCTCAATCAAACCCAGCCGTGGCGCTCATGCACTCAGCACTGGCGGAGCAGACAGGGACAAAGGGAGTAAGCCGTGTAAAGTATTGCGTCCCTCCTGGCGCCTAGAGGCAAGAGAGAATTGGGAGAGGCTTGACAGTCAGCTAAGGATGATGTGTTGACTGGGGAGATCACAGAGAGAGGGAGAGGGAAAAGTGAAACAAGACTGGAAAAAAAGGCCTGTGTCAGTGAGGGTAGTGACACCTCGCGAGGAACATATTTGTTTCCCAATGTGTATCTTCTTGCAAGGTGATAAACCTACACAAATATGGCAAGGATTGAGGACAGAACCGAGAACGAGAGATGGGACATCTGTGTGTCCACACCCTCGCCTGGTGTGTTTTTGTAGCACAAGATCCATTCACATTCCTACTTTCAGAAGAACGATTACACAAAATTGTCATTTCTGCCTATGAAATCTTACTGACAAAAGGGTCTTTTTTTCATTCATTCGCTTACAAAATACACAGTCACTTGATGGTGTATCCTGTGAAGTGCTTTGAGACACCCTCTCGATGTGAAAGGTGCTGTATAAAATGCAAATATTATTATTCTTGATCAGGAAGTTCTTAAAAACAAACCAACTTCCAAACAAAGACCAAATCGTAACTCATTTACGCAATTCTGTGCAAACTTGCATTTCAAGACAAGATGGTCTCACAGGCTAAGTCTAGGTGAAATTTGTGGCCTCTGATGTGATAGCATTTTCATGCCTTTTCTCTCCGTTCCTCCCTCTCTCTCCACCGCCCTCCCACCCCAATCTATTACTGGATTAATCTTTTTAATGGATATATCACATGAAAGACTTGGAAAAGTATCGCTTCGGAATATTTGGGTCAGAAAATTTCAGGCATTCATGTATCATTCATTAATATTTCAGATCAAAGCCCATTATTTTCAATGGGATTTTTAATTCTATGAAGTGTAGTATTTGAGCCTTGAGTTGTTTTATATCGTAGGTTAGAAGGGAGGCACATGCTGAGTGTAAAGGGTGGGTTTTAAATATGTTGCGTGGAAAGGATTTGAGCTATAGGAAAGCTTATACACATCTGGAACATTTCGTAGTCCATTCCTCCTCCATTTTGTTGCGTTTGGATTTAGAAGGATGTGGTAATTCATTCAGATCTTTTGTTCTTTCCTGCCCCCAATCCCTTTCAAATCATCACTCTGTAACCTTGTGAATTAAATGCGCTACATTCCGACACAGTGCCCCTTTACTGATTTTTAATGAATTGCTGTGTGCATTATTCTTAGACCATTGCAAGCGTCAGTCGGTTGGCCTGTGACCTCTGCAGTGTCCAGTTGATCAGTCGATTTAATAAAAAAAAACTTCTGTCAATTACAATTTGCGATCATTCTCCCCCAACCACCCACTCCCCGAGTCCGATTGGTTGTGGGGGAAACACTGTACGTCATCCTACGTTTTGAAGTGAATAATGTTCAACGTGTGTAAACTGTAACCTGTATTTGTGTATGACGTGTGGGTGTACGTGTGTGCCTGTGCGTTAAAATCACAGACTGCTGTACATCACAGAGTTTCTATGGATTGTGTGTAGGGTTATCCTAAGTTGGATACGTTGACGTAAGCCTGTGTATATATAGCCTTGTGCTATTAAAAGAGGCATTGATTGAAGCCTGTATCTCAGTTTGATGCTACCTTGGAGGTATTGTGTTAAGCCTATATATAGGCGTGGAATAACAGATGCCTTGGTGTATGTGACAGGGCACTAATGTAACCTTGGACGTGCTGAGGAAATCATAAACCCAGCTCAGGGCTGGTTGGTTATGCTTCGGCTTTGCAACCACAAAGTGAAGCTGCTATTTTATGTGCTTGATGGGGTCTTTTGCCATGGGTGACTTGGGTGAGGTGAAACGGCCACAATGTATTGCAGTCCTGTGATGGGTAAGCCACCAAATAACCTCGACCCCACATATATTAAATGTACAGCCCCTTTGGGGCGTGTTGTATTCTCTATATACCTGAGTGCAGGTCCGTGTTATTTTGTTATTCAGTCCAATATTTTGACGTGCCATCTTCAAGCGATTGAGTTTACTTTTGAGCGCAAGTCCACGCCATGTCCATGTCCGTTGCGTACAAACCAGTTAGCAAACCCCTGCTCTCCTTGGAGGCATTGCACCTAAACGTGCGATTGTGAGACCTGGAGGGCAGTGTGTTCAGATCCCTGTGTGTGTGCCCCCTGGATTAGTGTACTCACTACCTGTGTGCAGGTGAGAGCCAGGGCAGTGCACACAAGCCTGCACATAGATAGGGCCGCTATCCCAGTGGTTAGTTCAGTCAGTAAATGGTGGAAATGTGCACAAATCTGTGTTCTCTTGTGCAGAAGTTACAGAATAGAGGAAGAAGTGCAGAATAGAGGGAAGTGGTCAGTGAAGGACTCCTGATCAACACAGATACATGACAGGTCACACAGTTAATGGCAATTTCTCCTTAATGGACTTCTTTCCTCTGAACCACAACGTAACCCAAGTTTTTTTTTCATTTAATGTTAAGGTTAAACATCCTGCCAATATCATGTTCCTACGGTTCATTGAGTTATTGCGATCCCTTTCCAAGTAAGGCCTAAATATTACATATATTAAATATATTGTTGAGCAGGTTGCAAACAACGATGGACTTGTTTTTTTTACCCCCAATGAAAAGTATTATCTTCAAATACATGAATTTCAGTTCAGTCAGTGGGCTGAGAGTTGGCTGAACAGTATTTTAGTGACAAAATGCATCTTGAATTTGTGTATAGGTTTTTTTTTAAATGATGAGGAAGTGTAGACGAGGGAAAAGGAAACTTGATGGATATATATGCGTGTTGCTCCTACATAAGTGTACAAAGAAGTATGTGAGATATATTAAAAAAAAGTTTTAAAGCAATTCAGTTTGTGCTGTTGGTATCCTAAGGTATATTTCCATATCTGATTTTTTTTTCTTAATAAACAATGATGTTTGTTTGCTAATAGTGATTGATCTTGAATTATAATAAACTTACGTTGTACTCTCGCCATGTTTTTTTTCAATCAACACAACTTGACACGCAAGGTGTTAACATGCGCTGAGTACAAAAGGCTCCATCTCGGGGGTGGGGAGGGGAGGGCACACTTTGTGTCAGAGCTGCAGTCCTGCGAACAAGGTATTCCAAGCATTCTCTACGCTACCCTTTGTGGAGGGCGCTCCTGTAGCTCGCTGGTTACAGCACTTGTCTTACAAGCGTGAGACCTGTGCTCGAATCCAGGCAGATCTGGGCGAGTCCTTGGGCAAGTTTCGTTACTCCACACGCCAAAAAAACCCATAATAATAAAAAATTGGTCATTTCAATCCACGACTGCTTGTGGGACGCTGCTGTGCGCAATCGGTTGCTGCGTTTCGCCCACAAATATGCAGTCAATTCACTTTACAGTGTATTCTGTGAAGCGCTTTGAGACATTGATAAGATATGAAAAGCGCTTTCAAATGCAAGGATTATTATTTTTATTATATAATTGCAAGTTGTTGTTGAGGTCTGTTTGCCTGGTGAATGTTAAAGATTCCACGTCGCCCGAATCAACAGTTTATGGGTTCAAGTGCCACGTCAGGACTCGGAATCATACTGTCCAAGCTGACATACCAGTGCAGTGCTGGGGAGCGTGTTGCATTGTCGGAGGTGCCGTCCTTCGGGTGAGAAGTTAAACCAAGGTCCCTCCAGCCTGTTCAGGTGGGTGTTAAAGATCCCATTGCATTTTTCGAAAAGAGAATCGAGTTTCTCTTCATGTGTCCTGACCAACTAATCGCCCTAAATAAAATGGTCACTTACTCCGTGGCTGTTTGTGGGAGGGACATTGCTGTGCGCAAACCGACTGCTGCGTTTGGCCCACAAAATATACAGTCAAATCTACTTTAAAGTATATCTTGTGAAGTGCTTTGAGACATTGTGATGACATAAGAAGACGCTACATCAAGTGCAAATATTACTATCTATGCTTAGTCACTGAATCACTGACTGGTGGAAATAATTCCTCCCTGTTTACCTGGGTCGACAGCCTGTTCTGTTGTGAAAGCTCGGGCCTGGAAAGAAGGAAGGTGTTCAAATGCACCACAAGGGATGATAGCAAGCTCATGTCTGCCTGCCCAGCTTGATCGGGCTGACATCCACTCACTGAGTGGCACAGGATTAATGTCAATCATATTAATATGGGGGTGAGGGGAGGAGTTTTAAAAAATCTTATGACTGCAATGACCTTGAACAACATAAATTATTGAAGGCGCAATAAATTTCTTCCCAAAATGTTACTATCTAAACCGATTCCTACCTTCATCTTTCAAGAATAATACTATTGAGGCTCATTAGTGTCTGATTGGACCAGATGTGTGATGAGCAAACTCATTACTTTGTTGTTTGGACATTCAAAGCAAAAACTACTGGAGACAGCCCTGTAATTAGTATTCATCCCACAGTGTCCAGGTTTTAAACAGACAACACAATCTCTCTTAACCGAATGCTAGCGTGTAATGTTTTACTGTCTCACATAAAAGCAAGCAAACACTGAAAGTGCGTTGTTAGGAGTTATATATGTACAATGTATGTGTGTAAACCATGTGCTTTAGTCGGTATATTAATTTTACACTGAGCAGATTGGTTAGAATCATGCTTTGCATTTCAATAAGGACCATTGTTTAATATTTTTCGCAAGCCTTTTTAGTTTTGTGTTTTTTTTTGTCTTCCTGCCAGCCTGGCTCAGTTAGTAGCATTCCTGCCTATGGCCAGAAGGTTGTGGGTTCAAGCTCCGCATTGAGACTTTGAGCTCACACGCTTGCTCTGTGGGAAACTGCCTTTCGTGTTGGCCTACAAAATCTCTGTGAAAGACTTTGAGATGCTTTATCGCGTTATCTTTTAAGGCATCCCAAGCCCCTTGGAACGTCCTCCCGACGTGAAGAAAGGAGCTCTATAAATGTAATTTTGTTGTTGTCGTATAAAATGCATTTGCATTCACCTACAAAACGCACAGCCACTGTGCCTTGCAGTATATCCTGTGAAGAGCCTGAAGCCACCCTCTTCACTTTCAATCGCAGAACTTCCTCTCCCCAGGATGCCCACAAATAACATTTATTTGTCATCCAGTTCACTTGTAGCCCTGAACCTCGGTCTTCAGAGAAAGTGACTCAGAAGGGACCTCACAGAGGGGCATGAAATTGAAAGTAAACCCAGAACAATACTTTAACATGTAGACAGCAGAACAAGAGGTTATTGAGTTGAAAATACAACTCTTTAGAGTTGTAAAGAGCAATTTTAAGACAGATATCAGGAAGCTTTTCTTTAATCATTAACTAGGACAATTTTTTTTCATAGATGCCCCTGGATTTGGTTTATAAAATATGGTTACCATATTGACCAAAGGGCCTTCTGCATCCAGACCTATCTCGTGAACATTCCCTCTGCCATCTCTTTAATAATAATAATCCTTGCATTTGATATAGCGCTGCATCATGCCTTCGAGACGTCTCAAAGCGCTTCACAGAATATACTGTAAAATGAATAATTGACTGTATATTTTGTCTCACTCTCCCTCAACCCCACTGTTCAATCTCTCTCCCTCAACCCTACTATTCTCTCGGTTTCCTTCAAACCCACTGTTCTCTCGCTCTCCCTCAGCAACAACTTGGATTTATATCCACACCAGACGGAGTCTCAGAGTGCTTCACAATAATAGATCCCATTGCCGAGCCAGGGGGAAAGGGGACAAGGTGACCAAAAACGCGGTCAAAAATAAAAGTCTTCAGCCGTGCCCTGAAAATAGGAAAGGAGGGGCGAGGTGAATGGAGTGAGGAAGGAAGTTCCAGAGCTTCGGGGCGTAGTGGCCAAAGGCACGGCCGCCGACGGTGGAGCGGAGGATTCGGGGGAGAAGGAGGAGGCCAGATCGGGTACAGCGAAGGCAACGGGTGCTGTTGTGAGGAGAGAGGAGGTCAGAGAGGTAGGGGGTGGGGGGGTGAAGAGGAGTGGAGGGATTTGAAAACAAGAGTGAGGATCTTGAAATCGATTCCCTCCGGTACAGAGAGCCAGTGAAGCCTGGCAAGGGGTAAATCAGGGAGGGGTAAATTGGTTCAGGTGAGAATAGGGGCGGTGGAATTTTGGATAACCTTGATTTTATGACTGGTGGTGGTGGTGGGGGGGGGGGAGGGGAGGGGTTCGGGGGAGACCGGCGAGGAGGGCATTGGTATAGTCCAGCCGAGAGGTGACAAAGGCATGGACCAACCAAGGGTTTGGAACCCCACTTCACCACCACCCCCCCACACACCCACCACCTCAGCCCTCACTCCTTTTGCACCCACATAGTTGGAGGCTGCAGTTCCAGAACAGTTGCTCCTCCTGCCTAGGGGGTGATAGTGGCGCCCGGTGAGGGTGGTGGGGGTGAGAGGAGGAGGGGAGCGGTGTGTCGGGGGCTACTCTTGCCGGCCGCGGGGGGGGGCTGTTGTTGTTACTCCGGGTGACGGTGACAGCGACAACAACAACAGTTCCGGCGACAGGCCCTCGCGTCAGCCAGAGCCGCCATTTTATTTTGAAAGCGGGAGAGAGAGAGGTTTGTGTTCCCGAGATTTGGGGCGAGGAAAGGAGTGAGAGGGAAGGGGGAAGGAGGGAGAGAGAAACAGAGGTGGGGAGAAGGAGGGAGATAGACAGAGCGTGTGAGAGAGAGGGAGGGAGGGAGGGAGCCGGGGAAGCAGCCGAGGCCCGGGAGAAGCCTCGGTATAAAGTGCCGGTTCATTGCTGGGGGGGTTAGAGGCCTGAGAGACTGAACCCTGGGTGGGTTGGGGGGAATACACTCTGCATGTGTGTGTGGTGGGGGGGGGAGGGGGAGAAAAAACTTTAAAAAAAATTAAATCTACAAAATATCCCCCCCCCCCCCCCACACACACACTTTTTATAAAGCACTCATTTAAATTGGTCACTTAGCTGCTTATTACCTACACTGTATATATATATATATTATGCATGTGTGTATCAGTATACAGTACTCTCTATATAAAGGAGTGACCAAAAAGGTCTGATCACTACCCTATTGTCTAACTCCACCCCCCCCCCCACACATATAATAATAATAATCCTTGCATTTGATATAACACCTTCGTCTTCGAGACGTCTCAAAGCGTTTCATTTCTTTTAAGACTTATTAGACATTGTGATGGTATATCGTTTCGATCACCCTGCGTGTGGGTGTATATATATATATATAAATGTATATATATATGTATAGATATCTATATATATATAGATCCTCTATATACAGTATATATATATAGGTAGAGGATAAGTGGTAACTAATCCTACGAGCTCAATGTTCTAAAGTGGTTTGAACCTAATTTTTGGATTGCAGTGGGCGCCAGTTGGCAATAGATGTATTGTTCAAGTGGATGTTCAAAGCAATTTTTTTGCCTTAAGGTTTCAAAACTTTAGCCTGCCGAGTTCTACAGTTTCTACACTCTACTGGTGGACAGTCAGTCGTATTGGATCACCAATTTGTGAGAATAATTGTCCATGGATTTGGGTCAGTACTTGTTCTCATGCAATATTTCTCGTCCAATACAATGCTTGACGTAAAAGTAATGCCAATGGGAGAGTGGAATTAGTTAAGGTACCTTATGTGGAGCATCAATACAGTACAGAGTTTAATACCTTGTATATGCAAGCACAAATTTTAATTTTTTTTAATAAAAAGGAAAATGGGTTTGTTTTAATGATTTATCTGACCGTCCGATCAAGTTAAGCGGATTGGAGTAGTTACTGAGCCTGGCAGATTGAGGGCATGGTTCGTAAGCTGCAATTGAAATTCGGTTGCATTCTCTTCTCTTCAGGGTCCTGGGTTTGTTGTGAGAAAGTAGCCGTTCTTCATGGCGGCTTTCTCTTGGCCGAGAGGCAAAGCCAACCGAAAACTCTTTCTGAAATGCAGAAGTCTGACTGGGCTGCTTTTGGGCAACCTATCCTTGACGCCGTGCGTGAGGTCTGCAATGGGGAGGCCGGTGCCACACGGGGACTTTCAGAATCAAAGCTGTGGGAGAAGAAAGTGATTGCCTTTCTGTGGGCAAAATTATTCAACTCAAATGTGAGCGCAAAGGGAACACCAGAGTTCGATGCTGAGAGTGACAGGAGATGGAAGGAAGACCGCTTCTTCTCAGTGGAAAGTATGATTCCCAGTTTGAATCACACCCTCCTGTTTGAGCTGGTGAAGGCACTCAAGGCGTCCGAGACCTTCGTTGAGCTGCTTTCAGTGTTGCCAGCGGACACAAAGTATTTGGAGCTGAGCCGCCTCGTGGAGCACGTTCTCGATTGCACCTCCGACCAAGACGTGGCGTTCTTCTTAGACATCTGGTGGGAGCTGATGAAACACGATGAAGGACAAAGGGACGAAATTGTTCAAGTGTTTGGATCCGAGATTGCCAAATACCTGGCGCGTGCATCTGACGAATGTTACCATTCCTCAAAGAGAATCAAACTAGATCCCGACATTTCCCACAGCTCCTCCGAGAGCTCTCCTGGGGTGTTGTGCGATCTGTCCGTTCCTTCTCTCTTTTTGAATGGACTGAAGAGAATGAAACCTTATGTAGCACCTTCTATTCTTAAATGTTTGGCTATAGCAAAGCTGTCAGATACACTATGTAATTCGGTGCTTTACGATAACAGAGTTGAATTGCCTGCTGAGGCTTATTTGCAGAAACTCGCCAAACTGCTTGTGTTGGGGGATCCAGCCATCCCAAAGTGCCCAGTTACCGAAAGTTTTATCGGGCGAGTAATGGAGGCGGAAAAAGAGTTGAGAGCCTTTTACAAAGTATCTGAATTCAAGCTGCCCCGCGATTTGCTGGCGTGTGGACTCGAAACTCTCGCCGGCCTCTTCTATTCCTGGTCGATTGAAGTTCAAAGCGAGCTCGAGAAAGAGAGCGACATTCAGCAATGCGGCCTTGACCTTTATAGAACAGTAGAAAGTTTGACTCGGCTAAGTGAAACCTTTCAGAGGCTTCAAGGTTCTGAGACCGTGTCGGAAGGTGAAAAGAAGACTTGGTCAGAGCTGCAGCAATCATTAACAGGTTTCGTGCAAAGGGTTAGCTCCTTTGTGCTATTAGACGATGCCGCCAGACATCAGATTGAGTTTCCTCTTGCCATGACCACAATTGAGGGGAGAATGGAAAGATACATGGAAATATGTGAAATATTTGCTTCCAGTGCCAGTTGGGCTCATTGTGAGGATGGCTGGCTGAATTGCCTGGAGAGAAACAGTGATGTATTTCAGAACACGGGTCTGGTGTTGAGTTTAGTCTCTGTCCTGATGGTGAAATCCTGCCACGTTGCTTATCCAGCGAAGGCGCCAAAAAACAGATTGAAAAACGTGATTTTGGGTTGTTTCTCTGCGCTTTCGATCTCCGATAAGAATAACGTGATCTCGGGAGTGCTCTCCTCCTATGGCAGTCGGGGACTTTGCAAAGAGGAAGGAGACGTTAAGGACGGGTTCCAAAAAGAGCTGAACATGGCATTTAACTGCATCACACAGAGCGAGGCTGTCAATAGCATCGATAAAGCCGTAACTGCCATTGCTAGAGTTGCTCTTGTGAACCCAGAGGCCACCTTGGAAAAGGCTTGCCATTTGGCCATAGTGAACCTTGGTGCCCATAAACTGCTTGGCCAGATCCTGAAGAAGCTGCCGGCTTTATCATTTGTGGACAATCTTCTTTCCCCACAGCCAAATATTTTAGCCAAGTGCCTACTGGAAGCTGCTTGGGGCAATCTTAACACCCCAAAGGAGGAAAATCAATTTCTTGAGTTCCTGACCTCTCTGATGGAGCCAGGAGAAGTTCTGGGTGATCAAACGTCAACAGTCCCTCTTCTTCAACCATCAGAAGCCATCAAGATATTTGTCCTTCCTCATCTGATGGAAAAATATTTCAACGTAGACTTGGCTCTCAAAGTTCTCAACCGAGCCTTACATATCCCAGTGACAGACGATGGGGCCAAGGAGCACTGGATCGTGACCTGTTGCCCATTCCCACTCATATTTGCTCTTTCTCAGCTCCTGGACAGCTGTATCTTGTGCTGGGAGGCGGAGGAGGACGACAGTAAGGCTTCCAATTGTATCTCCATAGAAACCAAAGGCTTGCTCGTCGAGGCGATAGAATGTGTGTGTGACGCAGTCGGGCAAGTTGTCTCAGTGTGCCCGGAGTCGTGGTCCACGTCAATCTGTTGGTTATATCAAAAGACAGAGCATTTGGACTGGTGTGTGCGTCTCCGTTTGAAGAGCATCTTTGGGAGCCACTTTAAGTACGAGGTGCCCGGCACGCTGTTCGAGGTGTGTGATCTCTCCGACGACGGCTGGTCACCGTTGAACCTCCCACAGTATGGGCCGGGCACTGGGCTCCTGGCCTGGATGGAATGCTGCTGCATCTCCACCTACATGACGGAGCAGATGTTGTCCCACCTCACCGTCAATGCCAGCAACATCGATGAGCTCAACATGTTCAGCAAAGGGTTCCTCGTCGCCTTGATCGAGGTGCTGCCCTGGTGTAGCTCCAGTGAGTGGAAACGCCTCAACCACGTCGTTCGGAGCCTCTTACAGCGGGAACTGCTGCATGTGCCCTACACTCTGGAATACGTCCATCACATGCCACTGCTCAACCTGAGACCCTTTGCCCACCACCTGCAGTTCTCCCAGCTCCTGCTCCGAGCGTTTCAGCTGATCTGCAGTTGCAGCTGCGCAGACTGGCTGCCGACCGCGGGGTGGAAGCACGTGGTGAGGCAGTGTGCGGGCAGCATGTCCGACATCCTAGAGTCGGTCAAGTGCAAGGTGAAGGCGCACGGGGCCCAGAACCACGACGCAAACCAGGAAGCCGTGTTCGTCATCGTGCAGCTGTTCTGCCATCTCCTCCACATCATGGTCATGACCCCCAGCGGGACCTCCGATTCTCTCTACTTTGTGTCCTTGGAACTGCTCTCTCAGTATGAAACCCTGGCCTTGGCCGGCACCTCGACCAACGGGTTGCTCAACAAAGTGAACGAGAAGCACTTCCTGCAGACCATCGCAGAGAATCTGCCCGACAAGGAGCAGCGTTCCACACTGCTGCAGAAAATCAGCAAGCTCTGACGGGATGTCCCAAAAAACTTCCGGAGCTACTTTGAGACACCAAAGTTTGACATTGGCCGGATTGCACCGAGAGACATTATTTCCAAAGGTGTCTCTCGAGTCCTCTGTGATGTCCTCACGTGTGGTACTTCTGCCATGCAGGAGTCTGCGGCAATTAATCAAGTGAATAGAGTAACGGAGCAAAGAGAGACACTCAAAACAATGTTCTGTCCTTGAACTTTAAAAGCCCAGACAGGGAGAAATTTGACCCAGATAGAACAAACTGATCAAACTTCACCATAGCGTTCAGTGATTCAATGATTGAACTCTGCAACATGCCAATGAAGTAAGAAAACAAACATTCCAAAGTGCTATTTGTTGTTTTGAGCCTTATATTTGCTATAAAAATGAAATAAATCATTTGATGTATCTAACTGTTCATTCACCTTTATGTTTGATCAAAGTGTTGTCCATCCATTGTGTATGAAAACGCATTACCATGCTTTTTAAGAGTCTCCAAACCAAATTACAAACTCATCATTTCCATTTACCATTCGTATTTGGAGTGCGCCTGCTGTCCCCAGAGGGATGCACTCCGCTTGTCTAATGTCATAGAGTTTGTTTATGGGCTTGGCAAGGAGAACAGGAGAGGCAAAATGTTCATTAGGATTAAGACTGGTTACAGAGCCCAGTCATGTGGGAAATTATGTTTGGGAATAAGCTATGACTGAGGACAGAATTGCTCAACAAACTCCGAGGAGGTGATTGTGAAAGTGAGGATGATTAACCACTAGGAGGCATTCTGAAACCATATCATCATTAGTACCGGAGTGTTTGTTTTTAACATAAAATAGTAAAGCATCCGCCTTAGAACACTCGCCGCCTCGCAAGCAAGACGATCAGGGTTCAGATCCAGGGCAGAGCGAAACCTTAAGCAAGTTTCTTTAATCCACACGCTTCTGTTTTTCTAGAAGACTAGAAGACTTGAAAAGCTCTATATCAAATGCAAGGATTATTATTATTACCTAGTAAGTAGGAACCCGGTTGTTAGTCAATTGCAGGATAGGTTTTACTGGGGTAAAAAGTCGATTGCAGTCACTCGGAAGCCCTCTAGAAGCCACCTTAATAAGGAATTGGACACATTTACATATTCTGACAGAATAATGTGCTTCACCCCTGCCTTCAGAACCCTCATCCAGTGCCTTGGGACGTCCTCCTGATGTGAAAGGCGCTATACAAGTGTAATTTTGTCGTTGTGGTTGTTAAGACTTAAAATGTACAGTCAAATGACTTTACAGTATATTTTCAGAAGCGCTAAGAGACATCTAGAAGATATGATAAGATGTGATCAAATGGCAGGATTATTATTATCACTTCAACCGTGCTTTCGGCCATTTTCCCCTTTCCCTTTCTCCTTATGCTCAACCTCAGTTACCAGCTGAGTGAAATGCCTTTGAGACGACTTTTCGATGTGTCACCCTCCTAAACCAACCTTCTTTCCCCTCCACCCCCTCCTGACCCCAATCTCCTGTTTGGGTCCAAATCCCTGATTGTCCAGCGCCTTCGCACATCCTCCCAATGTGAAAGGTCCTGTACAATTGTAACTTGTAAATTGTGTAAAAAAACATAAATTGAGAGATCAAGGCAGTTGCAATATTAAGATTAACATTTGCGGATGTGTCTTTGTGGAGTCCTGTAGCTCAGTGGTTAGAGCCCTCACCTTACCTGTGTGAGACCTATGTTTGAATCAAGGTCAAGGCGAAACTTTGGGCAAGTTTCCTAACTCCACACACCTAATAATCCTCCCAAAAAATCCACAATAATAAAATTGGTAATTTCAATCCATGATTGTTTGTGGGACACTGCTGTGCGCAATTGACTGCCGCATTTGGCCCACAAATATACAGTCAATTCACTACAGTATATTCTGTGAAGCGCCTTGAGACATCTAGAAGTTATTATAACATTTATTTTTATTGTGTAGTGTGTTGCCTTTTGGCTGACCTTGAAAGTTTGATCTGTTCAGTTACTCTGAAGTTTTCTTTTAATCTCCTTTCAGAGATCTGTGTTGATATTCTGTCCTTTGTGTTTCTATAGTTTGGTTCCTGAATTGGAATAGTCTTTCGGGTGTTTTCATAGATTGACTTCCTCATGTATCTCTTTCAAGGTCCTCAACTTCACCTGCAAAACTTGCATATTCGATCATGCTTATGGGAACCGCCTTTTCTTTGCATCTGATGCAGTCACTCGGAAGCCCGTTGAGACATAATCCTAGGTCATAATGCGCAGTGTAAATGTAAGTTGCTGCTGTTGTAACGTACACAATAGGGCTCTTGTAACCTTTGCAGCTGAGGAAATGTAAATGTTTTGAATATGAACCGAGCATTTTCCAGTGTTTTGCATTTGAGGTACTATCTGGAGATCCTCCTCTTCGACTGTGCTTTTGGTCACCCTCCTTCTCTCCCCCCCCCCCCCCCCCCCCCCACCTTTACCATCACCCTACCTGATCCTGATACCCTGATCTCCAGCTTGGGTCGGAAACACTGATTATCCACCGCCTTGGAACATCCTCCCGGCATGAAGGGCACTATACAAATGTAATTTTGCTGTTGTTGTTTTGTATACAAGGCGAGTTAGAGGCAGATTGCTGGCAAAATATACGTTGGCTTGTGGAGGCACAGAAACTCCAGCAACAAGAAAAGCTAGGAGTGAAGTGATATGTGAGGCCGTCAAGCAATGAATGACGCGTGGCTGGATGACGGAAGCAATTTACTAAAGACTGGGTGAGACGTATCCACAGCAAACTTATGAAAACTTGACCGCAGAAGGGTGAGAGCAGAGCGGGTGTGTCAGAGATTCCGGTGACTACACTTAGAGATGACAATTTGATAATCCTGGACTTTTAGGTTTAATTCCAACAAATATGTGTGCCCAGAGGGGAGGACGGGTGATCCACAATACGCTCAAGTATAAAGAGACAACCTTATAAAGCTTTTTTTGGGGGGAACAGGTGAGTGTCTGACACATAGAAACCCGTAGTCAGGCAAAACAGTGCAGAGTTTCATACATTAATGCCAATTATGTATAGAATTCTCTGGAATGGCTGTCACACTCTCGCAGGGTGTGGAGGTGCCATTCCGCTTACCTAATGCCAGAGAGACATAGTGTTGTGGGACTATTAATGATGTCCACTTGAACAGGCAGGTGCGGTTTGGGTTCAACATCTCATCCAAAGGACGGCACCTCCATTGTCCAATGTCAGCCTAGACTTTTGAGTTCAAAGCCCTGAACTGAGGCTTGAACTCATATTGCTGTCTGTCCCCCGCAGTGTTACCGACCAAACCAGGCTAACAACTAATTGTGAGGAAATTTAGATGGACGGTAAAAACACATCCTGCACCTGGAAAGTGCAGGCAAATGAGAGACTTGGGAAAAGGGCAGGGAGCATGTCACAGGTTAGCTGCATCCATGGTGGATTGAAACAGATTGAACACAAAACTAAAATCCATATCTTTATTCAACAAAAGTATAACATTAAACACTCAGGGACGGACATTCACATTGAGTATTGTGAGGTCACATTATACTCTCGAAATCACAATGAGTGACCTGAACGCTACGATTCCGGGGCTTTCAACATTGCACATAACAGTGGCGGGGTTGGTCAAAGGCAGGATTGGGCTGAGGGCTAACTCTACCAATGCACAGCCAATATGCTCCACTATGCTGCCGTTTCCAATGCTTTGCAACTCCCATTGGCTCCTGGTGTCTCAATTTTGCAGGGATGGAACTGGATAAAAAGTAATAATAATACTAACCCTTGCATTTGATGTAGCGCTTTTCACGTCTTCAAGAATTCTCAAAAGCCCTTCACAGGATATACTGTAAAGTGAATTGACTGTATATTTACGGGCTAAATTCTCGTGGGTTGTAAAACACGTGCACAAAAAAAACGCGGTCACTTCTATGGGGTGAGGCACACTTTGCCCCATGAAATATCACATCACAGGTAGGCTGCACGGATTTCAATAAGGGAGTTTAATAAGGGATTGTTGAACGATTTAAAAGGAAATGAGGTTCAACAACAACAGGATTAAACAAATTAAAGTTAAATTAGGACGAGAATGCTAATTCCCTTTGCAAGGCGGTAATTAACAGATGGTGCTAAGAGCTGGCATTTAGTAGGGCTCAGTAAAGGGAGTTAACCAAAACAACATCAAAGTGTATGCTAAGTAAGTTGTTGTACATTGCCCCATAGTGTGTTGCAAATTTTTAGTATTTTTATGTGTCAATTTGCAAACCATCTGTTCTGTTTAGCTCACTATGGAGTCCTACAGCTCAGTGGTTAGAGCACTCGCTTTGCAAGCGAGAGACCTGGGTTCAATTCCAGGCAACGGCAAAACCTTGGGCAAGTTTCCTTACTCCATACGCCTGATAATAATCCCTTGAGACAACAATAATAAATTGATCCTTTCAATCCACGACTGTTTGTGGGACACTGCTGTGCGCAATTGGCTGCCATATTTCACCCACAAATATACAGTCAATTCACGTTATGGTATTTTCTGTGAAGCGCTTTGAGACGTGATAAGACGTGAAAAGCGCTATATCAAATGCAAAGATTATTATTATTATTAATTCCCTAGAACATTGCGGTTACACTTTGCAATGTTTGTTGGCAATGACTGTTATATGTTGTGAGTAAGTAAGATTTACTTGCTCTCAGAATTACCATGGCCAGCCTCAAGAGACATGTGGTAGCTCTTAATGTGAGCTGTAATATATCTTTATCTCTTGGTCTGTTAATAAATACCTGGTTCTGTGCAGAAGGCGATTATTAACATGTGAGTCCTATCATTCCTACACCAGTCCTTTAAAATCATTCATTTTAATGCACTAAATTACAATCTCTGTGTTTCAATCTTCCGAGAAGTTGGATGGGCAGATATTTATTCTTTGCTAGTCCTCTAACCATTTCCCTTTATCCCACTTTTCCGTAACTGTTTGTGGCACACTGCTGTGCGCAATTTGGCTGCTGCGTTTTGCCCACAAATATACAGTCAATTTTCCTAATCTTCATCTGACCCCTCCCCCACAACTCTTGTCCCTACCTAACTGTACAGCGCCTTGGGACGTCCTCTCAACGTGAAAGGCACTATATAAATGTAAGTAATGTAATATATATAAATGTAAGTTTTGATTGATTGATTGATTGATTGATTGACAGTCTTCCTTCCATTCCCATTTAGTGCAATTAAACAAATAACTCAATTGCAGTGTCTGTTGTATTGAGAGCACTGACACCGTTCCATCAATCCAGACCCACAAACTATGCTCCTTAATGCTCTGAGACTCTACCCTCAGTGCTGAATCAATACAAGTTGTTGTTAAAAAGTCAAGTAGATTTTGGCTCCCAAGTCAATAATACCTGTTGTGTGATTACCTCAATATAATGTCCCTTTGTGCGATCTCCATCACCAAATTAGCTAGAACTATACTCCATTTGGGAGGAGAAAAGACCAAGAGGTTGGGTGGAATGATGCTCTAACTTGTGCCTGAAATAATAAGATTTTTCTGACTGCTTTTCTTTTTTTATATATAAAAGGGGTCTTGCTTATGTTTTGTGCTTGTCCTTTCAGCGCTTTGGGACGTCCTCCCGACGTGAAAGGCCCTAATATAAGTGCAATTTTGTTGTTGTTGGTAATCTCAGCCTTGGATACATGGCCGGTAACATATCATTCTCACCTGCAACATATTGTACATTCCATGGCTCTCAGTAACAGGTAGACAGTGAAAACTGCATTTGATTGAAATACAGTATAAGGTTTATGTGTTAAAACCAGTTTTAGCAAAGGCAGACCTGAGGAATCTAGTGGTTACATTCCTTATTTATACAGTAGTGTATTGCAGTACTGTATATGCTTCTCTGAAGTTTGAAGCCTACTTTGAGAGAGGAAGGGGAAAGCAAAGAAAGGTTAGACACTCTATTTAGTGTTCCCTTTCAGTTCATTTAAAACTAGTTAAATATGGCCTGGCCTAGTTTTGTCATTTTAAAATGCCTTGAAAACCAGGTACAGTAAATTAACTTCATAAAAATATACACGCAAAAGTCACAGTGATGCTAGTTAACAGTACAAAATAATTGACAGACTTTCTCGTAACATTGTAGTACCTAAGTTACAAAAGGCCTTTTTTTAAATATAAAAATAAGTCTTATAAAAAGAGTACCTGAGCCTTTGGCCACCCTCCCACACTCCCTTACCCCTCACCCCACTTGATTCCAAAAGCAGCTTGAGCGCAGATTTTGAACTGTCCAGCACGTTTGGACGTCCTTCAACGACGTCCTTCGCGAAGGGCGTTACCTACATCAATGTACTTGTGGTGGGAAATCCGGGGAGAGGAGGGTTTGCGTCTTCAGACCTTCGTTTTGCTCTTCAACACCGCTTTCAAGAGCAGGCAGAACCAGTAAACCTGAGGTGCCATCAGCATGAGGTTTGCCACGGTGCAGTGCCGGGGGATATGGAAAGGCACCCTGTGGGCGGCGATGCCAAACTGCCTGCCAAAGGCCCAGTACATGTACGGGAACAGGAGAATGCGACACGCGAAAAAGGTCACCAAGGCGATGACGCCGTTCACCTTGTACACCCACGTCCTCTGCTGCCCAAACTGTTGAACGTCAAACACAAGAGTACTTTAGCATAATAGTAATACTAATGTAATCATGATAACAAACTGTTTGATATAGCCAGCGCCTTATCAGGTACACGAGGCGCTCTCAAAGCGCTTCACGGAATATACCGTAAAGTGAAATTTGGCTGCATATTGTGTGGGCGAAACGCGGCAGCCAGTTGCGCACGGCAGTGTCCCACAAATGATCGCGGGTTGAGTGACCAAATTATAATTTATTTGTTTTTTTTTGCACGAAAGCAGCAGAACCAGACGAGTTGGGTTCAGCGGCGTTTGCGACAGAGGAATTTGGGAGGGACAGGCATCGAGAAGTTTTTTTTTCTTTACCCAGGTGGCAATTAACAACTGGACAGGGCTAGTCAGCAACTGACCTGATGAAGGATTCTGCCGAAAGACACAAAGGGGGTGCTCAGCTCTGCCATCAGCAGACACCCCAGGAAGAAATCGCCCAGGCCATTCCTGTAAAACTGTAAAGGAAAAATAAAAGTTTCAGTGTTAAAATATGAATTTTATCCTTGCTGAACATACAGGGCCTGTTTTGGGCCCGTCAGTGAGGTGGGATAGCGCACAGGATCAAAGATTTTGTCAGCCTCGATTCAAAGTTAGACTTGTATTATATTTTCAGGATAGTGTCTATGCTCGACCATATCTTCCATGTAATTCTAATGTTCTTTTAATCTGTCCCAATTTAACATAGTCTCTCTTTCGGATGTTGAATGTGGGATGTTGAATACCTGTCGTGTATTTCCAGTTTTTCCTGTGTTTCTACTTTGGGGAAATGTTATTGGAGAACTAATCTAATGTCACAGCCTTGGGAAAGATCTTCTTCCTTTCTCAGGAATAGTAAAACTATTTTTGTAAAACTGGTGAGCGGTACAACCACAGAGACAGGAACCTCAACGTATGTATTTAACAGAGCTGTAAACGGTCAATTCCTGTCCAGAGTCACACACGACTTAGGACCTATTTCTGCAGAACCCACAAGAATTGCAGTCTCACATGAGTGTCTTACACCCAGCATTAGCCAAAGTAAATCAACCTCACGTGTTCAATTTGATGTGTGCGTTGGAGGTACTGCAATGAACAGGGATCGAAACTTGATCCCAAAACAGGCAGAGCCCTTAATGAATGAGTCATCAGTCTCAAGACCTCCCTCTTCGATCGGGCCTTCTGCTGCCCTCCCAACTCTCTCTCTCCCCTCCTAACTCTCCCCACCCCTCCCCCCTACCCTGTCCCTCTCCCCTGCTCTGCTCCCAACCTGACTGTTCAGCGCCCCTTGGGACTCCCGATGTGAAAGGAGCTCTCGAAATGTAATTTTATTGTTGTCCTTGTTGCGCAATTGGCTGTGTTTCACAGAATAGTCAATTCACTTTACATAGTATATTCTGCGAAAGGCTTTGAGACGGCTTGAAGATGTGATAAGACCCTATATCAAATGCAAGGATTATTATGATTATTATTATTATTAAACCACAAAGTTGGCAGGATTAGGTCTCGAAAATGAATCGATAAGATGCAAACATAGTGTTTGAATAGTTCAACATTTTTGATTGATTGTGATCCTTTATCTAAAAGTTGAAATGGTAATCAAGATTGTAACTGCTGAAAAGGAAATGGCGACTTCAATAAGGGAAAAATAAAATAAAAAAAAACGCCGATAGATTTGACTGTGAAGGGGCTGAGTGATCATCTGCAGTCAGTCCATTGCCATGGCTGGTAACGATTTTGATCAACATCAACCACAAATTTACAGTTAAGAAGCACCTTTCACGTCGGGAGGACGTCACTGATCAAATATAAAATGCAACCTTTTGAACACTCCTCTATTCAGAATTCCAAAATAACCAAACGTTCCAATGCAACAACAACAACAACTAAATGACACTTGTATAGCGCCTTTCACATCAGGAGGACGTCCCAAAGGGCTGGACAGTCATTGTTTCAGACCCGAGCTAGAGTCAGGGACAGGAAGGGTGGAGAGACAGTGGGGGGAATTGGGGTGACCGATTCGACCGTTGAAGAGGATAGTCTTGAGGCGGTACTTGAAGGAGGCCAGGGAGGGGGGGGGCAGGCGGAGGGACTGCGGGATGGAGTTCCAGAGGTTGAGGGCAGAGTGGCTAAAGGTTCGCCCGCCAATGGTTGGGGGGGTGGGTTGGGGGACGTGGAGCAGATCCTTTACTTCCTCCATCCTCCCATTTCACTCGCAACGCATGACCCAGATACACAGAGCACTCATTCGCTATTTTGCACAAGTAAGATGTGACCTTGTCCCAACTCTAATCTTCAGAACAAATCACCCTTTGCAGGCTGCGACCACAAAGTGCTCACTCCATCTGACACAATTCAGCCAGAGCGGAAATCAACTTATTTAGACTGTAAATGTCACTGAGCATTTGCTTTCTACGGTTCTCTTTATAACAGCACAAGCTTTGAATCAACTGATGCATTTGATGACGGGGAGACCTGTAGCTCAGTGGTTAGAGCACTCGTCTTGCAAGCGAGAGACCTGGGCCTGGGTTCAATTTCAGTCAGGGCAAGATTCCTTACTCCACACGCTTAATAATAACCCCTCGAAAAAAAACAATAATAAATTGGTCATTTCAATCCACGAGTGTTTGTGGGTGACGCTGCTGTGCACAATTGGCTGGGGTGTTTCGCCCACAAATATACAGTCAATTCACTTTACAGTAAATTCTGTGTAGCGCTTTGAGATGTCTAGAAGACGTGAAAAGCGCAATATCAAATACAAGGATTATTATTATTTGGGGTTTCTTCAATCTTGCCTCACATTAAGAAAACTCTCTCTGGGCACAAGAGAACAACAACAAAATGACATTGGTAGAGTGCCTTTCACGTCAGGAGGATTAAGGTGTGAGAAGGAAGCTCGGCCCATTCAGCTGCACTCTGCAGTTAAAGGAACCTCTGGGGCTATTTTCAGCTCACTTCTCCATCGGTCTTGAGCAACTACCCTTTCATTCTGTCATGGGTTTACTGAGCCAGACTGAAACCTAAACCTGGCAACTCAGCTGGTGGATTAGCAACACCTGCATTAGGTTGCGGCCTGGCTCAGTCGATTGCGGCCTGGCCCGTGAGTCAGAAGGTTGTCAGGGTATGGAGGTCATCGTCTCGGTTGTCACTCCAGCCCAGTGCCTTGAGAGAGCTGCATTGTTAGAGGCCACACTCCTTCGGCGGGAGACACAAAAGTAGGGAAGATCGAGGTAATCCGTTCCGTGAAACAGAGCGACCACACCTTTCACTGGCTAACCACAACATTTATTCTGTATCCGGCAAGTTGAGATTTTTGTTTCATTTTCAAACGTCTTAAGTCTATTTTTTAATATAAGGAGTGGTCCTCGGCACATTCCCTTCTACCTACGAGTTACCACCTGACCACAAAGCAAGTTTTTTTTCAAGGAACTCTGAAAAAGTTGATACTGTACTTCCTAAATATCTTTTGTTGCCCTATCATTCCATTACCATTGCCAACAATGTGGCTGCCTCCCCCACATCCCGCACAAAGCACTGAACACAAGCAAGCGGTTGAAACCTTTTCAGGCAATATTGAGTGTCTATGTTCTCCCTCAATACTAGGGCTTTATTCCCCTCAGTGTCCTCCCACTCTGACAGGTTCAGTTTATAATAGTATTATTATAATAATACCGATATGTGCGTTTGATGTAGCGCCTTCTCAGACGTCTCAAAGCGCTTCACAGAATAGACCGGTAAAGTGAATTGACCGCGATGGGTCATCGTGTGGGGAGGAACGCGGCAGCCGATTGCGCACAGCGTCCCACGAGCAGCCGCGGATTGTCACGCCGACGTACGCTTGCTTAAACCTTACCACAGTAATGGGGAAGCAGACGAGTAACAGTAAAAGGTGGTGCAATACAATCAGGAGGTTCTTGCTCAGAAATCCGCCCAACAAGCCACACCATTGCCCGCACCGGTTGCCACGACCGTCTCCTCTGTGCTTGTACCAGTAGCAAAGGTACATGGCAAATAAATCGTACGCCATGTACGGCGAGCCGAACAGTATGTAGTCTCTGGAAATCCAATGCCTAGGAACAAACCCAACAAATTCAGACAATTAGCAAACGGCAGAGATTCCCGCACAACAAACTCAACAACAACGACAACCTGTTGTGCGTACGGTGATCTGCACGCAGGGTAACGTCTCAAATTGCTTTATAGAGATGGTGCTGAAGCCTGAGCAGGGATGGCGGGAGAGGAAAAGGGGTGCCTATATAGACAGGGCGAAAAGAGATCTGTTTTCCTGGTAGATTATAATGTGGGGGGAGCAGCAATTTATTACCCATTCCCTGTGTGTCCTGAGAAAGGCAGGGGTCTTCTATATATAATAATAATAATAATACTAGTAATGATTGCATTTGATATAGTGCCTTATCACGTCTTCGAGACTTCTCAAAACACTTTGCAGGAAATATCATACAGTAAATCGACTGCATTTTGTGGTTGAAACACCGCAGACAGTTGCTCACAGCTCACAGCAGTGTCCCATAAACAGTCGTGGATTGAGTGATCAGTAAAATTATGTGTTTTTTTTTAAAAAAGGGGGATTATTAACCCTGGAAAAATGATTCGCCAATTGACTAACAACCAGGCTCCTACTTACTGCTAGGTAAACAGAGGCATGTGGAGTGAGGAAACTTGTTTAAGGTTTCGCCCTGAACGGGAATCAGACCCAGATATAACTCTAATCACTAAGCTACAGGACTTCTCTTTAAATTGCCGCAGTCCTTGTGGTGATGGTGCTAACATCTCAGTATTGGGTTGGGGGGAGTTCCAGGATTGGGGCCCAGCGATAACTAGGAAAGAACATGGCAAGTATAAGACCATTTATTTACCTGTCTCGCATTACGTCATTGCAAGTGGATGTGATAAGGATCCCTGAGACCACAGCCATCACAGCTTGGACAGCAGAGACCACCCTGTGAACAAAATGGAGAACATATTCATTTGCTGCACTAGATGTAGAGTTGAGGGCAGAGCATGATCTTTGATTTACATAATTACTATATAGAGTTAAATAGTATTACACAGACTTATGGAGTAGTACATAAGAGTTACATAGTAATAGCAATCTAGCTCTGGAATTTCCACCTGAATTCGCGGTTTGGGTTGAACACTGTTAACAATAAATAATAATAATAATAATCCCAATCCTTGAGTATGATACAGTGCCTTATCATGTCTTCGAGGCGTCTAAAAGCGCTTCACAGAAATATACTGTAAAGTGAATTCACCATAGATTTTGTGGCAGAAATGGAGATGGGTTTTCAAGTGTGTCAAGACACCCATCTGACCAAAAAACCCACTGTGTTACGAAGAGTTGCGCAGTATGATAGAGCTTGATAGCGTTATACTGCACTGAAACGGGCCAATTAGTTGATGTCCGTGTTTTATTCCACACAAGCCCCCACTCCTCCCCTACACTTAGGGCTGCAGATTTGACAGAGTGTATATAGTGAATGTTGTGAGTTTACAAAGAAATGTTGGGAAACCGTCATGGTCTGGAAATTCAACCAACATAACTCTTCAAATCTCCCATTCCTAGAGTACACCCTCTAGCCCCTGCTTATCCACCCATTCCTGGACAGTAATAGTCACTAGTTGGCTTTAGAATTGGACAATTCTACGAGAGACCTGGGTTCAATTCCAGGCAGGGCGAAACCTTGGGCACAATCGGTTTGGTGCTGACTAACACAGAAAGTAGAGTTAAGTTGTTTTGCAGCTACATTGACCTCGCGGCCACCCCACCTACAATTTATTAGATCACCTCAGGGTGAGAGCTCAGAATATTCCTTTCAAGGAAATGGATAAATAAGGAAACCAGAGAATCCCCCCCCCCCCCCCCCCCCCCGATGGCAGATCTGAAACCTAAATATATTTCGTCAATTTCAAAGGAATATGGCTAATCATCATTGAGAGTGACTGTCCTGTTGTGCAAGTGGTTTCAGCTTAAATAGTTTCTGTTGAGTAATGCTGGAGTGAAATTCTCTCCCCGTTTCGTTCAAACACCAAACTTGATTTCAAACATTTGAAAAATGCTTGAGCAATGTAACTCATGTTTTGGCAGTGATGTAATACATGATTTTATTTCGCTGAGTGAGGCTGGTGTGATAAGGGGGAGGGAAAATGGGCGTACAATATCGTCTTTGTTGGAGCGGAGTCAAACGGCTAAATATTGTTCTAGAATTATACCTGTCATTCACAGCTGTTTCAATGCCAATCCTAGTTTTTACATGCATTTCAATGTTATTTTTGATTAATCCCCACAGTCGCCAGCGAGGCTTGAACAAAGACTATTAATTAGGGATGGATCTCATCTTATTAATGAGATGGATCTCATCTTACATTTACCTTGTTAATAAAACAAAAGACTAGGTTTTAATTTCAAAGCCTCATTCACCCAGTCTTGGTGGATAAATGCAACTGAAATATAAGTATTTGCAATACTGTACTGTGTATAAATATAATTTTAGATCTAGTTTCCCCCCGTAGGCTTAAGAGATTTAATGATCACTGTCCTTTTGCTGCTTGGAGGGTGTGTCTATGTAGTGAGATAAAATAATAATAATCTTGCACATCTTCTAGACGTCTTCTAGATATGAACCAAATTGAAATCCTTCCCTGGCCCTGCTTGTAGTATGGCTCCAATGCAGATCTCTGATCGGGAACTTGTACTTATAGAGCCCCTTTCACGTAGGAAGAACTTCTCAAAGCGCAGCACAGTTTTGTCCACCAAATATACTGTCAGATCACATATTTCGGGTGAGAATCATCACAAAAAGTGCATGGGCTAATGTTCAACTCGGGGTTGCAGTATAATAATAATAATAATAATAAAAATAATCCTTGCATCTGATATAGAGCTTTATCAGGTCTTTGAGGCGTCTCAAAGTGCTTCACAGAAAGTGAATTGACTGTGTATTTTGTGAGCAAAAAGGTGGGTATAAAATTCCGGGTCTTATTCCAGGGGTAGAAATGGAGTCCATTGTGTGTTTTGAGGAGCAACTTATACATGGACAATACAGACAGGGAAGGGGGGGTGGGGACAGGGAGGGGATTGAATGGACAGCTTGCCCAGAGAACTGGTGCATATTCATGCTGCTGACTGACCTATTGCCCCGCAAATTTCTATTTCCTGCTATGATTGAAAGGCAAACTTGAAACACTGGACTCAACAAGTTTAAAGTTGACAGCCGGTGATTATTTGTGCAATGTTACTGCAGGATCGATTGCAATGGCACCTGCCCTTAATATACCATAAGATATTCTAAAAAAATCTGGATTCATAATTGCTAAATATGACACAATTTAGAGTCAGAAGGTTGTGGGTCACGCCTCACGTTGGGGACTTTGAGCTTCGTGGAGTCCTGTAGCTCAACGGTTAGAGCACTCGCCTGACAAGCGAGAGACCTGAGTTCAATTCTAGGCAGAGTGAAACCTGGGGCAAGTTTCCTTACTCCACACGCATAATAATAATCCGTCCGAAAAAAACACAATAATAAAAATTGGTTATTTTCAATCCACGACTGTTTGTGGGACGCTGCTGCGCTCAATTGGCTGCCGCGTTTCGGCCACAAATATACAGTCAATTCACTTAACAGTATATTCTGTGAAGCGCTTTGAGACGTCGATAAGATGTGAAAAAGCGCTATGTCAAATGCAAGGATTATTCTAATTATATTTTAAGTTATGTTCATCTCGTAGTATTTTATTCCCTTCTCCGTGTGTACGTACATATCCATCTCCCTCTTAAAAACAATACTGCTGGGGGACTCTGCTCTCTCTGGTGGACACACAGTCAATAGAGGACTCACATTTAGCGTTGCCACTGAGAGGAAGAGCTTGCACTTGACACATTTCGCACAGAATCAAACACTGTTCAGACAGTTTTGAGCGTAGGTAGAGAGCACCTTTGGTGAACAACCGAGCTCACAGTCGCCAATCAATAACAATATAATTTACAATGACGTGTCACAGCAATACGAACACTAGTCTCATATTTTACCTGCTGCTGATGATAGCTGTGTCAGCACCTGTCAAGTGTGGATAAGTCTTCTGGAGAAATCTCCGGGTGAGAACGAACAGACCTGGGAAAAAACAACAGCCTTGCGCGACCAAGAGCCACATGTTTTCTTTCTTCTTCTTTAAAACACTTTGTCTCCCCCACAAAGATTTTCCTGCAAGATGTTCTCCTCTACCTCCGAGCCTTGCAGCGAATGCACAGCCTCTGTCCAGGTCTGGTATTTAAATAGAAGTGGGTGGGGACAGAAAGGCCCATTTGCAGACTGAGTAATGTATTCATTTCGTATTCATTCATCAGGCCCCTCCTGCCCTCAACAAGAAGTGTCCCACAGACTATCGTGGAATGAAATGTGTGAGTGTTTGTGAGGGATTATTATTAGGCGTGTGGCATAATAAGGTTTCGCCCTGCCTGGAATCTAATCCAGGTATCTCTCTTGTAAAGCGAGTGAGATCCTGTCTGGTGTGGAGGGCGCTATATAAATCAAAGTTGTTGTTGTTGCTCTAACTACTGGTAATAATTCCTCCAAAAAAATAATAAATTGGTCATTTCAATCCACGACTTTTTTGTGGGACACTGCTGTACGCAAAATGGCTGCCGCGTTTCGCCTACAAGTATACAGTCAATTCACTTTACAGTATATTCTGTGATGCGCTTTGAGACATCAGGAAGATGTGAAAAGCACTGTATCAAATGCAAGGATTATTATTCTTATCGCAGGACTCCATGTTTAACATCTAAAGCAAAGCCACCTAAATAATAACAACAAATTTACATTTGTAGAACGTTTTTCAGGTCAGCAGGACGTCCCAAGGCACCTAAATAATAATAATCATCTTTGCGTTTGTTTTAGCGCTTTTCACGACTTGTAGACGTCTCAAAGCGCTTCACAGAATATACCGGAGAGTGAATTGACTGTATATTTTGTGGGCGAAATGCGGCAGCCAATTGCACAAAGCAGTGTCTCACAAACAGTCATGGATTGAACTGACCAATCTTTTTTTTGAAGGATTATTATCAGACGTGTGGAGTATAGAAACTTGCCAAAGGTTTCGCCCTGACCTGGAATCGAACCGCAAGACAAGTGCTCTGAGACACTATTCTGTATGAAGGATTGTTGTGTTGTCATTCTACTGAAAATGTAATTCAGTTTAATAAGAATGACTAAAGGCTTTTCCTCCGCCTTCATTTTTTTGCCATTAGTGTTTCATTCCATCTGTTGCTCTGCATCTGTAGGTATCAGTATCACTTCACGTGACGAGTCCTGGGAGAGGTGTGGCTTTAGTAGTTCAGACGACCCTCACTCCTCGAGTCGAACCTACATTTGGAGATGGTTGGTGACAGATGCGACAACTATTTCCCCCACCATCCAAAGACTTTTAGAGTCTAGCAACCACCCCTCACTCGGTGTTGGATTAGCTGTTCATTGTTGAGCAACTGCTGAAAGGCCATTGTTTCGCGGGTAATAATCCCTTTTTAAAAAACGGTAATAATTTGGTCACTCAATCCATGACTGTTTATGGGTACACTGTTGTGCGCGATTGGCTGTCGTGTTTCGCCCACAAAATATTACAGTCGATTCACTTTACAGTATAATCTGTGAAGCGCTTTGAGACGCCTCAAAGACGTGATCTAGGTCTGTATCAAATGCAAGGATTATTATTATTTACTGAGGCCTGTTGCTATACAAATGTAATTTAGTTGTTGTTTTACAGGGAACTCAGCGCTGTCTCCTCTTTCATAGGGACACGGTAACTAGAGACTTTCCAGTCCTTCAAAGCTTCTCCATTAGTTTATTACATATCGGCAGTGGTAGGAATTCCACCCGGATCTAGACTCACTCTACTCTCTTAGCGTTTCACTGCATCCAGAATCTGGGAACTTGTTGAATTCAGTTTTAACTTGGAAGATGTTTTATCTGTAAATTTCTTTTAAAAACTATAGACAAACGGCTTTAGACTGAAAGTTGGAAATGCAAATACTGTAAATTGCAATAAATTTACAGGATATAACTCGTCCATGCTGGTGTTTAAATTCCACGTGAGTATTCACTCGTGTCCGTCTCATATTCCTGTAGTTCTTTGTCCACATGTACATATCTATCATCCTGTTAAATGTATCTATACTGCATCTCTCTGGTAGGTAAGCTATGTTCACGTGATAAGGAGCAGGTTCTTTTGTCTTCAACAGGCTGATAGATTGAATATATTCAGCTTGTCTTGCCGGTGCTTGTTACTGGCACTCTCACAATATAGTAAAAGCTTAACCTTGACTTCAATCAACTGTCGATGTGATTTGGAACACAAGGTACCAGGGAGTGGGTGACATCTCCTACTTGTTGTTGTTTTCGTGGTTCATCAATGACTTGCAGGGGTAGTAGACATGTCACTAAAGGCCTCAGTTCTTATAGCTGGATTCACACAGCGAATGTACCAACACACTACTGTATTGATAACCAGCAATGGTATTACCAACCTCTCCAATGGCCTAGTGGGTTGCCTAAGAAGTTGAAGGCCAGAAGGATGTATATTAAAGCTCTGTACTGAGCCCGATTACCTAATGTCAGATCCTTGGATTAGCAAGAGGGAAAAAATCAGATGAGAGAGTTGTTCAATCATAATATTGAGATGCATTAATATCGGAACACTTTTTCTATATTGCGCACCATTCCAACCTATCATAGAAAATGTGCCACATCTCTTAATTTCTAATGCAATATTGCCTGTTTGTCTCTTAAATTAAAGGACATCAGAGACTTTAAAATTGACATTTGGTAAAACCAGGAAGCTGGAACAATATTGTGATATTGATGGGATTAAAGCTCTTGTGCTACAATGATGCCATCTACTGGTAGATTGCACACACTATTGTGTTTTCCCCGAGTGTGTTCTTGAATGAAGCCTCCTAATGCTGTACTGTACAGTATTCAGTACTCACAAGGAAAGTTTTGAACGAAGGAGGTATCGTTCTTCCCTTGTGAACACTGGATTTAGCCCATCAATTTAATCTCTCCAAAAGACCTATTATCATCTTATTACATCATCCACCTGTTTCTGAAACAAGTCCAGTATTCCAACCTCAACAGCAACAGCAACAACTTTGATTTATATAGCGCCGGCCGTCCACGCCGGGCGGCGTCTCAGAGCGCTTCACAATAACGGATCCCGGGGCCAACCCTTTTCAATGCCTCGAGACACGAAAGGAGCATTACAAATGTAATTTTGTTGTTGTTTTTGTAATACAAGCCCAATTGTGTCCTCATCCACACACGTCCCAGCTGCTCTACTTGGCAAGTGAATACAAAAAGGAGGCCGTCTGATTTTCCTTGCCTATCCCTGGGTATTGAGAACAAAAGTTTTTTTTTTTTTGCGTGGGTAGCGAGTCAGGGCCACTGCGTATTTGTCACAGTGAAAAATGTTGGTTTGTTTCGCGTGATGTGTAACGGGTGTAAGTTTAGAAAAACAAATCATATGGTTTTACCCAAATAAATATATCTGTTTATGTAAAAAAAAGTATTGCGAACAAAATTAGCGCTCTGCCTGTGATCAGCCAATTCAGATTCAGAGCTGCCGTCTATTTGGCCGTTGTGTTAGCAGCTGACGCACTCAGATAAATTCAGTCCAGTGTCCCTAACTACGAGAGACGACATTCGTTGGAACTCTTCAAGATCAATAATTGACAACACCGGTTAACGGGGTAGATTATTTTCCTTTTCGTGATTAGCAGAATTGATCTGACGTTATGAATCATAATAAAACGGAAAGCAGCAGGGAGCTTTTATTGCGATCACCTCGTCAGGTATCAAATGTATTATTATTACCTCCGTGAAAGTGATCCGCCAATCTATTTACCTTGACATACACACACACACACACACAGTGAAGAGGAGGAGAGTGACTATGTTTGTGTGTGTGTGTGTGTGTATGGACATGGCTTATCACGTGATCACAGTGGTTGTTTCCCCCCAGTCACGTGGTGGTGGCACATGCCGGCCTCACCCGGCCGCCCGCATCATGTGACAAGGGTAGGGCAGACAGACCGACACACCGATTGGCGAGTCCTCCTCCTTCCCAGGGTGCGTCACGCCGACAATGGCCGCCACCATGGAGGAAGAAGAGCTGGAGTTTGTGGATGAGTTGGAGGATGTGTTGCACTTAACCCCCGAGGTCCAGCAGGCCATAGAGCAGGTACAGCAGGGAGATGGCGGGGATGAGGGAGGGGACGGCGAGGGCAGATTCAGACAGCGAGAGGGTGAATGTGCTGAGAGTGGGTGGGGGGAGGGGGGGGGGGGGCGGCTGAGACTGTTATTAATAATAAATAATAATAATAATAAATAATAATCATCATTGTTGTTATTGACAAACGCAAACCCCCCTCTCCAGGTCCAGGGACTCCTGGTGCAGACCAGACCAGAGCTCAGCATAGAGATGATAATAATATTAATATTCATAATAACCCTCCCGTATGATATATATTCACGTCTTCTAGACTGTGCCTCAAAGCGCCTCACAGGATATACTGTAAAGTGAACCGACTGTATATTTTGTGGGCGAAACGCGGGAGCCAGTTGCGCACGGCAGCGTCCCCCACAGACAGTCGTGGATTGAGCGACCAAATTATTATTAAAAAAACCCTCACAAAATACTCCAGATGCTGGGAATCTGACGAAGTTGTAGTTCTGACGAAGGGTTGTGGACCCGAAACGTTGACTCTTTTCCCTTTCTCCATCGATGCTGCCTGACCTGCTGAGTTTCCCCGGCAACTTCTGTTTTTCGACCAAATTATTATTGATTTTTTGAGGGGTTATTATCAGGCATTAGCAGAGTGAAGAAACTTGCCTATGGTTTCACCTTGACCTGGAATCGAACCCAGGTCTCTCGCTTGTAAGCAAGATAAGAACTATCCTTGCATCTCGCTCACAAAAAACATATCACTACACCATATAAGAATCCTATTATTACATTTGATACAGCACCTCATCCTGTCTTGGTGATGTCTCAAAGCCCTTCACAGAACATACTGTAAAGGGAATTGACTGTATATTTGGTGAGATTAAACTTTACAGAATATTCATTGAAGTGGCTTGAGACGTCTCAATGACTTGAGCAGGCACTATATCAAATGTGAAGATTAGGATTATTATTACAGTCATCATCTATAAAGCGTAGTGACTTGCCTACTTGTACGTGAACATCTACATCATTGACTTCCCTCTGGACTGTTGTCCTATTGATGGGATGTTGAGGGGAACACTTGCCTCGAAAGACTGAAAATACAGTGGAAATATCTGGAGCGACATTTATAGCCAAGACCTTGTGTGTTGGTCAGGCTCGGTTGGTAGCCACTGGTTCTGACTCTTGCCGGAGTCAAGAGTCGGAACCGGTCTAAAAGGTATTGGTTTATATTGGTTATTCTTAGCCTTCAAGTTGCTCCCCCTCGTGAACAGTGCTATCTTGATGAAAGTTGTTGTTGTTGAACTTGCAAAGCCTAGGCAGACACTCCAATACAGTGCTTGAAGACCACTGCGTTGTTGGAGGTGCTGGTCTTGGTATGAGACCTTAAACTAAAACCTCCATCTGCCTGTTGAAGTGGACATTAAAGATCCTGTGGGTCTATTTGAAAAACTATCTTCTTAACAATCCCTTAGATAAAATTGATTGTTCACTTCATGGCTTTTTGGGACGTTGCTGTATTAAAAATTTGTTGCCGCGATCACAGTCACTACACTTTACATACAAGTGTATACCGGTACATGTTTGATGTTGTGGAGATTTTATATCAAATGCAAAAATGATTCTAAGACTAAAACTAATTGCCCAAATTTTTACTTTTGGTGCAATAAATAATTCTTGCACTTGATGTAGCGCCTTTCATGTTGGGAGGACATCTCAAAGCACTTTCCGGGATTTATTTAAAGTATATTTGTAGGTGACTGTATTTGTAGGCAAATAATTACTACCGATGTAGCTAAATAGTAGTTACTGGTAAGAAGAGAATACATTGAAAATGCAGAAATCTTTCACTGGAATTACATACGCTGCAACAATAGATCATTCTGTCCAACTAGCCCATTAAATTGTTTATAACAATTCTTGTATTTGTGGGCGCAAAGCAGCAGCCAATTTTGCACAGTAGTATCCCACAGACAGTTGTGGATTGAAGTGAGCAATAATTTTTTGGGGAAGAATTATTACCCCTGGAAAAGTCATTGCCAATCTAACAACTGGGTTCCTACGTACTGTTTAATGCTTTGTCCTAATAATAATAATAATAATCCTTACATTTATATAGCGCTTTCCACATCTTATCAACATCTCAAAGCGCTTCATGGAATACAACATCATCCCAAGATAGGGTACTAGAGCAGGGGGGTGAGGTGTCGGAGTAGGGAGAAGAAAAGAGGGAAGGAAGTGGGGAAAAGAGGTAGGGACCAGAGCAGTGGGGGAAGGGTCGTGGTAGGGGGAAGGAGAGTAGGAAAATTGATTGTATATTTGTGGGTGAAACCCGGCAGCTAAATTGTACACAACGGTGTTCCACAAACAATCGTGGAAGTGGAATTAGGGGAGAAAGGGGGAAAAGAGGGTAAAGGGGTGGGGGGGTTCGGGGTAGGGTGAAGGAGAGCAGAAAAAACGACTGTATATTTGTGGGCGAAATCCTATAAATCCTATAACTCTTTTCCTGTTTCCATTATGCACATGCAGATTGGATCACTACTATGGTTGAATAGTGGTCAAACTAAGTACAGTATTTGATAAATGATTCAAATGATATCCCTCAGGTGTTTCCCTGCCAGGACCCATTGGACAGGGCTGATTTTAATGCCGTGGAATATATCAACACACTCTTCCCGACAGAACAGGTAGGACCACTCAGGATGTACAATTTCTGTGTAAAATTCTTCCGTTTGGGAACTTATTTTATAGGCTTATAAGACTTCATTTATAACCTTGACATCTCTCTGTTCAATGTAATCTCAAGTGTGGTGTGGAGAGGAAAAGAGAAAATGGAATAGAGTTACGTTCCGCTCAAAATTTCAATTCAAATTTTCAAATTTTCAAATGTTCGATTTTCCAGCCTGGCAATGTTGTCATTCTTTGCTGTATAAAAGAAATCCTCTGTATGGCGTGCTGCCGTTGAACCAGGCTTTCCTAGAATGAATGATTGTCAGCTCCTTCGAATTATTTCCCACATTAGTGAGATGTGGGAAATAATTTTGGAGGAGGGTATTTGGACTGTTCTAACATGACACTCGTGTTCACGGAATGGGTCTATTACATGTGATATAACTGAAAAGTACAAGTGGCCAAATCCCTAGCCAATCCCTTCACGTTAATTCTGTTGAAATCTGAATATGTAACAACAACAACAAAATTACACTTGTATAGCGCCTTTCACGTCAGCAGGACGTCCCAAGACGCTGGACATTAAATGCTTCATACCCGAGCTAAGGATGGGTGTGGGGGGGAGATTGGGTGGGGGATTAGGAGTTGCCAATGTGTCCATCGAAGAGGAGAGACTTGAGGCGAGACTTGAAGGAGGCCAGGGTGGGGTGAGGTGGAGGGACTGTGGGATGGAGTTCCAGATGTTGGGGGCAGAGTGGCTGAAGGCTCACCCGCCAATGGTGGGGCGGGTGGGTCGGGGGACATGGAGCAGGCCAGAGCCTGAAGAGCGGAGGGGGCGGGCAGGTTGGTAAAGGGATAGGAGGTCATGGATGCAGGTGGGGAAAGGTTGTGGAGGGCTTTAAATGTGAGGACCAGGATCTTGAATTGGATCCTCTGGATGAAGGGGAGCCAGTGGAGTCGGGCGAGGATGGAGGAGATGGGAGTCATGGAGTTTGGAGCAGTAGAGGACACGGTCCGCAGAGTTCTGTATTAGGTCCTGTGGAGGAAGGAATTGGGAAGGCCGACCAGCAGGGCATTTGCAAAATGGAGCCGGGATGTAATGAAGGAGTGAATGAGGGTTTCAGCGGCTTTGGGGTTGAGGTCGTGGCGGAGTCAGGCAATATTGCGGAGATGGGAGAGGCAGAGCGAATCATTGCAGTCTGTAATATTCATTCGAGTAGAGACTGTGTTACAGATATTGATTATGTTTGTTTTAGCTGCATTGCGCCTCGGTCATTAAGCGAATTTTCCCATGTGTTAATATACATGTTCCCCATGTATCAGCTGAGAAACTAAGCAGTTACTGAGCTGGTTGTTTTAAGCTGGTGGTGAGGCTGCATTGACCATATGCAGAGTGATCTGAATCAATACAATTAGTTGAAATGCGAATTCAGGATGAAGGCATTTCCTGTTTGCTGGTAAGAGTGATGTTTATTACCAACATGCTACAAGGAGTCGGTCACTATTTTACTAAACATATGGCTGTTATTTATCATGCAGATTAACCTTGCGCTGACTTCCTTCTTCTCACCCACACTTTTCTTTCCCCCACTCAGTCTTTGGCAAACATAGATGAAGTCGTAAACAAGATCAGACTAAAGATAAGGTGAGTGGAATACCTTGTTAACCTCACTGTGTTGATGTGCTGTATTGCCATTCACTTACATGTGTCAGCTGTCTCCTCCTTTTGAAGGTGTTCATGAAAGTGAACGATTTCCTCCCATTAGTTTCTGTTGGCGAATGTTTTGTCATCAACCTACAACCAGCTAGTTTTCACTTTGCGCATGCAGAAGAGGAAAAAGGGAGCAGAGGTGTGTGTGTAGGGTGGGGGGTTGGTGGAGGGGATCAGGACTGGTGGGGAATAAACACTGGCGTGGACAAGATGGACAGAATAGCCTCTTTTTGTGCTGTATCATTCTATGATAATTCTATGTCAGAATTCTATGAAGCGCTCTGAGACGCCATCTGGCATGGAGGGCGCTATATAAATCGAAGTTGTTGTAGTATCTATATTACCCACTATATCCAGAATGTCAATCACACTGTATGCACCTAACTTAGTGTTCAAATCAAGTAAAAGCATTAAAGAGTGGTGGAGAGAAACTATTTTGACATACTTCCCAAATTGTCCTTTATTCAAAGTTAATTCTCTGATTGGACAATGCTTTAAAGAAATGGTTAAGGTTAATGGCTGTGCATTTTTAAGCAATTTGTTAGTCAAATCCAGATACCTGAGATATTGCAGAGATATTACAACAACAACTTGCATTTATATAGTGTTTGCCACGTAAGGTAGCACCTCAAATTGCTTGGCGGAGCCTGGCGGAGCCTGACTCTGAGCTGGGAAGGGAGAAGGTGGCCGTAAACATGGTCGAAGAGGAAGGTTTTCAAGCACGGCTCAGGGGAGAGAGGGGGCAAAGCTGAGCGGCTGAGGGAGAGCGTTCTAGAATTTGGGGGCGTAGTGGCTGAAAGCGCGACCTCCAATGGTGGGCCGGAGGGTGCGAGGGGTGAAGGGATTTGAACACAAGTGTGAGAAACTTGAAGATAATCCGTTCGGTGATGGGGAGGGAGCCAGTGGAGCCTGCCCAGAACTGTAAGATGTGACAAAGAATAACAAACCGTAATTTGTTTTAATAAAATATTCTCAGGCAAATTATTAAAATGACCGTCAGATGAGGTTTAAATCAAACCACAGGGAAATTTAGCAACCGGCAATTTTTGCTGTTGTAGTTCTGCAGAAATATCTGTCTGGCATTAAATATTTAGGGAGTCAGAAGGCTCTTGGTGATGGGTAAGGGTACAAAGTCCCTACTCCATTAAATTTAATGGAGCATGTTTAATGTGAGTGTGTGTTGGGAGGGTGTGGTTTAGAAGTCTTGAAAGTCTTGAGTGGATCCCAGACAGATATTTGCAACAGAAACATAGGTTTCTGGAGTGGAGATTTAGAAAGAGGATTTTTGCCCACCTTCTCGGGTCAGAGTAATAACTCCATTTAACAGTGGCGGAGAATTTCAAGAAGCTTCACCGGGAATTTCCATCGCGTGTCGTGGCTATTGTCGAGTGGTTGTATCTATATGCAAATGTGACAGCCATTTGTTCATAGTACGGTTACCACGTACAGCTGTGAAGCAAGTAACCAATTTAGTTGGAGGATTGTTGGCACAGGCACTGGGGAGTACAGCAAAAAAAAACTCAATTTACATAACGTGCTTCTGGCAGGCTAGCGTCTCACGTTGCTGAAACACCCCTTGCATAAAACCTGAATAACCTTTGTAAGTCGGGAAAGCTGGTGTAGTCGTTAAAGGGTTAATGGCGTTGGACAGTGGACTTGCACGCTCCAGAGAGTCTGCGCAACTCTGGGATTGCAAGTCGATTGACTGACTGACAAGGCAGTTTTGCTGGAGGTGCCCAGCAGGGTGCACTGTGTTTACACTTTAGGAAAGTTTGCTGCAATCTACCGTAGCTATTTACAGTAACTTGCTTTGCGGAGACTTATGGCATCAGGGCAACCTGTGAGCAGGCAGCACCGTGGAGCCAGCGTGTCGCAGATTAATTTTACGCTATTTATGACTGCTCCTCAACTGTTTGCCCACAAATATTCTGTTTGAGGAGCAGAGTGTGTGACGGTGAAAACGTGTCCCATTATTCAGTAGTATTAACTCGTAGAAATCCAAGCCTCGTCGCGAACCCAAGTCTCTGCAAAAGAGTTAATGTGACGCACACATGGGTCAGCCTCAGACCAGTATGCTGTCTGTTCACAATATCGCCCACAAAACACAGTCGATTGATTTTACTGTGAAGCGCTTTGAGACGTCCCGAAGACGTGATATCAAATGATCATTAATTATTAATAGAATTCCAACCTTCTAAAACCCAAGGCTGTGTTATTGATCAATCTCGCTAGCTTTTTATAACGGTGTGAGTCTGCTTTCTTCCACACTCATCAAAGATGTTCAATAACTTTTTTCAACCAGAACAAGTACTGCAAGTGCTATAATAACTCTGGAACAATCTCCCTCAATACCTCCACCTCGCCCTCCCCTTTATAAGCCCAGCCTGAAAAATTTCCTCATTGCCTCTTCCCCCCCCCCACCCCCACCCCTCCAGTCTGGCTCAGAGTCAAGCTCTTCCACTGATAAACGCTCTAAAGCGCTACCTGGAGTGGAGGGCATAATATAAGTGCAAGTTGTTGTTGAACTTGTTAAATCGTTTTGATTGTACAATCCAACAGTGCATCATGGTGGCCTAAAGCTCACATTTTGTAGTTACCAACCCAAGCGGCCTGGCTTTGTGGGCATGGCATCATGAGAGATATTTACATTGAATATTGTTAGTAACGGCCTTAAGGTTAAGACAGTGATAAATTCTGGGCTGTAAGGATATCACATTTGGGTCAGTGAGATGAGCTTGGAAAGTGAGCTTGTGCCATATTGTCGGTGTTTGGCTTGAAAGATTTGTAAATGGGGCCAGTTTTGTTCCGCACCCAGAGTACCCATCTCATGTGCCAAATTCCCCAATTCCCTGCTGAAGTAAATAATACTCGGGTATCCGTATGCCATGAAATAGGATCTCGGGACGAGAAACTGGGGCACGAGTTGAAGAAAGCAGATGTTGCTTTTCCAGTGATGAAGTTACAAAAGAGTTCAGAAAGTGCTTTCAGAGCCAACGCTATCAAATGATAGGCCCAGAGAACAAACATTTACCCAAGATATGTTCAGTACAGTAGACATTTTGAACAAAGTTTTACTGTTTTGGCAGCTTTCCCTTTGTATTCCCTCTCCCCACCCCATCTGTTTAATGGAAATGATCTGAGGGATAAATCGCCTTGTTTTGGGATTTTCAAATGTTTTTCTTCATGACCTTGGATCCGAATCACAGCAGCAGTGGCAAACGGATCTTTTGAGAGTTGGTGATTTGCTTTCGGTACATAGATCCTCCTGAGCAGACCTGCGAGCTGATTTTAATGTTCATTTGGAAAGACTCCGGAGACTGTAATTGCAACCACATTGAAACCGTTGCACGGTTATATAAACAAAGCATGGAGACAGCCCGGGTCAAAGTCTCCCAACGACATTTTAAACATCTGTTATCCGGGCTCTCTCTGCCTCCTTGTCCTCCTTGAGCTTTCTGCTGCCTTCGACACTGTCGACCACTCCATCCTTCTACACCGCCTCTCTACCCAGCTCAATCTCCGCGGACCTGCCCTCGCCTGGTTCGACTCGTACCTTTCTCACCGTCTCCACTTTGTCGCCACCAATAGCCTATTTTCCAGCCCCCGCATTGTCACCTATGGAGTCCCCCAGGGCTCTGTCCTGAGCTCCCTACTTTTTAACATCTACATGCTCCCCCTTGGTGACATCATCCGCAGACATGGGGTCAACTTCCACATGTATGCGGATGACTCCCACCTCTATCTTTCTGCCTTTACCCTCAACTCCAGGACCACTGCTGTCCTGACAGACTGCCTGTCAGACATCAAGTCCTGGATGAGAGCTAACTTTCTGCAGTTGAACGTCAACAAGACCGAGGCCCTCAAGCCAGCGCCGTCACACATCAGGCACTGGCAGCATCAACCTCCGTGGTTGCGCACTCAACCTCACCAAGCCAGTCAGGAACCTAGGTGTCTTATTTGATCCTCAACTGTCTTTCCTCCCCCACATCCAAGCCATGACCTGCTCTGCCTTCCTTCACCTTTGCAATATTGCCCAACTCAGCCACTACCTCACCCCTCAGACCGCTGAAATCCTCATTCACGCCTTCATCACATCCCGGCTTGACTACACCAACACCCTGCTTATTGGCCTTCCCAGTTCCTCCCTCCATAGGCTGCAGATAATCCACAACCCTGCGGCCAGTGTCCTCTATCGTTCCAAGCTTCGTGACTCTGTCCCTTAGGACGTCTTCCTGACGTAAAAGACGCTTATACAAGTGTCATTTTGTTGTTTTTGTTGCATTGTGAATAATTTAGATACAAAGTCTAATAAAAAATGTTTTTCGTCAGATTCTGTTTTTTTTAAATAAACCGTTGAGCCAACCCTGATTTTGTTTATCTTATAACTTTAGAAGGGAAGTTCACGATGGATTTGCTCAAGCAGTATATCCTGTATCCATGGACACATGCATTTGAGCGTTCAGTATTGCATTTCAGCACTAAGATAATCTTTGCAAAGATGCAGATGTTTTCTTCACGCTATAATCTTTCGACATAACTGTTTTAAGATTGTATGATACAGTTATGTTTGGGGGCAGTGAGTTGTGTAAATAGGTTAGCAAACTGTCCTTTCAACTTTGGCATCTGGCTTCCAGACTGTTTCAATTCAAACTGGATAGAATGAAAATATATCTACCTCCCTCCTCTCTCTCTCTTCCCCCTCTCCCTCTTCTTCAAGTTGGCATGTATGTATCCAGTAGCGGATCTAAAAGAGTTTACAAGGAACTTCTTTACACAGAGGAACTCGCTGCTGGAAATTACGGTTGAAGCAGAAAGCATCAGGGCATTAAAGAGGAAACTCAAATGCACATGTGAGAGAGAGAAGGGAATAGAGGAGGTTAGGAGGGGTGTAGGCTCACATGGAGAATAAACACTGGCACGGACTACTGGGGCCAAATGGCCTGTTCTAGTGCTATACACTGTATAGTCAGTGTAATTTAATGTAAAGTCCTTTCTGTTGCTCAAATCAGGGTTCGGAAAGTCTTAGATCTGTCCTACCGACCTCTTGTTCTATCCTACGTTATTCCCTTATTCTTTAAATATCGGACAGGGGTTCATCGCGGCCTCCTTCAAGATCCGTCTCAAGACTCTCCTCTTCGACCATGCCTTCGGTCGCCCTCCTACCCCTACCCTCTCTGCCCTCCACCCCTCCAGATCCCAATCACCAGCTCGTGTGTGGATCCCTGACTGTCCAGCACCCTGGGACGTCCTCTTGAAGTGAAAGGCGCTAGACGAACGTAATTTGTTGTTGTTGTCATGGCTGTGGTGGTTGAGAACAACTGAGGATAGAAGAAGAAGAGGTGGAAGGACTGACTTGAGACTTTCCAAACCTTTTAATACATTCGGCTTCACATAAAAACGGTGACGATTCGTGGGGTGTTGGTGTGAGTGGTAATCTCTCAATGTCGTTCCCAGCATGGATGGGTGAGGTAGTACGGAGCTTTCAGGAGAGTGAAAGGCTCCTAATTGAGCTTGCATGTCAGTGAAAGAACCCTTGGAACTGTCATGCGGGTGTGACATTTAATATTTATTGACCTGCTACTTTTTTTTCTGGAAAACTGCAGACTGGAGCCTACTGTTAAGTGTTATTTTTTGATTTGTGATTTAACTCTTTGCCAGCTCTTTAGTGTGTGTGTGTGTGTGTGTGTGTGTGTGTGTTTTTCCCCCCTTATCCTTTCTCCCTTTACTCCTTTGGCTTGCTCTCTCTTCTCCCCCTCCCACTCCCCCCACCTCCCCCTCCCGAGGCAGGGAAGCTATTGTCAGTGTAGCTGTGTAACTACTGTAAAGTGGTACATTTACTATTTTGTGCTATTTTTAAGCTGTGCATCACAACCTTACTCTGGATCATTGATCCACGCCCTGCTGGTCAGTTGCTCTGCGGGTTACGCTGATGTAATCACTGATGTGGAGCTCCTGTAGCTCAGGTTAGAGCACTCGCCTTACAAGCGTGAAACCTATGTTCGAATCCAGGCAGGTCAGGGCAAAACCTTGGGCAAGTTTCCTTACTCCACATGCCTAATACTAATCTGTCCAAAAAACCCCCACAGTAATAAATATTGGTCATTTTCAATCCATGACTGTGTGGGGGACACTGCTGTGCGCAATTGGCCGCCACGTTTCGCCCATAAATATACAGTCAATTCACTTTACAGTATATTCTGTGAAGCGCTTTGAGACGTTGAGAAGATGTGAAAAGCGCTATATCAAATGCAAGGATTATTATTATATAATATCGCTCACCGAATGGATCGATTTCAAGACCCTCACACTCATTTTCAAATCCCTTCATGCCCTGGAGCCTCCCTACCTCTCCGACCTGCTTAGCCGCCAACCCACTACCCACTGCCCCTGCTCGACTGGCTCTTGCCTTCTGCATGTCTCTCTCACCGTCTGTTCCACCATCGGTGGTTGCACTTTCAGCCACTATGCCCCGAAACTCTGGAACAAACTTCCTCTATCCCTCCACCTTGCCCCTTCCTTCCCCATCTTCAGTCACCCCTGAAGACCTTCCTATTTGACCTATGGTGCCTATTGTCACCTCTCCTTCCCTTCCCCAGCTCGGCGTTCTGCTGCGCCACTATCAAGCACTCTGGGACGCTGCCCTGTGTGTATATATGTGTGTGTGTGTATATATATATATATACAGTATATGCGCTATATAAATGCAAATTGTTGTTATAAAGTTGACAAAAAGTTTGGTGAAAGCGATGCATTTTAAGATGTGACTTAAAAGAGCGGAGGGAGGAAGGAAAGGATAAGTAGGTTTCTACTTATGCCCAGTGAGCAGAATGCTTCATGTTTCTGTGCTTTTGTGTTTGTTTGTTAACAGGCGATTAGATGATGATATCCGGACAGTCGTGAGAGGCGAAACCAATGTAGGACAAGACGGGCGACAGGTATAGAGTTGATCAGCTTTGACCTCAAACTCAGTACGATACTCGATGTTTGTGTAAACTCGTCGAGTCCTGTAGCTCAGTGGTTAGAGCGCTCGCCTTGCAAGTGTGAGACCTGTGTCCGAATCCAGGCAGCTCAGGGCGAAACCATGGGCAAGTTTCCCTACTTCATACGCCTAATAATAATCGCTCCAAAAAAAATTGTTCATTTCAATCCACGACTGTTTGTGGGACGCTGCTGTGCCCAATTGGCTGCCTCGCTTTGCCCACAAGTAAGCAGTCAATTCATTTTACAGTATATTCTGTGAAGCGCTTTGAGACGCCTAGAAGACGTGAAAAGCGCTACATGAAAATGCAAGGATTATTATTATTAAATAACTGAAAAGGCAGCAGTATAATTCATTTAAGCGCTCCGAAACACCGCCTGTTTGACGAGCGCTGTATAAATCGGGATTTCTCCCAGTGTCCTGGCCTTCAATGCCTTCGGTACAATTGGTTATTCACTTCATGGCTGTTTGTGGGGCTTTGCTGTGTGCAAATCGGAAGCTGTTGCATTCGCCCACAAATCCACAGTCAATGAATTTCACTGTCAAATCCTGTGAAGCGCTTTGTGACGCTTCGACGATCTGATGAGGCGCAAGGTGAAATATACAAGACTAACGATGGTGAAATAGGAAGGTATTTGTCAGCCAGGTCGAGCAACGTTGCCCGCCATTACTGTGCTTTTGTGTTAGATTATTTTTTATTTGAAAATAAATTATCCTTTATGTTAACATAAATGAATACCGTCCTGCAGAGCTAGGTCAGAATAATTCACGCTGAAGTGGCTATGACAGCTGCTGCAATGGAAATGTTTTCCGACGGTGGGCTGTACCAGACTTTCAGAGGAGACACTGCCAGGAATTGGCAAACTCTCACTGAAGGGCATCACTGTCACCCCCTTTTGCGTCCCTTCCAGCGTCTATGAGTCAGTCGGACTCAGGGCGCATTGATCCTCAGATGTCACTGCCGTGAGTCTGAGGGACCTTTCCATGAGGCCAATCCTGATAGTCCCGCTATCCCAAACAGTGAGTGTAAGTTGTGCAGGAAACCTGGACTGAGGGAAAACAAACGTAGAATAGATCAGTTTACCAGATTCTCTTCACACATGTTACTGCTTCCAGATGTCGGCTTCGCAAGTACAAAGTGTCCATTGTTGAATTCCCTCCGAGGTGACCATGTTAAGAAGGCTTTACAGTGCAGTTACAGCACTTCTGATATCAGGAGCAGATTGTAGTGTATTCCTTGCAGTTTGTTGCTCTCGCGACGGGTACAGTAGCTCCCGTACCTCGCCGTCGCTTTACGTACATAAACGGCCAAAACCCAGGTCTGTCGATGATGGGATAACATTTTTACCTGTGTGTTTTGTTTCCAGGGATGGGGAGGGGGGGAAACAAATAATGCTTTGGTAGGACTTTGCATTTTGCATTACATCTGGATTTTATGAATAGCATGTGGGTGTTGTTATGACATTTTTTTGCTGCGCTATGTAGTTTTTTTTTCCAAAAAGAAATTATTCTCTTCTTCCACACACTCTCTGTTTTGTTTGCTGCTCTTTGTCCTCTCTGTGACTGATAATGTGCCACGTATTGTCCCCATTGAAACTCAGGCCAGGCTGTGCACAGCACCCAAGCTATTCCTGTTGCTGTTCTCGGGATGTCCGCTACACTGTGCGGGTTAACGTCCCACAGTGGACTCAACTATTCACGGGTGCTTCGAGGGCTAATATATTGAAAACACATTGTGGAAGTGTTTTGCGCTAGTTAATTTTTTTTTAAAATGCCCCCAAAATAGATTTACGAGGATGCACATGCTTCAATTTAAGCATTGCAGGTGGCAGAGCGGGGAATGTTAAGATTCTGCCCAAAAAACATACATCTTAAAAAAAGATAAACGAAAAAGGCTGGAAACCTAAAATAAAGACTTAGTAACTGAGCAAAAAAATTCAATATGTCAGGTTTAAACGCACCACGAAATTCTCATAAACTGAGCAGCAACATGTGAATAAAGAAGCACTTTAACTTTTCGTCTGAGGGTGGTCTGCATAGCTGTAGGGACACAGCAATGTTTGTGAAGTACAGCGCTGGCAAAAGTCCAAGGAATGCTTTTTATTTTGGGTGTAATCTGGGGATTATTGTACTCTTGGATATGCCTGAATTACAGACTGCAGAGAAGCGATTGGTTTGTCAGAGAGATTCTGAACTGGGGACATATGATGGACATTTACACAACTAAAGAGACGATTCAGGAGACGCAAATGGGAAGCGTTCTGTGGGGCAGTTGGTTCGTTATTGAAACCTTTCTCCCATTGATTGATCTTTGCGTTTTGAAAGCCAGTCAGCGGTTTCCTGTGAGAAGCAGAGCATAGATTGCTTTCGGTACAGGCTTCAAGCAGCTTTCTGATACAATAAGGCGTGTATTGGAACTCCAGGATCTCGAGTTATGAACAGAGACTCGTGGGACTCTTTCACTGACGATTAGAAGATTGAGATGAGACATAAGGTCTTTATGTGCAGGCCAAAAATCCTCCAGTTAAATTGGTCATTCACTTCCCGGCTGTGTGTGGGACATTGCTGTGTGAAAATTGGCTCACCTACAAATACAGGACCGCTATGCTTCGTTGCAGTTACTGAAGTGCTTTGAGACATTTTGATGCAATGAGTTGCGATAACAATGGCAAGGATTATTATTTTATTAATACGGTTACGGGAATGGATAGGGGATATTTGGCAAGTAGAGCCGTTTCACCTAAACTTTGAACGTAAACTGAGGGTTGGGGTTGGGGGGGAGAAACACGTGTGACATTCTCACGCTGCAAGCAAGACTTGAGATCGCAAAGAATTCTCCTCTCCCACAGAGAATATGTGCGTTCAGCTCCCAGTGCTCCCAGTATCAAGCAGTCAATGCCAAACTGATTAGCCCCTTTGCTGAAAGAACTGAAGGAAGATCTGATTATGAGCAGGATTGATGACTTTTACACACTGAGCGTTATACAATAAAACATTGATACCCTGCCGAATATCGTGGGACTTCAGGCAGAGTGCAGAGTTTGGGGCCAAAAAGTATTTAAGAATTAAGATTTTGGGCAGCTTGCAGTGACCCACAGGGAACAGTTATTAAGTATTAAAGAGAGTGTTGAAACCGAAATAAAGAATTAATGTATAGTCCAGGCAGACTGATTCCTTTCAATTTACGAAACTCCAGAGTAAATCCCAGTGGTTATTGGCATCTGAATTGGAGTGTCGATTTTCACCTTTTTCTTATTGGTGGTATTTTACCCTCCATTTTAACTGTAATCAAGAAACCAGCGAATAACATTTGAATTTGTTTTAGAAAAAGCATATTTTCAAGTTTACTTTCCCCACAGAGGGCATTCTCATCATTGAGAGATCATTTTACACAGCAAATCGTTTTGACCTGTAACATCCTTTTAATAAGGATGTTACTAATACTGTCAATAATAATACTTGCACTTGATACATGCCTTATCATGTCTCCAAGACGTCTCAAGGCACTTCACTGAATATACGTTAAAAAGTGAATTGACTATATTTTGTCAATGGGGCCAAGCCATTTGCGCACAGCAGGTCGTGGATTGAGTGACCAATTTTTTTTAATCAGTCGTTGAACGAAAGTCGGAGATCCATTTCCTGCTTCTGTAGTTTTTATCCTGTCAACCTTAGCTGTTTGTCTTTTGGGCTGAATGTTTTAGTGTTGCTTCTAAGAAGACCTTGTTTCAATATCCGTTTTGTTTTGCAGTTATTTGACCCAATTATGTATCAGGGGAAATCCATTCTATTGTGGCTTAAGGTGCCTGTTTTCTGATTGGAGCAAGTTCCAAAACATTACAACTCCCTGGGTGAAGTCTGCATGTTTGAGCAGGTGTTGCAAAAGTTAAATTGGTGATTATTGTAAAATTCATCCATTACACGAGCTCAACACACCTTTGCTGCGTCCCTCCTGGGGTACTTGCGTAGTTACAATGTGGAAAGCAGCGATTGCCTTTGTCTGTAATAACAATCACTTCACTGCATGCTAATTGTCCTACAAATACACGGTCACTACACTCAAGCTTTAAGACAACTTGACCTGAATGGCACTGTATCAAATGTAATGTTATAATGGCGCTGTATCAAAGGTGAGGTTATTTTCATTCTAATTTCTTAGGGTGGTTCAAACAGTTTTTTCAAAAAAAAACAAAGTCTTTCTATTATTCAATAGAATAACTGTCTTAAAGTCCCTAGGTTGAAATTTTGGTCGGCAATACACGTTGAGGATATTTCAGAATATCTGTTGGTGGGGGTGGAGGGGTGAGGGAGGCGACCAAAGGAGTGCGAGTGAAAGAGATAGAGAGAGAGGCAATGGGGAAAGTAAGTTATAAGTCGCTAAAATCTAAATTTGACATAGTGGAACCGTAAACTATTAATTATGTTTTCTTTGAAGTTGAGGCATGACTGACTGGAAACCTCCATGAGGAACGTCCACCTTTTTGAGTTTGGTCTATCGCAGAATAGTGTTTTTGTTAGGAATAAGAACCAGATGGTGATGGGTCTGCATGAAGAGTGTTTGCTGTTAATGCCATTACTATGGAGTAATGTGGAAATTACAGGTTAAAGGTGAAGTGAAGTTCAGCCGGTTCCTCAGGAACCTCTCAGGTGGACAAATTCACATGGCGGTGATTATTAGGAAGTGAAATGTAATATTTAAAACTTCTCCCTTTTTTTTTTAACCTTGTTTTTGTGAAACGCTCTTGGTGTTTGCGTCTGTTAATTTGTCCTGGTTGACCTCCGTGTCATTGCATTTTGGTGGCAAAATGGAGGATACACGAGTTGCTATGTGAAGTGCACACAGTATTATTAAATCTGCAATAAATCTGTGTAAAATTAGATCTGCCATCAATACGGAGAGACGGTAAAGTGCGCAAATCCCCGTACAGAAGAGCGTTGTGGCAATTCCCTGTAGATTTGCCAATGCTGTGGAACAATAGAAGCTGATTTTTTTGGCAGGAAAATCCATGGGAGAGAGAGGAAATCCTTCTCTGAAACTGATTGATGTTTCTTCAAGCTTTGGACTTGAGCTTTTGACATTATTGCATTACATAGAGCACCCCCATTGACGAGGTTGCAGAACTACAAGCTATAAACACTGTGTTTGGGGGAGCAATTTCATTTTGGGTTCAGATTCACACTATTTATGTCGCATTTGAGAATGTGCAGAATTTGGAAAATTGTATTCAGTCCTAACCATCAAGTCAGTTTTCTGAAGTTGCTTATAAGAACTTGTATCAACAAAACGGCTTCAAAATTATTGCCTCCAAGTACATAGTCACCGCACTTTCCAAACAAACTGTGAAGCCCTTTGAGAGTTTTTGACCACAGGATGAAAGCACTACATCAAGTGCAAGGATTGCCATTAATTAATAAGGCTGTATGTAAGAATTTGCCAAATTCTTCACAAATAAAGCAAATCTAAATCTGTAGGTTTAAATACACTTAGTCCTCGCTTAATGTCGCAGTTGTGTTAAACGAAGTTAAGCGAACCCTCGTAAGAATACCGGACATTCAGCGTCTATGTACGCCTATGCTACCTAAAGTAGTTTGTTTCCACCCGCGCGAACAACGTAAGAGCGAAAGTCACGATGTTAAATGAATATATATTCCCCTTATGCCACGTAATAACAAAACAACATCGACCGAAGCAACGTTAAGTGAAGCCTACCTGTACATGAACAAGAGCCGTAAGAAGAGTTTTATTTGTACAGTAAAGGGTTAAATAAAAGTGAATGAACCTCAAAATCAAGGACTGATATAAACTTAATTTTATTATCTTAACTGTTACTTTCCTTCAGCTTGCTCTGCCGTTGATTGGTTTATCGCAGCTCCTTATTTTTACAGTTGCATTTACTTGTCTTTTCTAGAGTGCCCTGCGTGTGACACCTCCCTGCGTGAGGTGCAAGTTGTTGTTTTCTCAACATCTCTTACTTCCCAAGTATCTTCTTAAATCTATCCAAATTGATTTTGCTGTTATAGTCTCCTGATGCAATGCATCTCTGTATGAACAAATATTTTCTGGATTCATTTTTAAAAGCGCCATAATTACAATTTCAAGATTATGTTCCAGTGTGGGTGGTGTCCTCTAGAAACGAGAGTTGTTCGCTTGTAAGTTCATTCCTAGTTTTATATTAAAGGATCACTTTCCTAGTTCTAGGCAACTTAACCTTGTCTTATCAGGTCTTCAGAGCTAAATATTTTTTTGGCTTTCTGCACCTGTGGACCAGCATTTACTGACATGCTTGCGACCATAAAATCTGGTGTTCACCTACTCTCCTTGGTACTTCATAACAGTGTAGTGATAGAGTGTTGCAGAGGGAAAATCAGAGGGCAGCTTACTCCAATTTGTACTGTCATTTCATCCACTTTACGGTATATCCAGTAACTCCACTTTACGGTATATCCAGTAACGTGCTTTTGAGACGTTGTCTTGATGTGGAAGGCGCTGTACTAAATGTAAGAATTATTATTATCATTAGAATAATAAGAGGTGAGTTCCTGCACTGCTGGAAGACTGGAGTATTTTTTTGTTGAATGATGCTGGAATGATGTGCGCATTTATTATCTGTTGAAAAAAACCTTGTTGCTCACTTATCAAATTACAGAATTAATCAAAACCAAACATACACTTGCCACGTACTCAGCATGTGGGGAAATCTGAACTCGAAAAGCATTTGATTTGTAGCATTTGTTTGTAACAGAATGTTTTTATCTTTGTTCAATTGTTTTAAGGGATGAATCCACCTCATTCGACTCTTTCCAATGAGATTACCTATGGCCAATGCAAATCAAATTGTACTGTATGTGCTGAACCCGCTTCTCTGTGTACCTCACCTTGGCGTCTATTTTTTAGTGCCGATTCCAAACCATAAATTAGGATAACCGAGAAGGTATCTGTTTTTGTAGTTCAAAGTTACTGAAAATTCCTTTTGATTTATATCTCTGGGAATCGCATGCAGTTTGTAAAGAGGATGAACTGTGATTCGAAGTGAGCTCTTTTTGCTTTTAGCGTTTGTTGTTGAGGGAGGATGGGTGTGGGGGGGAGGGAAGAAGCAAAGGGGGGAAAACGTGAAACGTGTATTTCTCAGAGTCGTGTTGGGAGGGCTTTTCAGGGCAAGAAACTGATTCGTCAAACAGTCAGTGGACAGAGGACCAAAAGTGCTGCCGGTGGGTGAGTCTATCTGGTGCCTTGATGTACAGCAGCTTGATTTTGAGGAGAAAAATCTGATACTATATTTAACCTTCAGGATCGGTCTCTCACAGCGGCATTGGTGTCTGAGCTGTGGAGACGGAGGTTTAGAGCGATCAGATGTGCCCTTTGTTGAAGGAGGTTATACAATAATAATCTTTGCATTTGATGTAGCACCTTACCACGTCTTTGAGACGTCTCCAAGTGCTTCACAGAAATATACAGTAAAGTGAATGGCCTCTATATTTTGTGGGTGAATCGCTGCTGCCAATTGCACACTGCAGTGTCCCACATACAGTCATGGATGTATTAACTAAGTTATTGCAGTTGCATTTTATTTGGTTGGTTAGTTGCTGGTGTGTGTGTGTGAGAGAGAGAGAGAGTGTGAGTGAGCTCTTGGGATGAAAAAGTTGAAATGGTGGGGTTTGGTGAGTGGGAGGAGAGGAAAGGGGTGTGGAGCAGAAGAAAAGAGGTAAAAATTGGAAGTTAGATGTTGCCGCACAAAAGGGGAATCTTGGTCATTAAGTGTGATTCCTTCCCTGGAAAATGTAATGTTTTTAATGGAGAGCTCTTTGTAATTTGGCCGCCCGACCACTTGAAGCTGCCGACTGGTAAGTATGTGGCTTGAAGGAATTCAGGAAATTCATGGCTTTCGCAATCAATAGGTCAAAAAGTGTGTATCAGGGAATGTTGTTTAACTGGGCATCAAATGAAATGTCCATTTGTGTCTCCTTGTTTAATTTTTTCCTGTGTGTGAGTGTATACACACATATATATATACCATGTATAAAATATATATATGTAATAATGCATATGAGTTCCAGAATGCCAAATGCTCACAAACCTTTAAACAGGATGGACTGCTTTATTATCCTGCTGTCGTCCGTCTGAATCTCGCAGTCAGACATTCTTCGATGTTGGTTATGGCTTTGTGGCTGTCTCACTCCTTTATCTGGAGAATGTGGAAAATCCCACTCAATGGAATGCATTTCCTGCGCACACAGAGCAGGCTGGTTCGTTGGTACTGTATTACATCGCTCCTTCAGTCATTTTCCACACGGGGTAATGAGCGTTTTCTTTTCTCAGCTATAATTAAAGATCGAGGACTGCGTTTTGAAGTACATCTGTCCCAATAAGTTTTCTTTCCTATGTAAAAATATAATAATCATGGTAATAATCCTCGCATTGGATATAGTGTTTTATCACATCTTCGAGACCTCTCAAAGTGCTGCACACCGTGTACCGTACACTGAATTGTCTGTATGTTTTGTGGGCAAAACAAGGCAGCCAATTACACACATCTGTGTGGATTGAACGACCAGATTCTTATTCCTTTTTATTTATTTGTTTGTTCAAGGGATTATTACCTCCGGAAAAGCAATCTGCCAATTCACTAACAACCGGATTCCTACTTACAGCTCGGTAAACAGATGTGTTGAGTGAAGAAACTACCCCAACATTTCACTCTGAAGGGAATCAAACCCAGGTCCCCTCGCTTTTTTGCGAGGCGAGTGCTCTAACCACTGAGCTACAGGATGGTGGATTTTAGATGATTGAAAAGAGCTTTTGTGCCGATGTTTATTTTTTAACAAACACTTCCCTCTGTGACCTTTGAAGATGTAAAGATTGTTATGAGCTGCAACGAGATGCTCCTAAACTCTCATAATACAGAGAAAGCACGATTGCTAATCGACGCTGAACAGAAACCCATGCATTTTCAATGAAAGCACCTTGTATTCTGATGAGTTGTGGGCTCTTTAAAGTATTTGTGCAGCTTTCCTTAGTCAGCATTCTTACTGCACCTGTGGCGACTGTATCGCCCCAAGGGATGGGCAGTATTTTTATGGAGCTGAAAAGCCCTGGTTTTAATTCTAATTGCAGAGGATTAGGTCTGTGAGAGTTTGTTTTTCTTGTACAGCCTGAGGATCTCATCCCCTGCAGTTTGCTTTCCGATCATTTCATGTGAAGGTCCCCTCTAGCCCTCGATCTAGCTTTCTGATAAGAAGCCACGTGGCCCTAATGTCTCTGGTGTCCCATGGTTTAGGTAATTTCCACTCGTTGATGGTAGTTGATGGTGGAGAATTTTATTAAACTGGATGTTATTACACTTAAACCAGATGAGCCTGAGCGGTACCGGGTTGTAATTGACGATCGGAACACTGGCAATAGTAGAAAGCAGATTTCCCGCTCCCACAAACAGGCATACTTGCTGCATATCCGAAGGTTTATTGTTGGGAGTATAGATTTCGGTGGAAAGTCTACCCAAGTTTACCCCTCTTTAGCTTTCTCTCTGTTCCCCACCTTTCTCCCCTCGTTTCTCCCCTGCTCAGCCTCCGACCCAGGCATTTGAAAGCGCTCTGAGGCGCTATCCAATGTGATGGTTACCCGGCGCCAAAACACAAGAGCATTTGAGCATTGCCTGGCAGTCGATCGGCTTCATGGAACAGAATATGGCTGCACATATCTCTTGAGTTTCCAGAGGCAATTAATCCATCTTAAAATACCACTCTGGTGTTTCAAGCAAGTAGATGCTGGAGCTGGGATGCAGATGATACAGCATTGGTGCCTGTCAATGCCTTAGAATTTATTTGGGTAAATGGTACATACATTTCCACCACAGGCCAATAGAATGGGAAAGGGTCCAAAAATATGTCCTTCAGGCAATTTATTTAATGTTAAAGAACATTTCTGCACTGACATAATGATATCTCCTGTAATGATACTGGCAGATAGATCAAAATCACTGCCATCTGCTCTGCATTGCGAGAATGCTTTATTAGAGAATATTAATATGATTTGCTTCGATTCATGTGGAGACTAAAATGACTTGTACAAATCTGCGATGGGATTCTAGCAGTGTCCCAAGAAGGATGCGTTAAAAGCCTGGATGTCATCTGTCAAATTATGGTACCTTCTAAATATAATAACAATAATAATAATCCTTGCATTTGATATTTGCTTTTCATGCCTTCTAGACGTCTCAAAGCGCTTCACAGAATATGCTGGAAAGTGAATTGACTGTATATTTGTGTGCGAAACATGGCAGCCAACCACGCACAGCAGCGTCCCACAAACAATCGTGGATTGAAATTTATTTCGTTGAGGGATTATTATCGGGTGTGTGGAGCAAGGAAACTTTCCCAATGTTTCGCTCCGGCCAGGAATCGAAACCAGGTTTCTCACTTGCCAGGCTCTGCCCACTCTATATGTGCACGAAATGATGATAGCAAGAAAGCAAGGTTTTCGGGGAGGAAGGTTGTTTTTTGGGGAAGTACTTTGTGGCTGGGGCTAAGGAATGCTCGTTTGGTTCTCACACAGTAGGGTTTGCTGAGCAGGAGTACATTTCAAGTCATTAAGGAGATGTAAGTTTCACGAGGGAAAACTCTACTGTTGGCACTGTTAAATTGTACGGAAAATCAATGGGATTTAATTTTTTTTTAAAGCATCTGTTCATTCAAGCAGGAGACTTAAAGTAGGTCATTAACGGTAAATTGGTTAACTTACGTGACTCAACAGCTCGGAGACTAATTACGTGGCTTCTAATCAAATGCCATGAGGTGGGGGTGGGCAAGAGGGAAGTAGGGAGAGAGAAGCACAGTACTCCCTTCCTAAACGTCCTCCCCCTCTAGAAACATTCTTTCAGGCTCCAGTGATTTCCTGTAGATTTACTTCTCAAATGACAATTTGGCCTTGTAGAGCGCATTGACAAGATGACCTCATTACACAGCCCCCGTGGGCATCCACCACTGGGGATGATGGTGATTCCCCAGTCGAACTTCAGATCTGCCCAATTTCCTTCACAGGCTCAAACGTAGTCTTTCGAGGTCTCAGAAGACCTCATTGCTTCATTCCTCATTCCTCATAGCATGAATGTTTTGATCAGCCAACCATTCAATTTAACTCTTGTTGACTGGTCAGCGCAGTGGGCTTTGCGTTGTGTTTTGTGTTAATCAGTAGTTGCTTGAATCCCCTATCAAAGTACGGTGAATACGGCTTCAGATCACATGCTTGTCATTTGCTCTGGAATCCTTCAATAAACAGCCACATGTCTGAAGTGGTTAAGCGTTTGAGACACAACAGTGTTCCTTATTGTTTGAGTGGCAGCCATCTGGGTTTGAGGTCTTGCGAATATGTTAAATTCCACAGCCAGCTGGCCTTTGCTGTTGACATTCCTGATCACTGTTCAAAAAGTGCAAGTTGAGTACACTTGAGAGCCTACAATAATCCGCTTTTTACTTTGTAGGAAATGAGTTTTTAATTTCATCAGTATGTTTGGTGCTGCCTAATCCATTCAGCCAACGAAGCTGGTACATAAAATTGGTTACGGCGCAATGAGCAACACAGATAATGAGCATCAGTAATAAATACAGGATCCTCTCACTGGAAAATAACATTGTAAAACGAAATGCAAATCAACTGCAAGCGATACGAGTGTATTTGGGATTTATGTAGGTTTCAATGCACCGAACTGAATGAGGAGCAGGAAAGGCAAAAGGAGATTTTCCACACTGGGAATCAGTGGAAGTCAAAGCTGTGCATTTGCTTGTTTAGACTACTTGCTTTTCCAGTGATTCAAGTTTCATCTTCGATTGTTTTTAGAAGGATTTGGGCATAACCAACCTGCCGGATTGTAGACAGTATCGGAAGCAGCATTGTCGGTGACTAGGTCCCTGCCACAATAACGTAAACATCAAATGAAACCGTTTGCAGTTAATTAATAACAGAAAGCTGACATTGAGCCAGCAGATGTTTTTTTTAGCTTGTCAGGCAGGTACCTTAACCACTCGATTGCAGGTTTTCATTTGCAAACATTTATATTTTGTGAGTGAGCTTGGATTTGGCCTGGCTTGTACCATCCACCAAACACACCTTGGTAACAAAAAATACTTTTTTATTGGATTACGTTTAGAATTCCAATGCCCCTTAAAATGCCGATATCAACGTTAAAGTTTCCCAGATAGCATTGAGCGCCCTCCGGTACTTTGGACGTTCCTTGTCAATCAAGGTGACTTCACCAATTGTTAGGGTAGGGTATGGGATCTATTACACCAAGCACCTGCCTTAAATAACGTTTCTTCATCTTTGGGGCTACGCAATAGAGTGTTGATGGGTTTTATTCTGGAGGCCATCCCTCTGTTGAGACCTCTGTTGATTTTGACATGCACTTTCCAAAAGGGATTACTTGATGGATGTCAGGTAGGGTGATCCTGGATTTTCTTGGCCGAGACCAATGCTTCTTTGCTGGTTTAAGTCTGTACTGTTTGCGGGTGGTGACTTTTAAAGCTTGAGCCACTGAAGCAGAGTGCTATTGGATGTTTCATTAGAGTATTAGGACTCGGCCATTAAACTACCCGCAGAAGTTATGACCGTAGCACAATGCGATCGAGCACACCACATGCTGTATAAATTCCTAATGTGTGTTATCCATTGACATTGATATACTGTAGTTAGATCGAAGTGCAATGTTGAGTTACTGTATTTGCTGCTTATTGCTACGAGATGCTTTAAGCTAAGCCAAGAACTTTTATTGGGTAGGTGGCATATATTTGTTCTTAGGCTGCTAATATCTACCTTTTTCATTGAGTGGTCTTAACTTGGGCCTTGGACTTTCCTTGTAATTAACATTTAAGGTTTGTTTAGTATCGGAATGCCAGAAAGCATTGCCAGAACTGTGTGCTGAAGGATTTTAATGGGCAAACACTCCATTTTCTGCATTCCATCACACCAGTAATGGCCTTAACAAATGCCTTTCTTGTGACAGCCGAACACAACTATCATTCTTAAATAAGTCTTGTAAACTACAAAAAGGTAAGGGAAGAATTACAGCAATTTGCTCTTCTGTCTGTCCAGATGAGAATATTTCAGAGCAATCAGTATTAGTGGTAAGTCGGGACTGTTGTGTAAGATGTAAAAATCACGAGCTTCAAAACATTATAATTCAATTTCAACATAAACTAATTGTGATCTCATCCAAAAAACAGTTGTATTCTTTATTATGCACCGTTTCAAACCATAGTCTATAATAATAATAATAATCCTTGCATTTGATATAGCGCTTTCCACATTTTATCAACGTCCCAAAGCGCTTCACAGAATATACTGTAAAGTGAATTGACTGTATATATTTGTGGGCGAAACGCGACAGCCATATGCGCACAGCAGTGTCCCACACACAGTCATGGATTGAAATGACCAATTTTACTATTGTGGTTTTTTTGGAGGGATTATTATTAGGCGTGTGGAGTAAGGAAACTTGCCCAAGGTTTCGCCCTGACCTGCCTGGATTCGAACACAGGTCTCCCCAACTTGGTCTCCCCAGCTTGCAAGACAACTAACCACTGAGCCACAGGAGCTGATTGATTGATTTAATGTATTGATTTCAAGATGTACCTCTTTGAGCGTTCTTTCAGTCATCGTTCCCTTCCCAGTCTCTGTGTCCCAGCTCGGGTGCCCAACCAAGCAGTGCCAATCTCTTTGAGACATCCCCCTGATGTGAATGGCGCTGTATACCTCTGGCTCAGACCAGATGCTCTACCTTAACTCTTTGCCACTGTTCTTACTCAGGCTCTGGAAGAAGCACAGAAGGCTATTCAGCAACTCTTTGCCAAAATCAAGGACATTAAGGACAAGGCTGAGAAATCAGAACAGATGGTGAGTCTGACTCGTAAAGGGATTGTATAAGTTTTTGAAAATAGTCTGATTCCTTCTCTCTCATCTGAACTGTTGCACTGGAGACAAATAAACTTGAGTAAGAGGATCTGCAACAAAACACAAAGCCTTGATCTACCAATTTTAATGGAGTATATGTGCTAGAAAGAGGTATGAAAGGAGTGGTCACTTGTGTATAAAATGATTAGGATCTATTTACAGAAGTTGGACATGATTTGCTAAACTGTGACAAACAATTAATAGGGACTTCAGAGCATCATCCAGATGTTCTGCAAGAGATGTTCTGCTACTATGGCAGCTTTTAGTGAGGAACCCGTAATTAATAATGAGATAATTATTTGTCCTTAGTTTGTGAGATTACGCTGGTAATCGATTATACAACTTGCCAAGCCTCCTGTAGCACCTGCTCCAAGCAGCCTGTGATTCTTGGAATGTGGCCATGTGGCACAATATATTGTATCTTGCAAATGGGGTTGGGAATCCAATCATCCAATTCGCAGGTTCGAGGCTCTCGACGTTACTCTGGACCTGCAGAGTTTGCAGCAGGAATACTTTGCGAAGACGCTTCCAGAAAATAAAGCAAACAAAAATCCTGAGGAACAAACAGCAATGAAATTTGCTTCCAGTTTTCTCCCCATCGCTCCCCTTAAAAAGCTTGATTTATAGGACGACGCTGGCAAACTCTCAGTACCTTGTCAAGTGGCCATTTGTCCAAGTGCGATCGAGCTTGTCGGCCTGCTGTTTAACTGCGGAGAAGGGATTACAGCCAAAATTCCACTGAGTAAGACCATCTCGTTGGTCAAATTCCGGTCCCAAATTGTTGGACCGAAACTCTGCTTATAAAACGGTCTTGTCTCTAACTTTCAGCCGAGACTGATTTTTTAAAAAAAATTATTAATTTGGGAGGATTAATTTGTGGAAGATTGGCTTCTGAATTAAGGCTGAACGTATGATTGCCCACAATTTGGGAGACTTGACTTTTGACCCTTTCAAACTCTGTTCTTCAGGTCAAGGAAATCACACGGGATATTAAACAGCTGGATCACGCGAAACGGCACCTTACAACCTCCATAACCACGTTGAATCACCTGCACATGCTTGCGGGTGGTGTGGACTCCTTGGAGTAAGTAGCCAACAGAACAATAGCAACTTGCTTTTATATAGCGCGCTTCCTCTAATATAAATAATTATAATAATACTTGCATTTGATATAGGGCCTTTTCACGTCGTTGAGACGTTTCAAAGCCCTTTACAGAATAAAGTCTCTGATCGCTTCACAGTGAAGAGAGGGGTTGGGCACAGAGTGAGGGAGAAGGGGAGAGGGAAATGTGACTCTAGGGAGGTGTGTTTTAAGGTGGAATTTAAAGAGCTGGAGGGACTGAGGCAGCGAGTTCCAGACGTGAGACGCAAACAAGTGCTACATTGTGTGGTGCAGAAATGGTTTAAGAACTGCATACTGCACTAAAGCAAGTTGAACTGGCCAGCCACACTGGCAACCTGCCACAGTTCAGTTTGTCTTTAATCAGTTTAGAACCAAATTACATGATTAGATGGTTAAAAGCTATTTTGTTTTGGAAAATTTAAATATTAATAGCAAGCATAATAATCATTCTAGCATTTGATATAGAGAAGATAATTTCTCCCAATATCCTGACCAACAACTTCCCCCCTCTACCCCATCCCCAAATAAATTTTGGCCACTCACTCTGTGGCTGTTTGTCGGACGCTGCTGTGTGCAAATTAGTTGCTACGTTTGCCCACAAAATAGAAGATCAATCCATTTTATTGCATATCCTGTGATAGCGCTTTGAGACATCTTGACAATGTGATAATGTGCAATATCAAATGCAAGGAAAATTCAATATGGATTACGTCAAAACGGATTCACAATTTTCCTGTGTATCGGTAGACAGATATGCCAGCCAGGACGATTACAGCAATGTCCCCCAAACAGCCACAAAATGAATTCTATCTTGGGAACGTTGGTCAGGGCACAGAAAGAAACTCCACCCATCCCTACCTCCCCCCTCTCCCCCACCCCCCACACCCACCCCTCCTCTCTCTATAACTGTGGGTCAATAGAACATGGACACCCCCAAGAGCAACTGGTGCGGAGAGAGCAGGAGAATTGTTCACAGGGCGGAAACAGTTAAAAACGTGGCTGGGTATCATTATATAAATGAATATTTATGATTCTGCTCTCGAGTTGATTCAGCTAAAGAGTCCGTGCTCATCAATGGATTTCTGTGGGATATATCCCAATGTGGGCAGTTGGTTTTAAACAGTACCAGGCTGTATCGAGAGCAGCTGCAAGATAGAATCCCATTAATCCCTTCGTAGGTTTCTGTTAATGCAGTGCAATTTACAATGAGCCAAAAAAAGACAAGACAGTTGTCTTTCGTTTACATAACGTTGATGTATGGGTGTGTTCCAGTGTGGGGCACCGCATCACTTCTATAAATCATATTTGACATTTAATTACGTTAAAATATCATCGGAGTCTAATGTGATACAGATGGACAGCGATGCCTCAGCTCAAGTCGGCTGCACAGATTTTTGCTTCTAATTTAGCGTGCTCGGGCCCCCCCCAAATAGCTCGGGAATGGTGAACGGGTGTCTCTTCGATGTGTGTTTTAATACGCCTGGCATTTCTGCAGGGCCATGACTCGCCGCAGACAGTATGGAGAAGTGGCTAACCTCATGCAGGGTGTGGTGAACGTGTTGGAACACTTTCAGAAGTACATGGGGATACCACAGATTCGTCAGCTGTCTGAAAGGTAACGAGCCAGCACCGCCAAGTTCATGGCTCCCCCATGTTACAGCTCAAGCAGATCCAGCTTTATTGAGGATGTCAGATCAATTTGGCTGCAAACACACTGGTTTTGCTTCCTCGGTTCTTTTCCAGCCCTGGCGAAGTCGCCATTGTTGGCGATTTATCACGAGTTGCATTCGTGGCATTTCCTGCAGCTCCTAGAGATAAGGTCTTGGCTTCTCAAAGCACTTCAAGTGACGTTGCTAAAATGAACATACAAGGCTGGCTGGTTTGTTTCCAAACATTGGCGGGCCATAATAATAATATTAATAAAAACAATAATAATGCTATTGATAATATTGCAATGTGGAAGTGATGTCGATGCCATCCCAATGGCCTGGAAGTCGACTTTTTTTTAGCTTGGGAAGCGAGCACAGGGTTTGTGGAGTTATGGGGGGAGAGTGAGAGAGAGAGAGAGCCGGGGAGTGCGATTGACTTTAAATAGTTATTTTCAAACAGCCAGCATAGACTCGGTGGGCCGAATGGCCTCTTTTTGGGCTGAAAAATTCTATGATTCTGGGGAATGAAGAAGCTGACTAGTGATCAAGCATGTTATAATCCTGATTGGCATTTCATAAAGTTCCAACTATCTAGTTATAAGAGGTGTAGGTGGTGGTGGGGGTGGCATTATATTGTTTATTGAATAGAGTTCTGTTTGATGCAGTGGCCCACTGTGGCACAGAAATGGTATCTGATTGTACTTTAACCGCCTGTAATGGGTTTAAAATATTCGTCCCGTGTTTAGTGGCTCCGCTACTCTCCGCAGAACGAATGCCTGGGTCTCTGCTGATTTGTGCGGAGGAAGTGCTGATTGCAGTGAGGTATTTTCCTTGGGCAAAGGAGAGTCAATCCAGCACAGCTCTTGGTGGCCGCTCACAAAGAAGCATTGGCAAACTCCTCCAAGTAGATTGCGTCTCATTCTGACCACAGACCTGTGCATGACGCAGAGAGACGGGTCTAAAACGAGAGTGGAAAAATGACGGGGAAAAAAGATTGTTAAAGCCCACGGCGCTTTGATAAATTCGTGACGCACTTTAGAGATAAAAATCCATCTTTCGTACACACTTGATCGGTTGTAGTCATGAAAAAGAACCTGAGATAATGCACGCCAATCCTCTGAAATTCTTTCTATTTTTGTGGTATCAGTTGATGGCTTTCCTCCAGACTGTTTGTGTTTTGATATTTTTCCCATATGTGAGTTGGGATAACAGCAGCCCCTTAAAATGTCAGGCTTGCTGTGGCGTAGATAAAGATTTCGAATCCTTTTAATGTTGCGATAAGAAAACGATAAACAGTCTATTCTGAGTGTATTTCAAGCAACCATTATTGTAGATGGAAACCAAATGCTGGACAACGTCTGGGCTTTGTGCAATAGACCACACATTTTTTTTCCCCCCCCTCTTATTCATCTTTTTTTTCCCCTTAATCTTCTTTAGCTGAATTCCATTTCATCTCTCCGTTTAGGTCTCCATTAAACCGGTTTTAATCACTCGTATTATGGTTGGGACGACCTTCAAAGGACCTCATTAAGTAGAAATTCCCCATAACAAGAGTGAAGAGATGGATCTTTTGAGAGATACAGCATTGGAATGTTTGCTTTGGCAGTCACTGGTGTATTGCACATGTCGTTTGACTTGTGTGTGAAAAACACTTTTTGCTTATTAATTTTACCAGAGATATGTTAAGAAATGCTTTGAACTTCTTGCCTGCAGTCTTTGTTGAAACACCTGACTCGTTGATTAAGACATGTTAGACATGTATTGGCATTCATCAAATGGTTAACCAGGGTAGTCCTGTGCGGAGATTGGGATCAGCAATTTCTGAAATGGATAATGGATTGGAAAATGAAATAGCGAGATTCAGCCCCAGTTGATGAGATTGTGCGTTCCGTGTGGTTAATTCACAATGATCTATTGCCGCTCTTCCTGATGCTTCTTCGGGGGTTTTATAAGACTGTTTCAGCGAGCTTCACGTTCCTCTCAGTCGGCAAGAGCCTAAACCTTCCCACTTGTCCCTGCCTATCTCTCTGACCTACTGTTTCCCTATCAGCCTGCCCACACCCTCCGTTCAGCAGACTCAGGCCTGCTCCGCGTCCACCGCCCTAAACGTCCAGCCATCGGTGGCAGGACTTTCAGCCTCTCTGCTCCCACACTGTGGAACTCCATCCAGCAGCCCCTCCGCCTCGCTTCCTCCCTTTCCTCCCTCAAGGCCGGTCTCAAGACCTTGCTCTTTGACCGCGCCTTCAGTTCCCCAACTAACTCTTCCCCCTCTCCTTACCCCTACCCAGACCCTCTTCCCCCCGCTCGTGTCTTGACCTGACTGTTCAGCGCTTTGGGACGTCCTCCCGACGTGAAAGGCGCTATATAAGTGCAATTGTTGTTGTTGTGACCTTTGTACAAATATAAGTAGCTGTTGCTCCTGTCATGCTTACTACATTGACGTTTGCCCTGTTTGGAGTGTGTCTCTGTTCAGTTATACTTTTGCACCATTTTGCGCTGTCTGAACATCCATCGGAATTAATATGGGGTTTCAAATATGGAACGCAGCAAATATTTTAACTGGATTGTAATCAATGAATGGCACCCATGATAGAAGCCAACCAAACTTGCCTTGCTGATTGGGGCGAGACTTAAGACACAATTGAAGTTAGGCAAAATCAGTCTCTAGCCTGGAACATTATGGGGCAAAGCAGTAGCTGCTGTGAATTGCTACAGCACAAAGCAAACACTTTGCATTTTTTCTCTCCTATCTCAAGATCGCTTTTACTCGCGAGTTTAGAAGCAGGTCGCAGAGCGGTTGTGAGCAATGGGGTTGAAATCTAAACTCATTTCTCATTCGGGAAGATGGAGCGTTTTGCAATTCTGGATGGGCTTCCTTCTCACATTCCACGCTTCGTGTAGTTTTACATAATGTCCCATTCTTTACTACTAGGGAGAGAAAAATGCCAGCCCTGTATGAAAAATTGTATAAAATTAATGGACAAAGTTGGCTACAACAGTAGAAGGAACTTTATGTTCTGCGGTTGCAAATCTAATGGATCAGAGGGCTGTTAACAAGAACAAAATGTGGCAGAGCATCACTGTGAGTACAAGCAAACTAAGGGTTATTTGATGCTACTGCGTTACATGCCTACATTTCAGGCCGTTGTACAGTATACAACTGTGAAGACTACAGTCTCTGTACCGTCCACAGAGAGAGAGAGAGCGCGCGGGGATTATTTTTCTTATTTTCCGTACGTTTACGCAGCTGCGCCGTAAAGCGTCCGCCCCCCCCCCCACCCCCCCTTCCTCCAAAAAAACCCCTCAAAATAAAATAATTCCGTTTTTGTTTTCTCAGAGTACGAGCGTCTCAGACTGAGCTGGGTCAGCAGATCCTGGCAGATTTTGAAGAGGCTTTTCCATCCCAGGGAACAAAGGTGAGATTGTCCTCCTACGCATCAGTCACTTCACAAACACACCCTTCTTTTCTGACGTTTATGTCTTGGATAATCTCGCAGCCCTTCGAGAGCTCGACTTTCCTTTTTACAGTTAGCCTTTTGAAGAAGCGACTTTGTACATGCAACAACAACAACAACAGCAACAGCAAAATGACATTTGTCGAGCGCCTTTTGCGTCTGGAGGACGTCCCAAGGCGCTAAACAATCAGGGGCCAGGACCCGAGCGTGGGGGTGGGACAGGGTTGGGTTGAGGGTGGGCAGAGGGGTAGGAGGGCGGCTGAAGGCACGGTCGAGAAGGAGGGTCTTGATTCACAGCTTGAAGGAGGCAAGGGAGGGAGTAAGGCGAAGGGATTGTGGGATGGAGTTCCAAAGAGTGGGGGGCAGAGAAGCTGAAACAACAACAACAACAACTTGCCTTTACGTAGCGCCCCTCACGCAGTGTTTGGCTCATCGTCTCCTCCTTTCCTCCCCCCACCCACCCCCCACACCCCTAACCCACCATTCTCTTCAGCGCCCACCCCTGAGCTCCTGTGGCTCAGTCGTTAGAGCACTTATCTTGCAAGCTCTGGAGACCAAGCTGGGGAGACCTGGGTTCGAATCCAGGCAGGTCAGGGCGAAACTTTGGGCAAGTTTCCTTACTCCACACACCTGATAATAATCCCTCCAAAAAAAAACCCACAATAATAAAATTGGCCGTTTCATTCCACGACTGTTTGTGGGACACTGCTGTGCGCGATTGGCTGCCGCGATTCGCCCACAAATATAGTCAATTCACTTTGCGGTATATTCTGCGAAGCGCTTTGGGACGTCGATAAGGTGTGAAAAGTACTATATCAAATGCAAGGATTATTTATTATAATAGGTGTCCAGGCAGCTGTGTCAAAGCACGCGAGACATCCTCCTGCCATGAAAGCCGCCTATATAAACGCATATTGTGTTGTATTTGAACCCTGTGGTGTGTTGCACGCTGGTGACGATTTCCTTTCCATCTTCCCAGAGAACAGCAGGTCCCAGCAATGTCCTGCGCGATGCTTGCCTTGTGGCCAACGTCCTCGATCCCCGAATCAAGCAGGAAATCATCAAGAAGTTTACAAAGCAGCATCTGTCCGAGTACCTCGTCCTCTTTCAAGAAAACCAAGACGTGAGTTTAAAAACCTGAACAAACACTTAGACTTGCGATGATTGTAATAAGCCCCGCGAGGGCAATGTTTATGTCTGTAATTGACACTTGTATGAGAGCTGCGGCATCTCACATGAGTACAATTTGTGATTTGCGGGCTGAACTCAAATGTGCGCCTCAGCAATTTCTGCTTTTGGAAACTCAGTAATGCTTTTAATTGTTGTTCTGGGACTACAATGGCAACGAGGCTATTACGGTGTCAAGTTGTAACAGCCGCAGCGAATTCAGAGAGGAACCTTTCATACCCTTGTTAGCTTAGCAGCAGGAGAGGGTTTGTCCCGTAGCGCGGAGCTATCCTCGTCTCACTGTGCAGTAATGTAAATCAACTTATTCACGTCCTTTCTTCGAGGTGTCAGCCTGGCTCAATCCTGTCTGCCTCTTCAGGTGGACGTTAAAGATCCCGTGGCACCATCCGAAAAGAGAAGGGAGTTTCTCTCTCTCTCTCTCCCCCTAGTGTCCGAGCCAATGGTCTCTGAAGCATTAAAATTGGTGGCTCACTCCATGGCTGATTGGGGGAACATTGCGTTGTGCAAATTAACTATAATAAATAATAATCCTTGCATTTGATATAGCGCTTTTCACATCTTCTCGACGCCTCAAAGCGCTTCACAGAATGTACTGTAAAGTGAATTGACTGGATATTTGTGGGCGAAACACAGCAGTCACTTGGGTACAACAGTGTCCCATAAACAGTCGTGGATTGAAATGACCAATTTTATTATAGTGTTTTTTTTTGAGGGATTATTATTAGGAGTGTGGAGTAACGAAACTTGGCCAAGGTTTCGCCCTGACGTGCTAGATTCGAACACAGGTCTCACACTTGTGAGGCAAGTGCTCTAACCACTGAGCTACAGGACACCACAGCTGGGACATTTGTCTACAAAATACACAGTCACTATACTTTATAGTCAAATCGTGTATACTAAAATCTTTGCGATGTTTTGACAATGTGATAAGGTCCTGATTGAAATGCAAGGGTTATCATTATAAATGCTTATCCCTCTCGTTAGCAAGTCATTCCTTGTACCATTCATTTGCACCTATTATTTATTTTTTCTGACAGGTTTCTAAGTAGAAGATACCAAAAAAACAAATGAGGAGAAAACATATTCAGGCTTCTAAAGCATTTTAAGGTGCCAATTAGGAAATAGTTTAGATTTTTTTTCTTGATGCAGATTGCATATATACAATTGTAATTGTGTTGCTGTTGGACGTGTGTGTGTGTGTGTGTGTATAGTGTTCTTACTCTTTCATCTCCCTGATTTGGTAAGGTGGCCTGGCTGGATAAGATCGATCGCAGGTACGCGTGGATAAAGAGGCAGCTGGTGGATTATGAAGAGAAGTACGGCCGAATGTTCCCGGTGGAGTGGAGCATGAGTGAACGGATCACTGTGGAGTTTTGTCACATCACCAGGTAGAGACCAATAACCTGGTGATTTCTGTTTTTCCTTTAGCCTCCTGTCAAATTTTCTCTTCCCTTTACAACAGGTGACGTGCAGCAGAACATTTCAGACCTGTTGGGCAATTGTTTGTGGCATTTTGCTCACAAAATATATTCTGCGAAGCACTTTTAAGACATCTCGAAGACGTGATAAGACACTATATCAAAAACAAAAGTTATGGTTATTAAAGGTTTCAGGCTTCCTGTAGCTCTATAATAGTTATTAAAGGCTTCCTGTAAGAGTGGTTAGAGCACTCGACTGACAAGCGAGAGACCTGGTTCAATTCCAGCATGGCGAAACCGTGGGCAGGTCTTCCTTACTAATAACAATCCGTCAAAAAAAGTAATTAGTCGTTTCAATCTTCAAATGTTTGTAGGACACAGCTCTGAACAATTGGCTGCCATGTTTCGCCCACAAGTGTGCAGTCAATTCACTGTACAGTATATTCTATGTAGCGCTGTGAGACGTGAAAAGTGATATATCAAAATGCATGGATTCTTATCATTATTAAATGCTTATTTCTGCTTCCCTTTCCCCCTCCCCCCCCCCCCCCCCCCCCCTCAGTTTCCTGTCTGATGGCACTGGATTTTGCTCTAATTCCCATTCATCACATGTGAGCCTGGGTAGTGAGGGTTGGCATTGAAGCTGGGATTAGCTTCACAATTGAGCCTAAAGCTGCCCTCAACCAGTGTCCGAACACACGCGCATTCTTGGATGGGAAGAAGGAGATCACGGCAGTGGCCAGGACCTGATTTGTACCTTGGTTCTATTCTCTGTAATCCAAGGCCAATTGTAATAACCCATAATAGCCAGCTGATATGACTAAGTCAGTACAAGTTGAACCTGGTTGAGTAGTTGACTGTATACCGAGATGCCTTAAAACAATCTGAGACGCCGTCCGGCGTGAAAGGCGCTATATAAACACAAGTTGTTGTTGTACATTGCAAACACTGTGAATCCTCTGTTTTTCCACCTTGCCATAACAAATCGTTCAGCAGCCTGGCTGATAAGTAGCAAAACCTTTTTTATAGTGAAATTCTGTGAAGTGTTTTGAGATGTCTTGACGGTGTAATAAGATGCTGTATCCAATGCAAGGATGTGCAGCAGCCACTCCAGGTCGAGCTCTCCGACCGGGAGACGCTCACTAGAGCCGATGGCTTTCTCTGCACTTTCCTACATGTTGCGGAAGTCCCTTCCCCTCTCAAGACCCTTCCTTTACTCTCTTGAAAGTGGGGACTTGGGAATCAGGGCCTTGAGGCTTAAATCTGCATTTTGTCTTCTGTGTTTCAGGAACGAGCTGGCGAAAATCATGCGAACGAGGGCCAAAGAGATTGAAGTGAAGCTTTTGCTGTTTGCTATTCAGAGGACGACAAATTTCGAAGGGCTACTGGCGAAGAGGTTCTCAGGAAGCACCCTGACTGATGGCACAATGGTAAGGAGCTGACAAAGCATTGTCCAGGCAGCGCATGATGACTCAGTAAGTGAGCAGCTATGCCAACTCATACAGACCAGGCAATTGGACAAACTAAATATAACCTCAGCATCCTGGTACTGATTTCCCACTCCTGATGAGACCATAAGAACATAAGAATAAGGAGCTGGAGTAGGCCATTTGACCCCTCAATCCTGCCCCACCATTCAATAAGATCATGGCTGATCTTCTAATCTAACTCCACCTGTCCGTTTTATCCCCATTTTCCTGAATCCCTTTAAATCGGTACGCGTTAACCACTGTCACTTGCGTTTGAATGCGCGGAGACAAGGTTCCAGCTGTGAGATCCCTGGCTGTGTGCTGAGTTAGCTGATCTGATCCAGAGTGGCAGAAAATAATATCACGTGCGAAGATTGGCCTTGGTGCCCATGGTTATGGAGGGGGAAATTGTCTCCCATTCAAATCCTTCCATGGCCTCTCCACCACCCACAATCTTGCTGCCCCAGACCTTCCACTGAACACTGGCCTGCGTCTTGTTCCCCTGCGCCACTATCAGTGCGCAAGTTTTCAGCTACCCTGCTGCTCCTGATGGCTTTGAACCTGTTACTGTAGGTTTTTTTTTTGCGGTTGTAATATTGGTAATTTACTGCTCCAGTGCTGTGGGCCCATTTCAAGTTCTTTCAGTTCAAGTTCTTACAGCAGTTCAACTTCACACTTAACAACAGCTTTGTATTTGTATAGCGCCTCTTACGCAGTGTAGCTTCTCACCGCGCTTAAGTAAGTAGGATGTTCACTCTCACTGTTGTCTCGAAAATGTTAAAGCAAAGGGTAAGAGATGCCAACTGCATCCCCTTCCCCAATAAGTATAATAAAGCAGTCACAAGACATTGCCTTGTTGCAGATACAACTGCCTTGTTGCAGTTGCAGTTGTAATTACAAATATATAGTCAATTCACTTTACAGTGTATTCTGTGAAACACTTTGAGATGTCGATAAGATGTGAAAAGCACTATATCAAATGCAAGGATAATTATTATTATACTGTAAAGTGAATTTCCTGTATATTTGTGGGCGGCTAATTGTGCATAGCAGTGTCCCACAAACAGTTGTGGATTGAAATGACCAATTAAAAAAAAAATTGTATCGAGGGATTATAATTAGGCGTGTAGAATATGGAAACCTGCCCAAGGTTTCGCCCTGCTGGGAATCGAACCCAGGTCTCCCGCTTGTCAGGCGAGTAGTCTAACTGAGCTACAGGAATCCGAGATGCTTTGATGTTATAATGTGATAAGGTGCTGTAAAAATACAAGTACTTTCTTTCATTGTGTGGTCGATAGCGTTTCGGCAAATATAATCCTTTGCTACACCTCTCACCAAGGAATATGAAAATCACACAGCTCACCAGAAAATTTATACAGTAGCCATATTGGAACTTTACAAAAGCTACAAATTTGAAGGATTCGTTTTGTGTGGCGGGGTGGGGAGTAGGGCAGAAAAAAGGCCTTTACTACTTTGAACGGCTGGCTACTTTGCCAAGAAAAATGTGCATGGATGTCTTCAAAAAATCTCACAATGTTAGTGTATGGTTTCAGTTTATTTATGGATGAGAACCTTCCATTACATTTCAGGCAGTGTTAGTCATATGCTAATGGTCCTTGGCAGACAGACCTCTGAACTCTTTCCGAAGGCTGGTGACTAATTGCTTTCCCCTTGCCCATATGTCTGTCAGCGTTGACTGGCCTCCCTCAGGCCCTCGGGCTGGTGTCTGCGAATTTCGCTGAGAGGCAGGGTTGGGTTGCGTTCAGACCGCAGACTGCTCGGGAAGCAGTTCAATCTGAGACTGTTCCCAAGTAGCTGGTGCCTGGTGTTCGTCCTGGTCGCCCTGTGGGACGCAGTGGTGGTGACGTGGGAAATACCTACCTGTGCGTTGAGTTTGTGCGAGCAGAGCTTTGCAGTCAACTCTCTTTTTGTTGGTCATCATCTTCCATGATCTCAGAGTAAGGTGCGGACACGTCCGTTGAAGCTCTTAGCTTCCATTGCAAACATTTGCATCTGTTAATCCAATGATGGATCCATGATTCATGGACTGACAAAGCAGCAACTACACTTAAAAGTCACCACTAACCTCTCTCTCTCTCTCTCTCTCTCTCTCCTCCCTCCTAGCGAAGAAAGTGCTTGAACGACTGCTTGCCATTAACAAGGGTTTATGACTCGGCTTACGCGGTGTCTGATAGTTTTCACTTGAAACAGTGCAATGTTATCGTATCATTCATTTCATTTCAGCAGCTGTTTTCCTCTACCTCTTTGCCTAAATGTAGAAATGAGTTTGGTCAAAGGTTAGCCTCCAAAAATCCCACAGCCGTTGCATTTTACAACGATACTTCAAACCCAGTGAAGCGCTTTGAGACGTCCTCCCGACGTGAAAGATGCTACATCAACAACAACAAAGCACAACAATCCACGTTTGTACAGCACCTTTCCCTTCGGGAGGATTGATATAGTGTCTGTCGTTTTCGACGACGGGCCAAATATAATACTACTAACAACAATCCTTGCATTTGATTTAATGTCTTGTCACATCTTCTATTTTTCCTCCGATATTTGCTCGTTAAGACTGCCTCTTGCCAGAGAGCTCTACATTATACAGACAGGTGCTGAGTTGTGAGCTGCGCACCTCCCTGTGTTTCTCACTCCTCTCCCTTCTCTCCCCACGGCCCTCTGATGTTATCTGGAGAGTGTACATTGAACACTTGTTTCTTTGTGTTACTCCACCAAGTGGACAGAATGAGAACCGGTCCGACTGAAATCACCACGGTTTGAGCAAGAGATCAGTTCTATGAACCTAAATTCACGAGCCTCTGGTTTGTGTGTCTAGCAGACCTATTACTTTAGCCCCTGGTGTGTGTGCGTGTGTGTGATGAATTTGAATGTTGCTCTGCCAGGCTGGTAAATTCTGTATGTTGCACTGGTATGCTGTTATAGCATGAGAGAGCGAACGGATGTAACACATTCTCTACCACAGCCGGGTTCCCATTGTCCAAACATGCAACAAAATTGGTTCCAGACGAATAAGTTCCATGGCTTGCATGAATCTCCACCTCCACCCCCCCCCACGACCCCCCAACACCTCCCCCCCCCCCCCTGCAATAGACAAGAGTCTGTGTGCTATGATTTCAGAGGAGTAGAGAATAAATATGTGCGCATGCGTGTTTCAGACAAGGAGGGGGGGGGAAATGAAGCCGAGATATTTTTTTCTCTCTTAAAGTGTTTCCAGTGTGTAAATATACTACATAAGGAATGCGTAAGAGTGGAATCTGGTACGTTGGTTTCACATGTCTCAGTGTACCATTACAATTTTCTTCTAACGCCTGGTTGGTGAAATGAGCACGAACGTGTGAGAATCCGAGCCACATTTTGCAGGGTGTGTTTTGTTTTCATTCCTTGTACTCGGGACGAGCCTTTCAAATAGGTCGGTGCTGTACAAAGCCCATGTTATTTGCTATGGCTCTTGGCAAGAATTGACCGGTTTTGTGGAGCTCACCACTGCAATTACCTTGTGGAATAAATCATCTCCACATCTCCACGGCTCTTCCAGTGTAAGACTACCGAGGTTGACAGCCTTTTTGTGCATTTCACGTTAAGCAAATAATAGTGGGGTCCTATGGTTTGTTGGTTAGAGTACTTGCTTAGCAAGCAAGAGGTTCGATTCTCAGGCGGGTCAAAACCTTAGGCAAGTTGCCTTACTCCATACACCTCTGCTTACCTAGGAGTAAGTAGGACCCCGTTTGTTAGTCGACTAATAGATCGCTTTCTAGGAGTAATAATAACTTAAAATAACAATACCCCCATAACTGTTTGTGTGGCTTTCCTTAAAATATTTATTCTTCTGGGAACATTATGTCTATCATGTATGTAATATTATGTGGTTTGGAATATGAATGCTCTTATTTATCACCAGTTTCTTAGCTCACAGTCATTTAAAAAAAATCCTTCAAGAGTAACTTCAAAGCAATGTCGCTGTTGCCTTGACATTGCTCAAGCCACAAATGGCTACTGTACCCGGCTAACAGCTACTGAATGAAATGCATAAAATAATACAGCATTGACAGGTGGGGCTGTGCTTGCATGTATCCTGGCTGCTGATGTGGCAGCTGTGGAAATAGGATTTTGCTTATGCAGTTGCCAGAGCACAGCAGGGGCAGAAATTGGCTTTATCCTTCAGCGATTATATTTACCGTCAATTGGAAAGTTAAAAGTACGCAGGATGTGATTATGCAATGTATGCGGTGTGGGAAGCTCTTTTAAGATTCTACACAGTAAGGTCACTTTCGTCTCAAGATTGAAGTTGCCCGGATTCTTATACGGAACCAATTGACAGCAGCACGTGGGTGTCTTTCACGTGTGAGAATTCTTCGAACCGATTTACGAAGAGAGCGATTGGAGGGGTGGGGTGGGGTTGGGTGGGGTGTGGGTCTGAGCTGGGTGATTGATGCGGAGGGGAGGTGGACAATTCATAGGTCTGTGGTTGGGCATTTCAGATGTACAGAAAAGACCTGTTTCTTCATTGATGGCTGAGAAGTCCTTCTGACACTGTTCAGTTCTAGGTCCCAGGAAAGTGCCCGATGACGACTCTCAGTACGTGTGCAATACTGCATCACAAGTGCCCTAGTATTGTGCAGCAAGTGGGTTTGTGCTCCCTAAGTCTTGGGTGCAGGGTGACCTGTGACCTGCGGATCCCACAGAGCACCTCCTGTTAGCCGCACACACAGTCATACATTCTTTGATCTGCCCAGACGGAGAGGAAGCAGAGATATTGGAAGGCAGAGCTCGCTCGAGAACTTGGATCACGGGGGCTCAGGCCCGGCTTGCTCAGGTTGTTGTGAAGACGTGGTTCAGATCTGCATTGTCCTGCGACAATTTGAGGTCTTGATACGTTGGGGCGGGGGAGGGGGGATGGGGTATGGGGTTTGTATATGGGGACAACCACCCTAAATACTTTGCCCACGTGTATTGTCTCCTTTGTGTCTCCAACCACCAAAAGGCAGTCTGAGTATTTGTTCCCAGGGTCAAGATGTTAGCTTTGTCATGTGGGTGGTTTCGAAGTTAAAATTGTGAGCTGTCTGTTGTTAATGTGAGCTACAATGAATTATGCGAAAATGCCAGTGATTCCAGCCTCTGCCTCTGGTATTCCCTTCACAGGGCTGCTTTGTACGAGTTGTGTAAAACATGAATGTTAATGCAACTAAATTCATCAACTATTGAAGGATTTTAGCTGTGTACACAGCCTCTGGTTTGGCACCCAGTCTTTGCCACGGACTTGAATTGGGTCCTAATTCATAATAATAATTTGGATTATCGTCTGTGGTTGGGCAGTATTTCCTAACCTCGGTTACTCTCTTTCCAGTGGGTTTGTTTTTGAGTCTCTGTTGGATTAATGCAAGTTGTCAGGGCAGGCCTGGATTTAATAGAAATTGAAGAATTGCAGTGTTGACTGAGGAGATTAAGGTTGCTAGAAGTATTTCAGTTATGTGCTTATTCTAGGGGAAGGTCCCCCTGTTGCTGATTATAATTAGGAATTGTAAGGCAGAAAATTAAACATAGGGCTTAAGATGTAACTCAAAACCCTGTTGTGTGGGGTAATGTCAATTGTCAAGGCTTTTGTGCCTTCTCGATTTAGATCCAGAATGTTACTTCCCCCCGCCCTCCGCATCCCTAAGTATCACCGAAACAAAAGGCTGTGTCATTTTAAGACACGGTTGGGGTTCTATAACCTGAATGTAATAGCATTTGTTGTTTTGTAAGGTAGTGGTCGAGTAAGTGACTAAGTACTTACGATCCTTGACTTCAGCGAAGCTCCACTATTAACAGGTGACCAGAAGGTTCTGCTGCCACAGGCTGAATTTCATTTGGATTATGAGTGTCTCCTCGCTCAGAGAAGATATTTCCCTTTGTGTGGTATCAGGAAACAGCCTGTCAGACCGGCAATTTAGAGTCCCTCCTGGCTGGAATGATCTGTTCAATTATATCGCTAGGTTTGTCTCCCATTGTTGGTACAGTGAATGAGATTTGGCACGCTTCCCCATCTTGGAACAGCAATCTCAATGAAACAGAGGGTAGTGAATAAACAGATAGTGGAGACAGAAAGAGATAGTGCAGAATTGGCAAGAATTGACCTCAATATTTGTAAAATGCAAGAAGGGAACTGCATTTTTTTTTGCCATTTTGGAAGATTATAAGACATGAGAGCATTTCATCGAATTTGGACAAGAGGACATAATGGAATTGTTTTAGTCCTGTACATTCCTATATAATAATAATAATACTTGCATTTTATATCGCACTTTTTACATCTTCGAGACGTCTCAAAGCGTCTCACAGAATCTTCTTTAAAATGAATTGACTATATTTGTGGGCAAAAACACGACACCCAATTGTGCACAGCAATGTGCCACAAACGGCCATGGATTGGGTGACCAAATTCTCATTGTTTCCTGGAGGGATTATTAGGTTGTAAAATTATGAAGCTTGAAAATTGAAATATTTTCTGATTTTTATTTTTAAAAATTGAATTTAATGTTTTCTGTCTCATTCTCCCGCCCAAACCCCCTCCCCCCCCCCCCCCCGCCCACCACCACCCCCAACCCCTACATAACAGAAGAAAGCAGAACCGGCACCACCATCTACAAACCCGTTCCTGGAGGATGAAACTGGGACAGAGTCTGGGTTAGAGAAGGAAAGTGAACTGGAAAAGGTAAGACCCAGACCAAGGCAACCCAAGGGCATGAGGTAGGCGACCTACACGTGTGTCTGAAACAGAGTGCGGACTCTCTCCCTGGAGGGGTGCACGATTCCGAGACACTACCTTCGATGACGAGCACAATGTTAATTCAAGTTGTTGTTGTTGTCGTCTCTGCACCCTGTTCACCGATTTCCAGAAAATATTAGTATTTTAATTATTAGTATTAGTAAGCTGGCGAGAGCTAAGGTTTGGGGACCCTCAATGAGCATGCATTGCTTAGTGCTGGAGTTGAAGGGGCTAAAATTGCATAGCTTGCTATTGAGACCACTTTGTGGCAAGCTTCCTGTTGCTTGCCCAGCTAAGCCCACCCTAACTGTTAGGGCTTTGGCTTGCAATATCTTCCCATTGCCCCTCTCCAATAATATGATGTGACTGATCGATCGCAAACTGTCCAAACAAAAAATGTTTGGGAAGTTGCTGACAGTCCTTTATGATCTATGGTAATCATAAAGCCTTAAGCATAAGGTTCCCCCTTAGACTTTGCCAAAGTAGCTCCATGGTAATTCAGCAGTGAAGCAAGAGGTTAGTGTGGCTTTCGTTACCGAGGCCCCCTCTTTTCCCCGTTGAGACTTGCCAGCTTGATCTATCTCACTGGCTGTAAGAAATCCACTTCACTTGATTTGATATTCTTTTCAATACATCATGTCAGCATAAATGATGGATTATCTGGAACCCTGGAGAAGCTTTTGTTTAAAATTAAAAAAGCCACAAAAAGCTGGGTGCGTTTCAAGCCTTTTAACCTTCGCATGGCTTAAAACCTGAATTACAAACAACTTGAAATCCACGAATAAATGGTCTGGAGCTTAAATCTCTTTGGGAGGGGTTGCCCAATGTTGAACTTCATTGCACAAATAGGAGACTATTTGGCTCATTGTGGCTGTGTCAGTTCTTGAGTAGAGCTATCCCCATAGCTCCACTCCCCCGCCCTTTATCATTCTTTGTCAATTATTTGTCCATTTCCCTTTTAAAAATACGGGGGATTTTGCTTTCAGTCACTGATATTGGTAGAGCATTCCTGACCCTAGTAATGACCCCTCTGTATATATAAAAAAAACTCCTCACTGCTCTGTTTGTTTTCTTTTCTGATGATGATCTTAAATTTATGCCCTCTGTTATTGACACACCTACCAAAGGAAATGATTTCTCCCTTTTTACCTTATCAAAACTCCTCATCCGTGGAAACCGGGGTTCTTTGATATCTATTCAGAACAATACTCACTAAATATCGCCTTATTTTTTCTTAACTAATCCACAGCTCAATTCTATTCAGAAAATGCTCGAGAGGAAATGAAATGTAATGAACAGGAAGGTCCAGAACAATAGGTTGAGAGCATCTATCAGTTACTTAGCAAGAGGAGGAATGTTTACCTGCGAATCAAGCGTTGATTTAAAAAAAAATCCCGACTATTTTTAGGCTTGTGCAAAAGTCGTGTGCAAGCACGTCATCTGTCAAGTGATGTTTGGTGCTAAAGTTGAATGAACTTTAGTTGCCAAGGCTAGTCATGTATTTCACCACCGGAGTACAATCCAACACCGTCACAGAGGGCTAACAGTAGCACAAATAGTCTCGAAAGTCCCCCGGGTCATTTTTGGACAGCTGGTTTGATGTTTCTTTATATAGCCTGTCTGCCTTGAGTCTTGCCAAGCTCTGTGTTTCAAGGGTTAAGGGATAAAACTGGTCTCCCTCTGTAGAAGTTGGAACATCTGCCCTCGTGCCATGGTCTATGGACAAGGGGAATGCACACCAAGGAGAAGTGCAGGAATTTGAAGCTTTGATTTATATGCTGACTCTCTGCTTATTTAATTATATTGGAACAGCAGGAGGGATTTCTGCTGGCCTCGACTCACAACTACCAAAAATGTGCTTGATAGGTAGGACTCTTGTTTCTCTCAAATTTTCTTTGAGATCGGGGGAGGAGGGGTGGGGGGGGGGGGGCGGGCGGAGAGTGTTTGGGTAAAGGGGGTTAGCAATTAAATCTGTCTTCATATTAATACACATTGGAGCTTTCCAATGTCATAATTTTATGAAAATCGAGCGATATAAATAGCTCCCTGAACCAACTCAATATCCAACCATTTCCTCTACATTTCTGGACCAGACCCAAGTGTATGTGTGTGTTTTTTTATTACTGCTACATTTGAGATGGGAGGAGGAGGAGGAGGAGGAGAAGAAGAAGAAAAAAAAAAGGAGGCTTCTAGTCCCTATTATTAAGCAACATGTATGTGAAAATACTTACCGTAAAGCTGCTAGTTACAATCTAGGGACGTAAAGGGAAAAGAACATTTATGTAGCCTGTGCCACTTTCACTCAAAGTGGGACCTGGATTTCTTGACAAATAGTTAACATTAGCACCACAATAAAAAACCTGTCAAAGTGAGTGTCAGGTACTGATAGCTCTTTGGATCTTGGAGTCAGGAAAGGGGCTGTAATTTTAAGCGACAGGTGCTCTAAATGTCTGGACCTAAACCCTTGTGCCTGAATGCAAGATTTAGACACAAGTCCAACAATTACAAATGGAAATGCTCTTTGTAAAATTGTACGTTTACTTTAGATTTTAACTGTGCCAGGGTGAACTTGAGAAGCGCGGTACCACAGAGATGCTTTACAGTGCTTGAGGTAGTCATTTTCTTTTAGCCATTGCAGATGTTGTTGCCAGTCTCCTTCTCCTTTACTCCCCAAAACGTGGATGCAATCAGTCTGTCTAAAATAATAATAATAATAATAATAATAATCCTTGCGTTTGATATAGTGTCTTGTCACGTCCTCGAGATGTTTCAAAGTGTTTCATAGGATACAGCGAACTGATTGTATATTTTGTAGACGAAGAGCTATATATGGTCATTTCAAACCACAACTGTTTGTGGGACACTGCTGTGCGCACTTGGCTGCCACGTTTCGCCCACAAATATTCAGTCAATTCACTTTACAGTATATTCTGTGAAGCGCTTTGAGACGTTGATAAGATGTGAAAAGCACTATATCAAATGCAAGGATTATTATTATTATTATTATTTATAGAATCACAAGTATTTTGTAAGCAAACACAGCAGCAAATTTGTGCACAGCAGTGATCCACAGACCAGCATGAAGCTTTATTTGAGGGGTTGGTGGGTGGGTGAAGAATTATTAGCCAAGACAATGGGAGAAACTTTACTTTTTGGGTGATGTATCGAAAGAATCTTTTGGGAAGCTGGCAAAATATACTAATGTTCCATCTGCATAAAATGTACATTAGGAAGAGTGGCCCATCCCTACCCCACCCGCCAGTGTAAATATTTTCAAACAAAATAGGAAATCTCGTTTTGCTGTTGGCATCCATTTAAAAAAAATAAAATTCTCTTGGTTCTATTGCTGCGATAAAGGCATGGTACACACGATGCAAGGGTTGAACATCCTCCAGTAGATACCATTGGCGATCAGGTCTTCAGCCTTTCTGCCCTCACCCTACTGAACTCCATGTCTTGCTCCCTCCCTTGCTCACCTCAAAGGCACATCTCAAAACCCTGGAATGTATGGACTATCCTCCAACCTACCATTTGTTAGCACTTTCAAAAGCTTTATGTTCAGACTGTGTTTGGTGTAGCCAAAATATACATTGATTTGTAACTTGCCTAGAATTCAGAGCTTGTACCTGTTCTTCTCCATCAAGAATCTGTTAAAATACATTATATATGTATATACAGTATACATATATTTTCTTATTTTGCAATCTGATGTTATATTTCTTACCCTTTCTTTCCCAGTAAAGTAGCCGGAGTAACAATGCTTAGATAGAAGGCCACATTACTTACTGGCAACCAGTTTGCCATTGGAATGTTTCCACGCGTTTTCTCGTGTGAAAGGGCCTCTATAGACCTTTCTTGTGACCTTAGTCACCTTTGAAGCTTGGAAAGAAACCAAAGTCTTTACTTCAATCAACTGAGCACTTTTTGCTCTCCCTCTGTCTGAATTTCAACACAGGAGTAACTTCAAAGCTGGAAACTATTTGTTTATAGTCTAGCTTTTCGCATACGATGCCTGCAATAGTTTCAGATCAAATACTTGCGGGGCTAAGGCGACAGAGGTCTAACACATCTTTCTGAATTTTCTCACTAAAAGCAAACTAAGTTGCTCGAAGTTCTGCTTAAATCCTGTGGCTTTAAAGTTTGGTTTCAATGAACACAGCACAATACTAACCAACTACAGTTGCTGATATTAAATTATCATTCATTAGGAATTTACCCACTCTCTCCCCCCCCCCCCCCCCCCCCCCACTCCCCTTTACTGTTTAATCTTGTGAAATAAATGGCTTTCAGAACAATGTCTTCAAGATAACCTTGAAATCAGGCCAGGGTGTGAGTTGGTGACAGATGTAACAATGCTGCAATCCGATTTGATGAAACAGTACAATGTACAACTGTGAGTGAGAGCTTTTAATCAGACTCCAAGCTCTGACAGTTAAAACCACAAATTTTCCTTTGATGTGCAGGTGAGAGAGCTGAGGAAACTCAACTGTGAAGATACCTTAGCACCAACTGTTATTAAAGCTGTTCCACGTTTTGCAGGAGAGGCCAACGTCAGGAATGTGCTGATGGCATTAATTTGTGCTCCTCAGTTACAGCTTTGGCACCGTAGCTGTGCAGCAGTCAGCACGTACATGCACAAACTAACATTTGTGGAGTCCTGTAGAGTATTCATGAGAACAATCGCCTCGCAAGCAAGAGGACCCGGGTTAGATTGCTGGGCGGGGCAAAACCTTAGGCAAGTTTCCTTACTCCACACGCTTCTGTTTGCCTAGCAACAAGGTGGGAGCGTTGCATTGTAGAAGGTACTGTTCTTCAGGTGAGATTTTAAACCGAGGCCGTGTCTGCCTGTGCTTTTGGATGTTAAAGATGCCATGCCACTATACAAATAGAAAAGGGTAAATCAGTCATTCGCTTTGACATGTTTCAACCACGTGCTTAACTTATTTGCAGAGAAAGTATACTTTGACATGCACGCCAGAAAAAAGCCAACGCATATTGTCAAACTAACCTTTGTGTGGATATAGTTACCATGTTTCTCTCTTTGGTATTTACTTTATCCATTTTATACTTCAACCTAGAACCTTGACAGATCAGTGTTTACTCTGTGTTTACTATGACCTTGTCAACCCTTTCTGTTCTGTATGAAGTCTACTAATCACAGGCCCTCAATTCAATTCATTGTCCAAAATATGTATTGAAGAGAAATTATCCACTCAAATCTACTCCTCTCCTTGGCTGCAAATGGATTTTGCTGTATTTGCCGTTTTCCTTTCTTATACTATTAAGCTGCCATTCTTCATTTTCTCTTTCCCCCCAATAATAATAATCCTTGCATTTCATGCAGTGTCTTTGAGATGTCTCAAAGCGCTTGACAGAATATACTGTAGAGTGAATTGACTTTAGTCTAATCCACATTGATGGAGGAAGTATTATGTGCTGTTAAAATACTTATTTACTATCATCTTAAAAGACCCAAAAGCTTAAAAGGCCAGTGAAACGGACTGCGGGAAGAAAATATTTACTCAGTCGTGGCTGTTGTTGCACTAAATACTTGAGTTATTTGGTAGGCAAATAGCATATTGCCTTTCCAGATCAGTTGATAGTAATTGTTGCCGGGCCTCTCTTAGACCAGTTACCTTCTACCCTATTAATGTAATAGATGTGCAGATGAATCTAGTTGTGTCGACCCTTTCATCAACATGTCCCAGATTTGTTTTGGTTGATGTAACCCTGTTTACTTTGGATGCTTCTAAAGGATTTGAGAAAATCAATGCAAAACGTGCCAGCATCCGGCCTCTGCCTAAATTCCCAGTAAAGTTGCTTTGCAAAGTGTACACTGTATGAATCAGAGCGGACGCCTAGTTTCATCTGGAAGAATGAATCTCTATACAAAGGTTTGTTTCAACGCTTGGTTTAAGTACATTAAAAGCAAAGAGCTATTCAGGGGAATACGAATCCCAATTTGTATCATCCCAGCCAAATAGTTGTTTTCATGGGCAAGGCAGGAATTGTCATTGTCTGAGAGGGAGAGCACAATGAAGAGGATTGTTGCTTCCCAGCAAGAGGCCCTATCTCTGCCCCCAACCCCTCCACCTGATTGGACTCACCATAATTGGAACAACATGAAAGCGATCCAAACAAATCATTCACTAGCAAGTTAACTAGGCTGAGGAGTTTCCGTAAAAATAATAATCATCCTGATATAGCAGCCTTATCACGCCATTGAGATGTCTTAAAACACTTAACAGCATACTGTAAAGTGAATTCACTGTATATTTTGTGGGAGAAATGTGGCAGCTAATTGCGCATAGCAGTGTCCCACAATTAGTCGTGAATTGAGTGACCACATTTTTATTTTATTTTTTCTTGAAGAGAGTATTACTCCCAGAAAGCAATCCACCAATCAACAACAACAACAAAATTGCACTTATATAGCGTCTTCCACGTTGGGAGGACGTCCCAAAGAGCTGAACATTCAGGTCGGGACCCGAGCGGGGGGTGCGGGGGCAGCTTCTGGGTAGGGGGAAGAGGAAGGAGAGTGGGAGAGGGGGAAGAGTTAATGGGGCAGCTGAAGGCGCGGTCGAAGAGGAAGGTCTTGACCGGCCTTGAAGGAGGAAAGGGAGGAAGCAAGGCGGAGGGGCTGCGGGATTGACTTAACAACTGGGTTCTTGCTAGGTAAACGGTCGTGTGGAGTAAGTAAACTTGCCTAAGGTTTTGCCCTGCCTAGGAATTCTGAAGATATGTTTGAGAAGTTGGAGCATTTAAAAAAAAACTAACACAGGTTAAAGCTTTGAAGAGCTTTGATGAAATTAAAATAGGAATCAAAAGTTTTCACTGGCTGGTGCGTCAGTCAGAAATGGGTGGACCCAATTTTAAGATTATCTCAAAAGGAATTAAGGTGAAATTCTTTCGAGAGGGCAGTTGGAATGTGGACTATTTTTGACTTTATCTCACAAGCTGGATCAATCCTATCCAGGGACCTGCTAGTATTCCTACAAGAGTAGATCCGTTGGGCACAATTTAGCACCTCCAAGACTAATGGTTTGAAACTCCTTTAAAAACTTACTGCATTCTTGGAGCTGGTCCAAACAACTTTAAAAGCTTCTTTCACGAGAGTCCATTAACTTAGGTTAAGTGTATAATCGCATCGTGCGAGACAAAATTATTGGGTATAATGGAAAAACTTTGCTGAGAACAAATGGGTCCATTTTAGTGCGTTTAGTATAGGTGAATGGCTCCCTGATGTGTCAGGATGTGGTTCAGGTGGCCAGATGACAATGTGAGCGAGACTAGTTTAGAAGTTGCCTGGGCTGTCATGTCAAGTTGTTTGGATTACCCAATGGATCTACAGTTTCTAATGCTTCAGCTACTGTTCAATGGCAAGCAGCTGTTTGGAAGCTGGTTGGAGGAAATCTTACCCACTTTCAGGAATAGCTGGCAAATGGTCAGGGTGATTCTGGCCTTTTTGCAGATTCTGGATAATGGCCAGTGAATGTTTAACAGCTAGCAGTCTTTGCCAAGCAATAGCTTGTGCTTCATGGGTTTCAAATGTGCCTGGCCTGTTTCAGATTTCCAGAGACTCAACAAGAAGTTTTCGTCCTAATAGCTCCAACGATTGTGTTTGGTTTGAGGAGGTTCAGTCGGGTTTAGGCTCTGGCTTATTCACTTCTCTTCCTAAACTCAGGAACAAAGTACTTACTCTTCATTTTGAGAGAATGCAGCCCAAGTTCAATGGTGTCAAACCATTCTCACATGTGAATGTTTTTAGGAACTGGGACATTTCCCAATCTTCCAGGCCAGGGGCCGCAGATGTTCTGCATGACTTGAAATTGGGAAATCAATCTAGTTTCTTGTGTGATCGCTAATTATAACCCAGCAATAACGACGGAGTGGAGCAGTGCTTTGGAGATTTGATGAGAATACCCCCTTGTTTCAATTTTGTTAAAGGGATTGTAATTATTGCACAAGCAGCGGTGTTCATGGTTTGCGAATGGGTGCACTCACTGGCAGTGGAGGTTTGTTCAGGTTTGGCCCAGCTACTGTTAAACTGACTGCCATATATTTTGCCTGAGGCCTTCTTCAAAGTAGACCTCTACAGCAACCCCCACATCCCCCCTCCCAACCACTGCATTGTTAGTGGGGGTTGTTCTTGTCTGCAGAACTGTTTTTTTTGGGGGTTGGAAACAGATGCTTAAATGTTGATTTGTTGCTATCTGATGCCAGCTTTAAACAACAACTGCCTATTCTTATTGCAGAGAAAACATTTTTTGAATTAACCCAGCCTCGCTCGACAATGACACAAATGGCCATCGTACAACTAACTCCACACTGTGTCAACAGATGGTTTCCAGCAGTTGCAGATTTTTTTTTATCACTGCATAGTAGCAGTTTCTATTATTCTATTATGTATTATTTTTAAGTGGATCTTTATTACAGTTAATCAGGCTGGGACTTGGTGTATGTATGTGTTTGGGAGTGGGGAGGGGGGGGAGGTATTGACTTATTTTTGGCAGTGCCTTTGATAGCCAAAATTAGTCTTGGCTGAGGTCAGACAGGTAACTGCTGTGGCTCCAAGATTGGCTGCGCATTGACTTTGGCTCATTGTATATTGAGCTTCCAAGTATATCTTCATTAACAGAGTATTTAATTCCCTTTCCATAGCCAGTGATTCTGGCTAAGATTGGGACTAGAAACTCGCTCTCTGGAAAATTGCAAGCACAGAGCTGCTTCTTTTTGCACTAGTATATTGGCTCACTCACTCAGTAGGTTGCTTTATTTTCACTGCCCTTACTTTCAAAAGATTTACTAATCGTCCAAGCCCGCACTGAATTTACTGCACCAATAAAACCTGAAATTCTCAAAGCTCTCTAATAACACTTGTTTATTAGCTCCAGGCAGGAGAAACTTTGTCAGAGAATTGATACAAGTCGCTTCAGCTAGACCCTGAAGACTAGAGTTTCTGCAGGAATTGTGTTTCACTGAATTGTGTTTCGCTGAATTGAAAGCTACTAATCCTTTGTTTGGCTCAAATCCATGACTGAAGTTGGTTAATCTCCAACTGGAGGTCTGATGCAACATTGAACTCTGTATTTTCTAGCGTCTATAGGTACTCTATACTGTAGGGAGTCCATGTGGTTAGTAGCTACAGTAACAGTAAGGCGCTAAGCAGGACGCAAAGCTCCACTCTTCAGGTAGGACTATGTGGTTTGTAAAGGATTCTATTGAAAAAGCCATTTCAGAGCTGGGCAAACACATATCCATCACATGTGGTTGTAGACCATTTTAGACTGCCAAGTTTGCAGTGGAAAAATATTAGTGTGGACTTTATAACAAACTCCTTATACTCACCTTAGCTGAATAAGCTCTCATACACAGTTCTACTCTGGCTGAACATTGTGTTGTGGACTGTAAATAAAAGCCTAGTTTTAACATAGGACAAGCTTTGATGCTGCCCGTTCACCACAAAGGTGCCAAAGTGCCAATTTCAAGATGCCATTGATGGCTACCTTTACCTGATTTTAGAGGGCCAGAATATTGATCTAAAGTATACGACAACTCACAAAGAGAAATCTACTTTATAAGCAAGTTTCAGTTTTCTTTTGAAAGTGGGGATTACTTTTCTGACCGACTGTGAACTACAAATGCTATGTCACCCGTTTAATGGCTCTGTTACATCTAGGCCTTGATGGATTTTGACAATCCCTGATAGTCTGATTATAGCTTAGCAAATAGCTTCAGGTTAATAAAGCATCATAATATTCTAAGGCTCCATTGATAGTGTTTTTGTTCATGGGACCTAATATTCTTAGGGAAGAAGTTATATCTGCAGACTACTATCATGGACAAGGGGGTAATATATGGCACAGAAAAGCATTTAAATGGTAGGCATAAAGCACATTTATTGCGTAGCTCTTGATAGTTGGAGCTTGTAATATGTATAAAACAGCAATGTTTACACCAAACTATACACAAATTACTCCACAGGGGCAGCAAGATCTTTCTGGCCAGATAGTTCTTACAAGAAATAGCTGTATGTAAAGTGACAAGAAAACAATAGTAAATAATAATAATCCTTGTATTTGATACAGTGCCTTATCATGTTATCAAAATGCCTTAAAGTGATTCACAAACACATATCCATCACATGTGTATTTTCAGGTGAATGAAGCAGCCAATTTGCACCCAACAACATCCTACAAACTGCCATGGGGTAATGACCAATTTTATCTGGGGGTGTGTTGGTCAGGGCACTGGGAGAAAGAAACTCCCTTCTCTTTTTGAATCGAGGCAAATGAGGCCTTGATTTAATTTCTCCATCTGAAGGACTTCACCCCTGGCAATGCAATAGAGCATTTCACTGCCTTGTTGGTTAGCTCAAAAAGGCCCGAGATGAGGCTTGAATCTACAACCTTCTGACTCGGACACAAGAGTACTGTACTACCAATTGAATCAGCTGGACACAGGCAAAAGATGTGTCTGAAAACTAAAGATAGAAAACTACAAAGGCGTTTAATGTACTAAACATTTCCATAATCTCACCTATCTCCTATTTTGCCATGGAGTATGATGAGAGCGTTGGATAGGTTCAAGTAACTTTGACTTTCTGTATTTTTATGCTTTGAGTATCTAAATGTTACGGCTTTTCCTTTCCAGCCAAAAAAACCAAAGGCTCCTGACAATCCCTTTCACGGTATCATCTCCAAATGTTTTGAACCACATCTCTACGTTTACATTGAATCGCAGGACAGGTGAGTCGCATTTTCATTCAGTAATTGCGAAATTCTTTTTTTCCCTCTCAAGCTTTAGGGGTGTCTCAATTATCTTTCAAATTTTCCTTCTACAATCTCTCTTCTGCTGCTCCCCCAGCGTCCTGATTGCTGGAGTGAGGTTCTACAGGCCCTGGCTGCCCTCAGGAGAGTGGCTCTTGTCGGTGTGTGAGGATTGTTAGCGAGTGCAGGCCACTGGACTGCAGAGGACATCACAGACCAGCATGATCTGTCATCTCTCGTCACCCATCTGCCACAAAGCGCACGACCAGTAGGGAGCGTTGTAGGGAGACCAAGAGCAGGAACCATAGCTGGTTTGGCCTCCCTTAGCACCGGGGAAGACCAAGACAATTTGGCCTCCCAAGCAGCCCCATCCAATACCAGCAAACTCAGCACATAGTAGGTTTCGAAACCGCATTGGCTCTGACCAGCAATTACAAAACTCAATAGTGAGTGATGCAATATAGACTGTTAAAGGACATTATTATTATTACCGAGTTGAATGCTGTCACAGTATTTATTGTATGAGCACAGTAACAATAAGAGACCAAACAAAGGAGACCCGAGTTTAGGGTTGAGTTTCACTCGTTCTGGCCAGGAACTGTTGTTGTTGTTGTTATTCAGATTTCCATTAGGCAGAGCGTTGTGTCTTGGAACAAAACTGTATGAAACCCCACTGGGAACTGAATGGTCAGTGATCAATAGGCAAGTGAAACTGGTTGGGCTAGTACTTTTTGTCACTCTTTCATCTTAATATTAACAATAACAAATTACATTTGTATAGCGCCTTTCACATCAAGAGGACATTCCCAAGGCGCAGAGATCCAAGTTGCAAGAAAATAGGTTCAAACCTTGATGGAGTTTACTTTGAGGACGTACATCTACATTACGTTGAAAATCTGATCCCTTAGAATTAAGATCCGAGCTCCACAGTTTACATGGTTCCTGATTCTTATAGTTTTTCTCTGCTCACACAGAGTTAATTTCTTCTCACTCGGAACAGAGTACAGGCACTACTCAAGATTGTTGCAGATATTGTCACTTCACTGAACCTGCGTGTGCTCCAAATACAATAAGTGAGCCAAGCAGTGACTTGCAATTACAAGTAGAAAACCTCCCCAGGTGTCTAACCTGCCCAGTTTGTTATTTTTAACCGAGGAAGAAAAGGTTTGTGTTCCACAATAACGAAGGAAGGGAGGATTGAATAACCTAATAATACAACAGATGATAGTGATCCTAACTATTTAATTATAAAGCTTGCAGTGGAAGAAAAGGAATGTTTTGAGTATTGAAAGGAAAGCCCAATGAAAACAATTTTCTGTAATGCCTGTGTTCTGCCCCATACCCTAGAGGTGAAATTTAACCCAGTCACTGATCCACAAATGTTGATCCATCTTTTTTTTAAAAGAGAAAGCCGTAACCCCACCAGCTTCAAAGACGTTACTGTGAGACGTACCAAATATTTTGTTAGGCACCCAAGGTGGTATTCCTGTTTTACATTCAATTATAGATTTCCACTCGCTTAAGTGTTGCCATATAAAAGCGTAATTTTGAAATTGTTTCATGTGAGAGGAACTAAATATCAGAGAACAAACTTGTTGATAATAATAATAATATTCGCATTTGATACCGCTCCTTATCACGCCGTTGAGACGTCTTAAAGCGCTTCACAGAATATACGGTAAAGCGGATTGACTATATTTCGTGGGCGGAACGTGGCAACCAATTGCTGTGTAACGAAGTCTGGCCAGGGCTTAGTGAAGTACTCTGTTATGCCCCAATCTAGTTTTTCCATAAAGTTCTCCTCCAGAAGTGTCTGGAAGCACTGACTAGAGAAAGCACGTAATACTAATTTTTGGGCTGTAATGATGAAACGTTAAATTGTATAGACAAATTGGGTTATGCAAAGTTTGAGCAGACTTTGAGCGATTGCAACAAAGATCGAATACAACAAAGATTGAGTGCACTATTTTGTGTAAAAAACCATATAAAATAAACATAGCTGAAATATTTTATTGGAATCAAGCATGCTTAGTTGGAAAAGGCACTCAAGAAGACAGCCTCATTGATATCAAGTTTGATTTAATTAACCACTTAACTCCTACTTGTAAAATAAACACTGTTTAGCTGTTTTGGATTAAGTTGGGGCTGGATGTGGTGTTTTAAATCGTGATTAATTGCAATCGCTTTGGTGCGTGTCACACATTTATTTTATCCTAAATATTTAAGATTCCACTACTACTATTTTAAAAAATATATAACACGCTTAATTATATTATGGGAGTTTTTGTCAAAAAGCTGTTACACGCCAAATTGCATGCGATTCCATACTATTTAGGGTTAGGTTTTTTTTTTTGCGGCATCCTATTTCTCGTAGTTGTTGAAATTGATCCGTAAGCAGTCAATTCTCCCCTTTACAAATGACTAGCAGTGAGAGACCTGGGATCGGTAGTAATGTTCACTGCATGTCCTGATCGCATTAAGATGTCAAGAAAGTCCAACAGATGGTAATTGTAGCTTTTCAGCCATTCAAGTTTAAGTGCTTGGCCCAAGGGTGGGGAACCCAGAGAATAATGGAGAGATGTGGAGCAATGTAAAGGTGTAACACAATCAAGAGATTCAGATATTGCTGCTCCCCTTCGGCTTGTGTTACAGCTTGTAACTTAATGCAACAAACTGCGTTGTGTAATTCACAGTGGGCTGGGGCTGCATAGAATCAGATCAAATCCAGGCCTGCCACCCTGGACACTGCTCAATCCCAGAAAGACCCTGTTTAGTTCCATTCCCTTCTACACCCACCCCACTCCTTCCCCAACACCTCCTCATTTGAGTGGAGCTAAAGCTTTAATAATAATAATAACAATAATAATAATCCTTGCATCTGATACAGTGCTTTTCACGTCTTCGAGACGTCTCAAAGCGCTTCACAGAATATACTGTAAAGTGAATTGACTGTATATTTGTGGGTGCAATGTGGCCGCCAATTGCGCACAGCAGTGTCCCTACAAACAGTCGTGGATTGAAATGACCAATTTATTATTGGGCTTTTTTGAAGAATTGTTATCAGGCATGTGGAGTAAGGAAACTTGCCCGAGATTTCACCCAACCTTGAATTGAACCCATGTCTCCCGCTTGTGAGGCAAGTGCTCTAACCACTGAGCTACAGGACTCCACTTATGTATGTCTTTGCTGAATCTAAACATCCGCTCAGTTTATGTTAGTTGATGTACGCACAGCTATGTTTATTTCATGTTATGTGTGTGTCACCACTGGTGCCGAGGCTCGATAGTGCTATCGACAGAGGAGGAGCAAGGGTCAGAGAGCGAGACGCTGGCTTGGAGACTGAGCCCAAAACAGATTGACATGTGAAGATATGACAGAGTGGCAGAGATTTACACACAGATAAACAGAAGACTCTCCCAGCTGGCCAGCACAGCTTGTTTCAATATAAATCCAGACGCGTTGAAATACATCCAAGTTCAACCATGGTTACAAATTAAAAGGGAAAATTACAGGAACCTCACTCTGTGCATTATTAGGAACAGACTCATAATGGTATCCTTTGAATGCAGACCAGGGATTTTTTTTGTAGTTTGGGTGTCTGATTCCTATTTTAAGGTCAATTCTCGTTAAAGAGAAATATTTTTTGGGGCAGGAGAACCCAATCTTGTGTTGAAATAGTTTGTGCGTTTTACAGTAAATGATCATATCCCAAATAACATTGAATTATCGAGCCAAAAAGCTAGTGAGCTGTTCAGCTGATTTAGGCCGATCCATAATTATTCGCTAGCTTTTCGTATGGGAACTTTGTTGAACTGCGAAAAATAATAGGCAATTATAGGGCGGGGTGGCAATTTTAGTTAAGGACTCAGTGACTGCCTTAGAAAGGAACGAGGTGGAAGAAGGACTAAAAACCGAATCTATCTGGTTAGAAATGAGGAATAAAAAAGGTGCAGTTACACTGTTAGGGGTATACTATAGACCACCAAATAGTGGGGAGGAGATAGACAAGCAGATCTTCAAGCGTATCACGGAGAAATGCAGAGCTAATAGAGTAGTGATAATGGGTGACTTCAACTATCCCAACATAGACTGGCAGAATAGTAGAGTAAAGGGCAAGGAGGGAGAAGAATTCCTGAAGTGTGTGCAGGACAACTTTCTTGATCAGTATGTTTCCAGTCCAACGAGGAAAGAAGCATTGCTGGATCTAGTTTTGGGAAATGAGGTAGGGCAAGTTCAACAGGTTTCTGTAGGTGAGCATCTAGGGAATAGTGACCACAATATCGTTAGATTCAGAATAATTATGGAAAGGGATAAGGAACGATCACAGGTGAGGACACTCAACTGGAAAAGGGCTAATTTCAATGAGTTGAGGTGGGACCTAGCCAAGGTGGATTGGAAAGAAAAATTGGCAGGTAAGACAACTAACGAGCAGTGGGCAGCGTTCAAAGAGGAGATAGTTCAGGCACAGGTCAAAAGCATCCCCACAAAGGTGAAATGTAAGGCATCCAAACCTCCCTGGATGACTAAGGAAATCGGGGCCAAAATAAAACAAAAAAAAGAGGCTTATGATAAGTGTCAGGCTCAAAATTCAGAAGGGAACCAAGCAGAATATAGGAAGTGTAGGATAGAACTAAAAAAGGAAGTTAGAGGGGCAAAGAGACTGCATGAAAAACAATTAGCGAGTAAGATTAAGGGGAACCCTAAGGTTTTTTACCAACATATTAAGAGTAAAAGGTTGGTCAAGGATAGGGTGGGGCCAATTAGGGACGTAGGAGGAAATCTCATTGTGGAGGCAGAGGGCATGGCTGATGTACTGAATGAGTACTTCGCCTCTGTCTTCACAAAAGAAAAGGATACAGCCAATGCCATGGTATTAGAGGAGAGGGTAGGAGAAATGGATAGAATAATTATAACCAGAGAGGAAGTTCTAAAAAGGTTGACGTTGCTCAAGGTGGATAAGTCACCTGGTCCGGATGGGATGCACCCTAGGTTACTAAGTGAGGCACGGGAGCAAATAGCAGGGACTCTGGCCACGATCTTTCAATCTTCCTTGGACACAGGGGTCGTGCCAGAGGACTGGAGGATAGCTAATGTTACTCCCTTGTATAAAAAGGGGCAGAAGGACAAACCTGGTAACTACAGACCAGTCAGTCTAACGTCGGTAGTGGGCAAACTTCTAGAGTCCATAATCAGGGACAAGGTAGATCTTCACTTAGAAAGATATAGGCTAATAAGGGACAGTCAACATGGATTTGTTAAAGGCAAATCTTGCCTTACAAATCTGATAGAATTTTTTGATGAGGTAACGGAATGGGTGGATAATGGTAGCGCAGTTGATGTAGTTTACATGGACTTTCAAAAGGCATTTGACAAAGTGCCACATGAGAGACTTATTATGAAATTAAAGGCCCATGGCGTAAAAGGGACAGTGGCAGCGTGGATCCACAACTGGCTGCGAGACAGAAAGCAGAGAGTTATAGTGAGCGGCTGTTTTTCAGATTGGAGGGAAGTGAGCAGTGGTGTGCCACAGGGATCAGTTTTGGGACCATTGCTGTTTGTAATCTACATCAATGATCTGGACTTGGGTGTACGGAGTACAGTTTCCAAGTTTGCAGATGACACTAAGTTAGGGAGAATAGTAAATAGTGAGGAGGATAGTAGCCATCTGCAAGAGGATATAGACAAATTGGTAAAGTGGGCAGACACATGGCAGATGAAGTTTAATGCAGAGAAGTGTGAGGTGATGCATTTTGGGAGAAGAAATGAAGGGAGGCAATATAGGCTAGATAGTACAATTTTAAATGGTGTGAAGGAATAGAGAGACCTGGGGATTTGTGTTAGTGACTCGTTGAAGGTGGCAGGACAGGTAGACAAGGCTGTTAAGAAGGCATATGGGATACTAGGCTTTATAAATAGGGGTATAGAGTACAAAAGTCAGGAAGTGCTGACTAACCTCTATAGGACTTTGGTGAGGCCTCATCTGGAATACTGTGTTCAATTCTGGTCACCACACTACAGAAAGGATGTGAAGGCATTGGAAAGGGTACAACAAAGATTTACTAGGATGGTGCCAGGATTGAGGGACTTCAGCTATGAGGAGAGGCTAGATAGGCTAGGGTTATTCTCTCTGCAGCAGAGAAGATTGAGGGGAGACCTAATAGAGGTTTATAAGGTCATGAGGGGTTTCGACAGGGCAAATAGAGAAAAGCTATTTCCACTCATGGGTGAATCTGTGACTCGTGGTCACAGATTTAAAATAGTTTCAAGGCGAAGTAGAGGGGAGCTGAGGAGAAATTTTTTCACTCAGCGAGTTGTTCGAATCTGGAATGCATTGCCTGAAAAGGTGGTGGAGGCTGATTCGATAACAACTTTTAAAAGGGAATTAGATCTTTATTTAGGGAGAACGGGTCTATTAGGCTATGGGGAGCGGGCAGGGCAGTGGGATTGAATCGCTCTTTTCAAAGAGCCGGCACAGACTAGATGGGCCGAATGGCCTCCTTTTGTGCCGTAAAATTCTATGAATCTATGAATTACATACAGATTATGTAAATGTATTGTTAGAAAACTGGACTTGCTTCATGGTATATAGAGTGAGGATTAGGAGGCAGAGTGAAATATTTACTCACAGTATTTGACCATTGTTAAAAAAATCCATTCTTTTTTGTTTTATTTTGGAAAAATACTTCTGTGGTCATTTGAGGGTTAATGTTATACTTTCACTAGCATAAGCATAACAGGATAGACTTCCTGGCTTTGTGTTTCCCTCTCCCACCCCCCCTTTTCCTTCCCACAATTTCCTCTCCGGTTTTCATTGCCTTATCATTGTTATCTCATTAATTTACAAGCCGTTGACATGTTTATAGAAGTCGCTCATTTACATTTGCTTGTTTTATCGATCTGATTTTCTAGTTATTATTGATTCTATTCCTTAAAATCTCCAACCCGATTGCAGTCACTGGTCGCGGCGATCGCATTGACTTTCCAACCAGCAATCTGTGCCCAGCATTTGTCTCGTTTTTATTTGACACATCAACCGGTGTATTTATTTATCATTGTCTTAAAATCCGGAAAAACTTGTGCCTCCCTTTGTCCTGCAAACCAGTCCTCTTTGCCAAGGTTATACTCAAATGTAGCAGATGAGCCTCTGGAGGAATAGATAAATGTATGACCAATTTAGCACTAATTGCCAATGTGCATTTGAGACTATCTCCCAGAAATAGCTGGGACTTATTTTCAGAAATTTTCTGTGGCCAGACACCCCTAGAGCATATGTGCCTAGTTTCCCTTCTCTTGGGCAAAATGCCAAACTTTCAGATTGCAGAAAGGCCCCAGTTTTTAAAAGCCGGGCTGCAGACAAAGCCATCTCGGTGCAATAATTCAGCTCAGGAGACCTGTAGCAAAGTGGTTAGAGCAGTAAGGAGGGGCCTGGTAATTAGTCAATTGGAGGATGGCTTTTCCTGGGGTTATAATTCTGTTTTTAAAAAGATTAATTGGTCATTTCAATCCACGACTGTTTGTGGGACACTCCTGCACACAATTGGTTGCTGTGTTTCATCCACGAAATATACAGTATATTCTTTACGGTATATTCTGTGAAGGGCTTTGAGACGTCTAGAAGATGTCAAGCGCCATATCAAATGCAAGGATTATTATTATTAGTATTATTAGTATTATGATAATAAATAGAACAGGTTTCAACAAAGCCTCCATCTGTTCGAGCACACGTCTGCTCGCAGTTCCCATCAAATTATAAAAAATGTTTTCTCTCTGCCATCTTTCCTCTCTGCTCCCCCAGTGGGCAGTGAAGTTTGGGTTATTACTTTACACCACAGAGACTTGTGCATATTCTTCCATATTTGCACTGACCTATTCCTGGCTGGTGTCCTCTGAAAAAAGGACACTCTCTAAGAGAAACACTGACAGAGACTTTAAAGGATTCCTACCCAGAGGATACTGAGATAGGGCTAGGGGCTGATTCTAGGATTTTAAAACACTGTCCTGTAGCTTTCCACAAGATGAGAGCTACATCGCCTTGCAAACGAGAGACCTGGATTCGATTCCAGGCAGGGAGAAACCTTTGGCAGGTTTCCTTTTGCTGAATAATCACTCCAAAATAAATTGGTCATTTCAATCCATGATTATTTGTGGAACACTGCTGTGTGCAATTGGCTGCTGAGTTTAGTCCACAAAATATACAGTCAATTCACTTCACAGTTATATTCTGTGAAGTGCTTTGAGACGTCTAGAAGACAAAAAAAGTGCTATTTCAAATGCAAGTATTATTATTTTTATTTATCTCAGTGTCCAAATTTTAAGGAAGAATTGCAGCTTTTTTTCTTGAGAAAGCCTTAACGTTGGCCATTGTCTCAACCTTGCTTTTTAAGGCTAGACACTGAAATATGATTCTTTACAGAGCTTCATCTGGCAGCAATCCTCATCCCTGCTGCTCCTCAGTTTCAGCGCGACGGGGATGTGGTAGTGGGGGGGGGAAAGCGGAGGGAGGGAGGGGGGGGCAGGGATGGGAGAAGCAGGGCTGAGAGCCAAGGTGGAATATATTTAAAGAATTATCTTCCAACATCCACATTAATTGATCTGGCGTTGGTGGCGGCCTGCTTTCAGAAGCCAGTTAATAAATTGAAAAGGCATTGAGAGAGATATACAATGTATTTTTCAGCACATGCTGCAGGATATAATGCCGCTCACAACACACTTCACTGAGTGTGCCTTAAAAGGCGGTCGACCATTTGGAAGATCTGCATGCCAGATGAACCATATCCCTTTTTTTAAAATGAAAAAAAAGTTTTAAAAGGAGAAAAAAATTCCTGGATTCTTCCCAAAAAGGCATTATCTGATCTTTCCACATTCCGACCATATCCCAAGATATCTCAAGGTTTCCAATGTCTGATCGCTATTTATTGCTGTTCCAAATATAATCGCTAGATGCTTGATTGGAAGTGCATCTTCCTCCGTTCAAAATAAATACAAATAATTTGGTCACTCAATCCACGACTGTTTGTGGGACATTGCTGTGTGCAGTTGGCTGCTGCGTTTCACTCAAAAAATATACAGTCAGTGCACTTTACATTATATCCTGTGAAGCGCTATGAGACATCTCAAAAATGTGATAAGGTGTCATTTCAATTGCAAGGATTATAATAATAATAGTGTCTTGTATTTGACATAGCACTTTTCACTTCTTCAAGACGTCTCAATGTACTTCACAAACTGTACTGTGAAGTGTATCGAGTGTATATTTGTGGGCGAATCGTGGCAGCCAATTGCACAATTAGCTTATTATTGGCTTACTCTAATTTCTCACTGCTAAGAGGAATCAAAGTATGGAGTAAGGAAGCTTGCACAGGGTTTCACCCTGTTCAGGAATCAAGCCCAGGTCATCTCGCTTGCGAGGCTCTAACCAATAGGCTACACACAACTTGCAGCGCTTCATAAGATTTACTGTGATTGTTCCTATTTTCTCTGGTTGAAGTTCCTGTTCCGAGGGCTGTGCCACTAGCTTTCTAGTTCAGACTTGTGAAAAGGATCTTTTTAGGCGAAGAAACTGCAGCCAGAATGGCTTGATGCAAGGATATTTATTTTATATGAAATCCAACCTTTCTTAAAGGCTATTCTTTCCATGCGCATTTTCCGTAGCTAACCATTCAGTGGCATTGTTTCATCTGGTGCCTTTGCCAAACTGGGTAGAATTGAGCTGACGATGCAGTTGCCATTGCCTTTGGAACCTGGCTTGTTCCAAGTTATCCCACAAGATCACTTAAATGATCAAAACAGCCACTTGCCTTCCAGATCAATGGAGGGCCGGTTTCTAAGCAAGTATGGTTTTGGTGTATCAGTATTTAACTGGAAACAGAAAGACTTAATCTTGTTTTTATTGGGGTTGGTGGGTGTGGGGGGAGAGAGAGGGGGAATAACAGATGTAAAGCACGGACTGTTATTTGAGTTCAAACTAAAAGCTATGCGAAACATATGGTTTGGAGTGCGTTACAAGGCAATAACACATTGAAGGATTGGATTGACTTCATAGAATTAGTGGCGGGAGAACGTTTATTCTATACTTTGAGAAGTATTTTTGCTGGCAGGGAGCATATAAGTGGATAGCAAATGCCAGATCACTGGGATTTGACCTGCAGCAATATCAGGTTTGTTATCGCTATGTGTTAGGGAAATATCATATCCATCTGTAGTTTATAGTGTGCTTACGGTTAATAAATAGTGTTTTCTCAGTCAGCGATTACAAGTAGAAAGGATTCTTGATAGCTCGGCAAGTTTACTCAGTGGGAGCCAAGTCTCACAGTTTTGATCTCTGCTTTGTACCAAGTTAGCTGATCTCAGCTGTTGTGGTACGTGGTTTCAAGGGCTTCTGTTCTTGTTTGCTATTTCGCCACTGTCACTGGAAAGCATGTTTGAGTGTTTGATAGCGGGATTGCTCTTGATTAGTCTGCAAGAGTAGAATCTAATCTCGCAAGGCGGGTTGTATGCTTGGGCGAGATGTGCATGAAAGCATAGTGGAAGGAAAAAGTTAGTCCAATATCTACCGAAGGGTAAGAGTGGGTGCAGAAAATAGACTAGGGGGGAAACGATCAGAGAGAAGAAGAAAACAAATCTCCCAACGTGCACAAACCATCTCAATTTCAACTCAACTTTTTTTTTTAAAAAAATTTCCTTTGCTTTTCATGCCAGGAACCTCAATGAATTGATTGACCGGTTTGTGGCAGATTTCAAGGCACAGGGACCTCCGAAGCCAAACACCGACGAAGGTGGAGCCGTGCTTCCCAGCTGCGCCGACCTGTTTGTCTACTACAAGAAGTGCATGGTGCAGTGCTCACAGCTCAGCACAGGGGAGCCAATGATAGCACTTACCAGCATATTCCAGAAGTACCTGCGGGAGTATGCGTGGAAAATCCTCTCTGGAAACCTGCCCAAGTGAGTGTGAAATGAAATATTAATAATTATCTTAATAAAGATGATCCATAATCCTTGCAATTGGATATAGTACCTTATCGTGGAGTCCTATAGCTCAGTGGTTAGAGCACTCGCCTCGCAAGTGTGACAGACCTGGGTTTGATTCCATGCAGGGAGAAACCTTAGGCCGATTTCCTTACTCCACAGCCTAATAATAATCCCCCTAAAACAAAATTGGTCATTTCAATCCACGACTGTTTGTGGGACACTGCTGTGCACAATTGGCTGTCACGTTTCATACACAAATATGTACAGTGAATTTACATTGCAGTATATTCTATGGATTGCTTTGAGATGTCTAGCAGTTGCGAAAAGCAGTACAGTACATCAAATTCAAGGATTATTATTAGTATTATTTATTGTCACAGCTCTCTCTGAAACTATTATATTTTAGCCATGATCCTTGAATAGCGTTTAGTTCTTTAGTTAGAAGAAATGCGCTGAGCGTTCGGCCAACTAACCTTGACTCTGATTGTCAACTATCATTTGGTGAATTATCTCCCGTCAGAAACACCAGCAGCAGTGGAGGGTTGACCATTTCCAGCCTGCTGAAAGAGAAGGAGGGATCGGAGGCAGCAAAGTTCACAGTGGAGGAGCTCTGCCTCATTTGTAGCATCCTCAGCACAGCTGAGTACTGCTTAGCGACCACGCAGCAGGTGAGCCTGCGCCGCAACGGTTGCCGTTGTTTTGATTCATTACGGAAGTCTACGTTTGGTGACAAATCACTTTGCTTTGTTATTGGGGAGCCAGACGAAAACACTGTGTATTTTCTTTTTGTTGTTGTTGTTATCGGCCTTCCCAATTCCTCCCTCTGCAGGCTGCAGATAATCCAGAACTCTGTGGCCTTTGTCTTCCACCGCTCCAAGCTTTGTGACTCCCATCTCCCCCACCCTCGCCCAACTCCATTGGCTCCCCATCATCCAGAGGATCCAATTCAAGATCCTGGTCCTCACATTTAAAGCTCTCCAAGTCCTCGCCCCACCCTAGATTTGTGACCTCCTAACCCCCTACCAACCTGCCCGCCCCCTCTGCTCAGCAGGCTCCGGCCTGCTCCCATGTCCCACGACCCACCCACTCCACCTTCAGCCACTCTGCCCCCAACCTCTGGAACTCCATCTCGCAGTCCCTCCATCTCTCCCTCTCCCTGGCTTCTTTCAAGTCCTGCCTCTTCGACGGTCGCATTGGTCACCCCAAATCACCCCCTTTCCCTCCACCCTCTTTGTCCCCGACCCCAGCTCGGGTCTGAAACAATAACTGTCCAGCACCTTGGGATGTCCCCCTGATGTGAAAGGCACTATAAGGCAGTCATTTTGTTGTTGCCACAACAATGTTCCACTGCCTCAGTTGAATGTTATTGTTGGTGGAACCGGACCAGAAATTGCAGCTCACTCAAATGCCAATTCTTGACATGTAAGCCAAGACATTAACCCAAGTATTGGCAGACTATGTGACCACAGAGGACATCCCAGCCTCACCTCCGCAGTCAGCGGTCATTGGATGGTAACCAGGAATGAATACTCTGACAGATTTTTCCCTGCGCTTCAATTGGGTGCAAGTTTTGAGAGTTTGACTGAGTCTCAACAGTGTAAAGGAATTGAATCAATATCTCCAGAGATGGTCAATAACTTTGAATGTCTTAAGATACTTGTTTCGTTCTGACAGTGTGGCTTAATTAATCTCTCTAGACTGATAGGTGACAGCTCCACCCCCTTGCCAAAGTTCATGTGACTGACTTTTTTTTCCCCCCCAAGTGCAGGTATTGAATGGGTTGAAAGCAAGGATAGTGTTTAAGTTCACCATCGTTTGTTTTATATAATGGCTTTTAAATTAATATGTGTTGGGAGTGAGCCTTCTGAGTCAAACACAATGTTTGTGTCCTTTTATTAATTTTTTCACTTTCTGAAACTTTTGTGTGCTAACCTGGCTTCTCTTACTTCGCAAATCTCGCTTGCTCAAAAGCACCTGTGGTTAACATCTGTACAGTTGTAGCTGTGGTATAACACCATTCACATAATTGATCGAAGGAGAGAATTCCACTGCAGTAAAAGGAGTTCCAAGTTGCACCCGATTCATATAGTTTTAGACCTCAGCAGAAGGGTTACACTTAAAAACCCAGCATAGTCATTGCCAGTTTTCATTGGTTACATTACGCTCAAAGAAAGGCACCTTAACTTGCGGTTTTTCTGCAAAAATGATAATGCGCATTCTGTAGGGGTTTCACTCACTTAATGTGTACAGATTGACTAAAAAGTTGTAATTACTACCCTATTATCTAAAACAATAATTAAACATTTTAATGGTGATATGACCTTTTTGGTCACCCTGTATATATTTTAAGGTAAATCATGGCCTCCCCCCAGTTAACGAGTCCTGTAGCTGAGTGGTTAGAGTACTTGCCTGGGTTCGATTCCAGGCAGGGTGAAACCAGTTTCCAGGTGGCCAGTTTCCTTACTCCACACGCCTGATCATAATCCCTCAAAAAAATAATAAAAATTGATCATTTCAATCCACGACTGTTTGTGGGGACACTGCTGTGCGTAATTGGCTGCCACATTTTGCCCACAAATAAACAGTCAATTCACTATATGGTATATTCCGCGAAGGGCTTTGAAACGTCTAGAAGACGTGAAAAGCACTTTATCAAATGCAAGTATTATTATCATTATTTCCAATTCAGCACAACCTGAGTGTCAGCAGTCAGTGAGGCAAAGTGTTCAGAGGGATTTCAATGGCTATAGAATGGGTTCTGAGATGGACTAGACTTTGTGGAATCTAGTGCTAGAGGCATCCATCCCACAGGGGAATCTGCAGCGGAATGTAAACTTGAAATATAGAACCTTAATTCCGTGCGATTGGATCAGATCAGACACCCTGATTATCAACGAGGGATTAATGTCTTGTATTTTTGGACTTCTCACATCAACTGAGTGAATCAAAATAACAGCAACTGTTATGAGTACAGCAGAAATGATGCTAAGCATTTCGCGTTGCACTTCTGCAAATATCTGCAGCAGAGTTAAACAAAAATGATATGGTGCCTCAGTAACTTCAGTCATTTTGTGAGATTATTAAAAGTCCACCGCTTGGAAAGTTCAGCTACCCCAACAGTACTTAAAAATAATTTTTGCTTTTAGCAGAATATTAATTTGAAATGAATTTGATGCTTATACCACAAGCAGATTGTGGTGTACAACTGGGAACATTGAACATACCAGGTTTGTTCTCAAGAAAGAACCTTGTTGCTTACTGGCGAACTCAAAGCATTGATACTTGTGACATCGAGGAACTGTGGAGTGTTCCATTGTGAATCCTATGCAGTTTACTTTGCTGTAAAGTTGACCATCTTGGGTGCGAATCCTTAACTGTCCAGCGCCTTGGGATGTGAAAACCGCTGTGCCAATATAAATTGTTTTTATTGTTGTTGTTTGCCGGTTATTGACATTTCCAATTTCTCTGAAAGCTTGAAGAGAAACTGAAAGAGAAAGTGGATGTAAATCTGGTGGAAAGGATCAACCTGGCCGGGGAGATGGACACATTCAGCCAGTGAGTATAAGCACTGGGGACAGTGACTGATTTGATCAGCCATTCTTTTGGGAGGAAAAAAAACACACAGTTTGCGCGATGACTAAGAGTAACTAAAGCACCTTTTACCAGGCAGGAGTATGCATTTTTGGCCCCAAAGTTTAGTAGCTTGCTCTGGTATCCTTTCGTTCCACCCTTCCTCTGAGGAAATGACTGGCCTCTGCCTCTCACCTCCGCTGATGGCACGGCTGAGATGGAGAACTCGCTGTGTGAGGAAGCAGTTGTAGGCACTGCGGTCTGCCACCTTTTCATTCTGCCACAAGGCGGCGTGCCAAAGCTCTCATAGAAACATTTGTCCTTGGACACCACGTTAATATTTGCATGAATACATCTTTCCAAGAGTTTGTCAGTGATCTGCTATATTTCCATGGAGGCAAGCTCTGACAGGCTCCTGCTATTTCCATAGAAGCCCCTATGTGGGCATCAACATTTCCATAGAGTTCCTCTCCCCCCACCACACCCCCCACCCACCCCCTTTTGATGTTGGATGTATTTTTCTGAGACGGTGTTTCTAAATATTCAAAATAATTTCCACAGGAATGTCCAGAGTATAGAACAGTGTAATTGTTTACAGCGAGGGTTTGGTTTGCTTTCTCATGCAGTGCCTTTTTCCAAGTATCTTTCCATAGAAGAATGTACTTTTCCACAAACGGAATTGATGCATATTGAAGCGAGACTGTTGACTGTTAACGACAAAACTTAATTCCTTGGCCGCTGGAAGGTTTTGCTGGTGGCTGCCTGCAGCTGTGTCGACTAGCTAAAAACTGAAACGTCTATAAGCGCTATGGGATGCTGCCCCACTTGAAGATGGCTATATAAATGCAAGTTGTTGCTGCTGTTGAGACATCCACTAGTATCTAGCACCAGGCAGCCAAACAAAGCTTACTTGCTGTTTGCTATGTCTTCTTAGATTTAAGTGGGAGAACCCAATATCCCAAAGGCATAGAGTTACGTAGGACCTTACAGCATGGAAGTGGGCCATTCAGCCAATTAGTCCTTGCGTCTATTTCACATGAGTCTCGACCCCTCCAAATCTTCCCTTCCCACACCCCTCTATAACCTTGTCCCTAGTATAATCATTAGGTACGTTAATGCATTTACCACAGCTTCCAAATTCTTGCCACCCACTGTGTAAAGAAGTCCCTCATCTCCCTTTTAGATCTGCTACTATCTTTCTTATTTATCCCTCTCATTCCCCCCACTCCCCTATTTATTTTATGACCTCTCTGTGTGGCTCAACGCTGAGTTTCTAACTGCAGACATAGCTCTAAACCAAAATGATAAATAATTGGGTGGTCTTCAGTGTTCAAGGATTTTTAAAAAAAATTACCAGTGTTCATATTGTTAGACAGTGTATATAGTTACCAGTTGTAGTCGCTAGCTTATTATAACTGACAATATGTACTTTAGGCTACAGTTTTAGTGTGGCTTTGCTCACTGTCTGAAACAAAAACAGAGATCGATGGGAATACGCAGCAGGCAGCATCTATGCAGAAAGGAAAGTGGGTCAACGTTTCAGTTCCATGACCTCATGGAGTCCTGTAGATCAATGGTTAGAGCACTCACCTTACAAGCAAGTGGCCTGGTTTAGATTCCAGGCAGGGCGAAACCTTGGGCAAGTTTCCTTACTCCACACACCTAATAATAATAGTCCCTCTAAATTTTTTTTAAAAATTGGTCAATTCAATTTGTGGGACACTGTGGTGCGCAAAATGCTGCCGCAAATATACAGTCAACTCGCTGAGCTGGGGTGGGGGTCAGGAGGGGTGGAGGGCAGGGATGTGGGAGTGGGTCGGGTAAATGGGGCTGAAAGAATTGCTCTTTAAAGAGCTAGCACAGACACGATGGGCCAAATGGCCTGCTTCTCGTCTGTAAATTTCTTTGGCTTGTGGCGTGGCTTCCGCGCAAATATCGTCGCATCAAACGGGCTGTACGTTTGTTCTGCATCTTCGCCTTTGAAGACTGAGGTCCCTGTAATGGAAGCGTCCCGCTTTACACACTGCCTTATTTGTGCCGGGCCCTTCTGTAGATTCTTTGTGATGAAGCCACGAGCTATTTCAGTCGGGCTGGAAAGACTGTGGATTACAAGAAGATGGTGCAAAACCACAACTATTTCCTGCACTGTTTTACCACTTGGTTTGGATGTGAAACTCGCGAGTGCCAAAATATTTCAATCATGTATCGTTTTTGGGTTATTGTTAATTTTGCTCACTGCTGCTCTTCGGGGAGTAAACCATATGGCGCCAATCTAATGAAGTCTCCCAGGGCTGCCAAAATAGTTTTGGTCACCAATGTCTTTTAAAAGAGGGTGGTACACAGTTGTTACGTTAAAGATACCAAAATATTTTCCTCTTATTTGGTCAGCCAAAAAAACAAGGGACCGCACATAATTACAGTCAGCAGTCCAAGGCAGATTTGCATGCATGAGGTGCGGGTGTCAGAAGTGACTGATTTTCACTAAAAGGTTCACAGTTTTCCACCCATAAAATTTGGCTCCAATTAACGAGCTCTTTTCATTACTTATCAAACCTCTTAAATAACACTTTCCCCAATTCAACACTCAGCAGCCATCTGAAACAGCTTGGCTGCTGTTGTTTTCAAGCAGTCAGGTTGTGAAGGATATTTTTGGATGTCACTTTTGGCTCACTACTTCATCAAACTCTTGCTGGTTGTAACGACCAGAGAGGCCTGTGGGTTTGAATGCAAAATCTGGCGTAAGCTCTTGCCAAACGCTACCAGCTTAGTTCAGTCTGAGTGGAAACTGAAGCTTCAAATACAGTCTCGGCATAAATCCAATACTTATACCATATCTACAGACGATAAAGTTCAGTAAAGATACAAGGTTAGCAGCTACATGCGTTTTCATTGCACTGTGGCTTGTTACCAACAAATCCTGCGATCTGTTATTTGTCTCTTGAATCACAGCGGGTATTAGCATAAGAGACCATTCAACCTACTCCTGCTAACTCCTTCACTGAATCCCAATTCTCTGCTCCCCTCCCCCCCCGGTATCCCTTTTTATCTTAGAGTCTGACCCTAATAAAATATAAGGATCCTTTATGCCATGCAATTTAAATAACCTCAAAATAAAATACATTAATCAATCATCCTCTTTCCTTCCGCTCCCCTACCCTGAAATCTCTCCTGTTTCCCCATATCCAATTTTCCCCTTCCTTCCCAAATACCAATCCGTCTCCCTCTTAAACACCTCATTTGATTCTGTTCGCATTCTAAGAGCCTACATTCCAGATTCTCAAAACCCTTTGTGTCTGAAGTCCTTTTCTGGATTCACTTGTAACACTTTTAAAAGTGAACCCAGAAAGAGTCTTCATGCAGAGGCTGACATTTCAGATTAAATTTGAAGGTTACGTTCATTTTACGCTTTCCTTCTCTACCGTATCAATCCTTCATTATTATTTTATTATTCCAAAAAGCTGGATTGGATCACAGGTTAACCTCTTCAGCCCTGGAGAATGTGGGGAATTATCAAATAAATGCCACAGATGAATGCAATTCTGACAGTAATTTTTAAAAGTATTGAAACAAATGTTTTCTGCATCTGTGCATCGAAGCTGGCCAGTGTACCAGAGGCTCTCATTTCAACAGGAGGAATTCCTTAAATACCCAGATGTGGCTACATTTTCAAATGGCTCTTAAAAATCAGTTCTTATTTTAAGGAAGGCATTGGACTGTGGCACATTGGAGCTCTAATGGGTTCCTTTAAAGGCTGGGTGGGGATGTGGGTCTGTGCCCACGTTTCCACACAAGGCGAGTTTCCATCCTGTTGTGCGGAGACATTGCTTCCCCACACGGAGGGAGAAATGTACCAGGCAGTGAATATTAAATGAATATGTTTCATTTCCACAGGGTATACTTGTCCTTTTTCGGCACAACAGAATTTAATGTTTGTTATCCCATCTTGTGTTGCAGAGTGATATCAAATAGTATTCAGCTTTTAGTTCAGGACCTGGATGCAGCCTGTGATCCTGCACTCACAGCCATGAGTAAAGTAGGTACCTTGCTATGACCTTAAACCCTTTAAATTCTCTTTAATTTGGAATAGCAAATATGATGGTTTGAAACATACAATGTGCAGAGCAAAAGGCTCCGTGTCCACAATATAAATTCCAGCGCGGTTGGTCCCTCTTCCTCAGGTGCTGGACAGCAGCCCCATCATTAGAAACAAGGCCTGTATAACCTGCCCTTAGCTAGCAAATTTCTCCATTCGCTAAGAGGGACACACACACTCAGCGCTATCAGAGGGATACCCACACACACACAGCTTCATCAGAGGGATACATACAAGCCCCCACCCACATACAGCTCCAACTGGGACACACACACACACACACACACACACACACACAGCTACATCAGGAGGACATCTATGGTGTGTTACTTAATGGATATCGTTTTTGCTCAGCCGTGTGTCCGACATGTACAGAAACCCGCCACCATGCTTCAGAGTATCGAAAGCAGATTGAATTCCACATCAGTGTGCCACTTCCACAGAGAAATTTCCCTCAAGTGTCTGGAATGCAATGCACAATCTCGACCTGGAGAGAGGTAGAGAAAATGGTAAGCTGTGTGGTTTTAGTTGGTTAAACTCCAGCAGTAGAGTATGAGTTGGGGTACCGTTGGGAGTTTAACCAGCCACAACCACACAGTTTACCATTTTAAATTTAGTAGATTTTAGGGCTACCACATTAAATTAGAAAGCTGCGACATGAGTTGGAAATATATACCCACAAATATACAGTCAATTCTCCTGCTGTCCTTCATCCTGCACTGATCCCCTCCCCCCCTGCTCTTGTCCCTACCTGACTGTACAGCGCCTTGGGACGTCCTCTCGACCTGAAAAGCGCTATATAAATGTAAGTTTTGATTGATTGATTGATTGGAATCATTCCCTCTTTCTCGCTCTCGGTTTCCCAGTATTCTTTCTGCAAAATTCTGCCAAACTAAACTTTGGGGGAGGGGCGTGGGGTAAAATAAAATGGCGATTTGTGTCGCTTCCTCTGCCTGCCCAGCCCTCCCCTGCCGCGGATTATTATTCCTAATGTTTCAGAAGAAGCTGAGGGCTCGTCGCGTGTGTTTCTTGTGTGTCCGTGCCATGAAATTTTCAGGCTGACTGACAATGTGTGTGCGCCGCAGATGCCGTGGCAGAATGTGGAGCACGTGGGCGACCAGAGTCCGTACGTCACGTCCATTATCCTCCACGTGAAACAGAATGTGCCCATCATCCGAGACAACCTGGCCTCCACCCGCAAGTACTTCACCCAGTTCTGCATCAAATTTGTCAAGTAAGTGGCTCTCAGCAGCATTCGCTCTTTGCGTTTTCCCACAAGGTAATATTCTCTCCAAGGTGCCCTCTCCACAACAACAACAACAACATTACATTTCTAGAGGACGTCAGGAGGACGTCCCAAGGCGCTGAGCAGGTCGGGGCCTGAGCAGGGGAAGGGGGGCAGGGTAGGGGGAAGGTGGCAGGAAAGAGTTAGGAGAGGAGGGAGAGAGTTGGGAGGGCAGCAGAAGGTATGATCGAAGACGAGGGCCTTGAAACCGGCCTTGAAGGAGACGAGGGAGGAAATGAGACGAAGGGACTGTGGGATGGAGTTCCAGAGTGAGGGGGCAGAGAGGCTGAAAACACGCCATTAATGCAAATGAAGTGAGAAAAAAAATGAGCACTTGATGGCTTTGTCATTATAATAACAATAATATTAATCCTTGCATTTGATATAGCGCCTTAGCACGTGGTTGAGACGCCCCAAAGCGCTTCACAGACGATACTGGAAAGTGTAGTGATGGTGTCTTTTGCGAAAAGCGGCAGATAATAGCGCATGGCAATTCTCTTCGGTTTGCACCTTACATACAAGGGAATAATAATGATAATGCTTGCATTTGATATAGTGCTTTTCATGTATTTGAGACGTCTCAAAACGCTTCACAGAATGTACTGTAAAGTGAATTGACTGTAAACTTATGGACGAAATGTGGCAGCCAATTGCACCCAGCAGTGTCCCACAAACAGTCATGGATTGAGTGGATTAACAAAATTATAATTGTTATTGTTATTAATGAACACATTAGCAGAGTTGCAACTTCGTAGGTAACCTTTGTTTGAAAATTTGACCGTGGATAATTCAAGGTGTCAGCCTGGCTCAGTTGGTAGGACTCTCACCGCTGAGGACGAAGGTTAGGGGGGGTTCAAACCACCTGGTTGGGACTTTGAGCTGACAGTCTAGGCTGACACACCAGTGCAGTCCTGGGGTAGCGTTGCATTTTCAGAGATCCTATGGCACTTTTCAAAAAAAGAGAGAAGGGAGTTTCTCACTGAATCCTGGCCGACAATTCCCCAGGTTAAATTGGCCATTCACTTCATGACTGTTTGTGGGACATTGAGCAACATTGGTTGCCTCATAAAATACAAAAAGTCATTACACTTTAGAGTAAAACATTTGAGAAGCGCTGAGGGAATAATCATACGTAAAGATTCTTATTGATTTTGATTGACTCAATTTCACAAAATTGTACTCTAATCTCCCGAGGCGGGAACAAGTAATCCCAGTCGTATCACCTCGGTAAGATTTTAATCCAGTAAAGATGAGGCGGAGTGCGACAACAGTCTTGCCAAAAGACAAACAACCAAGATAGAAATGCAGAGAAATTTCAGAGGTGAAAAGCTGATCTGTGCGATCTAGTCGGTAATGAACAGCCTCAGCCAGAGCTAGACTCTCTGGGGAAACTATTAAATGTCACAAAGAAAGAGCTATAACAGCCTGCTGTACAGCAGCCACTATTTGAATAATTTTATGACTGTACACCAGTTTGGTTTGAGCTGCTTGCATCATATCTGTAAGTATTTGTTATTCCAGACTTTCCCCTGTGTATCATATATATACAGTGCGCACTGTTCAGAATAAAACTCAATTCACGTGACCTGCGCAAATGAAGAGATCTCCATTATTCAGCTTGGTGGATTCCACAGTCTCAGCAACTAAAATCCACTCGTTTTCACCGCCCCACCCCACCTCACTATATCCTCCTGGCTCTAAGCCAGATGGCCACCTGGATTCAGAATGCAACTCACTTCGATCCCCGAGTGGTGGGGCTAGGCTGGACGTTTAGTTTAGCTCAGCTCTGTGACTGGAGGTAAATGGCCTCCTTTTACTAAAAGAAGCAAAACATTACAGAAGCAGAGATCTCCAGTGATGTACGCCAGGCTCCAACTGCCGTGCTGTAGCCACATGTATTTGCCCTATTTTCTGCTTCGCGGACTGTGTGGAATTCAGTTGGCAAACGCGAGCCAAACGGGGAATTCAATGGTTTTTTTGTGCTTTGGGTCACAAAGCCGAGAAAGCTTGTGAAAAAAAAGAAAAATTCAGCACCTTGAGCAGAGGAGAGGAGAAAACCGGGATTTAATAACGATAATTATAATAATTGATAATAATCCTTGCATTTGATCTAGCACCTTATCACGTTGTTAGGACCCCTCAAAAGTGCTTCACAGGATATATTGTAAAGCAGATTGGCTGCGTATTTTGTGGGCGAAATGCAGCAGCCTGTTGTGCCCAGCGTTGTCCCGCAAACAGTCGTGGGTTGAGTGGCCACATTCCTATTTTCAAAAAGTTATTATTTCGAAACAAAAGTTCCCACATATAGCAGTAATCTGATCTGGCAACAGGACTGTGGAAATCTGATCACCTGATGGCAAGAATATGCAAGTTTTACCCATTCAGTGAAATTGAACAGGATGGGGGGGGAATAAAATCCATTGATTGATTTTAGATTTATTGAACAGCCTGGCTGAGCGGCCGCAACAAGTTGCGCTTATATAGCGCCTTTCACGCCGGACGGCGTCTTGAAGTGCTTGAAGCTGATGCAAGTTCCCAGTACCGAAGATATATATGTATATATATATACCTTGTATATATGAAGCAGGAGTTGAATGCATGTGCGTTTAGCAGGTCTTCAGCTATATGGGATAGTCTGCAGTTATGGCTTTAATTGATTGAGCTCCAATGGCAAAACAGAGCGAATCCTGCCTTCAGGGATCCCTAGCCAGGAACCAAATGCTATTCCCACCTGCTGTGAATTCAATAGCCGATCCTTTTATCTATGCATAGACCGAACTACCAGCCAGAATGGAGTTGAGTCTTGTGTTTCTTTGTTTGCCTGCAATCCGAATTCGCTTGTGTTTTTCCTGAACCAGATGTAATTGGTTGTGTTTTCTGTGTGTGTAAACCTGCTGCATGGCACCTATCTCCTTCCACTTCCCAACCAATACCAATATCTGGTACAGCTGTTGTGTTATTTTCTTTTGTAAGCACTTCAAACCCAAGGCTGAACTTTAGACACCAGCTTCCATTCCAACCTTTTAACTGTTGTCGATGAATATCTGCCCAGTGAATAAGCGGTCGGGGACGCTGTACCCTGCGTGATGGACACTATACAAATGCAAGTTGTTGTTATTGAATATTTAAGCTGAATTTAAGCTGACTTAGTTATTACCCCATTGGTACTTTCTTTGTTATAAAAACGTGACGTTTTTATCCAAACCCTACAATAGAATCACAGCCTCAACGTCACAGCCAGCTACGTGTTGCGTTCACTGCAAATGCACTTTAAAAAAGTGTTGCGTTTTCCCACTGATGTCTAATTGGTGTCCAATTGGTCCAATTGCACAACGATGGGTGGTAGAGAGCACCTGATATAGATAATAATAAGAATAATCTCCCCTGAACCTTCATACTTGTAGGTAATGTTATTATGCCTAAACAAGATCAGGTTCTGAAGCTGCATTTTTAAGTAGGTTAAGAATTAACTTGATCAATGTGTTATCAGGAAGTGGCTGGTTCGCATAACCTGGTGGACCCTGTGTTCACCTCATTGCCAGACACCTGCCTGTTGCCAGTTTCCCATTCAGTACTAGCCGTTAGTGACTCTGCGTTGGTCTGCTACATGGTCTTGTTTTTCGCAGCTGGGCTCCAGATTTAGAAGCGTGTTCAGAAAGTTCGCTGTTTGGACTATTCACAGAAAGGATCTAAATGTGGCTTTCCTCCTTCGGAAATGTGCTTCAAGCCACAGTGTCCCTCAGGCAGTGCTGGCATCGTGTCGAGCCGTAGAGATTGGGAACGTTTTCTGAACAAACTTAGCCGTTCCGTTGCTGAGCCATTGAAAGACGATGCCTGGATTGCGTTTCCTTTTTAGCAAGCTCTTCCATTTCAGAATGTGGCCAACATATTTGTTACAAGATCGGTGTATGTTCAGGCTTGCCCCCAGAATCTTTCTACGTGCATTTTGATCAAGTGGATGTAATCCTATATTTGGTACCAATTTTAAGCCTTCCAAACCCAATTTTAAGCCTTCCAAACCCTGTCCCGACATTTATTCTTTTTTTGGGGGGCCCATGCCTTCGTGGAGTCCTGTAGCCTGTAGCCCATTGGTTAGAGCACTCGCCTTACAAGCGAAACACTTGGATTCAATTCCCGGCAGGGCGAGAACATGGGCAAGTTCCCTTACTCCACCACACGCCTAATAATCCCTCAAAAAAAACAATAATAATTTGGACATTTCAATTCCATGACTGTTTGTGGGACACTGCTCTGCGCAATTGATCGCCGCGTTTTGCCCACAATTATACGTTCAATTTATCTTACAGTATATTCTGCTTTTGAGACGTCTAGAAGATGTGAAAAGTGCTTTATCAAGTGCAAGGATTATTATTATTCCTACCCCCTTTCCTTCCTTTTAACCCCAAAACCTCATTTTCAGCTGGGGGAAGAGTCGGGTTGCACTGTGACTTTCACCCTGACAGTGTAACCAGAAGCCTCATTAAAACTCCTTGTAACACATTATATTGAACTGAGGCAGAAAAAAACACACTAGAGTTTAGTATTCTGCGCATGCAAAGCTTTAGCTCTTTAATAACAGTAAAATAAAGGCTCTCACAAAGTCTCAACCCTTCTCAATAGATGATAGGAGAGCGAGGCCAGTGTGAGTTGAGTACATCCTCCCTCCAGATGGTGCAATTTGCTGACAAACCTGAAGTGTTAACTCGGGCATCAAGTTATACAGTCATTACTACCCCCGGAACACCTATTTGAACATCTTCACCAGCTTTGAGGTTTCCATAACCTCGCTGTTTTTCAATACCCATGGTATTCGAGCCAAGTTTGTCAAACGCGCTGTTATTAAGCAGATGGATCTGTTGAAATAACATAGGTAGTTGTCAACCGTCTGCCAGGGTCAGGGTCACACCAGGCTAGAGGTTTGACAGAGTGCAACTTGCAATATTTACAGGGATCTGTGATGGGTTTCAAAGATGTATCCTTCGCACAATAAGGTAGGCCGCGCCTACTTCAAATATGCAGTTGCAGTTTCCGTCAACTGTTCAACCACGGTCTTGGAGCTTCCGAATTGGCCCTCCCTCCGAAAGTATTCCTTCAGGAAATCCTCCAATGGTCAGGGCAGCCTTGTTACCATCACGTTCAGGCGCTGGTTTCTGGAACTGGCTTCCAGCGGAGGTCAGACAAGTAACAGGAAGGGAAACGCAGAGGAGAGACGTGCTCTTGCATTGCTCCATAGACATATTCCTTGTGCCGATCAGCCTGTGCACACAGTGCAGTCACTGTTAGAACTGTAGAGAATGCTCTGTTATGTGTTGGGAGGACAGTTGGGAGGAAGAATTTAACACCGAGGCACACCTTCACGTTCTTCAAAACCAAAACACCAGATGTTGAGAATGCCACATAGAGACGACAGGAGGCTATTTATGTCTTTAACCCTGCGTTCGTGCCTTTCCTGGTTCTGTCGAGTTGAGGTTTGCATTCCAAATTTAAAACCTGTCAAAGCTTACCTTAGCAATCGGGCAAAAAACAAGTTCAGATTAAACAGTTGTAGAAATTCCACCCCAGGTCTTATTAACATGACTTTAGAAGAGACCGAATCTAGGAGGCTGAATTTTAATAACTTTAAACCAACAACAACGTGCATTTATATAGCGCCCTCCACTACGGGCGGTGCCTCAAAGCACTTCACAATGGCAGAGCTGGAAGCCAAGCCAAGGGGACGGGAAAGGTGACAGTAAGCGCGGTCGAAGAGGAAGGTCTTCAGGCACGACCATCCTCAAAGGTGTTCAAGGTCTTCAAATCCATTATCCAAATCCATTTTTATTTATCCATTATTTAAATCCATTACCCATCAATATAATAATAATCCTTGCATTTGATATAGCACTTTTCACATCTTATCGACATCCCAAAGCGCTTCACAGAATATACTGTAAAGTGAATTTGTGGGCGAATCGCGGCAACCAATTGCACACAGCAGTGTCCCACAAACAGTCGTGAATTGAAATGATCAATTTTATTATTGTGGTTTTTTTGGACGGACTATTATTAGGCGTATGGAGTAAGGAAACTTGCCCAAGGTTTCGCCCTGACCTGTCTGGATTCAAACACAGGTCTCCCCAGTTTGCAAGACAAGTGCTCTAACCACTGAGCCACAGGAGCTCCACAAAGTCATTTGCTTCCTTGCAAATAGCATCGGTGCATTTTGCTGAAAGTCTTTGGAATGCGCAGCTATCGGGAACACAATGGAAATGAGAGAGGATTATTTGCAGGCAATGCACATTAATTGGCAGGGTGCAACTTTTATACCTCGCTTTGCATCTCCTTCTCTTTACTGTTTGCACAAGACTGTGGAGTCAGCCCCCACCCCCTGCATTCCCCACCTTTCTCCCCCACCCACCTCCCCCCTCCTCTCCATTCCATTCCTGTCCGGTTTATTTGTTTTTCTTTAGTTACATAAAGTCTGTTGTACTGTGAATGTTGGTGAAGGGAAAATCCTTGTAGAGAGTAAAGAGAGTGGATTTGTGGAGTCCAAAACCGCATTGCTCGGTGAGAGCCGCAATGAAAATGATTAATCGCCTGTTTGTTTTTATTACAGAAACTGTTATGCCTCTGAAGAGGTTCTACTGTAATTTTCTTTTGAAGAGCAACATAGAGAAAAGTCCATAAATAAAAGGGAAATGCAGGTCGACCAGTTTGGAAGTTAACCCATTAAGCACGAAAGGCCTGCAATTTTAAAAAAATTTGCTCTAGTATTCAGAGGTTTAGTGTGATCCTTGTGTACGTTTCGCCCACAAAACTTTACAATATATGGTGTGAAGCGATTTGAGACGTCTCGAATACGTGATAAGGCGCTACATCAAATACAAGGGTTGTTGTTGTTATTATCATCAGTTTAAATTTCCGACTGCTTTTGGCAAGTTGTATAATGTATTCTAACTACTAAGTTGATTGCTACGTTTTATTTTGCTGCCTATTATCAGGAATTGGAAATCTGTTTTTCGTTCTATTCAAAAGATTTTCTATTAGAAGGGACGGATCGGTTTAGGAAGCTTTCTCCTCTCTTCTTCCCCCCCACCACTCCTCCACTGTCCCCGTCCTTCCTAATCATGAGATTACCATACTTGGAGAGATACTGCATGCTAGGCATTAATATACAGGCCAGTGAGAGGGGGAGAGAGAGAGAGATGGTTTTTGATATGGAGGATGAAACCATCTTGCACTATTAAACAAATTGTATCTTCATTCCTCACTTCATGAAATTGATGTGCAAGAGCAGACTACTTGGTTGTCCAAGTCCAATCTTCTGTCTTTAACTGTAATGATGATCCCCGCTTTTGATACGGTGCCTTATTAGGTCGTCGAGAACATCTCGATGTACTTCACAGGATTCACTGTGAAGGGTAGGGCCTGCATTTCTGTAGGCGAAATGTGGTTATGTGGAAGGCTCTGAGGGCTTGAAAAATCAGGAGATATCTGGTATGCAACATGTCACAAATAGATGGTCTTATGTGTGCATGATTTGTGTGTGTATGGTTTGTCTACCTGTGTGTATTGTCTGTATGCCCGCGTGTGCGTGTGCATTGTCTGTGTGCTTGCGTTGTGTGTGCTCGCCTTGGGATATTCTCCCGACGTGAAAAGCGCTACACAAATGTAATTTTGTTGTACTTTCTGCGTGTGAGTGTGTGTGTACTTTCTGCGTGTCTGTGTGAGTGATTTTGATCTCTTGTTTATATGGCTCTCAGTCTGCGGGTCAGTAATTGTACACCATTGTTGCGCTGGGTCCTGTGTTTTGTAAAGGTGCTACAACACAGGTTGTGAGAAGCCGATTTAGTCCCTGTGTTCTAGTGTGCAATCACAAGCCCTGTGGGGAGTGGAGGATTGGCAGGCATCCAAACTGAGCATATGCCAAGCAGGCAGCGATATTTCCCTCTGGGGTACAGAGCAAATGGGGTCTCAGAGCAGCCAGCCGAAAGGAGTATTGGGGGGCAGTCTGTGTCCTTCACGCTCTCCATAGCAGAGACGCAACATGGGGCGCCCTGGAAATATATGGGATTAGCTTCTGCTGTGGAAAAATTACATGAATTTTCACCTAAAAAAAAAGAGGGAGAGAGGAATGTTTTAGCATATTTTGAAAGAACAACCTGATATTATTAATAGAGCCAAGGAACAAATCCAGGTTATGTCTAAAACGAGAACGTTTAAACAATATAAAGGGTTTAACTTTCAGAAAAGAAAAATACAAGTCCAGACATCAAAATATTTTCTCTCAGTCTCAATGGACTGCTTCACTTCAAGCTGTGAAATCTACTGAGCAGATGACAGGCTGTATGTTACACCTTGAGTTTGAAATATGACTGTTCCTTCGTATGAGCGAGCGTTCATGGTAAGATTGATAGAGTTGGCCACGATAAATTGAGGAGGGAGTTTCAAGAGCTGGGGTCAAAATTAAAGTCAAGATTATCGAAAGTAGTTTTTATCGGGACTACTACCTGTGCCATATGACAATTGGTACAGGAACAAAGAGATTAAGGACCTGAACGCATGGCTGAAAGAGTGGTGTGGAACTCCAGGGTTTCTTTTTATGGGCCATTGGCACGAGTATTGGAGGAAAAGGGAGATCTTCCACAGAGATGAGCTCCATTTAAATCGGGCTGGGACAAATGTCCTAGCCAAACAAATTAATAGGGAAGTAAACAGGAATTTAAAATAGTTAAGTGGGGGTATATATAGGTAAGAGAAATCATAAATTAGCATTACAAAAAGTAAAGATGACAGTGCAGGATAGCACGCCAGATAATAAAAATATTTTAACCAGGGGTAAAAAGCTTGGTAAAGCAGTTAGGGAATCAGAGAGTAGGGAAAATGGTAGGAAATTAAAAACGTTATATCTGAATGTGCGAAGCATTTGGAATAAAACGGATGAATTAAAGGCACAATTAGACACATAGAGGTACGACTTAGTAGCCATCACTGAAACATGGCTACAGGGAGATCTAGGGTGGGAGTTAAATATCCTAGGGTTTTCAGTTTATAGGATGGATAGGCAATGTGGGAAACAAGGTGTGGGGGGTAGGCCTGTTAATCAGGGACGGAATTAAAGCAGTAGAGAGGAAAGATCTGAAATCCAATAACCAGAAGGTAGTCAATATGGATGGAAATAAAAAGCACTAAGGGGCAGAAAATATTAATGGGAGTGGTTTACAAACCCCCAAATAGTGATCACAATATAGCACAAGATATTAATCCAGAAATCAGAGGAGCGTGTAGGAAAGGTAAAGCAATAATAGTGGGTGATTTCAATCTTCACATAGATTGGGAAAACCAAATTGGCAAAAGTAGGTTAGAGGAAGAGTTCATTGAGAGTATGAGAGATAGCTTTCTAGAGCCGCACGCCGAGGAACCAACTAGGGCATCCTAGACCTTGTTTTGAGTAACGAAGCGGGGCTAGTCGGCAATGTAGATATTAAAGCTCCTCTAGGGCAGAGTGATTGAATTTTGTATTAAGTTAGAGAGGGATATAGTTCAATCAGAGGCAAGTATTTTGAATTTAAATAAGTCTAATTTTGTAGGTGTGAGGAAAGATCTGGGTAAAATAGATTGGAGAATCAAATTAGGAGGTGGAATTGTAGACCAACAGTGGCAAATATTTAAGGATGTAGTACAGAATTCACAGAGGTTGCATATTCCCCTGCGGAATAAGAGTACCGCAGAGAAAGCAATTCATCCGTGGCTAACTAGAGCAGTTAGGGAAAGTATAAAGTATAAAATAAAAAGTCTATGAAACTGCCAAGAAAAGCAGCAGATCTGAGGATTGGGAGTGTTTTAAGAACCAACAAAAAATAACTAAAAAGCTCAATTAACAGTGAAAAAATGGAGTATGAGGGCAAGTTAGTTTGGAACATTAAGTCAGATTGCAAGAGTTTTTCTAAATATATTAAGAGGAATAGGCTAGTGAGAATAAATGTAGGTCCACTTTAGGCAAAGACTGGAGAAGTTGTAATGGGGATAGTGATATGGCGGAGTCCCTCAATGAATACTTTGCGTCTGTCTTCACCCTAGAAGACACAACAAGTCTGCCAACAATAGGGATACACTAAGGGAGTAACTTAGGAAAATATTCATTAGCAGAGAATTGGTGCCAGGGAAACTGTGAGCCCTAAAATTGATAGATTCTCAGATTAGTGGGATGTGACTAGTGGAGTGCCACGAGGATCAGTCCTTGCACCTCAGCTATTTACCATCTATATCAACAATCTAGAAAGGGACATTGAGCTTAATATATCTAAATTTGCTGATGATACAAAACTAGGAGGAAGCGTTAATACCAAGGATGACATTTTAAAAATGCAGCACAATATAGATAGGTTAGGTGAGTGGGCAGGTAGTTGGCAGATGAAGTATAATCTAGGGAAGTGCAAAGTCATCCACTTAGGTCACAAAAACAGAAGAGCGGGTTATTTTTTTAGAGGGGGAGAGATTGGAAAGTGTTAGTGTGCAGAGGGACTTGGGTATCCTTGTACACCAAACACAGAAAGTTAATATGCAGGTGCAGCAGGTAATTAGGAAGGCTAACGGTATGTTAGCTTTCATCATGAAAGGGTTAGAGTGTAAGAGTAAGGAAGTCTTTCTGCAGCTGTGTAGGGCACTGGTGAGACCACACCTGGAATACTGTGTGCATTTTTGGTCTCCTTATTTAAGAAAGGATGTACTTGCCTTGGACGGAGGGCAGCTTAGGTTTACTAGGTTAGCTTTACCTTTTGCTAGGTAGGTTTACAAAATGAGGGGGATGAGTTATGACGATAGGTTGATTAATTTGGGCCTATATTCTCTGGAATATAGAAGAATTAGAATCTTATAGGTATAGAAACCTATAAGATTATTAAGGAGCACGACAAAGTAAATAGTGGCAGATTGTTTCCCTGGTAGGAGATTTAAAACCAGGGGTCACAGTCTTAAAGTTAGGGGTCAGCCCTTTCACACTGAGTTGAGAAAAAAACTTCTTCACTCAGAGGGTGGTGAATGTATTGAATTCTTTACCCCAAAGGGCTGTTGATGCTCAGTCCTTGAACATATTCAAGACTCAGTTAGATAGATTTCTCATTTATAAAGGGGATAAGGCAGGTAGCTGGAGTTAGAGTAGAATATCAGCCATGATTGAATGGCGGGGCAGGCTCGATGGGCCGAATGGCCTACTCCTCCTGTTTCTTATGTTCTTATGTTCTAAGATCTGCCGACTTACTTTTCTGGTTTGAAGTGAAGGTAGCAGCACAAGTCCGACGCTCGCCTCGGAAAACCGCTTGGCTCGTGGTTAACAATTCTGAGAGTGGTTTCTACAAGGAGGGATGGGTGTGTGACAAAGACAACACCTAGTGAAATACTGTGTTCCTAAAAGGGGGCTTGAAGCAGCCCCAGTGTTGGTGGGCCAGAGGGACTAGGAAGGGCAGGCAGTACAGTCACAGGAGATGGCAGAGGTTGCGTGGGACAAGGCGGTGGAAGAATTTGATGGCCAGGATGAGGATCTTAAAGTTGATCTGCTAGAGGATGAAGAGCCAGGCAAAGTTGTGGTGGGAGTGGTGAACTTGTGGAACTAAGCACTCCCAAGGGGGCCGGCGTGTGGGACGCTGTATAAATGCAAGTTGCTGTTAACAGTGCAAGAGAGGCTGCAAGTTCATCCACCACGCCCGAAATTCTGGAACACTATCCCTCGATCTCTCCGCCTTGCCTCCTCCTCCCCCATCGGCAGATTGCATCTGATAACCTTCCTCTTCGACTGTGCTCACTGTCACCTACCCACCCCCTCCCACTCCCCCCGCATCGACTCAGCGTCCCGCTCCGCCACTGTCAAGCACCCTGGCACGTCATCCTGGATGATCTGGGGCTTGTGGAGGATGGAGTTGGCCTGATTGCTTTTCAACTTTTTCCTATCCTGCGTCCTTTAGAGCAGTTTTATCCAAGCGTGCTGTTTTGTTGGGCTGCATTCTTCTCTGTTACTGTTAACGAGCGCGAATCTCCAGCAGAAAGCTGTAGGGTTTTCATTCCAAACATGACTTGCGCGGAAGCCAGCCAGATCCCACAGAGTTCAGAGTTATTTGCTATCTGCTGTTGTCTTCCCCGCCCTCACCACACCCCAGATGCCCACGGCTAGAGGCATGCTTAAATAGCGTGAGTTTCAGCTGTTGCATTCTCAATGTTTTCATTCAAAATGTGCACTAGAAGAGGGTGCAGCCCAAAGCCTTATTTTTAAGCAACTCTCTTTCAATTGCATGAATGCCAAATGCCATGAATATAAATGTCTCTGCTTTTGTCCAACTAGAAATAATAATCCTTGCATTTGATATAGCGCTTTTCACGGCTGCTAGATGTCTCAGAGTGCTTTACAGAATAAACTGTAAAGTGAATTGACTGTATATTTTGTGGGCTAAACGTGAATGAACATTTATTTGCTTACTCCCAAGTCCAGAGTACCACAGCTTTCATTTTCTTCTCAGCTTCTAATCTCCTTTCATGCTAGGAAGCCAATTGAAAGATGGCTCACACTTAGTTCATACAGCAACAATCATAAGAATCCTCGTGTTTGACAGAGGTCTAATCGTGTCGTTAATATGTTGCAAAGCGCTTCACAGAATGTTTTCTTACTATGACGTGTAGGTCTGCGTATTTGTAGGTGAACGAGGCAGTCCATTTGCTCACAGCACATCCCACAAACAGCCACAAAGTGGATGACCAATTTGTGTCTGGGAGGATTGTTGGCCAAGATACTAGACTCTCTTTTTTGAGTAGCGCACCACAGGATCTTTAACCTCCAGCTAGACAGCCAGACACCTCTTCCCGACAGTGCAACGCTAATAAAGATTTTATTTAAAAACCTTTGTAATGACCCTTTATCGCTTCAAAAAGTTCGCCCCGACAGTTACTTTGAACTGTAGTGACTCAGTATTTCAGGCAAACGCAGCCACAGGCACTGTGACCGACTGACCAGCCGGCCGGCCGGGGCAATCGATCTACTTGCAGCGACAGTATTGCAGAAATATCGCAGCGCATTAATCATATGGATGGTTTAATTTCTTTGTTGTCCAGATCAGAGGAGCCAGCTGTTTATTCAGGGGGCCGGATTGATAACGTGTGAATTGAGCAGCAGATCATTCCGATTGCGTAGGCTACTATCCTGTAGACATGATCACCAGGGTTGTCAGTTCCAACCAGAAATTGTTCACCAGAAAGTCCTGACTCCTAACTGTGGGAAAGCACGCAATGTAAAAAATGATTTTGAGTGAGCCTCTGACTTCAAAGAGAAATCCTTTGAGTGAGTGATATTGTTTTGGATAAGAATACCAGTCAGCAGAGGGAGATAGGTTTGTTGCCTGTCAGAGAATGTTCTGACTGCCAAGCTCAGTTTCATAGTTCAACTTGCTGCAGGAGATGGGACTCAGTCCACAGGCTTCATTTTGTTGTCGGAGAGAGCTGCAAGCCACGAACGTCCGCCTCATTTCGCCTGCACGATATTTCGGGCTCGACGGTTTCAAATTGCGCAAAATTGGCGGTGAACGCGTCGAGTCAGCTTCAGTTCATTTTTGAGAAAACCTGCTCCGCTTTCAGTCCCATCTCCGGACAGGGCAGAAATTTCCGCCCATGTGCGGACCTCTCAGTGGTGGTTTGGTCTGAACCATCTCGAGCGCGCCGAGACTGGGTGCCACGTGTTTCAGTCACACAACCGTCTCTTTCTCTCTCCCTCTCTCTCTCGCACCCCCCAACCCACCCTCCCAACCTGCCCGAAAAAAAAGATTGGCACACAGCACAGCATGGGCTGTGCAGGTTCCAGTTTCACTGGGGTGGGTAAAGACAGCCATTTGCCGCAGCCTTTACGAGTCTGTTGCGGAACAGAGGTGTCAGCACGGAAAAACGCCAACTTGTGTCATCCTGTAAATAGTGTGTGCTGATCTCCACGGTTGGAAATCATTTCAAGATGCCTTTTCAATCTCCTGGCTGCTGCCTCTGCTTTCAGTGTGGGGATGGGGGTGTGTGTTTTTTTTCTGCCTTTGTCCACAGCGGCGCAGAGAGCCAAGCCTTTTTTTTCACACGTATAATAAAAGAAAAGTGGCTTAAGCCATCATCTTGAGATGTGTAGGACCGCAGCTGCTGTCACTCAACAACAACAACTTGCATTTATACAGCATCCTCCACGCCGGGCGGCATCTCAGAGCGCTCAGTGCTTTTCTTTGTAACAATAATAATAAAATAATAATACTCGCATAGCGCCTTAGCATGTCTTCGAGACATCTTAAAGGACGTCGTTACTGTACTGTAAATCTACACGGAATACTGCACCAGCCCACCTTTAATCTGCATCTTTCAGGTAATTCTCCTTGATCGAGGGCTAGCCCTGAATGGACTTGCTCCATAAATCTGATATTCCTCCCTTATACAGTTGGATCCTTGTTATCTTAAGTGCCTGCAGGGGCACTCAATACTTTGTCAGCTCCTGCTTGAATGCTTTCATTTAACAAGTGTTGGAGACGTGCATCGTAACGTTTCAGAAAGCAGAGACAACCGAGTCTTTTGTTACTTCTACCCTCAGCTGGAGAATAAAATGTGCACGATCTAATTAGTATTTTGCCCGCTTGCTCAATTGCTTTAATGACAATAATCCTTGCATTTGAGAAAGTGCCGTTCACAGTAGATGATCGTCTCAAAGCGCTTCACGCCATCTATTGTAAAGTGCAGTGACTGTGTGTTTTGTAGGCAAACGCGACAGCCAATTTTGCACATGTTTGTCTCTCAAACTGCCAAGAAGTGAGTGATCAATTTGATCTGGGGCATCATTGACCAGGATACCGGGGGAGAAACTCCCATTTCTTTTTGAATCAAGTAAATAGAACGTAGTGACTGTTTACTTTGGGGTGTCCTCTTGACGTGAAAGGTGCAATATAAATGTAAGTTTGGATTGATTGATTGATTTTGCAGGCAAACATATTTTACATTGGAAGCAAACTCCTGTTCGATTTACATAAACCCAAATTGCCTGTATTTCACTCCGTTGCCTCCCTTCCCCTCAACCACCCCACCCCACCACCACCTCCTGTAAACACACACAATTCCCCCCCCCCACTCATCTCATCTCCAGAAGTTCTGTGACTCCTATCTCCTTTTACTGGGGTATGGTTTCCACAGGCGCCGGTCATCTTCTGGTACCTCACTTAAGTGGCTATTAATAATGTGTGAGTCTTTGTAGTGAGCCTCTTTGGGCCATTTGACCGAGGTGTGCATGTGTGGAGAGCATTGCAGCTGAGCCTGATCTTGTTCGATATCCCCACACTGGCATCTTCAGCATTCGTCACCAGATAGTGAATATCAGCGGGAACCCTGGCTCATTTTCTCTTCCTTAGACCTTGAACACTCAGGACGGCATTAACACCTCTTGCTGAATGAGATCAGCTAACTTGGCACAGACTGCAGATTGAACTGAGTCTCCTGGTTCTGTACGGCTACTCCCAAGATAATCACTCCCCGGGAAGGAGAGGCCATCTTGCAGTGTTGATTTTGTCATTTCGAGAGCGTGTCCCAGCGGGAACATGTAACTGAGCTTTGAGGAATCATCTTCCATTTGTAGAATGAGGTGTGATCGAGTTTGCTGTGTGTGTACCACACACAGCAACAACTTACATTACATCACGGATGTCACGTAGGCATGTGGAACTTAGTGGGCAGAATTCTGAGCTGCCTTCTGATGTTATTGGTGCAGATGAGGGAGCTATCAATTGCAAGGATTATTCTCACTCTTATTTTTATGATGTGGGGTGAGAATTTCTTTTGCTGCAGTAAGAAAACGTGAAGTACACACAGCCCAATGGTATGCCACTTGCAACAGAGTGAATGACATAGCTGGAATAACAGGTGCCTGCACAAGCGATTCTGTGCGCCACTGTGCGAGCCGAGGGTAAGTTAATGACCGAGCAGGACGCCAAAAACAAAAAGAGAGAAGTGAAATGCAGAAGAAGATCGTTGCGAAACACGAGCAACCCGCGTGCTGACGTGCTTGGACAACCTGCTGCATAGAACAACTTTGCATTTCATGCATAACCTGATTACCACATAGATTTATTTACACATCCAGAGAAGCACTTAGCAACAAGTCAAGGTGAAATATTGAGCTGTATATTCCGAAGCATAATCAAGTCGTCCTTTTCGCTGCGATTATTCCTTTTTTACTTCTCCGGTTCTCTCCCCTCCTACCCTGAATGCATTCTGTAATTTAGCCGTTCCAGCTAGTAAATCCCACGTTTTACAGTCCCGTAATGGTACAATAATAATACTGTAATAATAAGAAGAGTCTTTGCGATTGATAAAGCATCTACAATGTCAACACGCTTCACAGATAATTGCTGTCAAGTGCAGTGACTGTGTACTTGCAACAAACGCAGTAGCTGTTTTGTGCAAATTCCCACAAAGAGCCATGGAGTGAATAATCAATTTAGCTGAAGCATTGTTGGCCAGGGTCCAGGAGAAAATCCTTTTAATTTTGAACAGCATCAGGGGATCTTCAGCAGGCAGATAGGAGCTGATTTACAAAGAAAGCACTTTGAGATGTCTCAACGACGTGATAAGGCGCTATATCAAATGCAAGGAATATTTTAGTTAGTTAATTATTTGATTGGTTGGTTGGTGAGTTAGTTAGTTAGTCAGTTAGTTTAACTTTGTCTTTGCTTCCTTATTGTTTAATCCAACATTAACTATGTGCAGCAGCGTACATTTCCCACCTGGTTAGCGAGGCTAAGTGAAACCGTACTTATCAGCCGTCCACTTTTCAAGGCAGTTTTCAACACCTCCACATTTCAGTTTTGCTACGGTTCCAACGAGTAATCTATCCCCCAACCCCAATCCTGAGCACCAGTGGGAAGTCAGCTAATTGAAGGTCAGTAACATGAGAAAGCTCGATGCGACTGAGCTAAAGGCTGGAAAATTCCACTCGCTCGACAACTAGCCTGTGGCGAGTCACTTTCCAAATTCAGGGAGCTGAAACTTTCGACAAAAACATTCTTGTTGTTGTCTCCGTCTTCATCTTCCCTGTTGTCGGACTGCTCCGCCAGGTTCCCTCAAGGCTTGACATCCAAAATTCCACCTGGACTTAGCCCTTAAGATTCTTGTGGCTTAAAATCTAAGATCGAGTAAACCTTTTTCAGTTCTACCTAAACCGGAAAGATTTTTTTTGATTTAAGAACTGCCGAAACACAGCTTCCAACTCGAGAGACTGGTTTGAAGCTTTTTCCACAGCTATTAAATTTTGAGGCAAAAGGGGGTCTTACAGGCAAGGGTGGAGTTTTGGGGCCTTCATTTCCTTATTCATAGCAATATTTGTTCGCCTTTCTCTCTCCTCCCAACAACCCCCACCACCTCCTCCACTACCATCGCCATTTTCCCCACTTTCAGATTTGTGTCTTCAAGTTAAATGTCAAACAACTTCTTGATGAGTGAGAAGTAGTTTGGACTTGTCTGTGGGAATGATATTGGGTAGTTGACTGAGCATGTTGTAAGGACCAACACTCTGCTCTTTCCTCCAAATGTGATTACACCACCGCTCTGTACTTTCCAATGCATGTTGCCCTCGACTTGTATATATACCACCCACTCAATCTCCTTTGTACAAAACGCGTTGGGGGGAGGGAAGAGAATCCAATTACATAAAATCGTTTCTTTTATCCTTCTCCCACAGAGTGTAATCCTGGGGCACATTAAACCTGTAAAAACCCTGTATTTTTATCGCTTGTTTTGACATGTGATCCATCACATGTGCCCTGCTAAAGTGATAATGGATGGGAAGATGTGGTGCCACTGAGTAATGTGTGGCAGAAATAGACTGGTCTTATGTCTGTAATCTCCTACTACTGTATTTACAAATACTGTTGACCTTGAGGTCCTCGGCTGCTGGTATTTAATGGCCGACACAGCTTATCACCAGTGAAAGCACAATGGAGTAGAACCTGTCGCTTTGGGGTAGAGGCCACCTGTCTGAGAAGGTTTGTTTGTCTAAGGACCACCTGTTTGCTCATACAATTAGCACCCTCGAGGCTTGCGTTAGAACAACACCCTTGTCTTTAGGCCTTATCTGATACCTACTAGAAATTCCAACCGTTCACAACTTCTAGGAGAATTTATAAAACTCCTAGGAAAACAGCCCAGACACAGGTTTGCGTTCCTTGTGGATCCCTTCTAGTCTGTTTCCCATCGTTTCCCATTTCTTATTTATCTAGAAACAGATTTTTTTTAAAAAAATCCTTGCCTTTGATATGGGGCCTTATCATGTCTTCAAGACGTCTGGTCTGAAAGCACTTCACGGGAAAATACTGTAAAGTGGATTGAGCACTCGTATTAGAGTTGTAAAATACACAACAGGATTATTCATCTGCCCTTATTTATCTGTTAATTGCAAATTGACTGGCATAGGTTGGATGAAGCAATGACATCCACCTTTCCTCATCTTAAAGTTTTGATTGTTGCTGGATTATCATTCAACAGGTACCAGGTAACCTGTAGCTCCTGTGGAGCTCCTATAGCTCAGTGGTTAGAGCACTCGCCTTATAAGCGTGAGACCTGTGTTCGAATCCAGGCAGGTCAGGCCAAAACCTTGGGCAAGTTTCCTTACTCCACACCTAATAATAATAATTCCTTCAAAAAAGAACACAATAATATAAATATGGTCATTTCAATCCACGACTGTTTGTGGGACACTGCTGTGCGCAATTGGCTGCCGCGTTTCATCCACAAACATACAGTCAATTCACTTCACAGTATATTCTGTGAAGCATCTTGAGACGTCAATAAGATGTGAAAAGTGCTATATCAGTTGCAAGGATTATATATTATTATTATATAACCTCTAGTATTCAGACCAACAGTTTATTCATACGTTAATGAATGTTGACAGCCTATGTGGCCTAAGGAACAGTGCAGCCAAAACCAATCCTCTTCTTATCTGACAGACCCACTTTCCAAATGGGGCACTAAGTAGTGGTTTTGAAGCAAGTTTCAGCGGTGACTTTTACCATCCCTAGTTCTAGGTCATAGAGGCCCAGCTTTAGAGTCCCTGAGATCAAACAAGATCAGAACCAGCCTGGAAGTTTCTGCAGTCTTTTTGGCTCATTTTGTTCTCTAGACTGCAAATTTACCAACTGAGCCATCTTAAATTAAATGCAGAAACCCGGCTTCCGAATCGGAATTGAAGGGAAGTTTCCAAAAATCTGCACACTCTTAGTTTTTCTAACAATGGTCTTAGGGCCAAGGCCCATGAGAAATGTCGGACCTCTGACTTGATAACACTTGATAATGATTAAACGAAAGGCAAATTATTGCAGATGGTGAAAAGCCTAAATAGAAACAGAAGTCACTAGGAACACTCGGCAGGTCAGGCAGCATCTATGGAGAAAGGAAAGTGCGTTAAAGCTTCATGTCGATGCCCTTTCATCAGAACTGATACTCTTTGATAATGATTGGCTGTCTTTATTCTGTGTAGTCTGTGCTTCCCAATACAAGACAGCTGTACATAACACAACTCTTTTTTATTCTTAACTTAAAGGGTAATTTCTACTCCCAATTTTTTTTGTTCCCACAGCTCCTTCATTCCAAAGTTCATCAACCATCTCTTTAAATGCAAGCCTATCAGTATGGTGGGAGCAGAGCAGGTAAGAATCCTTGTAGCTGGAATGGAATGTTTTTCTGTTACCTAAGTGGGGGAGAAGAAAAATCATTCATAACATAGCCAGCGCAGTAACTAGGTACTGTATTTAAAACATTTCCTTTACCCAGAGTGGCAGATGATGGGAGTGTCTGATCTCTGATTAGGGAGTGAGTCCCACAACTGTCTCCTTCAATAAAGTTGCTTCAGTTAAGTAAGTTTCATCTGTTTTGTCAGGCTGCTGATGGGATGCACAAGTATTTCATTCCCAGGACTGACCTCCATTCGCTTAATGAGCTCAAAAGTTTACTGAGCATAACATTTAAAGACTTCAACATGTGGGGAATCCATCTCCATGTATTGTTACACGATAAATGGCACGAGCATTTTATTCTGCCAAGTGTACTGATCCACGTCCCACTGTGATAACACGCGAGCCAAAATATTGAACCGCACTCTCCAGCTGCTGTGTTTGCCCATTTATTTAAGACTAAAGTTCAGATGCAGCCCAGGGAAAGAGAAGAGGTTCCTGTGGGCACTGAGGTTGGTCAATAATAATAATAATAATTGTTGCATTTGATATAGCGCTTCATCACGTTTTCTAGACATCTCAAAGCTCTTTCTAAAAAGTCAATTGACTGTATATTTGTGGGTGAAACACAGCAGCCTATTGTGCACAGCAGTGTCCCACACACAATCGTGGATTGAAATGACCAATTTGTTATTGTTTTTTTGAGAGATTATTAACAGGCGTGTGGAGTAATAAAACTTGCCCAAGGTTTCACCCTGACCTGAGGGCATCAAACCCAGGTTTCTTGCTTGGAAGGCGAGTGCTCTAACCCCTGAGCTACAGGACTCAAGGGCAGAATATACAAAAACAGCAACAACTTGCATTTATATTGCGCCTTTCAGGCTGGGTAGAGTCCTGGAGCGCTTGACAGTGGCGGAGTCTGATCCCGAGAGAGGGAGGGGGTGGGATGGAAACTGAATCTAGTCAATCTCAGGTGAAGTCGATTCCATCAGTTACTTTTCGATTCATTTTAGAATTCCAGATCCTGTGGTAATTTCGAATGTCAAAACATCGCCTTTTCTCTTCGTTCCCCCCCACCCCACCTCAGACAAACCGCTTATATTGAAACAAACCCCTAAATTATAAAGGAAATTTCAAAAAGAATTCACCTATAAGAGATAGAAAAAAAGAGACGAGTTTTACGAGTGAATTAATGAAACATTTTACCTACAGAGTATATGAATACAGCTGTTTAGTCCATCAGAGATTGCGCAGCTTATTTGTAGGATTCTCTGTTTGCTTGTAACAGCAACATTCTTTGTGTGAACAGTGTGGGCTAAGGGATAGACTTTCAACTGCTCAGCTGTTAACTACAGCTACAGCTGCTTTGGGGGCCACCTCCCGGTGTTAATATACTTGGAGAATCTTGGCTACGTGGTTAGAACCCTGTTGATCTGGGAGATGCTGATAATGTACATTTTCTGTAATTCCCATCAATTGGAAACTTAAAATTGGCTGCAATGTTTCCTGTCAGCAACACAAAAATAATTTCACATGGGATTTAAATTAAAATTGCATGCTTCTCTCTCTCTTCTCTCTCGCTCACACACACATGCACGCACGCACACAGGCTTGTTGCATCCACAAGAGTTGGATATTCTGAGGGTGTTGTGATTTAAAAGGTATCTATTAACTTTTTAAAAAAAAACATTTCAGTGATGATGTCCACTCAGTTCAGGCGATTTTTTAAAAGCTACTTCTTTAACTTGCAGTAGCAGTAAATAGTTCCACATTATAGTCTCTATGAGCCAAATAACTTTCATGTCTCGGTTGGTTGAAATGTTTTTTATCTAATGCATAACAAACCATGGAAAACGTAATTATATTCTAACAGTATAATTACTTTGCAGTTTGCAACATGTCACGGGATCTTGAAATGTGTATTCTACTGTAATTTCAATCTCGACAGTGAGGCAGCTGAAGTGTTCCAAGTTGCCTGAAAGATTTTGGCTAAAATATAATATATTTGTTTGATGCTGTATGCTTCAAGGGTCCTTTATAATAGCAATAATAAAAACAATAAATAATAATAATCATCTTGATGATTATTTGCGTTTGATATGGCACCTTTCGCCTTAGGAGGCTCTCTCAAATTGCTTCACTGGATATACAACAACAAAATTAGATTTGTATAGTGTCTTTCACATCAGGAGGATGTCCCAAGGTGCTGGACAGTCACTGCTTCAGACCCGAGCTGAGGACAGGGCTTTGGCTGCTGGGGTAATAGGAGTTGAGTGGGACAGGGGGATGGGGGAGTGGAGGGGACAAGAGGGGGATTAGGAGTTGCCGATGGGTCCATCGAGGAGGAGAGTCTTGAGGCAGGAGTTGAAGGAGGCCAAGGAGGGATCGAGGCGGAGGTACTGTGGGATGGAGTTCTAGAAGTTGATGGCAGAGTGGCTGAAGGCTCGCCTGCCAAAGGTGGGGCGGGTTGGTTGGGGGACATGGAACAGGCTGAAAAATATAGTGACTGTGCTATATGGGCGAATTCGATAGCCGATATGCATCATCAGTGTCCCACAAACAGCTATGAAGTGAATGATCATGATATATGAGTTTGCCGGTTGATGTACATGTGAGGAACAGGACAGAGCACAGAGCTACGAGCCTTAAAGCCATTCCTATTTGTTTTTGAGATACAGGCATGTTGTCCATCTGAAGTACAGGAAAAAAAATCTTTAAGTTGCATATTAGGACAATATTAACCTTTAATAGTTGTGGTTTATCACAGCGTGTCTCTAGGGTGCACTCGTAAGTTATTTTATCTATTGTTAATGGAAATAAGAATTTGCCTTTTTTGTTCCATTGAAATATCACAAATTGAAGCGTTAGTTGTGCAAAATGAAGATTTCTATTACCCCCACCTCTCGTCCTAGGCTTTAACACACGTTGAAGACTTCAAAAACATTTTGATAGCTACCCTACCTTCCCCACCAAAAAATAATTATTTTATTACTCAACCCACGACTGTTTATGGGACCCTGCAGGGTGCAATTGGCTGCCGCGTTTCGCCCACAAAACACACAAGTCAATTCACTTTACAGCGAAGCGCTTTGAGACGTCTCGAAGACATGATAAGACGCAATAGCAAATGCAAGGATTTCAGCCATACATCAGTCACAATCCGAGCGTTGACAGACATTTCAACTGTGGATGAGTTTCACCAGTCAATGCTCAGGCTGCTAGATGGAGCACTAAGCAGGAGCCGATTGCTACTTGTCAGGAACCAGAAACAGCTGGGTGGGGAGTAACCCCTAGCTTCAGGTGTTTCAACTTGCACAGAGTGACAAGCTCCCAGTAAACCTTCCGTTTTTGTGCAGATCAGGCTGCAACGAAACAGAATTATTCATTTTATAGAGCAACAGCTTCAGTGTAAGCGTCATTTTACACATCAGAAAAAAAGAGAACCCTAAAATAATCCTCCGGGGTCGTCAATTTTCTTGTTAGCAAAATGAGAAATGGAGACAACCGGTAACCCACGGCCCATTCTGTGCTTTCGTGAGTGTTCACTGTTGGTGGGCGGGCCTCCCGCCTCTCTGTCCCCACCCTCTGGAACTCCCAACACACAGTCCCTCTGCCTTGCCCCCTCTCCATTGATCAGTCTCCGGACCCTCACCGTCAGATCGTGTCTTTGGTCACCCTTCTACGCTTTCCACCCCTACTGATCCCAAAGGTGCTAGGCACGTATAATTTTCTGTTGTTTTTGGTAAATAATAATAATAATCCTTGCATTTTTGATATAGTGCTTTACACGTTTTCTGGACGTCTCAAAGCGCCTCACAGAATATTCTGTAAAGTGAATTGACTGTATATTTGTGGGCGAGACGCGGCAGCCAATTGCACACGGCATTATCCCACAAACAGTCGAGGTTTGAAATTACCAATTTATTAATGGGGGCTTTTCTTGAGGGATTAATATCAGGGGTGTGGAGTGAGGAAACTTGCCCACGGTTTTGCCCTGCTGGGAAATCGAACCCAGGTCTCTCGCTTGCGAAGCGAGTGCTCTAACCACTGAGCTACAGGACACATTGGTGGTGGTAACTTGATCCAGTTCAGGCATCAATGGTGCTGCAGCCACCAACAGATGCTTGATAATAGCTAGGGAGACAACACGGGGCCTTTAAGGAAAACAGCTGCCTGATTGGATTAATGTTTTGTGGTTATTATTATTTATTATTATAACTACCATGAAGAACTGGAATTTCAATTGTTTAAAATAAAATGTGGTTCGATTGTGACCAGTTCAGGGTGGATCACTTTATACTTCCCGCCATTCGCTGCGGCTTTGTGCTTTTTCTATCGAAAATAATAGCACAAAAATCCTGGCTTTCTCCATGTGAGGAGTCCAGTTCACCTGGCAGCTCTTAGAAGAGATTGGGTGATGCATTGGGCTGTGCTTTCTGCTGGTGTCACATTTATTTGGCGTCAATGTTTTGGCCGGCAACGAGATGTTCCTGACCTGAACAGGAATGTACCAGCTCCACAACATTTCATCCTCATGATCAGTTCTCAATCGACGAAGCAGACTGCTTACTAGGTTTCCTTTCGCTGTTGACACAAGCCTGCAAATTGATCTTACAGTATTCTTTTTATTAATCATCTTCCGCCTTTTAACAATAACATTTGTTACATTTGGAGGGCTGAGCCAAAGTAATGCTATAAAAGAGAAGCAGGTTGGCCTTTTGGCAATTCCTCTGCTTCCCCCCTACCTCCCGTCCTTTGTCCAAATGGTTTGGCTTCCCCCTGGACACCGCATGAGCGCTGTTTACTATCTGATGTAGCCACGATTTAACAGTGAAGGTCACCTCAGGCTTAAGGGAGATTACCTGGGAGGAACACTTCTGTTTGCATGTTAAAATATAGATTTCTCTGTGCAGATTTTGGGGCCGAGCTGTGCGACACTGCGAAGTAATATAATCTGAGTATGACACAGAACAGCCATAGTTACTGTTGTTACTGGGTATGTGAATGCAGTGTATCCTTGGCATGAATCTGGTATATTGTTGGACGGATAATGATTGTGAGGCTCAAGATAATCGAATGGTCACAATAAGAAAATCTAGGTTTTCAGCTGAATCGCCTAATTCGAAAGGAGGGGGATTTTGCTCCTAGGTTAAAGCTGTCAGCTCATGCCCACATTGGGAAAATTGAGTTGCTCCAGCAAAGAACTATGTCACCTAACGCTCTTGGAGATGCCGGTGTAGATCAAAAACGCTAATGTCAAAGGCGAGAATTAACCTAATTTGTGAGCCCGTCTAATATAAGAAATCATGGACCAAGGAAAGGACCTTCGGCCCATTAAGCACACCCACCCCCCAACCCAAGTCACAGCAACTTCACCTGTCACCACTTAGATGTGTTGTCCTGGAGACAAATTGTACTTATTTGCCTCTGTAATTAGTTCCCTTTCACACTTCACAAACGGAGATGGAGCCCCTGTCCAAGTGAAACCTGCTGGATTTGTGACCCTCGCCCCATCTACTCTTATCTGTTGGGAGGTTGAAAGTTCCACATAAAGGCTTCCTGACCCCCCAATGTAGTCCAAAGAATGGAAACCGAAAATGGCAAGAGCAGTAACCAATTGTACCACAGAAAACTAAACACACCAGGGCATATTTCAGCAGGTTAATATAACTCAATGCTGCAGTACAGTTATGCTTTAGAACATGGTGAGAAGATTTGGGGACTTGCGTTAGAGAAAAATAAGGCAATGCACTGCGGCAATGGAAAGAGTGCAGAGAAAGAGGCACAAAATACTACTGTGATTTGGAACTTGTACTGTATGTTATGAGGAGATTCCCGGAGGCAGTTGTATTTGGTTTCAACCAGGGGAGAAGAGGATGTAGAAGTAAATAGATCAGCTCTTTCATATAATGAGAGGTGTAGATGTAAGGAAGTTATTTCACTAGTTTAGCGCAGAACAAAGCAGAGGGATAGAATTCTAATCAGCTTCATGTGAGGCTGGAGTTTTAAAGGAATGTGGCAATGACTTCCCAGTAAGCGCTTTAATACTATTGATTGATTCCTTTTTTTAAAGAAAAAAAAGTTTAATATCTGGTTGACATTGAGGGTTTTAAGAAAAACAAATAAAGGTCTTTCCTGAACTGGAAATGCGAATCCTGTCTCCAGCACAGCAATGCCCTTTTCTTTCAGCTTCCATGGAGAGAGGAAAGTGAGTTAATGTTTCAGGTCAACGACCTGCTTTCCTCTCTCTATAGGGGCTGCCTGACCTGCTGAGTGGCCCCAGCGACTTCTGTTTTTTATTTCAGTTTGCCAGCATCTGCAGTAAGTACTCTGTCTTTGATGCTTGCAAAGGTTGCTTTGAGACGTCTAGAAGACGTGAACCGCGCTATATCAAACGTAAGGATTATGATTATTATTCTTGTTGCTTCTTTCTCTTGTTTCAGCTTTTGCTCGATACTCACTCGCTGAAGACTGTCTTGTTGGATCTCCCGTCCATTGGCTCCCACGTGGTACGAAAAGCCCCGGCAAGCTACACAAAGATCGTTGTGAAGGGCATGACTCGGGCAGAAATGATCCTCAAGGTAAGGACAGTCTACCCAGCCAGCCAAGCAACCGCGACAGTCACTGCCATGGGTGGGGGGGGGGGGGCCTGGCTTGCCCATGCTCATCTGGCACAAACCAACCCGGAGGTCACTGTTAATGCGTGAGCCTTGACAACAGTTTGTCGGTTGACGCTTCAACCTCGGGGAGTTGTATCACAACTCAGTCTCGCGCCCCTACGCCGACACCCGCATGTTCTCGAGCTAGTTTAATAGCCGGGGATCAGAAAGCTAAGGGCTTCTGTGTTTGATTATTTCTGCCCTCCCCCCACCACCCCTCCTCCAAGCCCCAGGGAAATTGAGACCAAATGCAGTGCCATTACAACTGCCCTCACTGAGATCACCTAACTCAGCACAGGTCAGGGAATAAACCTGAAGCCCCCTGGATTTATATGAGACATAACCAACTAAGCTATCGCGGAGTTGACGGGGGAATAGCTTCTCCTTTGTTTGTGCTCCATTTTCCTCTCCGGGTGTTGGTGGCCTTTCAGCATTTGCTATGAGACGACATCCTTGTTAAATCATTAACAGTTGTGGCGTAATCGCTCAGTGATAAACTGCAGTTGAACACGTGGAAATAACACACCAGAGATCAGTGTCGTCTCACTGTCGTGAAAATATCCTATTTTATATATAGAGCCATAAACCGCGAGGTGCAAGCATCCCCTTATCAGTAACAGCAGCGTTCTTTTCAGAAAGGTCACATGCAAAGGTGTTGCCATTCTCTTTATCAGCTGCTGCAGTGTACCAGTCTGTGCTCGATTCCTCAATAAACAGCTCACGAGGCACTTATTGTCACACTCTATTTATTACAAGCTAAGTGGCGTTGCGTACGATGTCGGTTTGGTTTATTGGAGCTCCGTGAGTCTTGGCAGGGTCCCCGATTACCCGGAGAAGCGCAGTGAGAGGGGAAACAATAATCCTTGCGTTTGGTACAGCGGGTATGGCTTTCACGCTGGGAACACGCAGCAGCCAATTTGCGTCCAGCGATGTCTCACCATCAGCCGTGAAGTTAGTCAGCAGTTTTGTCTGGGGATGGATGATCTGGCTCTCAAGAGAGAGCCTCCCCTTCTCTTTGCCAATCGAGCCACAGTGATCTTTAACGTCCACCCGAACAAGTAGACGGGACCTTGGTTTTAACACCTTTTCCAAAAGGTGGAGTCTCCTTTTTGCATCCGGGATTTTTTCCTGTGTTTACCACACCTTTTCTTTCCAAGTGGAAGGATTATTATTCATTTCTTGGATACAGGAGTGGTGTAGAGATCCATTTCCAAGTCCTTATCAAGTGTTGATCTTGGTAGGAGAGGTTTCTGTCTTCATGATTGGATTTGTCAGCCTGATATCAGTTGCACTCGTTGACGAGGCAAACACTGTCTGGATAGCAGAATTAAACCTGGATGGTTTTGTCTGATTGACACCCCCCCACCCCCGCCCCCACCCCACCTGGAAATCGGGCATCCCCCTCGTTCTCGAATCATTTGTCATGACAAAAACCTCCTCCGAGCCTTTGAAACTCCAAACAACTTCATTTACATTCATTCCCTCGTAGCTGAAACCGTATGGCTCTTGTCATGTTCAATTACAAAGCGAGTTGCACAGGCAACCCTTGTTGGTGTGAGCTTTCGCAGACCTCCCTTTATTTAGAAGCAAAAAGAATAAGCATGAAAGAAATCGTGTGATGATATATTTTTCAAAACATTACAAAGAAAGCTTAAGGGTTATTAATGACTGAGAGCATCACACATACTGTGTGTGTGTGTATATTTCTGAGATAAAAGCTTCCTCTGCTTACTATTAAAAGTCACTTATCAGAGTGGAAGGGACATATGTAGAAGTCATTTGAAGATTGCTCAGTCCATCAGTGCTGTACAGTATGCACTGGCATTGCATAGAAGTCTGGAACACTCTCCCCCAATCCCTCCGCCTTCTCCCCCTCTCTCCCCTTTTTCAAGTCGCACCTGAAAGCCTTCCTTTCGCACTGTACATTTACATGTGGAGTCTGGTAGCTCAGTGGTTAGAGCACTGGCCTTACAAACGTGAGACCTGTATTCGAATCCAGGCAGGTCAGGGCGAAACCTTGGGAGAAATTTCCTTACTCCACACACGCCTAATAATAATCCCTCCCAAGAAAAAACACAATAACAAAATTGGTCATTTTCAATCCATGACTGTTTGTTGAACGCCGCCGTGCGCAATTGGCTGCTGAGTTTTGCCCACAAATATACAGTCAATTCGCTTTGAGACATCTAGAAGACGTGAAAAAGCCCTAAATCAAATGTGAGGATTATTATTTATTATTATTATAATTATTTGCCTTCATCGGGTTGTGGTTGTGTGCCTGGTCTACTAAATAGCAACTTACTGAAGGTTTCAGGTCTTGGCTTCCCCATAGGATACCCAGGCTAATCAGATGCAGGTATGACAACAAACATGGTACATAAAATGCTTCCGTGCACATCAGTTCACTTGGGATTCAAATAGACCTCACAAAGTCCTCATCAAAGTCTTGTTTGTGGGACACTGCTGTACGCAAATTGTCTGCCGTGTTTCGCCCACAAAATATACAGTCAATTAACTTGACAGTGTTTTCTGTGAAGCGCTTTGAGACGTCTAAAAGGCCCGATGAGGCGCTATATAAAATGCAAGTTTTATTTCTTACTGCATTATTATTATTAAAGATCAGCCACAATCTGTGGAATGGCAGAACAGGCTCGAGGGGCTGAATGGCCTGCTCCTGTCTCTGCGTTTCTATCTCAGCTGCTGTAGACTTCAGCTGGGACTGGACTGTATCTGCAAAGTGTGATGATGTAAATGACAAACTAAACGAATGCTAAATGTCTACGACATTTGGAAAACAGGAGGGAGCTAGTGTTAAATAGGCCTGACCTTTGAGGCGTTCTGCCGCCGCCCGCTGTGCTTCGCACGCTAACAAGGTAGTCTGCAGCCTCACAGCCCTCAGCAAGAGCAAAGATTGTCTCTGGTTCGAGCAAATGAAATGCACCAACAGCTAATGCTCTAAAACTGATAAAAACAAATCCCTGTTTATGGCTGAATGGCCCCTGCTGATTTCCTTTCAACATTTTGCTATTCCACACACCCAGGCAGGGAGTGTGGAGGGGGAGGGGGGGAAACGGGGGAGAAATACAAAGGCTGGCCTGCCTACCTCGTAGCGATTGTAGACATTCTCCTTTTAACATTGACAGTATTTCACCCTGACCTTTTTAATGCCAAGCTGTGACGTGCAATAAAATAAATCAACACCGCGCTTGACAGTGTTTCTGGGCTAAATCATCCGGATTGCCTTTAATCTCTGTGGCTATCAACCCCGAGACGCAAAATTGGCTAATTGTTTACACTGCAGGTCACTTTTCCAGGATAAGTCATGGGATAATAATCTTCCCATACTCCCATTGCTGAAGCCTCGAACCCCTGCCCCATCCACCCAGAGAGTTTCAGCGCTGTGAATGTGAATGTGAATGGGAGGCTTCTGCTTCGAAAGCTCAGTCCGATGTTTTACGGAAAGACTATATTATTTGAGGTGCAACGCTAGGACCCTGAGATTCAAACACTTTAGCCCTTGATTTGACCCACGATTGCGCTCGTAACATGTCGTGTTGGCTGTGATCCGGGGCATCAGAGAGTCTTGTGGAACAAGCTGGTCTTTGTGGATGTGCGGTGATGCGCGACGCCTGCTCGTCCCACACACGTGGAAGGACGGATGGGGAGGGATATTTAGGGAGGTTTGTACTGCAAAGGCGGATCACCAGTTACCACACTTCAAAGTGACTGCTCGGGTGAAACCCCATTAGAGGTGTGTGGGTGTGAGAAAATGTTGCGTTATTTACAAACTCTCCTCACCGACAGCCTCCCCCCACTATCCTCCTCTGCCATCTTCCTTCCTCCATCTTCCTTCACCCCCAATCCTCTTCCTCCACTCCTCCAAAACCCCTTCCACGGCTACCCACCCACCCACCTCCTCTCCCCTCCCCTCCCCTCCCCCCCCATATCTGGCCCTCTAATCGTTTTCCATGAATGCTGCTTTTGATGCAACTGATATGAATATGAATTGTTGGATTGTTTTACTGGCTGGCTTCAAGTGGTTCGGGTGATTTGGGGTGCGTTTTATTTTGCAGAAGGGGAAGGAGTAGTTCATGACATTTTGTTTAAGAGATATAAACGCCCTAGTTTAAAATGTTACTTGAAAAACTGTGGCCGCTTTGTATTATGTTAAAAGACTGTCCAGTTGGTTTAGAATAATCGGTGTGTGTAACGAGGATTTTTTGTTTTTTTAAAAAAGAGCTTAACCACGTCTTCTTGTGCTACGCATATTTCTGCTTCATCCCAGTGAGAGTTCAAAGAGGTGCCAGAGTAGTTGCCAGAACAAAGATTTCATTGAGTAGAACTTGCGGCCAGTAAATTCATGTTTTGCGCACAGAAATCGGAGTCGAGTTCCCTCCTCTCTCTCTCTCTCTCTCTCCCCCTCTCACCCCCTCCCTCTCTCCCTCCCTCCTGTTCGGCCAACAGCAGCTAACAGGAGAAGACTTGATTGGAGCTGTCATGACATTCAGACGACACATGCTCTACTGGAATAGTGTTGCTCCATCATTAATCACTAGTTGATATCCCAGAATCGCACGTCAGCTACTGTGCTGCCTGAATTTAGCTTCGATTCGAGTCAATTCAAACCTGAGCCAAAAGCCAATGACCTGACCTGCTCGCTCACTCCCCACCCCTGCAGGAGATCCTGTGGAAAAAAAATGAATCCGTGTTAAACCCAGGTTTTCGTCATTTTTTTGTGGGTGCGGGGGGGTGTCCAGTTAGCGTTTTAAGTGTCGAGTGGCCGATCTCGGCGAGACGCTAGTTGGCTCTGGGTCTCTCTGCAGACAGCCTCCTCGTTATTTCAGACAGGAAAATCAACTGTCTGTGGTGTCCTGGGCAAATTTAGATTCATGAAGTGACATCTGCGTGGCAGCGGGGAAGATGCAGAGGTCGGCTTTTGTGCTTTTTTTTATTTTTATTAACCAGGTAACTGTGCATAGGCTCTTTATTGTTTTAGCTGGCAGCTCGCCATACCAGTTGCTAACTTAAATCTATCACTGCCTCGGAGAAGGTAAAGAGAGGGGGGAGGTGGGGGGAGGTGGGGGGAGGGGGTAGAGTGGGGGCAGCGAGAGTGATTTCAGATGCCTCTATTCATTTTCTTTTTGTTTGGGGGAAATGAGCTCCGCGGCTAATGAGCAAAAAAATAATTTCTTCCCACTTTGCGAATGTTTCTTACGAAAACTCTTCAAAGTCTTTGCATTTACATCTTCAGTTTGTCAAAATAAACGGCTTTCGTTTCTTTACCCGGAGCATACTCCTTTGGCAATTCTAGGCGAGCGGAATTTTCGATGTTTGTAACCTGTGTTACGTCCCGTTCTTAAATGCATTGCAAATCTCAGCCCTCGTGTTGTTTTGTGTGAGAGGGATAATCACAGCTCCATCCTAGAGGGAGCAAAATCACTTTGATGGTGTTTGTAATGTAATGTACACACTAAATTAAGAAGCAGATTAGTTATAATAATGCCTGCATTTTCTAAAGCGTCACATCACATCAAAATAACTCAAAGCAGTTCAGTGTACATGATGCCAATGCAATTTCATACATTTTAGAGTGTCTTAGGGTGCATTCAAATGTATTAAGTCTCCAAATGTTGTAGTACTGTAGTATATTTGTAGGTAAATGGTACAGCCAATTTAAGTGCAGCAAGGCCCCACAAACTGCCATTCAGTGAGTGCCCAGTACAGTATATCTGAAGGATTCTTGGCCAGGGCATTGGGAGAAACTGCCTTCTCTTTTCCTACAGTATTGTTGGATCATTAACGTCCACCCGAACAAGCAGATTAGTCCTTGGTTTAAGATCTCATCCTAACGACAGTACCTCCAGTAATTCAGCGCTCCCCTATTAGTGTGTGAGCTCAAAGTTGTACAGTATGTTTCAGTGATTGAAAGATGATCAAAAGAAGACAATAATAATGATCTTTACATATGGCTCCTTATCACGTCTTTGAGACAACAACAATAATAATAATAATAATAATAATCCTTGCATTTGATATAGCGCTTTCCACATCTTATCAACGTCTCAAAGCGCTTCACAGAATATACTGTAAAGTGAATTGACTGTATATATTTGTGGGCGAATTGCGGCAGCCAATTGCGCACAGCAGTGTCCCACAAACAGTCATGGATTGAAAAATGACCAATTTTATTATTGTGGTTTTTATGGAGGGATTATGGAGGGACAATAATAGCAACAACAATAATAAAATTACATTTGTATTGCGCCTTTCACATCAGGAGGACGTCCCAAAGCTGAAATTTGACTCGAAATTTGAGACCTCTCAAAAGCACTTCACAGAACATAGGACCAGGAGTAGGCCATTCAGCCCTTTGAGCCTGTTCCACCATTTAACTTGAGGGTGTCTCGCTCATCTGTACCTCTACTAATCCTTTCAATTCCAATTTCCTACTTTCTCCCCATATCCCTTAATACCCTGACCGACCAAAAATCTATCAACCTCACTCTTGAAGGTGTGGATGGATCCAGCATCCATGACCTTTCGGGGGAGAGAATTCCAGATTCCTAGCACCCTTTGAGTGAAAAAATGCTTCCTGATTTCACTCATAATTGGCTTAGTTCCAATTTCAAGACTATGTCCCATTGTTTTAGATTCCACCAGAGGAAATAGCTTCTAATATACTGTGAAGTGAACTGACTATATATTTGTGGGCGAAACGCGGAGGACAATTGCGCACAGCAGTGTCCCACAAACAGTCATGGATTGAAATGACCAATTATTTTTTGAGGGATTATTGAGGGCGTGTGGAGTAAGGAAACTTGCCCGAGGTTTCGCCGTGGCCTAGAATCGAACCCAGGTCTCTCGCTTGCAAGGCGAGTGCTCTTTAACCACCGAGCTACAGGACCCCACAGCATCGGCAGCAAAGATGAACGGCTGATCATTTCTTTTCCACCGCAACCTGACCGTAATGTTCCCCGTCTTACAGGTGGTGATGGCTCCTCACGAAGCATCCGTGGTGTTTGTAGACAATTACATCAAACTCCTGGCTGACTCTAGCACGGACACATTCCAGAAAATCCTTGACATGAAGGTAAGGCCTTCTCCTCAACCAGATCCGACACATGGTAACGTTACATTGAAATCTCAGCACTGTGTCTCACTTGACTGGGAGCGGCGGGGGGCTAAAGCAGCCTTATTTCCCTGGGGGAGAGACCAAGTGTTAAAACCAACAAGGCCGTGTGTAACAGTAGACGGCGATACCAGAATTAATGGGAACATTAGCTCCAGTTTCACTCCTACCTAGTACATGTTGTGCCGGGATGTAAGATGACACTATCTCATGTAGTAAGCTCTAAGCACTTTAATGGGGGTGAAATTCCACCTGGCTCCACGTTCATTCTATTTACACAGCGTTTTTAAGGCGTCCAGAATTTTGGTGTATTGAATATTTCGACTTTACCTTTGAAGTCTCAGAGGAAACACACAAAGAAGGCGTCAATGTTAAGGCTGCTTTTAAGAAGCCACCACGTTCGACACACAATCGAAAACGCAACATGAAGAGAATAAATTTCTCAGCAAAGATCTTACGAATGCCAACACCCGGCGGCCGGGGAATGGAAATTCCTCACCACTTTGGCGGATATTGAGCTGAGAGTCAAATTGACTGGATCGTTTTCTTGAAGCTTTGCACAGCTGACGAACGCGCTGGACATCGAAACGCAGAGCTGGTTTGAAGAAGTCTTCTGTGTTGTTGGGATCTGGAATGCACTGCCTGAAAGGCTAGCGGAAGCAGATTCCACAACAACTTTCGAGAGCGAAGTGGATAGGTATTTGGGGAGGGCAAATCTGCACGGCTATGGGGAGACGCGGGGGAGTGGGATTAATTTGGGACAGCTCTTTTCAAAGAGTCGACACGGGAACATTGGCCCAAATGACCTCCTTCTGTGCTGTACAAACCTATGCTTCTATGATGTATTTCAGGGCCTGCATTACACTATGTGCTGTTGCTAAATGGGGGATGTGGAGTCATACTTTAGGCAGCTAAGTTAATGTTATAAGAGTAGATTTTAAAAAAAACTTTTCTCTGCACCGCACACTTGACCCAGGCTGAGAGGACCAGCTTAACAAATCTTTGCCAGTCAAACCCCGAGAAGTATTTGATGCTCCTCCTATTTCCTTTGCGGGATCTTTCAAGTCCACCTGAACAGGTACAGAGGGGACCTGGATTTAACGTCTCATCCACTTCTTAACAACGCAATCCCAGCACTGCATTGGAGTATCAGCGTAGAATATACTGTGTGTGTGTGTGTGTGTGTGTGTGTTCATATAGTAGAGTGGAACTCCTGTAGCTCAGTGGTTAGAGCACTCGCCTTACAAGCGAGTGAGACCTGTGTTCGAATCCAGGCAGATCAGGGCGAAACCTTGTTTCCTTGCTCCACACGCCTTGTAATAATCCGTCAAAAAAAAACACCCAATAACCCCCACAATAATAAAATTGGTCATTTTCAATCCGACACTGCTGTGCGCAATTGTCTGCCACGTTTCGCCCACAAATATACAGTCAACTCACTTTTTAGTACAGTCTGTAAAGCGCTTTGAGAAGTCGATAAGATATGAAAAGCACTATATCAAATGCAAGGATTATTATTATTATAATATATATATATTGAGTGATGTGAGGCTCACAACTATATATGTGTAATGTATTAGAAGCTATATTGCTGGTTATAGCCTGAAACCTTTCCGCTAGTTATGAGGAATGATTTTTTTTTGACGACCTATTCACTGTCTCGCAGGGATTGAAGCGGAGTGAACAGAGCAGCATGCTGGAGCTGTTCCGACAGAGGCTGCCACCCCCTCCTTCGGGCGGAGAAAACAGCCTCGCGGCATCGCTGCCCGCCCCGTCCCCCGAACAGGAATCCTCCCGGATCCGCAAACTGGAGAAACTCATCAAAAAGAGACTGTGAGGCAAGCGAGAGGTTCAGGCCGACCGACAGAGGAGAGGTGGCTCGATCTGTCTGGCTGTTTGTTTGTGACCCGCTCCCCCCTCTCTCAACCTCGCAACCTTCCCCTGTTTGTGTTCTTAATCTCTTTTCGGAGATTTGTTACAACACTCAACGTTGCCAAGAGTGAACACTCCAGAGCAGAGTGACGTGCTGCCGAGTTTGTTGACGTACTTTTTTTTTTCTCTCTGCACGTATGTGTTTGTGCGTGCGTGCGTGTGTGCGTGCGTGTGTGCGTGTGTGTGTGTGTGCGCGGCTCTAGGGTTGCCGGTAGAGTTGGAGGCCAGAGCTTTCAAAGAACACTCCTCATCTTAGAGGACATTCTTAGCTTCACCTGGGAGTAAATCGACCGTGGTGGAGGAAGGTAGGCGGTGGGCAGACGGGATGAAGGCAACAAGCTACACCTCTTGTTCATTCCTCCTCGACCGGCAGGAACTTTACTCCGACAGATCATGTCAGAGTAGCGTTCCCGCAAGTCAATATGGCGCAGTCCTGATTTCCCTGAAATTTCCGTGTGCACGCGTGCGCGACTCAGTTTCTTTCTGAAGAATTTATGCGGGAACAAGGAGCGGATTCTGCCGCTGGGCACCGAGCTTTTCTGCGAAAATTGTTTCCCTTGCCCTGGCGATTTGGTGTCCATAATGGGCCTCTTTGTTCTGTCAATTTAACTGGAAGTTAAGTTTTTTTTCGGGTCAGAGTGAAAAGTTGGGCAGGTTTCCTTACTCCGCACGCACGCACGCACGCGCACACACACACACACCGCTGTTTGCGTAGCAGCGAGTAGGAACCCAGGTGTTAGTCAGCAGGGTTTTCCGGTTGTTAGAATCCCTCTATAAAATTAATACTAATTTGGTCGCTCAATCCACAACTATTTGTGTGGGAGGCTGCTGTGCGCAATTGGCTGCCGCGTTTCGCCCAAATATCTACAGTCAGTTCACTTTACAGTGTATCATGTGAAGCGCTCTGAGACGTCTCAAAGACGTGATTGGGCGCTACATCAAATGCAACGGTTATTTATTTTATGTGCTCTGCATTCGAACTGTGAGAAACATGTCCACAAACCTCCAGGAATTAACACAGGAACTAAGGTTTATGTTGAAATCGGGGCAAATCTCTCCGATTGACGCTGAAATACCGAGAAGGAAGATGTGAAGAAATACAGTGGCGCTCACTGAAGGTGACGAAACACTGTCCGTTCCACCCACCGGTTCTGCGACTTCAATTTTTTTAATGTGTTGATATTAAACACCAGTTTTGTGTGTTTACCGCACTAGGGGACACAGCACAGGGACCTCACTATCGCAGTCGTTCGTTGACCGCGATTGGATTGCAATGCCTTCAGGGTAACTAGTTACTGGCGCTCATGATAGACGGGAAGACATTTGTGTTCAGGCTGTTAGGTAATGGTGCTTGGGATTCTGAATGCTGCTTCATGTGTACAAAGCCGGGGCTTGAGCAATTGAGGGTGGGAGATAGACTGCCAATTTCACCATTGCACAAAGTAGCCACACAAACAAGCCAGCTCATCCTGGGGGAAGGGCTGCGGAGTGGTCTACTCTGCACTGTTAATAAGCTGAGCACTAAGGAAGTCTAGGTCAACTCAACATCTGAATAGGGGAAAATTTAGGCTAGTATCTTGGCTGGGTCCCTTCCTCGGAGCTTCAGTGGTCTAGAGGGAAGGAGGATCTTGTTAATTCCCAGAATTGTTTTGAAATTGCTGTCAGTGCGCGTATTCTTTCGCAATCTGTCGTTGACCAGTCAGTTTTGCGCACGAGTCAATGTCTTTTGGTAGAAGATGTTGGTATTGTACTACGTTAGTGTCTTTGTTCTCCTAGTCTGGCTTCTTATTGGAAATTTCATTTTTTTGCAGCAGATAGTACCTCTGGGCGTTTTGCCAACGAAATATACAGTGAATTCATGTTATAGTATACTGTAGCCACTCCAGTGCGCATTCTCAGAGCTCTTTCCAACCTGTCTCTGATTTAGAGAGAAACCCAGTTGATTAAAGCTAATTCAAATGAACTGTAATATGAAATTTAGTAAATAATATCACTTTAAAATAAAATAATATTTAAATCCACGACTGCTGTGTGCAATTGCCTGCCGTGTTTCGCCCACAAATATGCAGTCAATTCACTTTGCAGTATATTCTGTGAAACCCTTTGAGAGATCGATAAGATATGAAAAGCACTATATCAAATGCAAGGATTATTATTATTGCTATTCTGTGAAGCGCTTTGAGACGTCTTGGAAGACTTGATAAGGCGCTACATCAATAAGGATTATTATTATTATCACCTGTGGCATACTGGTGCTGACTCGATTGGTATAAAACCACAGATAGCATTATTGGCAACGATAATATTGCCACCTACCAAAAACCACATAAAATTTGCTCTATGGCTTATTAACTTGTTTCTGGACACTGGCTTATTCATTGCCTGAAAAATGTAGTCAGAAGCTTGGCATTTAAATGTGATCAGTGACACGATTTCTCAGAAAGTTGTACTTTTATTTGTGTAAATATAATTTAATATATTGGATTTATTGGTTCAGAAATCTCTTGAGCATCGCGTTATGAAAAGCTCACTTGGCACAGCTCAGATACAATTCCCCAGGTTCGTACCCTCGAAACACACTAGATTTTGTTTCGAAAGCACTCCTGAGACAACGTCCAGCGTGAAGGGCACTATATAAATGCAAGTTGTTGTTGAAAAGAACAAAGCTTCTTATTGATATGTCGCTGAGCGGAGTCCTGTAGCTCAGTGGTTAGAGCACACGCCTTTACAAGTGTGAGACCTGTATTCAAATCCAGGCAGGTCAGGGCGAAACCTTGAGCAAGTTTCCTTACTCCACACGCCTAATAATAATCCCTCAAATTAACTATAATAAATTGGTTATTTCAATCCACGACTGTTTTGTGTGACACTGCCGTGTGCAGTTGGCTGCCGCATTTAGCTCACAAATATACAGTCAATTCACTTTACAATATGAAGCGCTTTGAGACGTCTAGAAGACATAAAAAGCCTATATCAAATGCAAGGATTATTATTATTCAGTGAACAGCTGACCTGTAAAAGCTGTGTGTGTCTCTTGTCCCATCGCTGTTCTGTGCTGGTTTCAGCTGGGGAGGTTTTGGGGTGTTACAATTCATCCCCCTCTTTGGGGGGGTGGTGGGCTGTGTGTGGGGGAGTGGTGGGGGTGGGGTGTTGTGGGGGAATAAGCCTGTCTCTTTAGAGCTGACCTGGCTATAGGGTGATACACACGTCAATTGGAACATAGAAGTTGACTCATTGTTCTGTGGTGTCTCACAAGGCCAGTCCTTGAGCCAAATACATATGTAGGACTTCGAGGCTTTATTACTGAGCCTAGTACCAGCCTAGTAATTAGGAATAACACGTACACTGCTTGCCAAAGCCTGAAAAGGGTATGGTGGTCCTCGCTGGACAAGCAGTCGGGAGTCTGAGCTTCCCAGATTGAGAGAGAGAGAGCAGCAGCCAGGGTTACTGCTGATTGCTCTCCAGCCACCTCTGAAGAAAGGTGATACGTGTTTGGAAATTGGGTGTTTGATCAGACGATGCTCCTCACCATTGCCTATAAATGTTCACCTTCAGAATGATTCCTGTCTGAACAACTCACTGTAGGGTGACTGTTGCCTGAGGAACTCCTTACATGATTGGTGAATAGAAATGGTTGCAGTCTATACTCCTGTGTGTTTAGAAACCCAACCTGTTTACCTCTGCAAAGTCAGCGTAGCATCCTTTTCCTTTGGTTGTTAGGTAATCTCTGATTCCGGTTAGACTATAAAAGAGATCCTCTCTGTTATGACGTGTTGAGCTATGTACACATCAGATGGAAGCAGCAAATCACCGGGGTGTGGGGGAGGGAGAAGAAAGTGTGCCTCTGAAAATGAAATTGTGTGCAACTTTTCCTTGTGATGAATAGACAAAATCGATGTACTGTATATATTTTACTTGGATTACAAGACCTTCAGTGTCACAGCCACATTCCTGCGAATGAATGTTAAAACTGTCTCGATGCTAAAGCTTCAGAAACATTGTCTTGTCGCACAACACTAATAAACACTCTTGTCTATTTACGTTTGTTTTCATTAAAACATGTTGGATCTCACTGTCATTTTTCTTTTGCGTGGTTTGTGTTGCAGCCACACTATTTAACACTGTCGCCTGTCTCTGTTTGCGTAAGGTCACATTGACCCTTGCACCGTAGTGTAGAGTGAGCCATCGGTGGGACTTCAGTAAATGTATTAAACTCTGTGCTTTTCCGTTTGTTGTGCGCGCGTGTGTGTGTGTGAGTGTGTGCGTGTGTGTGTGTGTGTGTGCGCGCTTGCTCTTCCAATGGATAATAATCATTGTATTTGATCCAGTGACATATGTCATTCGGAGTCTTAGAGCACTTCACAGGAATTACCGTTGAGTGTAGTGACTGCATATTTTTGTAGATGAACAGCCAAATTACACACAGCATTGTGCCCGAGGTTTACGGTGACGCGAATGACCCATTAGATTTGGTGTTCGGATTCTACATCCATCCTAAACGAGCCTGAAATGACGCAACTACAATCTGGTTTGTCGAAGCCACGGACGATGGACTGGAGAGAACGGTTGTGACACGCCATTAGAAATTAAGAGCGTTGGTTGAGAGGCTGGATTGCATATTGCACACAGCTTAGAGAACATTCCACGTCAACAGCTTGCACTCCTAGTCTGCAACACACAAAAAAAAGGGTGAGCGTCACAAAGACATACATGAAGGGGAAGCAATGATAAAGTACTAGACGTTCATCATGTCCACTCCTGCGAAACCCCCCGCCACCCACCCCCTGCCCTACCTATTTACCTGGCTGTGAGCCCAGCGCAGTTAGTAGCACTCCCACCTCGGAGTCAAGACCCTTTCTGCTCATGAGCTTGTTTTCACAGCTATCTGGCTAAACTAGTTTAGTTATGATTCTATATTCCTGCCCAACATCCGAGTATAATTAGCAGAAAACTGAATTCCTGGGGGGAAAAAAATGGGTTTCTCAAAGTTAGGTGCCTGGCAATCGCTGGTGACCGTAAACTTACATAAATTTATTTCAATTTGGTTGCGAAAGAAAGCAGTTAATTTTGAAGCTGCAGTTAATTTAGACGTTTAGGGTAATTTAAGATTAAGCAGTTTTTTTTAAAAAAAAGTTCCACATTCCACTTGGTGGAATGATGTTAGGGGTGTGGAAGGGAGGGTGAAATGTAATATTTAAATTGTATGTGGAGTTTTTCTTTCAACGCTGACGTGGCTGTTTGTCACGTCACATCAGGCCCGCTCCATACACCCCACCCCACCCGCACCACCATTGGCTGGTGAGCCTTTAGCCGCTCTGCCCCCAACCTCTGGAACTCCATCCCGCAGTCCCTCTGCCTCGACCCCAGCCTGGCCTCCTTTACAGTGTATCATGAAGCGCTTTGAGACATCTCAACGATGTGATAAGGCATTGTATCAAATGTAAGGATTATTATTAGTAGTATTATCATTGCCTACCTTACAATCCAAATCTAACCCAACCTAGGAGTGTGCTGTGCTTGGCACAGGTCTCTGGGTTTTTGAGTAAGACATGGGTTGCTCTGGAAATCTCTGTCTGCGCAAACTCAATCCCTGTTACAGTTTACGTTGTGTCTAAATTGAAGGCTTCTGAACAGTGGGTGGAGTAGGTTTGCGGTGATATTTGGCTGGTGTCGAAGGTTCTTAGTTGTTTGATGGCGAACGTCTCCGAGACGTTTGGAATGTCCGTCACCGGCATGTCTTCTCCATCTCGAGTATTGGATTTCACAGGTCTGCGTTCTGCAGCAGTGGAGATATCGCAGATTTCCTCTGTTGGACTGAGTCTAGACACTCGCAAGGCACTCATCCTGAGCTCATCGTCTCAGCCGACGCAACAGTTCAGGGCTGTGCAAATTTTGAAGAAGAGCGAGGAACTCTCCCAGTCCCCGACCGACATCCCCCTCACTTCTAAGTTCGCCGAAAATAAATGGGATTCATTGATCATTTATCTTGTTGCTCTCTGCGGGGCCTTCACGGAGGCAGATTAGCTGACGCAATTGACTACTTATCACCACCCTGCAAACTGACTCATTTGTGAGCAACGCTTTGAGATCTTCCGATGTGGTGAAGCAATCTATAAAAATGCATGGCTCGGTGTTTTCATTAGAATCCCAGCATTGGAGTACGATAGCAACAAGTCGCGTTTATAGAGCGTCCTTCACACAGGACAGGCCCTCAGATAGCTCCACAATGCCTAAGGGACAGAAATCAAATAATAATAATCCTTGCATTTGATATAGCGCTTTTCACATCTTATCAACGTCTCAAAGCGCTTCACAGAATATACTGTAAAGTGAATTGACTGTATATTTGTGGGTGAAACGCAGCAGTCAATTGCGCACAGCAGCGTCCCCCACACAGAGTCATGGATTGAAATGACAAATGTTTTTTTATTCTTCTGTGTTTTTCTTCGAGGGATTATTATTAGGCATGTCGAGTAAGGAAACTTGCCCAAGGTTTGGCCCTGACCTGCCTGGATTCGAACGCAGGTCTCACGCTTGTAAGGCGAATGCTCTGACCACCGAGCTACTGGAGCTCCACGTTTAGTGATCTTTGAAATTAGTTTTGAGCTGTTGATCAAATGTTGGATAACATTTCCCAGTCACTTCATTCTACAAATTGCCTGCGGAATACACAGTCACTGCGCTTAACAGTGTGAAATGATTTTTTTTAAAAACTGCATCTACCTCCTAGCATACTGTCTCTCCTCTTTCCCTCCCCCCCCGCCCCCCCCCCCCCCCCCCACCTGCCCTGAACCCTGGGATAATTCTGTTTGTCCCCGTTTGGAATTGTTGATCGTTTCTCTAAGAACCGCGAGATTCTTGGCTGCAGGCAGGAAATGCCAGTCTGGCACAGTGCAAGCTTTTAGTGGCCATTAATTTGCAACTACAAATTTGAGTAGTGAGCTGCCAGGGTCCAGGATTGTGGGAACTTTGCGTTTGGAACATCTCTAACAAGCGAAACCCTTGTCAGCGTTTGGTTCACTTCAAATTCTCTAAAAATCACAACGTTTATGGAGGCCATTGAGAGCCAAACTCCTCGCTTCCCTCCGCCTCCCCACACTCACACACACACACACACACATACTCATACACAAACTCCGCTCAGCTTTCCATTGGCAACAATACACCATGCATTCACTGGTTTGTTAGGCAGAATTGCCAAGTGCTCTAGAGGAGTAATGCTATGTAAAGGAAGGACGTCCGACGGACCCCAAAAGATCACTGGAGAGGCTTGAGTGAAGAAAGTTCTTCGGTTCCTTTGACCTCGTCCTTCCCGAGTGCCAAACCCCCTTCAAGCCACCACAGCGACACTACTGTTTCTCGAATGGCTCCGGTCTCCAGATGCTTCCTGGTAGCTCGTTCCGGTTGGTCTCTCGCCGTGTGCCTTGCGGAGGAAACCATACACAGAAAAATAAATGGAACTCAATGGATCCTATGAGGACTCGCTTTCTCAACGCTTGGCACCAGGCGAGGTGCTTGGGCCTGTCTGCCCGGGTTCTCCCAGGTGAAGCCAATTATCTCTCTAGCTGTTGACACCAGACAGATAAACATGTCTGTGGGAGTCTCCGCACTCCTTCAGCCCTGTTCCAATGGAGCAAGTTACCCCACGGGCTTTTGGCAGCGTAGAGTCAAATTTTCGAATTTCCTCCAGAAATCCTAAACCGGGCGCTAATCCCTGAGAGACGTTCTGCCCAAGATACATCCTGAATACAATGCCACGACTGAAAATACAGCCTTCAGCGTTTGTGCTTCTCATGGTTTCAGTTGCGTGTTACATAATCGAGCTTCTTATCCACAAGTTGAGCAAGCCCTGGAATATTTCAGTAACTCCCAAGATAAACGCACCGAGTTTTAGTTTGTTGTTGCCTTTAATGATTATCGGCCTTTAATGTTTCCGTGAGTTTTCTGCAGCTGCTCTGATATCTCCACATCAGAGGAGAAGTAAAACTCATCACATCCACATAACAAGAGGAGGGAGGGAGGGAGGGAGGGAGGGAGGGAGGCTGTGTTACAGTTTTTAGAGCATCGCTCCCCTGTTTGTTGTTTTGTTCTTTTGAATTTGAAAAGGTGGTCGTTTCAATCCACGACTGTTTGTGGGACACTGCTGTGTGCAATTGAGTGGCTACCGCCTTTCGTCCACAAATGTACAGTCGGTTCACTTTACAATATATTCTGCGAAGCTCTTTGAGACGTCTAGTGGACCTGAAAAGCGCTATATCAAATTCAAGGATTATTATTATTATTATCAACGCACCCGAGTCCTTTGAAAGGCGACCGAGCCACCCGGATTCCGTGTTTGCGTTGATGTTAAGTGTCCCGCCACCGTGGGTCGGCTTGCGTTTGCGCAGCCTGGTTGCTTGCAGTGTTTTGGCCGTGGGTTCCTGTCTGGAACGTGGCCACATTCTGTGGGAGGTCTCCTCGTGGCCTTGCAAAGGAAATAAACCATCTGTGGGTTAAAAAGTAGGTCAGATTCCAACAGACGTGGGCCTCATTCCTGACGACCTTCTGCTCTGCGGGGGAGGGGATGGGGGTGGGGGGGGGGGAAGAGGGAGTGGGAGGGAGAGAGTGGGGACGATGTGGGGGAGGGGGGCAACTAGAATGACACCTTCACTGAATATCGAGGAATGAGGATTCAATCCGCCTCCCTAATTTGAAGGGGCCGACTCTTACCCCCACTCTCCCACACGTCCCGTCCCCCCCCAAACCCTGGGACCTCCCTCGCCATGAGAATCTGGGACTCTGCACAGTTTTGTTGTATTCATCTGATAATAATAATCATAATAATCTTTGGATATGATATCACGCCTTATCACTTCATATGAGACGTCTCAAAGCGCGTCACAGAATATGCTGTGCGGTGAATTGACTGTAGAGCTTGTGGGTGAAAAGCCAATCACACACAGCGGTGTCCCACACAGCCTTGGATATTGAGTGACTGAATTATTCTGATTTCTTTATTGGTTTGAAGGGGTTATTACCCCCACCGGGGTAACCGCCAATCGACTAACAACCCGGTTCTGTCTCACTGCGATGTAAACCGAGTTGTTTGGAGTTAAGGAAACTTGCCTGAGGATTTGTTCTGTGAGGAATCGAACCCGGGCCTTCTCGCTTGCCAAGCGAATGCTCTAACTACCCCGTTACAGGACTCCATGCCGTTATTGTTGTCAGTTATCATCGTTTTTTTTTCGCTTCTGTGGTCCGTTAGTTTATTCTGTGAGATCGAAGTCACTGTTTCTTTTTATTTGTGTTTTTACTATTTTTGCTTCACAGAATTACAGAGGGGCTGCTGGGCAACCTGCGGCCGGTGGGACTGAGAATAATAACAATGAATAATAATTGCTTGGACTCCTGTAGCTCGGTGGTTAAGGCGCTCGCCTTACAACGGCGAGACCTGGGTTCAATTCCCGGTCAGGGTGAAACCTTGGGCAAGTTTCCTTTACTCCGCACGCCTGATAATAATCCCTCAAAATAAAACATAAATCGGTCGTTTCAATCCACGGCTGTTCGTGGGGGACGCTGCTGTGCGCAATTGGCTGCCGCGTCGCGCCCGCAAACGTACAGTACATTCTGTCTCAAGCGAGACGTCTAGGAGACGTGAAAAGCGCCGTGTCAAACGCAAGGATTATTATTATTATTATCATTACAATCTTTGCGTTTGGTCCAGCACCTCAGCGTGTCGACGAGACACGTCTCAGAGAAACGGATGGACGGACAGGCCAGACGGACGGACAGATAAGATGGCCTCTTCCTTTCCGAACCAGCGCCAATGTCCAAGTCACTTGGTGCTGCGGGTACTGTAGTTGTGCCCAGTTTGAAACTATTTCTCTCTCTCTCTTTCTGTGTGTGTATATGTGTGTGTGTGTGTGTGTGTGTGAGAGAGAGAGAGAGATTTTTTTTCCCTCTCCCCACACGTTTGCATATGATTCCAGTCGCCACCAATAGTAGGAGGGTTGGGTTTTTCCCTGGCTCTGTTACTGGTGAACAGAGGGACAATGAGATCCTTCAGTTTAGGGCAACCTCAAACACACACACACACAGTTCTGCACAGGGGGCTGGCCAAGGTTTTTTTTTGAACACACACACAACTATTTACTCACCAGAGCTCAGACGCCAAAGGCTCAGAGAGCTCTGACTAGCAGCCACAACCCAACAAAATACTCTGAACAAACTCTGTGTCTGCAAAAAGGGGGCAAACACACCAAAAAAAAAGTTTGAAGAAGGAGCTAATTTTTTTTAATCTTTAGAAAATAACTTTAAACGGATTGTCCTTGATTTTTGTTCTGTTCGTCGCCAAAGATTCTTCATCTCTCTCTCTCTCTCTCTAACTATCTCTCTCTCTCTAACTATCTCTCTCTCTCTAACTATCTCTCTCTCTCTCTCTCATTATCTCTCTCTCTCATTATCTCTCTGTCTCTCTCTGTCTCTGACACACCAAGTGGCTTTCTGCTTGAAGAGGAAAGGGGGAGAGAGTTTGAGGAGCTGCTTTTCTTTGTACTGTACTTCATTTTTTTCTGCTGTGCAAGTTATATATATATATATACATATACATACAGTATATATATATATATATCATAGGATTGTCCAGTTGCAATCAAAGCAGCAAATCTCTCCCACCCCACCTCCTTTCCTTCTCCTCTTTCTCCCTCTCTCTAGTATTATCAAGTGACTTTTTTTTCCAGAGAGAGTAAATAAGTAAGTTGGGGAGAGGAGGGATTGGGGGTGTGGGGGGGGGGGGGGGGAAGCTGTTTCTTTGTGTAGTTTTATTTGATTCTTACTGTGTTATTTATATAGAACAGAAGATTGGAAGCTGAAGGCAGCAGCAACCAGCCCCCAACTCCCCATTCTCCCTCCTCCTCCTCTCTTATTAAGTGTCTTTTCTTTTTAACACACACAGAGAGAGAGAAATAGACCAGAGAGGGGTTTTTTTTGGAGAGGGCTTTCTCTCTCTCTCTCTCTCTCTCTCTTTCTTTCTTTGTGTAGTTCATTTGACTGTTGCTGTGTTGAATTTGACATAAAGAGAAGATTATTCCTATTGCAAAAACCAAGCAGCCACTCACTCTCTCTCTCACTCACTCACTCACTCACCCAACACACAAGAGTTGCAAGCAGCAGATAGTAGGTGTAGAGATGGTGGGCAGTTTGAACCTCCAGGAGGTAACTGGACCTGTGGTGGAACCCAAGCGTTTGGGGGAGAGGGTGTTGGACAGCCCTGACTCTGGGCTTCCCCCTAGTCCCAGCCCCAGCCCCAACGTGTGGCTGCCCTGCCCAGGACATCCCGACAACAGATTGGGGGCCACTGGGCTAGACCAGGAGGACAACAACAACAACAGAGGAGGAGATGCTGCCCGGACTGTGAGTGGACCTTTACGTTCATATATTCCAACTTGTTTTCTGTTTTCAAATCTCTTTTGAAATGTATGGATTCGAAGCCGAAATAGGTTGAAAATCAGCTGCGATCGCTTAACCGGGACAAGCCGACAGGGTGGGAGGGGGGGGCGGGGGGGGAGGTCTGTCCATTGTCCGGTCTAAGCGGCTCCCCTTATTATCTAATTATTTAAATAGATATTTAAGTAAATATTGTGTGTACATAGATGTATATTTACACACACAGGGTGACCGACGTGTCCCGATACAATCAGAATGTCAAATAAGTCTTAAATAAATAGTGATTGTTGTTGCTGTTGATGAAATAAAGTAACTATTGGTTACTAGATTGATGTATTTAGTAACTAAACGGTTTATTCGCCACTTGTTGGTCGGCTCCCTGTCTGTTCGCGGTGTTTAGAGGAGATCCTCCAACGCATTTGGCAAACAATTGTTTTTTATTTTAAAAAAACTGCCTTATTTCTTCATTTGTGTCTTAAAACATCTGAATCCTCTTATTCTCTCTGTCTCTCCATCGCATTAAAAAAAACCACGAATTCTCCCTGCGTCAGTAAAGTAAAGATACCGAATAACCCACTTGTAATTTTTTTTGCTCTTGTTGCAATGTTTGAAACCCTCAGAAACTCAGCAAATACAGTTCAGACCATTTTCCACTTTGTTACCCTCCTCCCCCCAAAAAAGTTACTCTCCAGCTCACTTTTCTCTCTCCTTTTCTGTGAGTGTCTTGTGTGTTTGTAGATGTTTGTGAAACTGATCCTGATACAGTATTTCTCTTGTCTCTGAAGGACACTCTCGCCGTTTACCGGTTACCAAATTTCCCTGTTCTTCACCCTCCTCAAGTTTTGATTGGATCTAATTAGTTGCACACTAACAGATTGGATCAATTAGCTGAGTTCGATAAGTGAAGTGACATTGACCTAATTTGGAAGCCAGTCTTGTCCCAGGAAGGAAGCGAGGCATTCTGTTAGCGATTTAACTCTATTGATTGTGTGTGTGTGTATATATATATATATATGTGTGTGTGTGTGTGTGCATGTTTGGTTGTGTGTGTGTGTGGATGGCTTGTGTGTGTGTGTGGATGGGTGTGGAAGGTTGTGGATGTGGATGGGTGTGCAAGGTTGTGTGTGTGGATGGTTGTGTGGATGGATGATTATGTGGATGTGTATGTGTGTGCACGAGTATGGTTGTGTGTGTGCGCACATATGGTTGTGTGCCTGGTCATGTGTTGTGTGTACAGTCATGTGTGTATGTGCGTACGGTCGTGTGTGTGCGTATGGTCGTGTATATACTTACGGTCATGTGTGTGCGTACAGTTGTGTGTACGGTCATGTGTGTGCATGTACGGTCATGTGTGTGCATGTACGGTCATGTGTGTGCGCGTACAATCGTGTATGTGTGTGCATATGGTTGTGTGTGTACGGTCGTATGTGTGTGCGTGTACGGTCGTGTGTGTGCGCGTGTAGGATTGTGTGCGTGTATGGTTGTGTGTATGTTTTAGAGTCACTTTCATTCTAGAATCTCTGTAGAGTTTAGATGCTTTTTGAAAGTGGTTGGCGAACAAGCTGACTGACTCCCTCCCAATTGTTGGTTAGATGTTAAAAACAATGTCCTGTAATTAGTCACTGAGTAATGTAATGTGTCGGGTGGTGTCTTTTGGGGATTTAAATGCTTTTTTGTTAAAAAACATCAAGGCTAGTAGAAAGTGACCAGCCTCTATTGAACAAGTTGAGAAATTGTATGTGTGTGTGGGTGTGTCATGTGTCCCAATGCCTTGGTACTTCCTCCCGACGTGAAAGCCACTCTATAAATGTAATTTTGTTGTGTGTGTATATATATGTGTGTGTGTATATGTATGTGTGTATATATATATATATATACATACGTGTGTGTACGTGTTTGTGTATGTGTATATCTATGTATGTGTGTGTACATATATATATGTGTGTGTGTGATTTTTCCCTGACCAGCCTCCCACGTGTCATCTCTACCTATTGGATACTAACAGACTAGACTGTCTCCTTGGATGTTCTCCAGTGAATGAATGAATGCAATGCAGAAAATCTAGTGTATTATTAATAGTGTTGTTACATAGTGAAGGTTAAAATGTTAAGCAACGCGTCTGACTGCGTGCGTGAGCTGTTTGTTCTGTCCTGGACGATAATGGCTTTTGAGAAAGTGCGGGGTTTAATTGTGGATGGAGGCTGTGTGATGTATGTCTCTGGGGGGAGAGAGAGAGACACAGAGATAGAAGCCTTGGGCTTTCGATCAGTCTGAAGCCACATTCTCATCTGCGATCGCTTTTAGCCAATTGTCATTCCCCACGTCAGGGAGGCTCACACACGATTATCTTACTGAAATGCTCTTGTGGGTAATGGTAAATAAGAACCATTCCTTGCATTCGAATGCAGCGCCTCATCATGTCGTTCAGATGTCTCAAAGAGCGCTTCACATGACAGTCTATACAGTGAGTTGACTGTATATTTGGTGGGTGAAATGCGGCAGCCAATTGCGCACAGCATTGTCCCACAATTTAGTTGAGAATTGAGTAGTGAAATTATTTTGATATATTTATATCACTGGTGGGGGATTATTACCCCCCAGTGATATACACTATTCTTTGTATGTGTGCGTGTGCGAGCCAATCTTTTGATCTGCTACTTAATGCTAGATTACTCCACGCTTGTGGAGTAACTTGCCCAAAGTTTCGTCCTGCCCCGGAATTGAACCCAGGTCCTGTCGCTTGCGAGGCGAGTGCTTTAATCATTACGGTGCAGAACGTTGCGTATTAAAACTCTGCCGCCCAACAAGTAGAGTCGAGTGTGTCTGTCTGGGCATGAATTGACTCTTCGGGTGACTCAAGTCTTGTGGCTAAGGAACACCTGGGCTAAGACACTGTTATTAATCGAGTGTTTTTCCTGACTCATCATTAGGACCTGGAGGGGGTAGTTCAGACATTGAGATATAAGCCTCTCCGCGCTTTTTTTTGTTGAAACGTTTTGTGTGCGGGTGAGAAATGATCTTTCTCATTCTGGATGTTTTGCCCTCAAACATACACGATCAGTCCACTTTACAACAAGTTCTGCGAAACGTTTTCAGAAGCCTCAATGACGTGATAAGGCGCCCTATCCATTGCAAAGATTGGCTGGCTGCATTTCCAGACCAGACTGAAGTGACAGAAATCTCTCTCTCTCTATGCGATGGCTGTAAGGTTTCGATGTGAAACCACTTTGTGCAGTCAGTCTGAATCCTATTCCCATTGGGCAGATGCCCACAGCATTACACCACTATAATATGGAACAAGTTGACTATTTATCTCGCTCAGAGAAACCCATAAAGATTTCATTTTGCAGGAAGTGGAAAGGTTCACGCTAGAGTGTGGGGGAACGGGAGCTATTCTTATGTTAGAAGGTAGAGTAAGAGAAGCTTTGGATTGCCTCAATCCAACACTGCGAAGGGTTGAGACCGCACAATGCAGTGTTATAACCAACACCGATCTTCCCTGGTTGTGATGGGCACTTTCTCTAACCAGCCGCTGGTTTAACCTGGGCTGTCACTCAGTTAATCGATTACTGCCACTCAAATACCAGATCCAGGCAATTCTCCTGTCTCATCTTAGTGTTTGAGTCATGCCTGGAGAGCTGCAACAACAACAACAACAACAAAATTACATTTGTAGAGCGCCTTTCATGTTGGGAGGCAAGGCACTGGATGTTAATCCTTGCATTTGGTATGGCGCTTTTCCCGTCTTCTAGACATCTCAAATCGCTTCACAGAACTTACGGTGACGTGAATTGACTGTACTGTATATTTTGTGCGCAAAACGCGGCAGCCAATTGCACACAGCCGCGTCCCACAAACAGTCGTGGAATTAAATGACTCATTTTTGGGGGATGGATTATCACCAGGCTTGTGGAGTAAGGAAACCTGCCTAAGGTGTAGCTCTGCCTGGAATCGAACCCGGGTCTCTCTCTTGCAAGGCGAGTGCTCTGACCACTGAGCTACAGGACTCCATGCTTCCTGATCTTCACTGTGCTAGAGGAGGATGGCTTACTCTGCCATTTGTAAAGTGAACATTGTCGGCCCTTTCACAAGCAAAACCCTCTTCAGTGGCCCTGTTTGGAGGCTCCTATAATTTGGGGCTGAGTGAATTTGGTAGAGAATCACTCAACAACTTGCGTGTGTGTGGATAGCTCCCTTCTCAATTAAGCAACATCTCGGGGCACTTCACAGTGGCTGGAGCTGAGCTGATGGATGGGAGGGGGAGCGTAGAGGAGGAGGTGATCGTTGGAAGAGGAAGATCTTTATGCGTGATCGAAAAGAGGGGAGGAAGGGGGCAAACTGGAATGATTGGGGGAAAGAACATAAGAATTAGGAGCAGGAGTAGGCCATTTGGCCCCTCAAGCCTGCCCGACCATTTAATAATATCGCGGCTGATCTTCTACCCTAATTCCATTTACCCGCTCTATTCCCATATCTCTTAATTCCTTGAATTAAAAAAAATCTGTTGATCTCAGTCTTGAATATATTTATTGACGAGCATCCACTGCCTTCTGGTGTAGAGAATTTGATAAATTCTGAGTTCCACATTAATAATAATCCTTGCATTTGATTTAGCGCTTTTCACATCTTATCGACGTCTCAAAGCGCTTCACAGAATATACTGTAAAGTGAATTGACCGTATATTTGTGGGCGAAACATTGCCCAGAAGGTGCGCTGCTACTTCACTTTTCACTACAGTCCGTCAAGCGAGTTTGAGTTGTGAAAGGCGCCATAATCAAATGCAAGGATTGTCGCTCTCATAACTTCTGTTTGGAAATCGCCGGCTCCTTTGTGGTACGTTGGGTTTTGAACGCCATTTTCCACCCTCCCGTTGTGAAACGCAGCCTATGTTGTGTCTCGGTTTTCTTCACCGAGATAAATGAATCATGACACAGTTAATAGCAAAAAACGAGTCCTAGGAAGGGGGGTGGGGGGGGGGGGGCGGTGCAGGGAGGAAGGTAGAGAGTGTTCACTTCTGTTTGTCTCATTCATCAATGAGCGAGTCTGGGGGTTGGTTGTCTTGCAGTGGAAAATATCAGATCTGGAAAAGACATCTTGAGTTTTTTGTAATATATCTACATGTGTATTGCCCACAAAAGATATAGTTAATTCACTTTACAGTCTAATCTGCGAAGCATTCTGAGACTTCTCGAACAACAAGATTACACTTGTAGCGCCTTATCTATTGTGTCTTTACATCAAATGCAAGTATTATATATTATTATGCCTGTAACAAATTTACAAACAGAGTGACTAAAAAGTCGTGATATCTCCCCTGTTATCTTGAAAAACACACAAAAATACAATTTCATAAAGACTTATTAATGTAATGGTAGCATTTTTTTAAATATATATATATATACATATTAATATGTAAGAAATCCAGACGGGTGAGATGTAGGTCTCGCTTTGCGAGTCCTCAATCCCGATGGCTTTGTTTTTGATTCTAGTCGATCGGCTAATTTGTAGCAGTGCAAAGAAAAGTATGAGTTATTACGACAGTCAGCGCCATGTAATATGTACTGCCCTGTTGCCAACTATGTGCAACGTGACTGCCTGGGTTGTAATGTGAAACTGGCTGATGAGTTTTATGAACGTTTTTTTTTTGTGTGTGTGTGTTTTGGGGTGTAATTTTGCCATTTCCCCCTCTTTTCAGTTTTCTGCCTTCCTCCCAGAGTGGCTGATTCCAGCTAATGGAAAGTTTCCACAGTAACTGACTCTGATAATTCAGCTCGATGGCCTTGCCATCCATAATAACGGCAGCAACTGGCATTTGTACAGCGTCTCGGAGCACATACGTCTATGAATCTGAACCACAAGCCTCAGAAAGCTATCTAAGTTAACTTAATAGTAATAAAAATAATAATTATTGCATTTGAAATTGCGCCTTATCAAGTCTTAGAGAAGACGCTTGTCAGAATATACTGTCAAATGAATTGACTGTACGTTTCGTGGGTGAAAAGCGGCAGCCAATTGCGCACAGTGTCCCACAAGCAGTTGTGGATTCGGTGATCAAATTCTTGTTTTTGTTATTTTTCTTTATATTAAAAGAAAGGAATTATTACCCCCTGGAAAAGCGATCTGCCAAATGACTGACAACCGGGTTTCTACTTATTGCCAGGTAAACAGGCCGATGTGTGGACTGAGGAAACTTGCCTAACTCTTTGCATCACTCGGGATTCGAACCCGGGTCTCTCCTTCATAAATGCAAGTTGTTGTTGTAAAGTGTTGAGATGTAATTGACAGTTCAGGCCCTGCTGTTCCTCCCTCGTGCTAACTTGTGATCGCAGGACTGATTCAGGTGTTAGATGTCACACACACACACATCACAGTCACCGGTACATTCACTGCTGGGACTCAGCCCAGGCTATTTTTAATGTAAAAAAAAATCCTGTCTTCCTCCTTTTCCCTCAAACACTGGATCTGTGATGGTTGTATCCCATCGCTGCAATATCCCGGGTTGGTGTTTCACTCCAGTGAAAGTAATACTCGTGTTAAATAAGTCGACAGACACAGCTCACGTGATTATGCGGTAATAATCCCAAACTGTTCACAGGAATCACTGGCGTAAAGGAAATTTTGTGTGTATGTGTGTGTGTTTGAGGGAGGGAGTTTTTTTTAAAAAACAAAAAACAAACACACATACATTTTATTTGGCTTAAGATCTAAGATGTTAGGACCAAGCTGAATGTAACCTGAGTAACTTCAACACACTGGAGGATGTTTCACTTGAATGACAACGTGTGCGGTGAATGAACGCAGATTGAGTAGAAAGATTTTAATGAGGAATGGGTAGAAGTGAGATGGCCTGGTGGGTTGGAGCTCTTTGCCAGTGGGATCGAATCAACAGCAGTCACTGTGAAGCCCCTCTGAACATGTAGACCCTACATTCAGAATACTGTACAAGCGCAAGTTGTCGTTCCAAATGCCTCCCGATTTTAAGGCTGGAGGTCTGAACCAGAAGGAAAATTTGTCCACTGTTTTATCTCATCTGATTCCTGTTGTCAATTGAACTGCCTCAATTAAATTGCACCCTAACCTGGGCTAAGGAATGTAACCTCAGTCTATCTGACCTTTCGTTATAAACCAACAATAGCTCGGAAGGATGGTTGCAGGCCAGGTACTGGGACTAGCTTTTTAAATTAAAAAAAACATTGATGTTGCGGTGAGAGGATGATAGGGTGGGTGCTCCAGACGAGATGAGATCAGATGGGCTGAAGAATCTTCTTCGTTTGAATAGATTTTTGTAGCCTTGTAATGATTTCAGTCCAGGAGTGGGTTGATGACCCAAGCTTTAGCCTCTCTCTTGAGCGTTATTTTTCCGCACAATGTCCCTTTTCTTCATTGAAATCATAATCCTTGCCTTTGAAACAGCGCCCTATCGTGTCTCGACGTGCTTCGCAGAATCTAGTGTACAGTGGATTAATTTGTGTATTTTGTAGGCGACAGGGTCTCTCTCCCACACACCGAGTCTCTTACAAACTTGCGCTGATCACAGCGAACTGAACCGAGTGAAGAATTGGCTCCCTGTTCTTCATTTCATTGCCCCACAGTCCTGTCGTCTTGGAAACCGTCTTGTGAAATGGAGCTGGTTGGAAAACATTGCAATGAGATTTACGGTTAAGGCGTAAAAAATATATATATTTCTGGGGTGGGTGGGGAGACCAAAAAAAATCAATTGAACATTCAAATGCTTGTGGGTTTTAAATTCAAGCCCTAAACCCTCATGATAATTGTTGCATTTATTATATAGCACATCGGGAGATATCTCAAAAGTACTTTACAGGATTGGACTGCGAAGTCTGGTGACTTGTGTTTTGTGAGGTGAGAGTACGCAGCAAAACAACCCTGATCGATCCTCATTGATCTGGCTTTGAAACGCTGCTTACCTTTAGCAGAAAATCTAAGCGCTTTCCAGATGTGTTTGAAAGAGATATTTAATACGGTGTTCAATAGTGCTCAGTGTGGTGTGTGTTTCCATCGGAACAGACTGTAATCAGCGAGATCTAGACATATTGTCTGACAGAGGAGTCTGCTCCAGTTAATGTTTAACAAACTCCCTTGAGAATCATTTGCAGGCTTGGGGTTAACTTCCACGTGTGGGAAGATGACACCCAACTCTATCTCTCTCTCTGCCTCTACCCTAGATTCCAGGACCAATGCTGTCCTGCCTGTCAGAGATCCAGTCCTGGATCCTCTCCTCCCATAACCTCAGCCAGGCGCTGATTGCAATCACAACTGGTCCTTTTTTTAAAAAAAACCCACGTTCGCTGCCTTGACCTGTTCGTGTCAGGAGTCTCTGGGACGTCAAGGCATCCTTGCGACGTCCTCCCCACATGAAAGATGCGAGGTATATAAACTGCGAGGTGTTGTTCTTGCTGTTGGAAAGATTGGCTGAGCAGGACTTCAAGTGAGAGCCAATAACGCAAGCTCCCAGATCTAACATGTTTCAGAAGGTGTGGGGATGATCCCTGAGATAATGGCAATGGAGACTTGCCTTCGGTGAATTACTCCTGGCTGAGAGTGGGTGGAGAGAAAGCAGTATGTTATGACAGCAGCCTGCCTGCCAGCCAGCCGATTTCCTAGCTTGATTTACCAAAGAAAACCTGCCTTGTCCATCGCGCTCTGTTTCTTGACGAAATGTCTTCTCTGTAACTTGCTTAGTCAGCTGCTCCGCCAGTCCTGCTGAGATTGTGATTAACAACAACAAAGGAAGTATCACATTCATTTCAACTGAAATTTCATTATTGGTTTTAATGGAACTGGAATTGTTTTAAAATAAGATGAATGGGGCCGTTTTTAAAGCACGGGGATGTTATTATTGATTAAAGTAGAGATATGGATGGTGTTAAAAATCGACAATTGATTCGCTTGTTTGGTATTGTTTGGTTTATACCTGAAACCTAATAATGCAAGTCCTAGGTATGACACATTATAAAGCGATGTGATACTCACTGGGCTTGCAGAATGGAAACATGCAATCACTTAATGATGGATGTTAATCTGCCGCACCGTTCAGAAAAGACGGGGAGTTTTTCTCTGTGTGTCCGGGCCAACACTCCTCCACTTAAATTGATCACTCACTGTTTGCGGGACATTGTGTGCAAATTAGCTGCTGCCTTGCCAACAAAAACAGTCACGGCGCTTGATGGTAATTACTGCTGAAGTTCTTTGAGGTAATTTGACATAAGGGATTCTATCGGATGCGACGATTATCATTCGTCACCCCCCCCCCCCACACCGTGACATCTTATCGAAGATTGCATTTATACTTTATGAATGCAAGTGTTGCGACTATTTAGTCACTTTACTATTTAGTCACTATTTAGTCACTTTACTGTAAATTGCATGAAATGATGGTGGGTGTGGTGGTGGGGGGGGTCTGGGTGGGGAGAAGAACGGTGAAGGGCATTAATTGCCGAGTGAATTGCTGTCTGTTTGAGACGAGAAGCATTTGAAGCGATGTGTCCCATTCCACGGGGAATTGGCTGGCAGACAATTGGTAGTTGCCTTACTGAGCCAATGAGCTGTCTAAGCTAACAATAATAATAAAAATAATAAGCATTGCATTGGATATAGTGCCTTATCACGTCTTCAAGATGTCTCAACCACAACAAAATACAACAAAATTATACTTGGATAGCGCCTTTCACGTCAGGAGGACGTCCCAAGGCTCTGGACAGTCACTGCTTCAGACCCGAGCTGAGGACAGGTTGGGAGGAGGGAAGGGAGGGATTCGGAGTTGCCGATGGCTCCAACAAAGAGGAGAGTCTTGAGGTAAGACTTGAAGAGGCCAGGGAAGGAGGCGAGGTGGAGGGACTGTGGGATAGAGCTCCACAGGATATACTGCAAAGTGAGTTGACTGTGTATTTTGTGGGTGAGACATAGGCCAGGCAATTGTGTCCTCACAGTCAATCTTTAGAAAATGCCAGGGGACTCACAGGATCCCAATCCCCCTTCCGCCGAGCTAACTCAGAGTGCGCTCACTGGAGCCATTACCAGTAGGCAACCAATGGGTTACTTGACTGGAATGGGGTGGTTCCAGTTGGTGATGGATTCTTCTGACTCGAGATCAACTTTCTTATTTAAAAAAACAACTAGGCATATTTCTCCTGTCTGGGACAGCTTGTGACTCAGAGGTTCGGGGAGGGTGGAAACTTCAACCTTCTGTGGCCAGTTGTCTCCTGGGCCTGTACCAACACTCACCTGAAATCAAATGCAGGGAGTGACACGAGAGAGGCTATGACTCCTCCGATTTCCTGCCCTTCCCTATGGGCCAGTCTCCTGACATTGTCTAGTGAATCAAAACAGCATGATATAGAAACCTATAGGATTGTTAAGGGGCCTGACAGAGTAGACAGTGGGAGACTATTTCCCCTGGTTGGAGAAACTATAGGGGTCACAGTCTTAAGATTAAGGGGTCAGCCTTTTCGCACAGAGTTGAGGAAACACTTCTCTACTCCCAAATTCTCTACTCCCAAAAGGCTGTGGATACTCAGTCCTTGAACAAATTCATGACTGAGACTGATAGATTTCTTATGGATGAAGGGATGAAGGGATGTGGGGATAAGGTGGGCAGGTGGAGTTAGATTAGAAGATCAGCCATGATCTTATCGAATGGCGGGGCAGGCTCGAGGGACTAAATGGCCTACTCCTGCTCCTTATGCTTGTGTTCTTATAATATCACCAGTACGGTGCAAACCTACCTTTTTTGAATTAAAAAAAAAGCCTCCCAAATTCAGATTTCAAAGAAATAAATATCGACAGTAAAGTTTTTCAGTCTTTGTAACCATGTAGTTGTGTAGTCCGTGGAAACCTGTAGCTCAGTGGTTAGAACACTCGCCCAGAAATACACAGTCAATTCACTTTACGGTATAATTTGCGAAGCGCTTTGAGACGTCTAGAAGAAGTGAAATGTGCCATATCAAACGCAAGGATTATTATTGTATATCGTTCCATATATTTGTAGGGTGTGTGTTGTGTAACTTCGACATATTCCTATCTGTCACTCGCCCACAGGTGTGCGTGTGTTTTTTTTTTTGGGGAAAAAAAGGCTTCAAGAAGTTAATGAATCAACAATATGAACACTTGAGAGAATGGGTGGAACTGTACCTGATGGGTGGAAGTGTTTATGATGAGGGAGAAAAGAATTCCGGCTGAAGGTATTTGCCTAAAGCTAAGAGACAGTCCCACAAATACCTGCCGTGTTGTGAAGCTTCGGGAGGGAATGGAGCCACTTCAGGTATTGTTGCTCGAGGCTGGCCCGCACCCACTCACTCACTCACTCACTGCTGGGAGGAGTCGTGGGCAGTTTCGTCGGGAGAGAGAAATTAAGAGAGAGATTAGTCCCAAATGGGGGAATGCTTCTGGTGGAGCGATTGCCTGGGCTTGTGATCCGAGAGTTGGCGGTTTGTGAACAGAGAGAGGCGTTTTCCTGCTCAGCTGCCGCGGTTGACTTTTGAAAACACTCGGTGAAAGTTTCAATCTCGAGCGCCGTCTTCAAAGCTAAGGTGCTTCACTCACGATCTTCAAACTGCGGAACTGCAGATGGGGCCAGGGGAGGAACGGGAGAGAAAGCTTAAAAGGTTTGCAGTTCCCGGCCAGCTTTAAAGCTGTGAGTGGCTGTGTCTTAACCAGAGCGGAACAGATGGTGTTTATGTATAAACACTCGAAGCGGATTCTTGTTTGTTCAGCGAGCAGGGCTGTCACTGATGCTGGTATACGGAATAGCAGTTTGCACAGCGCCACCCAGGCTTGTGCTTTGGATGCCGATGAGAAATGAAAGTGATTTTAAATAAGTACATTCGCACAAAGAGCTTGATTCAGCTTTGTGATAAAACTCCTCCAGGAAAGACAATGGGCTGACTTCCATAGCGAGGTTTTGAGAAACACTAACGGCCTCTAATCGCTGATCGAACGCTTGATACAGAGAGTTTAAAATATTCTATCTGCTCGTGAGGAGTGTTCTTAAATAGCGTGCGTGCCAAACTAGTTACTCATAGCTATAGGGCATTAATGCGTTGGTTTTGGTACTGGTAACGCAACAATAATAATCCTTGCATTTGATATAGACCTCTTGCTCTCTCGGGTGAAGGATGTATAGTTTGTTCCGTGTATATTTGATCTCTCTTCCGGTGGAGCAAGTCCTATTTGCTACGTGCAGTGAGTCACTGTCATCATGCTTGCATCAATTATAATATCCGTAATCTTTACATGTAATAGCGCACCTTTCGTAACCGGAGGGGGTGTCAAAATACTTTGCGGGATTGGCTGCCACCGTGGCGGCCAGCTTGCTCAACAATGTTCCGCAAAAAGCCAACTCCAACAGAGGAAGTGGTTTTAGGAACTCATTTGTTTGACGAAGTGGTCGAGAGAGGAATACGGAACTAAAGCAGACTCGTGGGGCAGGTATCTTACCTAGGGGTGGGCAGGTGGGTCGGGGAAGCAAGTGGTGACTAATGGAGAAGTACATTGCCTCCACAAAATATACACTTTACAATTTACTTTGAGATGGTTCGAAGATGTGATCAGGTGCTATATCAAATGCAAGGATTATTATTTGACGCATATCTTGCCTGTTGTATAATTCTATGTGCTCAGCAGCAGAACGGCAATATCAGTCAGAAAGTGGTTCATAGTCTTTGGTTACCCTATAAGGCAGAGAAGGCAGATTCATTGAAGTTCGTTCACTGCAAAAAAAAAAGGTTTCTGCTTTCGTTCAAGTCCACCCTGAGATATTGAGGTAGATGTAAATACTTCACGTTTACCTCTTTAGTAAAAGTGGTAAACTCGCTCCTAAGAAATCAACAGACTGAGTCAGACTAATGTTTTTTTTGGGGGGTCAACTGTGTGTCTGACACTGCATTTGCCAATCTCTATGCTTGAGTCTTGAACCAGGCTGAGAGTTCCACGTATGTCTGCCACCCTATATGGAAATTTCCCTGCACGTCCAAACAGAGAAGGAAGTTTCTCCTGGTGTCCTTGCCAAATATCCCCCTGATTAAAATTGGCCTTTCACTTCAGAACTGTTTGTGGGACATTGCAGTGGGTGTAAATTGACTGCCACGTTCACTTCCAAAATGCATAGTCACTGCACAGATCTTGCAAAGCACGTGGAGGCATTGCGATGACGTTATACGACTTAGCATCAAATGCAGGGATTATTATTGATTATTATCAATAATTAATAATCCTTGCACTGATGCAGCGCTTTTCATGTCTTTGAGACGTCTCAAAGCACTTCACAGAATGTACCGTAAAGTGATTTGACCGTGTATTTATAGGCGAAATGCAGCAGCCAATTGAGCATGGCAGGGTCCTACTCGTGGATTGAACTGACCAATTTATTAATAATAAAAAATGATTACACCTGGGCTAATAAACACATTACATTGAGGTCTTTAGACAACAGTTTTGTTCCGTTAAGTGCAGATCAATCGTTTTAGTGATTTGACCAGATATCAGTAAGTTGATGAGGATCATTTAATAAAGCTAAATAAACTGAGCTAGAAGGCCATCAGTACATCATTACTACAGAAATCTGGTCCCAGCTAAGAGCCTTCAACGTACAGCTCTGGTGTTTGATCCTTCGAGGTATGGCTGTTACCTCAAAGTGTCTTCATTTCAAGGCCACTGTTAGTGAAGGGCTGGATTGCAATCTAAGCATATCATTCCAGGGAGCTGGTTTTACCAGTGGACAGACTGTGTGTTTATAAAGGCATTGTGCATTCAGAGCTGTTTGAATGAAGTAAGACTCCAGCTGGCTGCATTAAGCGAACTGCAGCTGAGAATGTAAAATAGCACAGTAATAATAGTCCTTTCATTTGACATAGCACCTTTCATGTCTCTAAGCGTCTCGCAGGATTTTACTGTAGAGTGCAGTGACTGTGTATTTTGTAGGTGAACATTATAGGCAGTCTGTGCATGGCAGCGTCCCATTAAAAACAGCCGTAAAGGGCATGACTGCAGCTGGGAGTGTGAAGTGGGCTCCAAGTCTCATACTCGGGTACATAGGTAATTCGGGACAATACGCATACGCAACTGCCAGGTTGGTGGAAGGTGAACTAGATGGACCTTGGTCTTTTTTTTGGTCTAGCATTTCTTGTGTTCTTATATGTTTTCCTTGGTCTTCTGTAATTCATCCGTTGGTGTGGTTTACCTTTGTTGAGTTTTTACAGATTGGGGGCTTCGGGGAGAGAACAAAATATGGAGAAACCAGCTCCACAATAAACAGCCACGAAGGGAATGACAAATTTTATTTCTTTTTTTTAAGTTTAGTTTTTTATTCAGCATTTTGAGGCGTTCTCCTGAGATGTAAAAAATCTCTATATAAATGTAAATTGTATTGCACCTTTGAGATGCTAGTCCAGTAGCACTGTATATGGGGAGGGAGGGAGGGAGTTGGGAAGAATTCTCTTAGTAACACCAGATGTCTTAGAGATATTCCAAATGTTAGTGTCAATTCTAGGATGAAAATGCTCTGTGGGTCTCTCTGGGGTTGGGTGAGGTTTGGCGTTAGAATCCTGCGCACTTAAGGTAATAAACCTGTGTTTGCTTCACAGCCCCCACCTGCTCCAGAAAGCCGTGGTCTTCACAATATATTATAATAATACTCCTTACATTTGATTTGATATAGTGCTATTCACGTCTTACAAATTATTATCAGGCGTGTGGAGTAAGGAAACTAGCATAAAGGTTTCGCTCTGCCTGGAATCGAAACCGGAGCTCTCGCTTGCAAGGCGAGTGCTCTAACCACTGAGCTACAGGCCTCATTATTACTCAATGGGGTGGATAGTCCCTACACTCCAACTGACCCTCCCAATTTTTTCAGGAGAGGTATTTCATTCTCTGAGCGTCACCTACCCAAGTGCTTTGGAGCATCATTATTGTCAGTGTATGCAGCGGGCAGAGTTCGAGAAGAGAAAATAACCTCACAGAAAGTGCCCCGTAACCCCGCAGTGAGATAAAGGCACAATTTACCTTTTGTTTAAAATTTTCTTAACCACCCTAAAAAAAATGTTTTTCTTGTAAAACGTGCTTTCAGAAGTTCACCCCGTGGCTTGCTCCATTTCTATATTGATTGTGGCTAAATGTTGATAGTTTGTTTATGCGTCCTGTTAAACCCTACTCATTATTTTTGATGGATTGTGGCCTGGATGAGGGGGCTGCTTTTCCTGGAATGTTCCTTTAACTGCTTTGGAGAATATTCTGCTTTGTTTCCTTCTTCTGATTACAAAGATAACCAGAACTTTTGGCAGTGGAAATGGTTCTGTTCTCTCAACCAGGCTGAGCAAATGCCACACATTTTACCATTGTTGACTTAACAGGGATTTCTGTTTGCATGCAATGTTAGTGACCTGATTCAAGTCAGTCATGAGTTTCGTTCCTATCTTCTAACCCATAGGGTGTGGATGCCTTGACCTCAAGCAGCTAAGGGATGTACTTTCGGTTAATGTTTGTGCAGGGCCACAAAAATGCAGCAAGAACAACTACTAGGTATGCGTAGGTTGATAAACGTACTTTAGATGAGCGTTGGAAATTTGTTTTGGCCCCCCCCCCCCACCTTGAGAGATGTTTCCCAATTTCGTTTTGTAGAGAAGAATAATGGGAAGCAGCAGGAAGTAATACACCAAAGCTTGCAGTCTAGTTCAGTTGTTTAAGTTCATTCAAAAGTTCCTCTGAAATTAATGCTTTTTAAAAAAAAATACCCTCCATTAATTCTATTTAATGTTTGAAGTCTAGAAGTGGCTTGCATAAATCAGCCGTGTGTGTGTGTCTCTGTGTGTATCTGTGTGTGAGAAAGACTGATGGCTCTTGGAGTTAAAACATATACTTGATCTTCGTAATTGAAACAAATTCAAAGAACCTTCTTTTAAAATGCAATCGAGCAATTGAGTATTTTGCAAAGTGCTTCATAATTAAAAGTAATTGTGCTGTGACACGGCCTTGGCGAATGAGTACGGAATTTGTAGCAAGAACATTGCAGAATACCTTGTGCATTCGCACCACGGTCAAACACTAGGAACAATAAATTCCCAATCTCACAAATTAATTGTGAAAGTTAACAGGCATTTACATTGTTATAACAGCAGAGTAATTTATTTAATGTCCCCTTTTAGCAGTGAAGTCATTCCGATCCATTAAACCAACTACTTCCCAATTCTGTTATTGTGGATTATTACCCTGGTTCATTTAACAACAACAAAATTACATTTATAGAACGCCTTTCACATCAGGAGGATGTCCCAAGGCGCTGAACAGTCAGGTCGAGACCCGAGCAAGGGAGAGGGGCAGGATAGTGGGGCGGGGGGGAGAGAGTTAGGAGGGAGAGGGAGAGAGTTGGGAGAGCAGCAGAAGGCACGGACGGTCGAAGAGGAGGGTATTGAGACCGGCCTTGAATGATCTAAGGGAAAGTTCTGTAAAACTTCAGGGAGAGAGTAGAGAGAAACTGCTACTCATGTCAATCAACTTTCTAACCCAGTTTTTCTGGGGCCCTTGTCCATCTAGCACCGCAGAGATCATTGTGATTCACAGAGGATTCGATAGCCACTGTTAGGATATAGCCCTGTCATCTTCAAGCCTGTTTCTAATCGCATATTTACTTCACTCCTTTTTTAAGGAGTTAATTGTCGAGAGCATTAACTGCGTACACTGGGAATCTGGTCCGACTTGTGCAATGGTAAACTGTGTCAGTTTTCATTGAGCAGAATGCAATCTACATTATTTCTGTATTTAAGGCGTTGCTGACATCTCGTGGTTTTACAGTAGTACTGTACCATCCTTTGTTACTATAATCGGTCAATTCAAATGCTGTAGATGTTTTGTGTTGTTTCCGACGCATCTTATCGTGAGGACAAAACGCATAAAATTTTTTAAAAAAAATTAATGTCAAGTCACCGATTAGGGTTTGACACCATCCTTTGAGCTGCCAGAGAAATGACCATTTGTCTGAAAACCAGGACACTTCCTGTCTGAAGGAACTTGTTCTGTCTAATCATTGCACCGTTGCCGCGAATTTAACTATTTTAAACACGTCTCAGATGAAAGGTGACGTTGTGACTCTTTCTCGGCTGGATATTATAATAATATAATAATCTTTGAATTAGTTATAGCGCTTTTCACATCTTCTAGACGTCTCAAAGCGCTTCAGAATATTGTAAATTGACTGCAAATTTGTGGGCAAATCACGGCAGCCAATTGCACACCAATAGCAGTGTCCCACAAACAGTTGTGGATTGAAGGGACCAATTTATTAGTGGGTTTTTTTTGATAATGGATTATTATCAGGCGTGTGGAAATACAAATCCTGTTTGTGCCTTTGAGATGTGTTGACAACTTGATAAGGCGCTAAATAAAATGCAAGGATTATTACAATAATTTTACATTTACATAGCACCTTTGACATTGATGTCTCAAAGTGCTTCACTGAATCATCTGGGAGCTTGAACTGGGGGTGTAGGGGAGCTTGGAATGGCAGGGGTGGGGGCAAAGGAGTTGAATAGAGAGAGGTGACATATAACACAGTGGACAAGAAAGGTCTTAAGATGTAGTTTTGAAGAGAGAGAATGAAATGGAAGGACTCTGGGAAGGTGGCTTGGAGAGCAGGGTCTGCCATTGGTTGCTATTGAAACCAGCTCTGGATTGTCTGAAAGCTTCTTGTGACGGGAGGTTTGATGGTTCTCATTCTGTTTTTCACAGGGCGCTCAGTTCGCTTCCCCCTTCCTAAGCTCAGGCTTCGGGCCTCGGCTGTACCCTCTGTCATTTGGAGAAGGGGTGGAAGTTGATCCGTTGCCACCAAAGGAGATCAGGTAAAGAGAGATGTTGTTTTATGTGACTCATTAAACATCTGAGATGTATTGTAAATGAAGAAATGTGTGTGTGTGGGTGGGGGGGGGGCACTGAGCCTTTGAAAGATGTTGTGTTCAGGTAAATGGAACCACCGGTATTTCTCGAGGACTGCTGCAACACAGGCTGTGGTTAGCTCATAGTCGAGCGAGATCTGTGGGGAGAAAGCTGTTAAAGCCAGATGATTGTATTCATGATGATGATGATAGTCTCAAAGCACTTGACAGGATGTATTGTAAAGTGAATTGACTGTACATTTTGTGGCCGAGATACAGCAGTCAATTGCGCACAGCAGTGTCCCACATGCAGTTGAGGATTGAGTTGATTTTTTTGGAAGGAATTATTACCCCCCCCCCCCCCACTGCTAGGTAAACAGAGGCATGTAGAGTAAGGAACCTGTTTGGCCTGCCTGCCTGGAATCAAACCCAGGTCTCTTGCTTGCGAGCCGAGCGCTCTAACCACAGAGCTGAGGGCCTCCTCGTACTGTAATACAGTAACAACAAATTGCGACTGGGTAGTTGCCAGAGTGCTTCTGCTGAGTAACTCGTACATTTGCCTGCAAAATAAAGTCTTGCCATTTTATAGCATACTCCGTGAAGCTCTTTGAGACGTCGTCCCGATGTGAAAGACGCGACATCAAATGCAAGGAACACTTTCTTATCTTTGCGTTTCCACAAGCACTCCTAATATGTCATTCATTCCGTCTGCGCGATCCAGGTACACCTCCTCGGTGAAGTACGACTCGGACAGGCACTACATCGACAACGTGTTCCTGCCGCTAAGCTTTGGAATCGCTTCCTGCAGCCAGACCGTGGTCTGCGTCCCCGACTGCACGTGGCGGAATTACAAGACCGAGTTGAGATTTCAGCCGCGGCTCAAGCCCCTGCGATTCCAGAGCACCACCATCGTGTATCCCAAGTGCGCAAAGACTGTCTACACCACCACGGTGGAATACAACTGCAGGAAAGCAGCAAGGCGATTCCTGGCCAGCGTTGAACTCGAGACGACAGAATACAACGGCAGTGAATTGGTCCTTCGTGACAACCAGTGACCTGAAACAACAAATACTGTCGCGTGCTTTTTTGTCTTCTTCCCCCCAAAAAGAAGAAAGAATATTCTTTCGAGTCCTCGTCTGCCGTCATTCTTTAGGCTCGACTCAATTGCTTCTTAACCTGTTGCGAGACTGAATTTCTTTTTGCTCCTTCAACGTAGCCTATGTTAAACCACCACGGGGGTGGAGTTCGCAATTTAATTTTCAAAGTTACATTTATTTTTTCAAAAAAAAAAGCAGGAAATGAAACCACGAGGGAAGTTTTTCTATAAAGTTTTATTGGGAACGAATAAAGGATTGACTGTGCGCAGGCCGGACATGGTGTCGCGATGCAAGATATCAGACTCCAGTTCACCTGTAGGGAGCTCCGATTGCAAACCATGCAGGACTGAACACTGAATGTTGCTTTATTTTCTTTTAAGGACTTAAATGGTTGCACAGGGTTGTGTATACAAAGTGACATTCTGGCTTAAGATACTATTGTGATATTTGGGCCAAGACATGCATAGTAGAGTTGCTGGATTACGCTCCTCCTGTATGTAAAATGAGATTCCTGGAATGATAATGGGCAAGCTTCATCAGGCAATCGATTCTAATTCAGTATACGGTGTCTTTACTACTTGTTTCTGTGTAAATGGCAGTCAACCTTTTCTTCCGATGCACGGTAGGTTCAATTAAGAGGCGCCTGTTATTTCTCAACTACTGAGACATCGTGAACAAGTTCTCATTGTGGCTCATTCCTGGCGTGTCTGATGCTTGCAGTACAGTATTTGATAAGTCCTGACTGGCTGACAATTCTCCAGATGAATTATTTGCCTCTAATTAAGGGACCTTGCAGTGTGTATGCCTGCAAAAAAAAACAATATAGCCAGTCCACTGAAACGTGTGGGTTAGCCAACGTATATACTCTGCACAGATGCTCGCTCGCACATGACCTAGGGTAATCCATTATTTGTGGAATGGTTAATGTGTATTTCAAATGGTCTAAATTTCCTCGATCGAAAGGAGCAGTCCACCATAACCAACCCGAAAGCAGGAAGCAAATGCAATAATCTCTCAGTCACGGACTGCATCTATTGCAATGTGTTGTGGTTTTTTTGTTTGCACCATGACAAAGGTGCTCTGTTGAAGAATGTGTTGGGACTTTTATTTTCCCTGGAGAAAGGTTTCCTGAAACTTAATTGCCTTGTATGTGCCACACCTCAAATTCATTGAAGCACCCCAAGTTTTGCATTTGTACAAACTGCCGACCTGATGGGCAGAATTCAGTTCTCCTTTCAATCAATTTTTACAAAACGAAGGCATTTCATAGCTTCTGCGCTGCTCAATTGGAAATTGCAGTCGGTTTTAAAGAAGGCAGCTTTAAAATTTAAAAAAAATATGTGTAGTACATCCATGGTTGGTTAGGAAGGACTGCTCCTTTAATGACCATCAGGCTTTGAAACGTGAGTTGCAATTGGTAAATGCAGCATTTGCAAACCATTCAGCAATTCTTTCTAAGCAACTTTAAAACTACTAAAAGCACTTGTAAAGTTTTATTTTCAAAAAGTGGCAAGGCTTCCTCTTAGCCCTTTATATGAGGGATTAGACAGACCAAAGAAGGAAGAAGAGGCTTCTGCTACTAAAGCACTTGTTCGGAACATGGTTCAATGGAAAACTGTTAAGAAATTTGCACGACTATCCCAGCTCAGCCAGCAGCTATAGCAATACTGTAGTGGCCTTGCATTGCAATAAATTGCTAAATGGAAAAATAAATGTGCTATGGATGTCCAGTGGCCTATAGTTGTATAATAATTCAGCTGAACATGTGGGACGCAATGATATTATTGACCTTTACATTTTGGTCCTGTGTTGAAAAGAAAAAATAATTGGAAGTGTGTTGTTTGAAAGCTACCTGAGCACATGCCAGTTAGAATCGCAGTCGTATGTTTCAGCACACAGGCCGCTGGCCGTTCAGCCCATTGTACTAGTGCCAGATCTCTTTGAGAACTTTCGGTTAAGTCCCACTCGCCCCACCCGTTTATGCTTCTTCCTTTCAATTTGTATTTTTTTTCAATTGCCTATGATTCTCACTGAATGGGATTCTCAAGATGAAAGTTCTCTTTTCTAACAAAATACCACTCCTCCCTCTCTCTTCCCCCCCCCCCCCCCATGCTTTACAAACTGTTTGTGTATTAAGTTAAAAACAAATAAAATCAACTTAATGGGCTGCAGGTTTCAGGTGGAATTGTTTGGGCTTTGCTACTGTTTTCCAAATGTGATACAACAAGAGAGGTGACCCTATTTGTCTGAAATCTGCTTCTGTTGATTAGCCAGGTCTCTTAACAGTGTGTTTGAGCTAATGGCGTTGCGTTCAGAACAGAACATGTTAAGTGATTAAATTTTCAGCAGAGAAGTGGAATTGTGCTGGTTTCCGTCCCTATTTTTATCCATGTGCCTTTGCAGACTGGTTTAAGGGAGGAACTCCTGCTTGGGATCCAGTGACGTGGGGATGATGGACAATTGCAAGAAGTGTTTTTTTTTAAAAAAAGGGAAACGCATAAAGCAAGCTAAGCAAGGTGGTTATGTAAATGTTGCAATTTCTACACGTGTATTATGTGAATGGAAACTAAAAATTTATGTGTCAAAAATAAATAAATTTGATTTTAGTATGATCGTGGATCCCTGCTATGTGTAGAAAAGAACTGAAGTTCCATGTGAAGTATTTTTTATTACATTTTCAACAAAAATATTGGAGTTCAATTTAAATCTGAAGTGAGAGGGATGTAGAATGTTTCCTACATTTTGCTCAGTGTGAGGTTAAGTGTGTCACCAGGTAAACACAGTGGTAAAGGTCTGATTATTCTACTCCAACTCTGTCCCTCCCTCTCATAGAAGAATGCCCAGTATCACACTTGTGTAATGTTATAACACATAAACCTGAGTCACACTACCATCTTCATTTCAAAATTGAGCTATGGTCAGTGCAACCTTCCTTCCACCTTTTGCGCCCATTATACACTGCAGGATATGTTTGGGGTACTTAGTCATACCAGGGAACAGCGATATGGGAATTTTCCGGATATGGATATATCGGTTGGCTCCTATCGAGATATACCGAAATACCGATATTTCCAGTTTTTTTGTACTGCGCATGCGCGCGCGCATCGGAGTGCGCGCGCATTCCGGGTGTGCGCGCATTCGGGGCCTATCTTCTCAGGAGGTAAATATCTTTCTCTCTCTGTGTCTCTCACTCTCTCCATCTCTGTGTTTTTCTGTCTGTGTCTCTCTTTGTCTCTCTCCGTCTCTCCTCTCTCAATCGCCCCGCCGGCCGTCTCTCTCCCCCTCCCCCCAGCCGTCTCTCTCCCCCTCCCCCCAGCCGTCTCTCTCCCCCTCTCCTCCCCCCAGCCGTCTCTCTCCCCCTCTCCTCCCCCACCCACCCCCCGCCGTCTCTCTCTCCCTCCCCCCCAGCCGTCTCTCTCCCCCTCCCCCCAGCCGTCTCTCTCCCCCTCTCCCCCCCCCCCCCAGCCGTCTCTTTGCCCCTCTTCTCCCCCCCTCGCCGTCTCTCTCCCCCTCCCCCCAGCCGTCTCTCTCTCCCTCCCCCTCCCCTCCCCCCGCCGTCTCTCTCCCCCACCCCCCCAGCCGTCTCTCTCCCCCTCTCCTCCCCACCCCCAGCCGTCTCTCTCCCCCTCTCCCCCCCCCCAGCCATCTCTCTCCCCCTCTCCCCCCCCCCAGCCGTCTCTCCCCCACTCCCCCCCAGCCATCTCTCTCCCCCTCTCCCCCCCAGCCGTCTCTCTACCCCTCCCCCCCCCCCAGCCGTCTCTCTACCCCTCTCCCCCCCCCAGCCGTCTCTCTCCCCCTCTCCCCCCCCCAGCCGTCTCTCTCCCCTCTCCCCCCCCCAGCCGTCTCTCTCCCCCTCCCCCCAGCCGTCTCTCTCCCCCTCTCCCCCCACCCCAGCCGTCTCTTTGCACCTCTCCTCCCCCCCTCGCCGTCTCTCTCCCCCTCCCCCCAGCCGTCTCTCTCCCCCTCCCCTCCCCCCCACCCCCCGCCGTCTCTCTCCCCCTCCCCTCCAGCCGTCTCTCTCCCCCTCTCCTCCCCACCCCCAGCCGTCTCTCCCCCTCTCCTCCCCCCCCAGCCGTCTCTCTCCCCCTCTCCGGCCCCCAGCCGTCTATCTCCCCCTCCACCCCCCCAGCAGTCTCTCTCCCCCTCACCCCCCCCCCCCCAGCAGTCTCTCTCCCCCTCACCCCCTCCACCCACAGCCGTCTCTCTCCCCACCACCCCTTGCATACCTGTATATTGTATTCGAGGACTATGAATACAAGATGGCGGCTTTGCACCTCGGTCTGTGCATTGTGTATAGAGATGAGCATTCTGGGTCTTGTAGTTGATTGTGCTCGCATCCCGATTTTTTACCTCGATATATTGTTTTTCGATATATCTGTATTTTTAAAATGTCTATATCGGCATACCGATATGAAAATCATATCGGGTTTTAGCGATATACCGATATATCGCCGTTCCCTAAGTCATACATGTCTCCTCAAGATCCAAGTTTTCATAAAACTATCTTTCTCCCACTCTTGAGCTTTCCATAACACACATTCTTTCCTCTCTTTGCTTGAGTTTTGTGAGGAATGAAGCATCGGAAGTTGTCAATTGCTCTTCCTGTAAAGAAAGAGGGAAGTGAAAGGAGATATTTATATTCCCATTTCCCTCCTCGCTTTCAGGTTGCAGCTCTACTGCTGAGGAGAGCAAAACCAGGTGGTTTACAGATCACTTGTGGTTGTTCCCCCTGATCATAGCACAGGTGAAGCTGGTGTATTGAATGGTCAATCTCACAGAGTTTTCTCCAATTCATTCCTGATTTCCCACGCCCACCACACAAATTAAAGCTGAAGAGTAAAAGTAACGATTGATCAGCTTTGCCTATGAAGGCAGAATAAACTTAGGCTTCATTCTATCATATTATAATTTGACATAGTTGAATCATCACAGCCCGTTGATAAGAAGCAACATTCCAGGACTTTAAGCAAAATGTTTGAATGGTTCGGATATTTGGAGGGGAGGAGGGGGACATTTTTAATACATGTCCAGTTTTTAATTTTGTTCTGAAGATCAACAGGTTCAAGTTAAAATATTACGGTTCACTTTGTCTTAGGTTATGTGTAGTGTTCAGAATTGGAAGTAAAACTGTGTCCTGAGTTATTGGTTTAAATTCTGTTCATCCCGTTAAAGTTGCGCAATAGTCTGATTTCCATTTCTTGGACCTCAGTTTTGTTTTAAGCTGAGGTGGGTGAATTCTTGTTGAACAATTCTTGTTGAATTCTGTGTTTTTAAAATCATAACTTGGGAGTTTTAACATTCTACAGAGCTTTGTGATGTGAAAATGCTGTAAATTATAATAAACTTTTTAAAGAAGCTACAGCTGTTGAATTTTTGCGTTTTGCCATCTCTTGCAATGTAATGTAGCTCAAAACACATTAATCTGCAGAAACTATAAACATGTTTTTAAAAAAAAGCTTTAATCAAAGTGTTTAATTCTGGGTACAATGGTGAACACATAACAGCTCTGTTCCTGAATAATAATTGATGGAGTACAACAAATAAAATCCACAATTTTCATTTGTAAACAAGCATTGTGCCCAGAACATTTTAAAAATGAAATTCCATTACAAGTAAGAAAGAGGCAAACTGCATGATTTTAACGAGCATTGTGAGGGTAAGACTTCAAGTGGCCAACATAAACTTGCATTACACTAGCTCTCTCTCCAGCCTATCTGCACTTTTCAGTTTTGTTACCCGTTTCCTTTTGCAGTTGGCAAAGAGTCCTCTATGTACTCTGGTGAAAAGGATGCCTATTCTTAGGGACCTGTAACAGATTTCTACAGAACTCGAGACTTTTTAAAACAAAGAATACAAAATGCACACTCTGTCTACCTATGGCTTTGCATTTGAGCTATACCTCTACAACTTGCACACTATATTGCAGAGCAAGCTTTCTCTCACTGGCATTGAGGCTTTGGGTGAGAAAGCTTCCAAAAAGATACTGTGCACACATTTAAAATGTACTAATTTATAGCTCACAGCACACAGGAATGAGAATATCTGAAAAAAAATGTTTTCAAAAGTTTTGGTCAAGTAAACAAATGTCAAATTCCAGTGAAGGGGATTGAATGGAGTTGAAAAAGACTCATAAAAGTGTATGCAGTTTGTCACTCTGCTCTAGAATGCCTGTTCTTTTCAGTCTAGGTTTCAATGCACCATTGTAATACGAACATGTTGTTACAATAACTAGCAATGGATACATCTTTTCTAGTCAATACCTAATCATAGATTGAAGCCTTCATAATCAAGAATTAACCTTACTGGGACGTCCTCCCGACGTGAAAGGCACTCTAAAAATGTAATTTTGTTGCTACTTAATCTTATCACATTTTTCATAAATTTATTCTGTAATAAGTTTGTTCCTTTGGCACAAAGTGAAACTTGGAATGAAAATATAGAGCATATTATTGTTTATCATAGCAACTTTTCCTCCAATTGCACCACCCTTCACCAAGGAATGACAGGGAGGGCAACCTAATTATTTTAAAATAGGTTGTGAAGAGGTAGTTGTTAAATAACAGTAACAGATGAGATCTTGAGACACGAGTCATGGCAACTCAATCTGGGCTGTTTGGATGAAGACAATTGATGATGTAATTCACGCCTGACATCATTTTGCAAATGGAAGTCTTCACATAACCTGAAATGATGATCTGTTAGAACCCAAGATTTGTTCTGACATTCATTTTATTTGGCTAGGAACTGGGTTAAAGTATCAATTTATTTCATGTGGCTTCCACACAATTGTCAAAAAGTTGTTCTCACAACTATGATGGATTTGATTACCAAAGGTTGGACCAATTGCGGCTGTGTCTTATTTATAGTTCTCCCACAAAACAGAACTGACACTAACTTGACTTACAGTTCTACAAGTCTGTGAACCTCGATCTGTCCCATTGCAAGACTGAATCATCTATGGAGCCCCTTCACTTGCCCTTTGGAAGTTGAGATATGTTGCATCCGACCTATGTTCTTTGGTTTTTCTCACTCGGACACAGAAAGAGCAAAGCTGAGCTCAGAAAATCGGATGCCTGTAGAATAGGCTGCCAGGCACACAGATGCATAATTTGTGATAGGAAGACAGATTAAGATATTGAGTGAATAGATGTATTGAATAAAGAAAAGGACAGAGCGAAAAAAAAACTGTTCTGTTGGTCAAGTTGTCCACTCATGATATTCTAGAAAATAAGGGCTATTATTGAATCCTAGCAGCGATGTTGGATTAACATTTTGCCCATTGTAGTTGTTAGCAGGTTTTGAACCTATGCTCCCTGTAAACCATATCATTCTGTTAAAGAATCTGTATAGGATTTAACACAGAATGCTGCTCAAACAATGACAGCTGATTAAAAGGTTTCTATTACTCTCAAACGATTCAAACTATTGCTTAAACAGGGTAAATAGGAAACATAAGGTTTGGAATGAATTGATTAAATAATCACTTATTTCATTTCTGGGGGTGGTGGGGATAGAGCTCAGGAACATCAAACTAGAGGATCAACAATTATAATTATTCCTGGTTTTAAAGATTCGAGAACTTGCATATCTGAACACCAGTTTTCCCCGGCAAGATCATGTAAACAACAGTGTAAATTTTACATTCAAGGATATCCATTACTTCTTTCATGAAATGAAATAATCAGATTCCTTTTCATTCCATTAGTAGGTTTACAATTAGGCTAGACTAAAATGATAAAACCAGCTGGTATAAGTCTAGGTTGACTGAAACGTGTTGAGCTCAATGCTTTCAAGTTAGAAAAGATGAGAGAATTTTGACACCAGAGGAGCTCCTTGTATTTTGCTTAGTTCAATGTAATATTTTCTGTTACAGCATTTGACAAATATAAAAAGGCCATTGTTGAACATTCCCTTCAATGTATGGAGCTGATACATGGAATACCTGATGTGCTCTGTTACTTGTCCCTGGGCAGTCTAAATAGCCAGTTGTGATTTCTGGACTTCTGGTTGCTTGCTTCCCCAAAACAAGGTGTTGGGTTGTTCCTTTGTGGCTAAAAGCTGGTATTTTTTGCTGCTGATGATATATGGATTTGCTTTGTGGGGTTGAATATTGGGGAGGTCTCCCTCTTGGATCTGGATGTCCTTCTGCAAGCTCTTCTGGAGAGCCAGGTACCTCAATTGTCGATTTTGTTTGTAAATCCTAATCCTTTCTTGTTCTGCCATGGGGTCTTCAAGAACCCCATCCCACCGTAGACTTTCATTCAAGGAGCTTGCAAGCTGATCTACAGAAGAGGAGGAAGAAATAACTTGCACCTGTTCTCCACCAATTTTACCGCTAGCCTTTGTAGCCTTCAAACATTGCTTAGTATCTCCATGGCTTTTTTCGTTGGGCAGTGAAGCAGAATAAGACTGATGTTTGCTGCTTTTGCCATGGTGTTTATCTGTTAGAAAGACAGGAAATATTAGGAGCCAATCAGCAGTACTGATTATCAGTAGACAATGAGGTTAAGAAAAGACAAGATAGGTTTTTCTAACAACAGGTTAAATAAGTCGCTATCACTTCGTTTCACCTTTCCCAAAACAGGTGGGATTATTTTCACTGAGCGTTGACATGATTATAATCAAAGGGAGTTTTCTTGCTATCCATTGTAATGTTATGTGTATTGCTTTGGTTAACCGTTGCCACATCTACTCTCAAAACATTAAAGGAATGAAACACTTAGTGAAGGCTCACACTGATTCTTTCCTGGTGGAGGTGGATAGGTAGTATATTTGTGAAGTAAAACAAAAAGGGCTGAAGGCAAATCAGTGTATAGTGGGGCGCAGCACTCCTATTTCAGCCCCATTATTTTTGAATTCTATAATTATCTAGGAAGTAGAGACAGAATTATGGGAATTACACAATTATACAGATCTCCATAAAACTTACTTCTGGTTGTGCAGTAAAACCGCAAACATGAACTGATTACAACAATAACAAACAACAACAAAATTACATTTATACAGTGCCTTTCACATCGGGAGGACATCTCAAGGCGCTGAACAGTCAGGGGTCGGGACTGCTAGAAAGCCGATTACTTTTAGAAAGCCAGCAACATATTGTATAACATTGTAAAACATTTAGCTACTGCTCACATTTTTAAACATTTTTTTTTCTCTGACTTTAACGATCTTCACCACAATTTGCTCCCTGCCAAAGGGGGCAGACACATTTCAGTAGCTGCTGCCAAGTGTCTGCCATTGCTACTCTTGAAGTGACCTACTCAAATGATAAATCCCATTGTTTTCCCTCTGCATTGAAATGGTTGAAATTAAAATCTAGATAGGGAGCAAATTTGAATCCTACCAGTGCTTGCTGCTTATTCTTCAAGCCGTCAACTTGAAAATATTTCTGTATACTACAAAGATTTATATAATTGATAATGCAAGGATTATTATTATTGTCCCAGAGTGCTTACGGTAGTAGGACTGATTACTCTCCAATTTTTCAGCCCACAATTCTTCCTCCCCCTTTTCTGGCCATCTCCCTAGTTGGCCTAACTCATGTTCTAAACCTGCCACTTGGATTAATGACTCAAATTTAATTAAAACTCAACTTAAAAGTTCAGATGACATTAATAACATACTGTACCTACATAATTTATAATGCATTTGACTTTTAGCATCCTCAGGTATCTATTATTCTATAGGTTTATGGCAAGTACTGTATTGGTAACACCAATGACAGTAACACAAGACACCACCACTGCTATTACTGGATAGAGATTGCCACCAGCTGGTTCTCCAACTAAACTGCAATGAAGCTATTGTAATATCAATCCAATATAACTAGCACGTATCAATTTTACCAAACAAAGTCGTCATGGTGTTAATTCTGCTGCTGATCTTCTTAACTATACACTAAAAAAAATACAACAAATCAGTGGCTTAAAGGAAGTGAATTCAAATTGTAGTAATGCATTTCTTTCATCCATTACCATGTTTATCTTTTCAAACTAGAAGTTAGAAGGGCTATGGAAATCGCTGTTTTGTGAGGAACTTCCTCCAATACAACATCATCTGTGATTTCAACAAAATAAAATGTCATTCTTTAGGTTTTGTCCACACTTTAGTCAGTTCTGAATTGTGAAACTAAGTAATGTCCCTTGCAAATAATTACAGCCTTTGCCATAAGTGTACCCCACAAAAGAGGGTAAGCAATTTGAATTGAAGTAACAGAAGCTAAATAAATTGAATAACCTATCACTGTAATGTTAAGGTCAAACGTCCACACAATACTGAAGTGCAGGCCAGACAGTTGACGCACAATATAGCTCCAATATAGCCAGATATTTCTAGATAATTCTAAAATAATTCCAAGCATAAGACACCTTGTTTCGGAATTTCAAAGGGGTATCGTATCACAACAGGAGCGAATGTACCCTCATATTCTCGCGTTGTCGACAATTTAAAAAAACAATATATTTTTCAAAACATACTACTTTTATCATGCAGTACAAATTGAACAGTGACTACACTGCACAGCGGATCCTGTAAAGCTCTTTGGAATATATTCTTCCGGCACGTGAAGACCATACGCTAAATACAAGGATTATTAAAATGATTTCTCCGCAACGACTACTCATCCCTAAAAAGACTGTTCTTTTTTAAGAAATGCGGAAAAACAGCTTCCGAAATACAACCGATTTAAGATTTCTTCCACAATTCTGCACGATGTTCATTTTGAAAACAAAATAGCCAACGCTGGATCAAATTTCACGCCACTGTCAATCATTCAACCTGCTTTTATGATGTTATAATGGTTTGATCGTGCATGTTTAAATGTATACTGCATTGTGAGTTTCTGTCTCAATAAACCATGAGATTGAATCACCAAAAAAAACCCTACCTGAACTAGTCTCATCAGACGTCGATGGCGCGCTCGAAGAATTCCCCCTCTTTTTACGGGTCGTGCCAGTTTTCTTCTCTTTCTTTTTCTTCCTTTTCTTCTTCTCTGCTGTACCTGCGGTGTTGGGATTTGTGGATGACTTCACTGCACGCTTGCTGTGCGCCTTGCGGTCCATAATCCCACCAATTCCGCTCAATTTCTGCGCGTTTTTTTAGCCTCAGTTTTTGGGGACCGTGGACCACATTTTCCCGATGTTTTTCCTCCTCCACAATCCTAAATCAGCAAATTTCGACCCATATCCACCCCCCTCCCCACCCAAATATCTATTATCTCAACCCTTTACCCCACTCCTCGCCCACCACCCCTGTCAAGGAAAGATATTTCTCCTTTTACACTGTGAAAGTTGACAGTGCCTCTGCCTGCCTGCAGTAGCCAAATACTTTTTTTTAAAAAACAAAAAAAAATGCAAAAGCGTTTTCCTCTCCCCCCCCACCACCCCACCCCAAAAAAAGGTTAATTTTCGGTGGTGATTTCCTACGGTTTTCCTTCTGAGTGAAACTTTCAAAAAAGGGGGTTGGATTCACTCTTTGCCTGTCTTCACTTAAGACGTCTTTGGGGATATATTGCCTCCCTCACCTGACCTGACCTGACGACTCACTGCTCTATTCTGGGAGTCTGTATCTCCTCAGCTTCAGGCGACACAATGACATGCAGAAGTCCATGTCCTCTCCACATGGACCAGACCTTCCTTCCTTCCCTCCCTCTCTCTTCCCTTAAACCCCTCTCACGGCCACCTTTGACTTAACCATCACTTTTCTTTCTTTATTTTTCTCTCTCTCTTTCCTTCCTTTTTTGTTTTGCTCTTCCCTTCTTTCTTTCTATTTCTTTCCTCCTTTTAGCTTTCTTTCCTCCTTCTCTCCCGTTGTCTCTTTCCTGTTTTTTTCTCCTCGTTCTGTCTCTCTCTCTCTCTTCTCTTTATTATGTTTCTCTCCCCCTCACGGTTTGTAAGTCTGTGTGTACTGTATTATTTCCTCACAGGAGCAGCAAGCCCAACCGCCGCCGCTACTATCTCCTTCCCGCGCCACTCGTTACCATGGAGACGCCGCCGAACCTCCCCCACTCACAATCCGTCCGCCTCCGCCGGGATAAAGTAGTCCGCGTCACGCCCTTTTTTAAAAAAATCGTTAGCGCGCATTTAACCATACGTAGTTAAACAATAATAATTATTATTGCTAATATTAATAAATAACAAGTAAAGTGCTACCCCTGCTCCTGTTTCTATGTCTCACTAATAAATAAACATCTCTCGCTTTTCTCCCGAACTATATACGGATATATATCCGCCGGTGATCGCGGCTGTGATCAGGCCGCGGCGCCGTTTTCAAAATTCTCTTCACAAATATATATATATGTATATAGTTACATTTAATAATTTATATTAAACAATATAAATCCCGGAGGGAGAGAGCACATAAAATATCTCCTTTCCACTCGAAATAGGAAAGTTTGGATTCCACCGGAGGATGGAAGGGGTCGATGGAGGGTACAGTTAATACAGTTACATTGTGAGAGAGAAAGGGGCTTGGGGTGGGGGGGGTGGGGTCGATGGACGGTATAGTTATTTCCAGTTACATTGTGGGAGAGAGAGAAAGGGAGGGGAGGGAGAGGGTGATGGGAGGTGCAGTTACATTGTGTAAGAGAGAAATAAACAAAAAAGGGGGGGGGGAGGGGGCAATGGAGGGTATAGTTACAGTTACATCGTGAAGGAGAGAAAGAAAGAGAGGAGGTTATTGAAGGCCCAGTTACACCGTGGAAGAGAGAATGTATGTCAGAGAGAGAGAAAAGGGGAGGAGGGGGTATCGGAGGCTACAGTTACATCGCCGAAGAGAAAAAGAGTGAAGGAAATAAAAGCAGGAGGAAGGTGAGGTGGGTGGGGTGGGGAGTAATCACAGTTACATGGTGAAAGAGAGAAGCAAAAAGGAGGTGGGGGGACTTTTCAGCCCGGAACCAATGTGCGGCACCTCGGCTTTGGATGCGGCGATGTGGGGGCACTTATTAGAGTCGGACTGAGGAGCTGGAGCTGATGGAGCTGTAGGCGGGGAGGGAGGGAGGCGAGCCCCGAGGCCTCGGGCCCTAGGCTCTGGCCATGACCCAACAGCAGGTTGAGTTCGAGATCAGCGACTCTGAGCTTCTGGAGCTGGATTTAGAGCAGCTGTGCGGCACACACACCGGTAACTTGAGCAACTTGTCAGGAGACTTCTGTTCCGACGAAGGGTCCTGGACCCGAAACGTCGACTCACTTTTTCCTCTCTCCATAGATGCTGCCTGACCTGCTGAGTGTTCCTAGAGATTTCTGTTTCTTTGTTTCCAGCATTTAAACACATCTTGTGTTTGAACAGTCTGTCTGTCTGTCTGTGTTTGTCTATCTGTCTGTACAACTGTGAAGAGCTTTGAGTCGTCTCAGTGAGGTGATGAGGCGCTACATCAAATGCGCCGATTGCTGATGTTATTATAATCGTGCACAGTTCAGTGAAAACATCCCTCCTCCTTTCCTTCCCCTTCTCCCCCTCCTCCTTCCTCTTCTCCACCCCGCACCCCCCCCCCCCCCCCACAACCCCACATCCCTGCTCCCTCTTCACCCCACCCCCATTCTGAAAGGAATACCATTCCGGCTTGTTTGCAAAACAAACTGTTGGAATTTGGAGAAATCCTTTCTGGGGATATGAAAATAACCATTAATAGAGACAGAGCTAATTTTAGAACTCTCTCCTCACAAACACAAGAAGTTGACCTGCCTATAAAATTCTGCTTATGTTTAGATGCTGGAAGTCATGTTCTACAAATATACCAACACACACCTAACCTGCGTGGGGGTGGTGGGGTGGGGGGATGTCACGGATAGGAATTGGGAGATCCAGTTTATTTCCTGTAGCAGCCACAACAACAACAACAACAACACAATTACATTTGTCTAGCGCCGTTCATATTCGGGAGGACGTCCCAAGGCGCAACCTTGGGTAGCGCCTTGGGACTATGTTCATTGGTTTGGGTAGCCAAACCAATGAACCCAATTACAATGTCCAGTTACGCTGCCTCACCTGAGGTAAGCCAAACCAATGCAGACTGTGGTTCAATCCGACAACAACAAGCAGTTGCATTTATATAGCGCCCAATAATGCATTTATATAGGGTATTATTAGATCATTATTAGAGGGTATTCCTAAAAATGTTTAAAATCCAAGTGCCATAAGATTACTAACTTTTTCTTTAAATGTTTTAATGTTACTTTTTCTTTTCTAGTTATTGAAATATAGTTTAGATTTAGAAATTGATGTTAGAATTCAGCAGGCATTCTTTTCTTTAAAAAAAATGTAGAATGAAGTCTGTATTTCCTCAGAAAAACCTGAACCGAGTGATGAAGACAATGATTGCAAACCAGGCAAGTCTGAGCCTTGCTGTGGCAACCAAGAGAGAGCTGCACTGACAAGCAGGTAGCTAAGCAGCTGTTGATGCATCTCATCTGAACAATGCATGGAGGGACTGGCAGACTTTTGACATTAAATAATTAAATATGGATCGAGTTAAATTTGTTTAATGCTAGATGGGAAGTGGGAAACTGGTTTCACTGCCTTTATTGGAATCAATTTTGTTTATTCAAATATGAAGGAAAAAATATTTGCATTCAAATAAGCAGTGTGTCAATAATGTGTTACTGTGTTTTTAACTCATTTGGAATACTGTAGTCGTTGAAACCTTATATAAAATGATTTATGTAGAATGCACAATTGCTGATCTTCACATTTGCTCATGCTTGAGGTTGAATGCCAATTGTAAATTCAGTTTTTTTCTGAAGCCCTCACACAAATCAATAGGAAATAATGGGTTGTGGGAAAAACTTCTTGTTTGAACTTCCTTTTAATTTTTTAAAAGGAAGTTTTTAAAACTTTGTCTTACCATTCCGGAGAATGGTAATCTTTGGGTTTTGTTGAGAAATCAACAATATGTTGGAATATGCAGTGCTCCTGAGCAGTCTGAATATCTTACCCGAGTGACAATTTGTCATGTCATTTATATAGCACAGCACTGACAGATTGTTTGATTGAGAGAGGAGTTAACTGATATGGGCTGGGCAGTGTTGAAGGTGGTGAGCCTGTACACCCCGTCCTCTTCTAACGTGTAAATTCACACTGCTGGTTGTGAGTTGTTTCATAATAGTTTGGAGTAAGAATGCTGGTCGGAGATATGAAAGCAGAAGAAAGTATGTGAAATTAGTAGTTTTCAGATGACAAAACCTAGAAGACAATACTACAGAATATTTTTGGAATTCTTTGCATGCTTCAGTGCGTGAAGAGTTAACATTGGGAAACCCTTCATCATAGGAAGGATGTGCCTCAACCCATCAGTCAGTCACCTGAGCCTGGAGAGGCCCGGGCTCCAAACTCTGACTGCACAGTCGCTAAAAAGCAAAAGCAGGACAAACGGACACCGATGGAGAAGTTTGGCCTAACTTACTTGAGTGTGACTCACTTGAGTAGACAGGCGTGGTGTGAGCAGCAAGTGGTTTATGGGATGGAAATGCCTCAGATTGAGAGGCTACGAGCTGAGCTGCCAATTGTGAAAGCGGGCACCGACCTACACCTGGCAAGAGGTAATACTGTACAGCGATTAACTTGTCAGTGAGGTTTGACATGCAACAATTTGTAATGAGATTTGTTGTTTAAAAAAATTAATACTGCATCGAGCTACGACTTGTTCTTTATGGTGTCTGCCTGTTGTGTGGGTACTGTACAGTATTAACGCCTCCTCAGAAAAGATAGAACATTTTCCATTGATTGACGAAGAATCTTCCAGTAGGTTGCTTAGTACGCAATTCAATTCCTTGTTGCACACCATTGGCTTCAACAACAACAACAACAATTTACATTTATAGAGCGCCTTTCACGTCGGGAGGACGTCCTAAGGCGCTGAACAAGAGGCGTGTGACCCGAGCTGGGAGGGGAGTGTTTGGGAAGGGGTGAAACACGAAGGGGAGGTAAAAGAGTTCGGGGTGGAACTTCAGTTTTTATAGAGTGATTTCCCTTCCCCCATCCCCATGTACAGTATTTTGTTTCACGATTCAATAAAGCCGCGTTGTTGAATAATGCTAAGAGCTGAACTGCCTGCTCTCAAAGAAGATCTTTTTCAGGTTTCTAACAATCTGCCTAAAGCGATAGATGTCCTAAATTGATCTAGTTTGGTTTGCATGCACTTTGGTTAGTGTTATGCCACTATCAAAGCTTTCTAGTGAAGTGCTTATGTCTAATGAGAATGTCTAATTTATGTCTGATTTGATGCATTCCAGAACTGGAGGTCCATGACATTGTGGCAGTAAATGTTACAAGCCGGGAAGATAGTTGGGCCATTAAACTTCTTAATCTTCTCTCAATGATTCAAATCTTGCAGACGGGTATGTAATGGCACCTGCAGACAAGGAATTCGATTTTCTTCAAACCTCTACATATAATAAATGCAATATTCTACATTTTGTCAGCACTCTATCTAGCTGCAATCTTGTCCTACCTTACTGCTCCACTCAGACCCTCTGCTCAGCTAACTCGGGCTTGTTGCTTGTCATTTGCTGTTTCAGCAGTGCCTTAAGTGACCAACTTCATTTCCTAAACCCTTGATCTCTGGAATTCTATCCCTCTGTCTCCCCCCCTCTTCAGTCTTAAATTTCATCTCAAATCCTCCTCGAATGTGCCTATGTCCACCTCCGCCTTGCACAATATCCTAACACTGCTTGTAAAGGAGTATCTTCTACATTCGCACACCTCAGCCAAGGAACAGTGATGGCATCGCGATTCTATATCTCATTTACATTTGGCCTCTGCATACTAATTATTATTATAATAATTCGTATGGAATAAAATTGTAAAATGGCTCATTTGTTACAACTTTAATATTATAAATGTCGTCGAGCAGTCTGTTGTACTTTAATGTCATAATGTGTTTGTGTGAAGTGTTCTGGGACGCTACCCTGCATGAAGGGTGCTGTATACATGTAAGTTGCTGTTGTGTGTTTAGGAGGGATTGTGCGTGAGATGCCCGTATTTGGAGAGCTGGATGGCTTCTTCCTAGTTGGGATAATTGATGAGCTGCGTTATAATTCCAAGGGCAAACTTGAGCTGTGTGAATTCAAAACACGTAGCCACCGATCGTTGCCAGGCGCAGCCCAGAGGAAAAGCCATCACTTACAGGTGAGAGGGTGGCAAAGGAGAATGCATAAGACTGGAAACTCCAGGGGCACAGTTCCAAACGTTATTAATAAAAACAGTCACAGCTTCACAGCCATTTCTGTAAAGTAAGAGACTTTAATACTTTCAGCATGATGAAGTTAATCTGCTTACAACTATAATATTTTAACATTTTAATGTCTCAGTGTATGAGACAAAAACATAAATAACTTAGAATTCCAAGAAGTTACCGTAGATCTGAGCTGATACAGCACCATATTTTGTTGAATTCCTTCTACAGACTTCACTTTTTTTTAACATTATGGTTTGTTTTGGAAAATAGGAACAATAGTGATTTCCCATTCTATTTGGCAAATGAAATAATTTCCTCAGTAGTATTTGCTTTATGTTGTGTTATAATAATATAGTAATAATAATAATCCTTGCATTTGAGATAGCACTTTTTTAATCTGGTTGAGGCGTCTCAAGGTGCTTCACAGAATACACTATAAAGTGTGGTGACTGTATATTTTGTGGGCAAAATGCGGCAGCCAATAGAGCACGGCTGTGTCCCACAACAGTCGTGATTGACCAAATTAATATCATAATTTTTTTCAGAAGGAATTATTACCGCAGTTGAGTTGACTGAGTGTTGTATGGGAATGTCAGGCCTAACAAATGATTGACAGGCAGCCCTGGTACCTGACAAGGAGTCAGCAATGTAGTTTATAGGCTAGTGATGGGGCATTGTATATGTTTTGCTTTGCTTTGAAACACTTGCAGCACAATTGCTGGCCAACCATAGACCCCTTAGGATCACTGCAGCCCCCCCCCCCACCCCCACCCCCACCCCTTCCGACCACCCTCTCCCTTGAGTAGAAAGCAGATGTTGCAGAATTTGGTTGGAAGAATCCTATCACTTTAACTGAATGTTTATTGTCAAGTGACACTGAATGCTCATCGTTATCAGGTCAGAGTGTACAAACGTCTGTTCGAGGCAATGATCCGAGGTGAGGTGGACAAGGCCACTCTCCTTCGCCATCTCCGTTTGCGGTCCGAGGAAGCCTTTGGCTCGGAGGTTGTTGAGCATGCTGAGAAGGCGGGCTTCACTGTGCACGCGTTTGGAGACCTGCTAGATTTGGTGTTGCTGAATCTAACCTACTCGGAGATTCCCAAGATCGACGCTCTGATGATAGAATACTGTTACCAGGCGGACAGCTCTATCATCGGAGCGGAGGCGGTGTGCTTCCAGGAAGAGTGGGTGCAAAGAGAACTGGCAAATTATTTTTCCTTCTGGAGTGGGCAGAGAGCAGCCGAGGGGGTGGATATTGAAGAGGCGTGGAAGTGTCGCTCATGTGAATTTGCTGACATCTGCGACTGGAGGCAGAGAAAAGCCGAAGAAGTCACACGCAAAAACAAAGCAAACTATAGCAGAGGAGGACTCGAGTTACATTAAACATGTGTTCCTCCAATAGCGTCTCCTTGCAAGAGAGTCTAATCTTGACTAAAGCCATTGGAAAGTCCCAGAAGAGCAGTTTTAAATTGAGAGAAGCTTTTTTTTTAATCACATAAACACTTATTTATCATTGCAGGCAATCTGATAAACTACAAGTTTGATCACTACTTCACAACGCAATAATAATAATAATATTTGTATTTGCTACAGCACCTTATAAGTCATTAAGACATCTCAAACCACTTCACAGGCTTTTACAGACTGTAAAACTTAAGCAAACTTAGTTTTATATCCCATACTGGACAATTGATGGACTTCTCAACATGGGAGTATTGGATTGAATGGAATTACTGAGCTACTGGGGCAATCTTTGTATATTTTAATTGGACATATTTCAAAAATCTACATTGACTTTCATTTGAATGTGTGGTACTAACGTGTTTTAGAAGAATGTTTAAAAGGTCCTGCCAGTGAAAGCAGTAGTGCTATGTATTCACATTCACATTGGGCACCAGCGCTTAATTCAATGCACCGAAGAACCAGAATACAATTTCCTGCGTTCTGCTAATTTTTCAATCCCAGCTGACTAACGGGGAAAGGGACATTTGGGTTATGGGTCAACTGATCTATGCCTTTAGGGTAGGCCTGAAAGCTGGTCACCTGGACTAAACAATCAAGTGGAAGAAGCTGGAGAGAGAATCCATCCTGGTCTAGATTTGCTTATTTATGTAGCATTTCAGAGCGTCCATAAACTCCACCTGGGTTTAGATTCACTGGAACTACACTACATTTTAAACACTCTGTACCTTGCTGTCTGATGTATTATGTTTACATTATTTTATTGTTTCAAAGGTAAATGTCGATGTATTTTATATTTTTAATAAATAAAACTTGTAATCTCTTGTGCTTTAGGTATAAAGTGAGTGCTCATTTTTATGTTTGAAGCGCAGACTTCCATTCACAAAATACTTTAAAAACACACATACCAAGTTCTTTCAACGGAGGTTGCAAACAAATACCTAAATTTTTTTAAAGTGATTTCTCAATAACGACACTTTGAAATCTAATTGCAAAGTTCTGCAGTTTTATAATCTTGCAGACAGAATGAATAGTCTGCACTACCCTCACTGTACACTTGCAAAATAATTGTACCTTCTTATAAACCCTCTCTTTAAGAATTGGGGAAGAAAATATTACGTTTCCACCAGAGCACAACATTTTCTATTGCTAACTTTGTTTACGTGAGGGAAAATATCTAATATCTAATCCGAAACTCTGCCGCCCGCATACTCACCCGCTCCAAGCTTCGCTCCCCCATTACCCCAGTCCTTGCCAGACTTCACTGGCTCCCTATCCCAGAGAGGATCAACTTCAAGATTCCTCACCCTTGTTTTCAAATCCCTCCACTCCTCTGCACCCCCCTATCTCACTGATCTCCTCTCCCCACAACCCAGCACCCGCTGCCTTCGTTCCTCTGGGTCTGGCCTCCTCCATGTCCCCCGAATCCTCCGCTCCACCCTCGGCGGCCGTGCCTTCAGCCACTACGCCCCAAGGCTCTGGAACTCTCTTCCTCACTCCCTCGCCCCCTCTCTTCCCAGTTTCAGGTACAGCTGAAGACCTTTCTCTTCGACCGCGCTTTTGGTCACCTTCCTGCCCCTGCCCCTGGCTCGGTCCCGGGATCCGCTACTGTGAAGCGCTCTGAGACGCCGTCTGGCATAGAGGGCGGTATAAAAATCGAAGTTGTTGTAATTTTATTTGGGCTAAGAGAGCTCGTTTAGCTTATCAGTCGTTCAATCTTCCTGAAGGCAGATTCATCCAACATTGATCATAATAACAATCCTTGCATTCGATGTAGTGCCTTATCACGTCTTCGAGACATCTCAAAGCGCTTCACAAAATACACCAAAGTGACTTTGCGGGAGACTGCTGTGTGCAATTGGCTTCCGAGTTTCGCCCACAAAATATACTCAATTCACTACAGCATATTTTGCGAAGCGTTTTGAGGCGCCTTGAAAACATGATAAGGCGCTATGTCAAACGCAAGTATTATTATTACTTATTATTAACGCTCTTCAGTTCGGTTGATCTCAATCCTTCCAAAATGCCAACCCTTGATTTCCCTGCTGCGCTACATAGCCAGTAACCCTTGTATTTATATATATGTAAAGCCTTCTTTCGATGTCTCACAAGTTAATGTCTCAACATTAAAGTTAACCCTGGCAGCATCAAATGCAAGTATTACTATTATTATTATTAGTACTGGTACAGTAATATTTACTTGTTTAATCGAGTAACTAACCTCCTTGACTCAGTCCCAGCTGTATCCACAGGGAACGACCCAGTCAGTGATATAAATAGCTTTTGAGGGTCAGAAATGAAACTGTGACACTGATTAATATTATGATAACCCTCTCCTCTCCTCCCCCCACCCTCCCGTGTGAGTGTGAATGGGTGTGAGTGTGAGTGGGTGTGAGTGGGTGTGTATTGAGTGGGACAATTTAACGTTATGTGTACAGTACTCAATATTTCTCTGCTCAAACGTTATGTATGCTGAGTGTATGTCTGCATACTCAATACCGAACACACACACATATACACACACACACATACACATATACACACAAACACACACACATATACACACAAACACACATACACACACACACATATACACACAAACACACACATATACACAGGGCTGGGGTGTCTGCTCACACGGTCAGTTTCGTTTTCTTTTCTTTTTCTTCCGCGTTGTGTTGTTGAAACCGAAAGAGTCGCCCCGGGGGGTCAGTCAGCCAGTCCCAAGTTGGGTGTTGGGGTTGGGTGGGCGATCGATCCCCGGCCACACTGGGCGAGCTGGGCTAACATGATTGTTGCCATCTGGCTCTCGCAGCTTTGGCTCCTCTGCCCCCCAGGTAAGGCCATCACAGGCGTGTAATTCGTTCACGTTGTGTGTGTGTGTGTGTGTGGCTTGGACTCTGTGTTTTCTGCCTGTGTTTGGCTCAGAGCTGACACCAGGGGCGACTCTGGATTCCCAAAGCAGCCCCCGTCCACAAGAGGAACTGTTTCCACCCCCCCTTCCCCCCTCTCTCCCTTGCCCCCTCTCTCCCTTGCCCCCCTCTCCCCCTTGCCCCCCTCTCTCCCTTCCCCCCCTCTTTCCCTTGCCCCCCTCTCTCCCTTGCCCCCTCTCTCCCTTGTCCCCCTCGCTCCCTTGTCCCCCTCTCTTCCTTGCCCCCCCTCTCTCCCTTGCCCCCCTCTCCCCCCTCTCTCCCTTGCCCCCCTCTCTCCCTTGCCCCCTCTCTCCCTTGCACCCCTCTCTCCCTTGCACCCCTCTCTCCCTTGCCCCCCTCTCTCCCTTCCCCCCTCTCTCCCTTGCCCCCTCTCTCCCTTGCACCCCTCTCTCCCTTGCATCCCTTTTTCCCTTGCACCCCTCTCTCCCTTGCCCCCCTCCTCTCCCTTGCACCCCTCTCTCTCTTGCCTCCCTGTCTCCCTTGCACCCCTCCCACCTTTGTCTTCCTCTCCCCCCTTTCCTCTTTTCCCCCTTTCTGGCCCTATTTTCACGACTGTTTGTGGGGGACGCTGCTGTGCGCAATTTGGCTGTCGCGTTTTCGCCCACAAATGTACAGTTAAATTATTAAATATTGAATGTAATTTTTTTTGTGGTTGCTGTTGTATCAAATGCAAGGGTTATTATTATTATGATTATTATTGTAACCCAAGAACACAAGTAAAGATTAATTTTAATTCAGATTTGAACAAAAAATATATATTTTTACCCAGGACGCCAGTTGTCAGACAATAATACACCTTATTAAACAATATCAACAACAAAAATTACACTATATATTTATATACTGTATATATGATAATGAATTTGATATCAACTTTCATTGGGTCTGGTCTCCCTCGATCCCTTGAATCCTCCACTCTACCATCGGCGGCCGTGCCTTCAGCCATTACCCCCCCCCCCGGAGGCTCTGGAACTCCTTTCCTCACTCCCTTCGCCTCGCTTCGTCCCTTTCCTCTCACTTTCTACTTTCAGGTCTCGACTGAAGACCTTTCTTTTCGACCGCGCTTTCGGTCACCATTCCCCTCCCACTGGCTCGGCCCCGGGATCCGTTACTGGGAAGCGCTCTGAGACCCGTCCGGGCTGGAGGGCGCAATATAAATCCTTGTTGTTGATATTAGCAACTGTCGGGTTGTCAAAACAACTTAAAGAGCTTTTACTGTAAAGTATAATCATTGGCTATTGATAAGTAATAATACTAATAATCCTTGCAGTTGATGTAGCACTTTTAAAGTCTTCTAGACGTCTCAAAGCGTTTCACAGAATACACTGTAAAGTGAATTGATTGTATCTTTTGTGGGCGAAACGCGGCAGCCAATTGCGCATGGCAGTCTCCCACAAACAGTCGTGGATTGAGTTACCAAATTTTTTTTTTCTTGAGGGATTATTATCTATTTTTTAGTAAGAACGCACTTTATTCTTTGTCAGCTTTAACGTGCACATTAACTTAGTTCTCAAAAGGCTTTGTGTGTTTCCTCTACTAGATTCATAGATTCATATAATTTTACGGCACAAAAGGAGGCCATTCGGCCCATGTAGCCTGTACCGGCTCTTTGAAAAGAGCGATTTAATCCCACTGCCCTGCCCGCTCCCCATAGCCTAATAGACCTGTTCTCCCTAAATAAAGATCTAATTCCCTTTTAAAAGTTGTTATCGAATCAGCCTCCACCACCTTTTCAGGCAATGCATTCCAGATTCGAACAACTCGCTGAGTGAAAAAATTTCTCCTCAGCTCCCCTCTACTTCGCCTTGAAACTATTTTAAATCTGTGACCACGAGTGGAAATAGTTTTTCTCTATTTGCCCTGTCGAAACCCCTCATGATCTTATAAACCTTTATTAGGTCTCCCCTCAATCTTCTCTGCTCCAGAGAGAATAACCCTAGCCTATCTAGCCTCTCCTCATAGCTGAAGTCCCTCAATCCTGGCACCATCCTAGTAAATCTTCTTTGTACCCTTTCCAATGTCTTCACATCCTTTCTGTAGTGTGGTGACCAGAATTGAACACAGTATTCCAGCTGAGCCTTATAGAGGTTAGTCAGCACTTCCTGACTTTTGTACTCTATACCCCTATTTATAAAGCCTAGTATCCCATATGCCTTCTTAACAGCCTTGTCTACCTGTCCTGCCACCTTCAACGAGTCACTAACACAAATCCCCAGGTCTCTCTGTTCCTTCACACCATTTAAAATTGTACTATCTAGCCTATATTGCCTCCCTTCATTTCTTCTCCCAAAATGCATCACCTCACACTTCTCTGCATTAAACTTCATCTGCCATGTGTCTGCCCACTTTACCAATTTGTCTATATCCTCTTGCAGATGGCTACTATCCTCCTCACTATTTACTATTCTCCCTAACTTAGTGTTATCTGCACACTTGGAAACTGTACTCCGTACACCCAAGTCCGGATCATTGATGTAGATTACAAACAGCAATGGTCCCCAAACTGATCCCTGTGGCACACCACTGCTCACTTCCCTCCAGTCTGAAAAACAGCCGCTCATGTGGGCAGCCAATTTTGCGCGCAGGATTGACGCACACACAAACAGCCCTGAAGTGAATGACCAATATGATTTGGGGGATTGATGGCCAGGACACTGGGAAAAACTTACATCTGCTTTTTGATTTGTGCCACAGAGGCAGGCAGGGCAGGCAAGACCCTCGATCATTCTCCAAAAAATAGCATTGAAAGCTGCAATATTGCGTTCACTCACAGAAATACAGTCAATCCACTGTATCATATAATAACAATCCTTGCATTTGTTGTAGCCCCTCATCATGTCTTCAAAACGTCTCAAAGAGCTTCACCGAATATACTGTGAGGCGCTTTGAGACTCCCCAACGACGTGATAAGTCGCTATGTCTGTGCGCAATTGGCTGCCGCGTTTCATCCATAAATATACAGGCAATTTGCTTTACAATATATTCTGTGAAACGCTTTGAGACGTCTGGAAGACTTGAACAACGCTATATCAAAATGCAATGATTATTATTATATTAAATGCAAGGATTCTTATTATTAATACACTGGATGTTTGGTGTTCAATATGCTGAGCGAGCCAGACAATGTGGTCTGACTCAGGCCTTGTTCAAGACTCCTCATCTCCTCCATGTTTAGGTTCTGCACATGCTCAGCATGGACAGCAGAGGAAGTTGGACTGCACCTTTATGGAAGATGGTCCCCAAGTCGGAACCATGTTTGCCCCAGAAATCATCCGGAGGAAGGCCATCCTGGTCTTTGGCGATATGGGGGCAGAGGACTCACAGCAAGAAAATGCCATCACCTTCAATGTTAAAGGTACGTACGGCGTAGGGATTAAATTCACGCTTCGCTAACGCGTTCTAACAATATGTCCCGAGGACCTCTGGTGCACTGTATTTAACCCTATGTAGTGTTTCTCCTCAAATACAATCACTACATTTAATAGTAAGGGTTTTGAGATACTTTGATGACATGAAGAGATGCTTATATTGAATTTGAGAGTTATTAAAGCTCCAAGCTATGCCAATATTAATAATAATCAGTTGATATAGCGCTTTATCACGTCATTGAGAAGTCTCAAAGCGCTTGCTTCACACGATATCTTGTAAAGTGGGTTGACTGTATTTTGTGGGCGAAATACAGTAGCCAATTGCGCCCAGCATCGTCCCACAAACAGTTGCGGGTTGAGTAACCAATTTTTGGGGAGGCATTATTACCCCCTGTAAAGTGAACTGCTTTCCGGGTACAACAATCTTTGGCTGCTTGTGGTTGCAGATATTTTCTCCTTGCTCTCCGTGCCTTGCAAATCCGCGTTGTCTTCTGTCGATCCAACAAGCAGGTGGATTTTTGCCTTGTGTTTTTGCAGAGCCCTCGCTGGACATGTTCCAGTACGTGGGAGGAGAAAGCAGGCAGTTGGAGTGTGAAGTCAAACGCTATTCTACTCACGGCATTCACGTGCCTTGGCCTGAACAGGGTAAGGAGCTCGATGAGAATTTATTCAACCGCTGGTTCGTGGTGACCATCAAACACACCGATGACAAGTTCATCACCAGCAGCTTCTTGAGGAAGGTGCCAGAGTCAGAGAGCCAGGAGGCAGCTGAGCATGGAACGAAAGAGGAAAATGAGGATTCGCCAATTGGTGACATGGACATTCTGCTGGTTAAAGGTAATGTTCGCAAGCAGCTAAGGAGCCCACCAAAGGGATGTGTGACTTGCGTGTGGGTGTGGGTGTATTTGGGGGCTTGACATGATAATAATAATCCATGTGTTTGATATAGTGCCTCATAACGCCATTGAAACATTTCACAAGCCCTTCACAGAAAATACTGCTAAGTGGGTTCACTGGGTATTTTGTGGTTGAACCTCAGGAGCACATCAGTATCACACAAACAGCCGTGGATTGAGAGACCAAATCATTACTATTTAAAAAAAAAAATTCAATGCAAACTATTACCCCTGGTAAAAGCCATCCGCCAATCCACTAACAACCTGGTTCCCACTTACTGCTGAGTAAACAGACTTTTGGAGTAAGGAAACTTGCATAAGGTTTCCCCACTGGTGGGGGAATCGAACCCAGGTCCTCTCGCTCGCGAGGCGAGTATTCCAACTATGACTCTACGAGATGCCAATGCATGACGATGAGTATAAGGAAATACTTTGTATATGGAGCTCCTGTGGCTCAGTGGTTAGAGCACTTGTCTTGCAAGCTGAGGAGACCCAAGCTGGGGAGACCTGTGTTCGAATCCAGGCAGGTCAGGGCGAAACCTTGGGCAAGTTTCCTTACTCCACACGCCTAATAATAATTCCTCCAAAAAAAACCCACAATAATAAAATTGGCCATTTCAGCCCACGACTGTTTTGTGGGACACTGCTGTGCGCAATTGGCTGCCACGATTCGCCCACAAATAAATACAGTCAATTCACTTTACAGTATATTCTGTGAAGCGCTTTGGGATGTTGATAAAATGTGAAAAGCGCTATATCAAATGCAAGGATTATTATTATTATTATATCTTTTACTTGCATGATAAGGCGCTGTATTGAATGCAGTGAGTAGTAGTATTATTATTATCATTACAATATTATTATATCCGGGCTGCACGATGAAGCAGAGAGAAAGTTTCCAATCCCAATGACTTTGGACGCTGTCCATTGGTCTTTTTTGCCCCCCCCCCCCCCAGTGGTCTACATTGTCCGCACAAGCACCCCGTTGATCCGAGCCAACCTTAAGCAAGACGTGATGCTGGACTGCGGCTACAAGATCGACCACAGCGCCGATGTCAACATCGAATGGCGGCACCAGCACAAGAGAGTGAGGACCAAGCTGTTCTCCTACAATGGGCGACACCGCCAGGTCGAGCACCTGGAGCCGGGGGTCACAGCCTTCGAGGAGCAGATCAAGAACGGGAACGCTTCCATCCGCATCCAGAACGTGGCCATCAAAGACGAGGGCACCTACATCTGCTCGGTCTACGTCCCCCCGCTCTTTGGCACGAACACTGTCCTCTTGGAGATTGTGGGTAAGGTCACCTGGGAACTTAAGACTCGGCTCTTGCTCACCTACAACGTCAATAGCTCGAGTTTAGCGTAGCGCTTTTCACGTCAGGAGGATGTCCCGAGGCATTGGGCAGTCAGGGTTCTGCACCCGAGTTGGTGGTTAGGATCAGGAGGGGCGGAGAGCTTTGAGGGTTGGGGTAGGAAGGTGACCAAAGGCACGGTCGAAGAGGAGCGTCTTGATACAGACCTTAAGGGAGGCAAGGGAGGGAGTGAGGTGTAGGGACTGTGGGATGAAAGGCCCACGCTTCATTCGTGGGGCAGGCAAGGTTGGGGGACGAGAAGCAAGCCCTCTAGCATTAGGTAAGCAAGATGCGTCCCTACAAGAAGAGAGTGTGCATTCCAATTCAACAACCTATGAAACCACTAAAACAAACAATTATAATTTGGTCACTTCAATCCACGATTGTTTGTGGGACGCTGCTGTGCACAATTGACTGCTGTGTTTTGCTCACAAATATACAGTCAATTCACTTTACTGTGACGCACTTTGACGCATCTAGAAGACTTGGACAATTGGAGGAGGTGCAGTTTGCTTTGACCGAGCGCTAATCTGTGATATTTTGTGATTTCTGTGATTTTTTTGTCGGCTAAACGTTTTTTGGATGCCTGGCGAGGAGGTTAAGGGGGAGAAGAGAGGTGACAGTGCGTGTGAACAAAGAGGGAGAATGATTGATGTATATATATTTACATATTTATAAGGAAGGCACTATATCAAATTCAAAGAATTATTATTATTATAGGTGCACTTTTCATACAGAAAGGGAGAGGCGAGACAGAACGATAAAGTGAAGGGGGTTCAGATGGCGTAGCCGGAGGGAAAGGGGAGGCGAGCAGAGTAATGGGGTATGAGGAGTTTGAAGACACGCAGTATTAGTGGCCAAGGCGAAAACACGTAGCAAGGGACCCAATCGATGGTGTGGTTTTCTTGCGCTTGTTCCTCAATAAAACCTTCGAAAACAAAATGAAACGGTTCTCAACGGTTTCCCTGGCAGAATCGCCCATCGTGCAGATGAACACTGAGCCTCTCCAGCTGACGGACGGCGAGGAGCGGAAGCTGACGTGCGAGATGGCACGTTACTACCCTCTGGATGTGTCGGTCAGGTGGCTGCGGCATTGGGAGGGGCAACACATGCTGCCCGATTACCTAGAGAACATGGTCTTCTCGCCCCACCGGAGGAACGCGGACGGCACCTTCAACCTGACCAGCTTCCTGAGGTTCCGGGCGTCGCTCAAGGACAACGGAGCCCTGTACACGTGTCGCGTCGACCACCTCAGCCTCAAGAAAACCATCAAACGATCGGTCCCCGTCATCGTGAAGCGTAAGCGCACAGCACAGGCGGGGTGGGGTGGGGTGGGTGGGTTCGGTGGGGTGGGGTGAGCTGGGAGTGGGGTCATGGGGGCTCGGGTTGTTTGCGAGTAATTAGAATGATATAATAAACAGCTCCCAGATCAGGAAGCGGAGGGAAGTGGTGGGAGGGAGGCGGGGGGAGGGAGGGTTAATGTAATTTTTGTAGGTTGTTCGAAACTCAAATCTCAAACACTTCACTTTGCGACCATGGAGCGAGCGCACTTTAGAGTGAATTCTGTCACGCACTGTGACGCGTGAAAAGCAAGGATTATTGTTGATATATTCTTGTGGCGTACCTCTCATTTTAAAAGCATGTAGTTGTGAAAAATTACCCCATTTTGCATTTGGAAAATATTTGTCTTTGTTTGCTGTTGTTTGAAAATTTGCCTCAAAATGTTACAGCTCGACCTCCGGGCATAGCAGCTTTCCTCATTTGGTTCAGCATCATCGCCCTCATTGTTGTCCTCGTTACTGTCTTCATCGTTCTGATTTGCTTCTTGAGCAAAGGTGAGTATCTGCACATAGAAAAGATTGGAGCCAGATTGGGTTCTGATGGAATGAACCGGGAGAAATTATCTCCACTGGTAGGTGGGTCAGAAGCCAGAGATTTAAGCGATTTGCCAAAAAGAGGAAAGGGAGATTTCAGAAGAACAGTTTGTTTTTAAACACAAAGGACAGTTAGGTTGCGGAATACTCTTCCTAAAACTGTGGTCACGGAGAATCACTGGTAGCTTTAAAGAGGGGAGTAGATAAGCGTCAACACAAGAGAAGTATGAAAGGCTGTGGGAGAGGCATGAGAATTGGACTGAACAGATAGATCTTACCGTGAATCAAGGCTGGAGCAAATAATCGTTCTGAGCTATACATTTCTGTTGGTTTAAGTTGATAATTAGCCTCAAACCGGACTCGCCATTTTATGGGCCTCTTTCGAAGGCTCGACAACATTCACAGCATTTTTCCATCATTTACTCCAAGGCGTGCTTTGTTACACACCAAGAACTGGAGGAAATGGGCAATTTCCGCAAAAATGTACGAACGCAGACTCAACCAACATTTTATTTCGATGTAAAACTCCCACCGTGAAAATCCTCGTCACAAAACTCCAATGACGTTGCGGCACATGACTTTGAGAGAGTGTTTATCGCTAAGGATTACGGCTGGCTAAGTCCACCGCACCGTGAATGAAAAGATGTACCAGTGAAAGGAAGAGTGCGATTCCCATGACCCTCTCCTTGCCGGCAGGATGCAATCGTGCCGATGTGAACTTTTTGACCATTCTCTTTATCTTTTTCCTTCACAGGCAGGGAAAGGAACAAGGTAAAAGCCAACGCCTTTTTGGTTTTCTTACTCGATTCGTGAAACCTATGTTGGTTAGTAAGAGCTAACGCTAACGCAGAGGGTGAAATTCATTGGTGAAATCCCAAAGGTCCCCTCACAGTGTCTTCCCCCAATCATTCTAGTGGTGAAATGTAGTCTTGGCTGTGTGAGCGCCACATTGTCGGAGGTGCTGTGTATTATGGTTGAGATGATACAACCGAGGTCCAATTCTGCGCCTGTTTAAGTGAAAATTAAAGATCCTGTGGGCTCTGTCGGAAAAGAAATGGGCTAAGAACTCCCCCCACACCCCCCACCCCCCCCCCCAATCCCACTGATAAAATAGGACATTGACTTCATGGCTGTGTTGTGGGACATTGCTGTGTGCAAATTAGCTGGTGTGTTTGCATATAAATCCGCAGTTAATATCCTGCGCAGTATATCCTGTGAAGGGCTTTCCGATATCATCGTGAATACTTTTAGGATTTTTATCGCTAGGATTATTGTGTTATTTATTTAAGCTGTCCCACAAAATGATCACTTTATCCACTCAACGTTAATTAAGTGCAGAGGGCGGAGAGACGTTCCGATGCGATTTCTCTCTTAACAGAAACTCAACACAATGCTCTCTTTTTCTTTCTCTTTTCAACAGAAGAAGCCGTACTAAAGCTTTGGGCAAGACTCGGGGTGAGTGTCTGGAAGAGCTCTGTGCAATGAGTGCGGTTTCACTTTATACTTTATACATCCTGTAGTCCCTCTGCCTCGCCCCCTCCCTGGCCTCCTTCAAGTCTCGTCTCAAGACTCTCCTCTTTAATGGACACATCAGCAACTCCTTATCCCCTACTCCTTCCCTCCTCCTCCCCCGTCCGTCCATCCGTTCGTCCTCAGCTCAGGTCTGAAGCAGTAACTGTCCAGCGCCTTGGGACATCTTCCTGACGTGAAAGGCGCTAGACAAATGTAATTTTGTTGTTGTGTTGTTATACCGATTGTGAAACTCTGATGAATACTGATCCTAGATCAGCCAGAACAGATCACAGGTCTAATGTGAGACAGTTGAGATTGGAGGCAAGAGGGAGGTGACCGTATGTGCAGTTGAAGGGAGTAGGTTTTAAGCGCTCCTGGCCGCTGCACCACATGAAGAATGCAAATTGTTGTTGTTTTAAGGCTGTGTTTGAAAAACAGACAGAGATTGGGATCTCCAGATAACACGTCCACGGCAGTTGAGTATTTCCACAACACTATGTTAAATCGGCTAACTCATATTGTGTCAGCTGGTTTCAAACAAGTTTGCCCACAAAATACCACGGGGTATACTGTACAGAGTGTCCTCTGATGCGAAAGGCGCCACGTTAACTGTAAGATTTACTATCATTGTTATTGGAAGTGAATGGAACAAACATTGGCTCGAGGCTACTGAGATCAGAATGACTCTTCCCCCTCTTTGTCTTCTCACCAGGTGTGACTGAGCTGAGATAGTAGGAACGCTATTTGCTGCTTTGTGATTTCTTTCTCCCCCCATTCCCCCAATCGAAGGATGTTAATTCCTCACGAAGCTTGAGCCACAAGAGCGAAGGCCACCAGCTATGTTAATGGAGTCGGATTGGTGACCGGATTTACATTGATACCAGAGACTGAGAATGCTGCGACATTAACTGCACAGAACTCCTTAAAAAAGTAGGTCTCTGGACACAAAGCGCCTGCGACGTCACAGAATTTCTTCTTGTTGCGATGGGTGTATAGTTTTGGCCACAAAGTACACAGTCACTTCATATTCGCGGTATATTCTGTGAAGCGCTTTGAGATGCCTCGACAACATGAAACCCGGCTGAGCACAAATGAAACGTCATTAAGTTTATTAAGTTTGTGTGCCAAGGATGAGGGCAAGAGAGTTTGCCAATATCAGGGACATTTCTTTTTATCTCTGTTGGAAAGTTAAGTATCAATTAAAAAAAACCATATATTTCCTCCCTCTGTTTTTATTGTAAGTGAATTGTTCAAAATGTATTCATTTATAAAATAAATACATTTCATGCCACTGTTGCGATTCGACCAGATGTCGGCTGATACAAAGGCCAGCGATGTATGTGTTTGTCTACAGGGTGTTTTTCAAGCTATATTTTCTAAGGCAACGGTTCTCAACCAGGGATACAGGTGGCGGTACATTGATTTATTTAGCTCTCTTATTTTGCTCTCTTGTTTTATAGCCTTCCAAATTGTATATTTAATTGTTATTCCCCTCGTTTCGTATGTGCTAGTTATTTTGTTATATAAGAAAAGCTTGGTCATAAAATGCAAGTGGAATGAGTGGGAGGGGATGGTGTGCGTCTATGTATTTTGGGTGAGTGGGGGGGGGTACACAATAATGTTGAAAATTAACAAGAGGTACATGATTGAAAAAGGTTGAGAACCACTGTTATAAGGTGACAATTGAATGGCAAGAAAATGATGCTCTCAGTGACAAGGCAGATCCTCTGAGGAGAGTTGAAGTTGGTCACCAAAAAGGTTGTGTCAAATACAACAGGATGCCACTAGGTGACAGACTCTCCCAGCAGTTGTTGCTGTTGCCTTCATCCCCTTGTTCATTGCGATGTGACTGTCTAGTGGGTCGTACACAGTTAATAAATCTGTGCGTTGTTCAAGTCCTCACTGAGTTGCTCCTGTACCTCTTAATCTGCATTCCAGTTTACGATAACACACTCTCTCCCTCTAAACCATCGTCATACTTGCGTTCTCACTCAAGGGCAGCCCTTTCATCACAAACACTACGACTTGCTCTTCGTATTTGCTGGTGCAAAAGTTTATAAATATCTCCAATAAACTTTGCCTCTTTGTGCTTGTGTATATATGTGTGTCTGTATACTGTACGTGTTAAAAAAAATCCCATGGCATTATTCGGAAAGAGAAGAGTTTCTCCCAGTGTCCTGGCCAACAATCCCCCTTCACTTCACGCCTGCTGTGTTCAGTTACACAAATACAGTCACTACACTTTGCAATGAAACCTGTGAAACACTTTGATGTTCTCCCAAAGTGAATAGTGCTGTATCAAATGCAGTCATTATTATCATCAATGATTTTCTCAATGGCACACACAAACAGCAAAATAAAACTTCATTAGCATCTGCCCAACTGGCTCTAAAAGTAAATAAAAGCCCACAAAACAGACTGGAATCCTTGTTAATTTTAGTTTAGACCTCAGATCTTTATCACTAGTAGATCTGACCATGGTAATCATGCACTGGAGTATGGTTACTTTAAATATGTTGCTACAAAAGGCAAATGAACTTAGCAATCGTGTTGGAGCAGGGATTGTGATCATATCTTGAATTGAGGTTCAGTAGAACGGATGGGAATCCCCAAGGGCTCATTTGGTTTGAAAGTTACAATCGCCTACTTGGGTTGCAAATAATCTCCACATTGAAGCAGTGAGTTGCAACGCAAGAGCAAGGGAGGGAAGCGCTTGATTAGTAAAGATCACTCGCAGACGCCTTCCAACCGAGTGTGTAGGATTACACACTGCCTGCCCCTGTTGACAAAACAAAATTACACGTATAATAAAACCTTGTTTATCCGGTACCCAACCAACCGGCATCTCCCAATTGTAATGGGAGATCCGGGACACTCGCGGTATGCTCACTTTACGCCTGCGCACTTATTAAAGTTACCAAATGGTGGAATGCTTTTTTACCGACCATTTTACCGAGTGTGCTGGAATGCTTTATTGGTAAATATCCATACAATATTTTGTTATTATTGTCTATTATTAATATGGTATGTTTTAAAGTAAGTTAATTTTTTGTGTAGGATTTTCGGCAACTTGCCGCTCGAGTATCCGGCATATTTGACTAACCGGCACCGGGCAGGTCCTGAGGGTGCCAGAAAATGAAGGTTTTACTGTATATAGCGCCTTTCACGGGCGGAAGGACGTCCCAAGGCGCTCGACAGTCAAGTATTTGTGTCATCTCCTTGAGGAGAAAGATTTTTGTGAATGAGTGTTGCCCCCCCCCCACTTTATTCATTGCCTATCTATAATATTTACAACCCAATTGGAAAAATCTACCCTCCCCTTTAAGTTGGCTGAGACACAATAAACTCAGATCATTTGGTTCTACCCCCATCCCATGATGGCCCCATAATATTTACGACCAGGTAGAAATGTCACTTTCCCCTTTATGTTGCCCGACTCAAGACCATTCAGTCCTGTGTGTTGCCATCTGTCTTCATGCCATCCGGTAATATATTAGGATCCAGTCGTAAACTCACTTTGCCCTTTAAGTGGGCTGAATGTGAACACATCTGTGTTGAAGTAGAAATAACAACAACACACACAAAAAAAGACAACTCGCATTTCAAATCCATTTTGACACAAAATACCACGTTTATTATCGTGTTGCGTTACACAAAATAAAACAGGACAGGAAAACCGAATGTACAAATGAGATTTTTTTTCTGTTTTGAAACAACACAAAACAAAAGAAATTTGCCAAAGTAGCAATAAATTAAATGTACAGTATTTACAGCTGCAGACAGTCCGGGCAGCGTCAAAAAAAGCTTTGCTGCGGTTCGATAACACTCCAATCACATTCAGGCCCATTCAGCTCAATAGTCCAGCCTTCTGCGTTACGTGGGTCAGTATTACACTTTCATTAAGAGTGAGGTCTTACATTAAAGAATGAGCAACAAATACTGGCGCTATCACTCCCCCCACCCTCCCCACTCAACTCACAAATGACACAATAGCTGTGTGTAAATAGTGCTTTTTAAAAAATGTATGTCTTTTGGGTGGATTAAGGTGGAAGGGTGGAGGTGTTCAGTGTCGGCAACTAATGCACTCTCATGCTAAAGGTACGTTGTGAGTTGGGTTTGGTGGTGGGTTGAGGCTCTTTTCATTCAACAAATTTCCCTCCTCGCCCCCTCATCCCACCCATCTTATAAAAGATACATTTCCCACATCAATGTTCTCTTTCGGGCTTTACAGAGCAATTTGGTAATAATAATAATAATCCTTGCATTTGATTACAGTACCTTATCACATCTCTGAGACGTCTCAAAGCGTAAGGTGGATTTAGTGGGTGAAACCCACAACTACATAGTGTGTGGTGCCATCTACACTTAAGATGTGGACCCACACATGGTTGGAACTGTGTCGGAATTAATTTAAGATTTCCAAACTGAAACTAGCATTAATTTTTCAATGAAGAATGACATGATCCAGATCTTCACTCCCACTGATGTTCCTACTCCGATCGCTGCATTCAGGGTCAATACTGAACAGTGGCCACTTGGGAGAGATGCGTGGGAAAGCAAGAAGAGGATGATAGGAGTTACCAAAAATACACACACCTTCAGGAGAGGAGGAGGGAAATCAAGAGAATTGAAAGGAAGAAAATTCACAGCCTTTTTTTGTATATACATGGAATGCAGAAGACTTATTAAATATATATTTATATTATAATATATTAATTAATCTAAAAGATTAATTAATATAACAGCTGGACGCAGTGCCCACTCCCATGTTTGACCACATGAATGTGCTGAAACAAACTGATCCCACCCAGTCTGAGCAGCAACAATTTTACCTTCAAATTTAAGGAAGGATGGAAAACTTCTTAAGTTCAGTCTCAATTTTCCCATAGAACTTTAAATTAAGACTGAAATTTGGAAGTAGTTTTTTTTATATAAAAGTCCATCCCCATTCCCCTCACCCCTCTCCCTCTACAGGATTTTAATTGTTAATGTCTTACAGGCTAAGACCAGGTGGAATTATGGGTCTCTTAATGGTGTGTTAAAGTGAACATGATTTACTTCAGAAGTGTTACGAAAAGTGCATTAAATTGTTTGAAGTGCTGAGTTTTTCCAAACTTTCTTTTTGTTTGAGAAAAAAAAGAGATTTCATCACTTCAACGCCCAATGTGAAGGCCCCTTTGGTTTATTTGGGTGAAAGTTGATGGATTGATGGCCTAACTCAATCCACTTGGGACATCTTGTAAAAGGCAGTGAGGCATGGATGAGAGAGAATGAGGATAAGGGAGGGAGAGGGGGTGGGTGGTGGGGGAGACCTCCTCTTCCTAGACTAACTCAGAAAATAAATTTTCTAACAGCCTGCACCAGGCAGTATCAACAACAACAAAAAATTACATTTGTTTATCTTATCTCAAGCCTTTCACCTTGAGATAAGATAATAATCATGACCGGCCATTACAAAACAGCTAGTTTTTACCTCAAATATTGGCTTTCAGACAACTGTCCGAATTGAGGAATTGTTTTTGGTTTTAAACGAAAAAAAGGCCTTTACTTGGCCAAAATAACTGAATGCTGCTTTACATGAATGACTGTAATAATCAACAGATTTCTGAACGAAAGGCTTCTGCAGTTCTGTATCTCGCTTGGCCTCTCAACACCACAGATACAGGACATTTCAATTACACCTGAACAGTTCTGCAATAAAGCTACCACTGATTCCAATCATCATTGAACTCGTGTATTATCTACTGGCCTTCAGCCACAAGAGGTCCCTCACAGACAGCACTGAGCTGGATTTGGGCCCCAAAGCCTGGCTTGATTAACCCCTTCAAAAGGGATTTGTGAAAAAATAAAGTTTGGCAAACTTTGCTTAATCTGCCCTCACCCCAATTCAGACACCGCCACACGACAAAAACAAACAAACAAAAAAAAACTAATTGCATCGAACCATATTCTCGTTCTTTCTTTGTGCAGGGTATCAAAGTGCTCAGAGCTTTGTGTTAAGGCCCCATCCTCAACCGGAACAAAAGCTTGCCAAACATTCTTTCACAAAGCCAGCACCCTGCTGCCCCTTTAATCTTATATAACTATAATCTTTACAAAAATATGCATGTCAACATCTGCAAATAAGATTTTTTTTGGCTTGCTAATTTCTAACGTTGATTATTTTGTATAGTACCACCAGATAGACAGATAGGATCACAGAACACGTCTTAATTTTCCTGGGATTAACAGTAGTACAACTGCACCAAAAACACTGGCCAATAGCGATGTACAGGGGAGGGGTGGGGGCGACCAGTTATAAAGTGCTTTGCCTTTAAGGCGGAAGCCATCTTGGCTTTCGACACTCTAGGACACTTCTAGGTCTTCAGGGTGCTGATGACAGCAGTTCACTGCAGTGAGCAGCTCATGCATACAAAGGACGTGATGTTGACAGTCACATGACCACCCACCCAGAGGTCGGCCATTTCCACCAATGGCAGTCAGAGACATGGGAACCAATACATGGCTACATCTCCACAGGGTTGTCCCCTATTTGGTTTTTCCACCCAACCGACGTCTGAAGCAATTGAGATTTGGGAACCGTTGGCTGGTTGGGTACATTGTCACCTCTCTCAGCCCATTCCTACAAAAAGATGAGGAACTTCTATTATTCGAGAAGAACGAAACCTAGGCTGGATAAACAGCCTGTAAAAGGATTGGGGTTGGGGATGGGTGGGAGTTTGGTAAATACACAAATGACACCCCTCCATCTAGACACTAATCTCTCAGCGTTTCAGAGCAAGGTTTGGCATATTGTTGCATTTCCATCTGGATTTCGATGAGCCTTTTTTTTTTGACCCTCTACGCTCTGTGAGAGCTATGGAGTCAAGGCTGAGTTTAAGAATTTCCAAAAATGCTCATCGCATGCCCTGAAAAGTTGAGGAAATAAGATAAATCGAGGTGTGGGTGGAATTTGGTCGCTTCCCCCATCTCTCCCCACACACCTGGGGAGGGTGGGGGAGAGATGGGGGGGGGGGGGGAAGGGAGAAACAACAAAATTCTATTGTCTCGTTTGGTTGCAGAAATTCTACTGGAATCCCAGAAGGATAGATTCACCCCTGCTAAGACGACAAGGCAAGATTTTCCTTTTGCGCACGCACCACATTGAAAACTTTTGGAATATGAAATACGCAGACAACAATCCTAAGCTGGGCATGATTTTTGTCAACGGGCAGTGAACACATCGGCAGATAACAAGGTTACGTACGACACGTAGGTTTTAGCTTCTCACACGAGTACTGTGCAAAGCAACATCAGCAGGAGTTCAAATAAATTAATTGTACTCAGGTACCCGCCTCTCCATATCCTCCCCCCACCTTCCCCATCTCTTCTCCCCACCCATCTCGCCCGCATTCCCCTTCTCCGTCTCTCTCCCTGATGCTTTCTGTCTCTCTTCGCCTCCCCCCCTTCCACCTGTCCCTCCCGCATTCCTTCTGTTTCTTCCCCCGCCCCCTTCTCTGTGTCTCTCTTCTTCCCCCTTTTCCATCTCCCTGTTCCCCTCTCCCCTGCCCTATCGCCCATTCCCCGCCTGCACACACCTTAGAATTGCTCATGGTTCCCAACACTTCACAAGAACTAATGGCCCCCATAAATCATGGAGGTCGTGTTGTAATCCTTCCCTCTCCCCCCCCCAACCCAGCCCCCCACCCAACCAACAAACATTAACTCAGCGAGATTTCACAGTCCACACAGCCACACAAACTTCAAACAAAATATATTTCCTCGATCTGGAAACTATGCTCTGAATCTCGAAACATTGCATCCCGTTTCATTTGGGCTCTGTTAAAAAATATATACGAGGTTCAGCCTCGCCTTGTCTTCACAATTGGTATGGCCAATACAAACAAACAGTACCGAGGTCAAAGATCTCCCCTCTGGGTCACTCAGAGTAATGAGGGTGTCTCCTCAGGGTGGGTGGGGGGCAATGTTTGGAGCAATTTATTTGAACCCCTGAAACAGCAGGTAGGTGTCTCTGTGCTACCCTCCTTCCTCACAGAGAGAAAAAAAGAGAGAAAAAAAACCCCAAAAGATGCAGCTTTAGGGTAGTGAAGGGCGAGACTTTTCCAGAGCTACTTTTTGGAGTGAATGCGAGTTCTCACAAAGCCGTCGAAGGAATGGCAATGGCGCTTTAAAGGGCCATTAGGTGGGTTACTGAAAAGGAGGATACAATGGAAATCAATAAATAAATCAGACACAATTTGTCGTCGATCATCGAGTGTTAGAACATCACAACTGGGCTCTGCACATCAGCTCTGCACTCCCTGCTTTCCTCCATGTAAGCCATTTAATGCACTACTGGTGTGCGCGCTTTTGGCCACGAAACTGCCACTCTCTTTCCCTCAATCTCTCCGCCTTGCCCTCTTCCCCTATCCAACCTTTAGATCCCACCTGAAGACCTTCCTTTCTGATCGTGCTTAATGTCACCTCCCACCTCCCTCTCACTCGGAGTCTGACTCCACCTTTGTCAAGCGCTCCAGGACACTATATATAAAATGCAAGTTATCGTTGATGATATTGTCCCACTCGCCTATACATAGAAACAATTCTTATGACTAGTCTCCTGTTATGCCTGCAATCTACAGCCGTAATGGAGAGGGTGTTCCTAGCTGGAGTGGAAGGCTTACTTGCTCGCTGCTTTACAACTGCGCAGAAAACAAGTACCGACTGACCTTATAAATCTGTTTCCGGGCGAAGTGCTCGCTTTCCACTAGTGGCTCTGCTTAAAAAGACGGGAGAGACAGAGAGAGAGAGAGAGAGAGAGAGAGATACCAATGAAATTTTTTTTTTTTTAATCAGGCATTGCGTATAATCCTTGCATTAGATATGGTGCCTTTCATACAGGAAGAACATCTCAAAGGTCTTCATAAGATTATAATGTAAAGTGTAGTGGCTGTCTATTTTGTCGGCAAACGGGTCATGTAATTTTGTGCACAGTACAGTAATGTCCCCCAAACAGCCATGAAGTGAATAACCAATTTTATCTGGAGGGCATTGTGAGAAACTCTCTTCTCTTTTCGAATAGATCCTTAACTTCTACCTGGACAGGCCAAGATGGAGTTTAACATTCACGTATGGATTTGGGGTTTCATGGTGTGCCAATACCACTACTCGCAGTGAAATAACAAGTGTCCATATCTGGCTCAGTGGAGATGTTCTCTCTCTTTCTCTCACCCGTTCCTTACCCCATCACTAGTTTAGAACCAAACGCCTCAAAAAGCTGCCAAAGACAAGCAGGCGGAGAGTCCCAATCCAGTCCCAATTCACTGACTCTCGCAGGCATGGGCTCACAGCAAGATACCTGGCTGACAATTCCCCAGATAAAACTGGTCACTGACTACAAGCTTGGGCGTCAGGTGAAGAGAATTTTAGACTTGATTGTGGTGCCTGCCCCTACCCAACCTCATATAAACCCACGCCCCATTGCAGCCCAGCCCCCAAACTCACTTATTCTGCTGACCATCTGGGCTGAAGAATAGATAACTACGCAGGGGGAAGAGAAGGAGAGATCAGAGCGAAATGGTGAACCCACATCTTTCAACTCTGGCTCTCACAGCACTCAACCCCCTTCGCGGCTTTTCCACACAAAGGGTCGTGAAAATCTGGAATTCTCTTCCCACACACCGACCTAGATACCAGATCCATTCAAATTATCAAGAAGGAGCGGGATAGATTTTTTTTTGTTAGGTCAGTGTATCAAGGGACATGGGGCAAAGGTGGGTGATTGGAGTTGAGTTGATTGGAGTTCAGCCATGATCTAATCGAATGGTGGAACAGGCTTGAGGGGCTGAGTGGCCTGTTCCCTATGTTCCTAGTATGACTTTGCACTCACAGTCTAGGATCCAGTGAAGTGCTTAATGGGCCATGGTGTCAGGAAGTGACACATTGTGAAAGGTACCATCCTTTGGATGAGATGTTAAACCATGGAACTGCCTATGCCTGTCCAGATGGACGTAAAAGTTCCTGTGGCACTACGTACTCAGAAAAAGCAGGAAGTATCTTTCTCTTCCGGTTGCCAATTCCCCAGATAGATTTGGTCATTCACCACACAGTTGTCCTGGCAAACTCCGCTCTGCGCAAATTTGCGCTCCTCCACAGCCACAGTATTTTACACCAAAATCTTGAAGACCTTTGAGACGCCTCGATGGCAATGATAAGTCACCCAGAGTGTACTGATGACAATAAGACTTGCATTAGATATTAATGCAAGTCTTATTGTCATCAGTACACTCTGGGCTCACTGTGATAGGTGCGGCAAATATCCTGTCTCCAGGGCCAAGGATTCAGTGACACCGGTGACCTCGATCTCTTTATCCCTAAATCCCCCTATTCCTGGCCACCCTCCCCCTGCTTTCAAAACCCATCTAAAAAATCTCTCTTTGACAGAGTCTTAGTCAGAAGCCATCACTAACTCCCACTCGCACACACTCCGCTTGGACAGGATTTCCTTTGTGAAAGGCGCTGTGTACAGGCACGTAAGTATTGATATTGTTGTCAGGTTGATGGGGATGGTGTGTGTGGTGTGTATGTGCGCTAGCCTGTGGGCACACATGCGTGTGTGCTAGTATGCAGGGAGGGTGTGCATGTATCGAAGCACATGTGCGTGCACACATGGCATTTGTGTACGTGTGTGTGTATATGCATGTTTGTTGTGTGTGTGTATACATATGGGGAGGTGGGTGGGTGTGTGTGTATGGGGGGGGTATGTGTCTGTATGAAGGCAGACACTGAGGTGCTATGTGCAGACCTGTGGGGCTCTTGCAGGAAGTGATGACGTTTTGGTTTTCATTGGTCCCCAACGGGCTGTAGAGAAAAACATCCTGTCGGAAAGGAGAAGCCGTTGACGTCTGGCTTCCCTGAGCAAAAAAGAAATTGGTGGTGATGAAGAAAGATTACAAAACGCAAACACAAAGCAACAAAAAAAACATATCAATAACAATAAGAAAATAACATTCCAAGGAATTGGATCGAAAAATATTTTTTTTCCCCATGGGGGGGAACAAACGGTATTCTTTCCCGTCTTCAACTTCTCCACCACCATCAGGGACCCGACAACGATGAAAGTTATGTTGTTATCCCAAACTTGGCTCTTGCACAGTGTCTTTCACATGAGGAAAGCGTCTCCAAGTGCTGCTCAGAGACACAGATGGATCCCGGGCAGGGGTGGGGAAATGGCGGAAAGGTATGTGTGAGTGGGGGCGGTGAAGGCGCAGTCAAAGAGAGAGGTTTTTGTTTTGTTCCCCCCCCCCCCCCCCCACCACCACCACCCCCAGGAAGGTCTTCCAAGCAGCAAAAGATGGTGGTAAGGAACCCCAAATAATTCAACGCTCAACGAAACTCCCTCTGATCTCGCAACACACGTATCTATCTCAGCAGCCCTTTCCTCCTCCAAGAAAATATCGAGTCAGCCAAATCCACTTTACAGTATATCCTGTAAAGTGCTTTGAGACACCTCAAAAGGTATGGTGAGGTGTTGTATCAAACGCAAGGATTATGAAGATTCTGATGATGATTATTATTGTAACTCCCCAAGGCACAAGGGTCTTTAATCTTCCCCCCCCCCCCCCCGCCCTGAGACGTGGTGCTGTGGGAGGACTTACTGCACTGGTCTCGTACTCCTCCATTGCCTCGCTCTCCCCGGCCGTGCTGCTGAAGCTGCTGGTACTTGACGAAGAGCGCGAGATGTTGTCCCTCCCGTTCTCCTTGAGTTTATTGAAGATCCTGGTGAGTAGGAGGAAAGACAGGGGTGGTGGTGGGGTGGGAGGGAGGGGAGGGGTGGGGGGGGGAGAAAAACACCTGGTCAAAAGTTGACTTTCACTTTACTTTGGAGAGGAACCCGAGGGGGTTCAAAAGGAGCGCAATTAAAGCCAGCGTCCGTCATAAACCCAACGCTGCCCAGTGTAATGAAAATGGCGCAGATAGGATCAAATAGATGACAGAGGCGATCCTGATTCAAAAGGTCAGGTGCTTTGTCGATACAAGGAATCAGATGAATCGCATTTCTCAGGAGTCAGGCAAGAAACACATTTCAGTCTGGATATGTCACTGCTGATAAGTTGCCTTCATCCTCAAACAAACATAAAGAGCACTGCATTTAGTAGTTGCATTTTCTCGGTCTCACACACAGACACCACCCAACCCCCTCCACTCTCTCTCTCTCTCTCTCTCGCACACAGTCAGGATTTGACGATCAGTGCTTAGGCTCCCATTCGCTCTGTTCAATTTGGTCTATGCACTTTCCTGGCTTTCCTTCAGTACCGCAGCTGTGTTGGTACCAGGCACGTTCACGGCGTTTGTTTGCTCAGATAAATGAGGACATTCGATTGATGCTGCGGTCACATACTCAAAGGATATCATTGCGCCCTGGTGGGCTTGTTGTGAAGCAACATCTTTGAGATGGCGTTCGGTAAAAATGCAAGTTCTTTCTAATCCTATTCTTCCTCAGGTTCGAGCACAGCTGAGTTGCTGTGGTTAGCACTCTCCCCTCTCTCTCTGGTGAGGTCGTGAGCCTCTGAGGTTAAAGCCTCCAGACCAGTACGGTCTTGGAGGAAACACTGCATTGTTAGATCCCATGAAGTACCTGAAAAATGAAGGGAAAGTTTCCCCCCCGGGTCCTAGCTAATAACCCTCCCACAAGTATAAAATGGCCGTTAATTTTTTTGGGGTTGCTTCCAAACGCTTGATGGCAATTCTCCGTGAAGCATTTAGGGCTATTCCGGCCTCGCGGCGCTGGCTCGAGGATTGCGGTTATTTAGAGAGAGACCGGGCTGACGGCAGTTGGCATTACCTGTCTTTGTTGGGGCACATTTCGGGCGAGCTGGGATTGGAGGAAGTGTCCCATTTGACTTCCTGTGAGATTTGGCCACACTCGGGCGTCCTCGGTAAACTTGACAAGCTTTCACTGTCGCGCGCACACACACAAAAAAATCAATACAATGAAAAAAATTAACAACTCCCGAGTAGAACAATAGAAACTTACAGCGTTTAATATTCAGTGCATGAGGAATTTGCTGCATCTCTGAAAAAGCTATCATTTTGTCTCATACAGGAGTATGAGAGATGTCATTTCTCTCATATATCAAGTGAGAAGACCTGGGTTCGATTCCCGGACAGGCCAAAACATTAGGCACGTTCCTTTCTCCACACATCCTCCATTTACCCAGCAAGAAAGTAGGAACTTGGTTATCAGTTAATTAGCAGATTGCTTTTCCAGGGGCTGGAGGGTGGGGGGGGGAATAATCCCTTCAAATTTTGTTTTAAAAATAATAATTTGTTCACTCAATCCACCACTGTTTGTGGGACACTGGAAACCCCTCATTACTGTATATCCCATCTGATTCATGCTGAAAGCAGAAAAATCCCTCAGTCACACTCAATAGCAAAGTGGAAGTCTGGCTCAGTGTCAAGTATGCGTTCAGCTCTTACTGAATCTTGCAGGGTTGGAGATGAAGCAGAGAAATCTGACATTTACGAGATCTCTCGGCCCCAGTGAAGCCCAATGCAGGTCAGGGAAAGCTCAAAAGCTTCAGGCGCAATACACAGACGGAAAACAATAAAAAGGGAAACTTGACAAATGGATTTGAACAAAATAAAACAAAGCAAATAAAAAAAAATCAAGAGGGTAGTTTGCAGCAGGAATTGTTCTCCAATAGGGAATTTGAATTGCACCGAGCATACGCACAGACAGACAGATAAACAAACTGACAGACAATGGAGGCTGGGTAGGGGAAAGAGAGATTCCAACTAGGCTTAAGACTATTTTCTTAATGTTTCGGAATGTGCGCATTTTCCAAATTAAAAGATTCATTGAGAATTTGTCCACATTCTGAGCTCCAAAATGCTAAGAAAATTTCGCAAGTCAGGAACCGGCTGTAATTTGTACTCTGTGCTCTCGTTTCACTACTTTTAAATTCTAAAAGTAACGAGTCTGAAACCATCCATGATTTGCTAAGAGTGACTGGTGGGAAACTATTGATACTATTTCTGTGAACAATATCCCTTAAGTAAAGTTATTCTCCCAAAAGCCAAACCGTCTGGGTAAAGCCAGGTGGGATCTCAAATCACTGCCCCGACTGAGGCCATGATCTTTCAAGTCAGTTTGGGGACTGACTGACTGGAGGAACTCATTTTTATCCAGGATGATTAAACTCCTCATTAGGTGCAGCGATCTGCAGGCTGGTTAAGCAGCTCGATTTAGCCACGGGCATCATTTGTTAAAAAGTGACAGGCCAAGTGATTGAAGAACTAAAAATAAACTGTGACTGCATTTAGCAGACCCAAGTAACCAGTGAGATGTATGTCAGGAATATATACACTCTACTGTCTGAGTGTCTGGCTCTTGGGGTCATGATCTATCCCGTTGGTAACTATAAAAATAATAATCTTAGGGCAGAGAGCATCCAACTACTTGTATTCATTTTTGCACTCTTCACTTAGAAGAAGAACTGAGTGCTTTACAGTGGCCAAAGTGACTGATTCCTGGCCAGCAATCCTCCAGAAGTAGTGGACACCAAGCAAGGAACAGGCCAGGGGAAAATGAGGGTCACTCTAAACTACACTGAGGTCTAAACAATTAGACGCAGTTAAATCTTGAAAAGGAGACGTTGAAAAGGAGACGTCTCGGAGGAGTTGGACGGAGAAACTCATCTCCAACCAATCACCGCTTCTGAGACATCTCGGCTCATCTGATCTCATGCCCCTCCCGCCCCCCAACCGCACAGCAGTAGAAAAAGGTGTGGTGGGGGGTGTGCAGTTTGCAAAGGTGCAATTTCAGACCAGACAACTCCAAACAACCCAGAGACTGATTAACAATTGGTGCAGGTTACTAGCAAAGGCGGTTGAGGCTGGGATGCTGGGACTCATTTAAATGAACAGTATTAAAAACATATAGCTCGAAGCTGTGATGGCAGAACAGTAGGGTGGGTGTTTTGGAGCCATGAGATCAGATGGGCCGAAAAGCCTTCTTTATCTGAACGGAGCTTGTGATCTGAAGACCGATTCCTGGCTAGCAATCCTCCAGATGAATCGGTCTCTCGTGGATGGACCTCAATATTTTCAGGCTTCTGCCGTGATGTTCTTTGATACGCAACAAGGCATTGTAAAGATGCAAGTTGATGCTACAGGTTTCTACTGCCCCCCCACCCCCACCATCACACTCACCATCGCGGGCGGCCGTCTGATTGTCCGTCCGAGCCGGCAAGGGATCGAGGGAAGAGGCCAGATCTTCTCTTCACCGGGCTCTTCAGCATCTTTGCCTGTTGCTGAGGATTAGAGAGCAAGCAACACAGAGAGAGAGAAGAGAGAGAGAGAGAGAGAAAGAAGAAATGTTACTATAGGGAGATGCAGCCAGCTCAACATGCAACAGAAAACCCATGAACGTAGCTTGAGATGGAAGAGGGCCACAGAATCCAGGTAATTTACACCCACAAAATATACAGTCAATTCACATTATAATGTAGGATATCGTGAAGACTTGATGAAGCGCTGTATCAAATGCAAGAATTATTATTTAAAAATTTGATAATTTCTCAGATGTTCACTGAAAATGCATTGGATACAACCAACACATTTCTAAAAAAGGATGTATACAAGATCACATGGGATGAAGAAGGCCCTTCCTCCCATCTGATCTCAGCCCTCCCATCGTAGCATCAAGATGCTTTTTTAAATGGGCTCCTTGAAAAGCGCTCTGGGACACCATCCTGTGTGAGGGCTGTTACATAAATGCAAGTTGTCATTGTTGTTGATCTCATGGTCTGGACATCTTATAGAGGACAACCAGTTTGCCAGTTCTGGAAGCACTTTCAGTTTGCTTTAGACTTTCACGAGAGAGCCAAGCATCTCAGGTTAATATATAATTAAACCTTGGAATTGCCTGCTAGATACATCAAGGAAATTAAGCAGAAAGCTGGGAATTCAGCCCCCATTAGTTTTATTCTATCCCAGCAGGGCTGTTCTTACAGGGTTTAAACCTAATTAATTTTATACTCTTTACCGGCAATATTAACTTTATTGTAAACATCTGCGATGAACACAAGAAGCTTGAAACAGCAGTAGCAGTGACTGATCTGCAACTTATCACCATTTCCCTTTCCTCTACCGCACCTCTCCGTACCACTGCCCAGCAAACACTCACCTCCCTCCCCCTTCAAAATTTCCACATTGATTAAAAACAAACATCAAAAAAAATCTGTGAGGTATATTGCAGTTGGTTCAATGACTCTCGACACCTCCTCCCCCTTGCCCACCCTCTCCGGACAACATTACATGTAACCAGTTCTAACAAAGGGTCATGGACCCGAAACATTGATTCACTTTCCTTTCTCCATAGATGCTGCATGACCTGCTGAGTATTCCCAGCGGTTTCCGTTTTACATGTAACTTATTCACTGCAGGTCTACTGTATGGAGATTGTATTTTACAAGGGATCTGGGCAGCCAGTCACTGCAGTTTCCAGAATACCCGAAGTAGTGGTTTGAGATGTCCTCCTGACATGAATAATTATAATAATTACCAATTCATAAATACAGTAAATTCCTGAAAGCTCAACCCTGGCTTAACCTCTGACTACCACTTAATTGCCACGATGTCAATATCTCGGCCATGTATTTATTTATGTATTTAATTCGCTGCTGTGGTAACTCAACACTGAGCCCCTCTCCCTCAGAATGGCGAGTTATCAGGAGTTTACTGTCTAATAATCCCGCCGAGCTCCCTACTCACGGTGGGTGTGTGCCTGATGTTCTCCACTGTGGTGTGGGCCACGCCAGCACTCTGGCTGCCAGATAGCCCTCCGCTGTGGTGCTTCTTGTGGCTGGTGACCATGGTCTCCATTGAATGGCTGCGGACACGAATCGCCCTCTGCATGTTCGGAGAGAAAATACGTCAGATCGTGTTACAAGATGCGCGCGCGCACACACAAACAATAAAATTGTACCAATTACGTGATAAGGCACAAAAATTGTGTAAAATAAAGGATATTATTAATTAACCCAATTTGGTTACCTGGATATTCCCGACACCTTCGCAAGTGCATTTAATCTGTATCTAGTTAATCTCATTGGGTATTATTATCATTAGTAGTAGTATAGCTGGTAGAGACGCTCCTTTAACATGAGCATTATATAAATGTAATTGGCTTTTAGCAAGCGAAAGACGCAATCCTGCCTCATTTGTAAGCAGGTTGCCAGCCCCTGCATTAATTATCACTCCCCACCTGTATCACTTCATCACTGAATCTGCGGAACAGTTCTCAATTACACCACACCATCTGTGCCTACACACTTCACTGTCCCTGCATTAATAGGTTAAACACAAATACTAAGCCTCACATTTGATACAGTGCCTTTCATGTCAGAAGGTTGCCTCAAAGTGCTTCACGGGATTTACTGTAAAGCGCAGCCATTGTGTACTTTGTAGTCAAACTCAACCGGTAAAATTGTTCAAAGGCAACATCCTACCAACATCCACAAGACAAATGCTCCATTTTATCTGGGGTTCGGTCGGTCAGGGCTCTGGGGAGAGAGAGAAAAACTCCCTTCTTCCTTGAAAAGTGTAATGGGAACTTTAACGACCCCTGAACAGTGCTGGCGGGACATTGGTTTCACAGCTCAATCATCACTGCGCTCTATGGTATACGGTAGGAAGTGCTTTGAGGTCTTTTGACGATGTGATCAAGCGTGACTATCGAATGCATCTGTCATTTGGAAGACTTATCAAATGAGTGAAATTGACAGGAAGTGAAACATCAGTCGAACGTAGCGGAGAGGATCACACCTGCGGACGCCGATTTTAATTGTAAATTGCTCTGCGGCTTTACCTTGAAGGACTCCAGGAATCCCCCGTGGCCACCGTTTTCCATCTTGTCCTCGTCAGAGCCCAGCCCGAGCATTGCCTGTGTCTGTGCGTGGAGCTCGTCATGGAGATTATCTAGCAAAGCCGCCCGCGTTCGGTTCTGGGCAAAGGGAATCAAGCCCAGAGGATGGTTAGTTTGGGCTCTTGACAGAGTCTGAAATTACAACTAAGTCGAATTGGTGATACTTTTCCTGGTGTGGATACCATCGCCGTCCATCCCTCCCCTCACCACACCATTCCCTGACCTTACTTCTTCCACGGCCTTGCCCCACTCTACCTTTGCAACCTCCTCACCCCTTACTAAATTGCCCGCTCCCTCCACTCGGTGGGCTACGGCCTGCTCCATGTCCTCCGATCCACCCGCCCCACCATCGGCGGGCGAGCCTTCAGCCACTCTGCCCCCAACCTCTGGAATTCCATCCCACAGTCCCTCCACCTCGCTCCCTCCTTGGCCTCCTTCAAGTCCCACCTCAAGACCCTCCTCTTCGACAGTCCCATCATTCACCCACACCCCCTTCCCTCCACCCTCCCCAATCCCAACCCCAGCTTGGGACTGAAACATTGACTGTCCAGTGCCTTGGGTCGTCAGCCGGATGTGAAAGACGCTATACAAGTGTAATTTTGTTGTTACCTCGAGCTTCGCAAACTTCTCGGACTTGTAGCAAGCACTCTCCGCATTGATGAGCTTTGTGAGCAGAAACTCCCTGAGCTCAGTGCCCTAGGTGTACAAAGGAGGCAACGTTTAAGAATTTTATCTCATGATTACGCACAGGATACTGACCCAACTAAGCCAATAGTAGTGTCCGGCGATATATCGATATCAGTATAATTTTTCATATCGATTTGCCGATATTGGAAATTTGAATATATCGGCATATCGAAATATATGCTATATAAAAAAAATCGGTGTATCACAAAACATTGGTATATAGTGTCCGGCGATATCGGTATAATACAAACTTTTTCAACATACCTTGTAGCCGGCATTGCAAACCTCCTGCGTGTAGAGCACGCACATCCGAATGCGCGCGCACACACAGGATAAAAAAAACCTGGTGATATCGATATGAGCCCACCAATATCGATATCGGAAAAATTCCATATCGCCAGACACTAGCCAATAGTTATGTAGAAAGGTCCATTGTAACGTAGGAGCCATTTGACCCATTGTAGCTTTGCTCGCTATCCAATAATTCAATTTGTCAAGTGTTAGTAGTTGTTTGTGACATCCCGTCGAGCATTGAGATTTCTTCTAATCTTCCCTACCTTCTACTTTTTAGTGAACAATCCTAAAGAGTAAGAAATTGCCTGAAGATCCCAAATAGATTCCTGAAGAGAGGGAATATTAAAAAGGATGTTGGGTATAGGATCGTGATAACACAGGCTCAGGTATAGAATGAAACCATTGCTGTTTCAATGGGTCGAATGGCCTGTTTCGGTGCTGTAAGATTTCTACGAGATAAATAATGACGTGGGGGCAGGGGATTTGATTTGAGGAGGGGCTCAATCATGAAACGTATTGCATTTCAGTAAGAAGTGCTCCATGGCAGGACAAATGTAGAGAACCTGCTTACCTTCTTGAAGACGGGTGGGCTTGGCAACATCGGTCCAAACAAGTGAACTCCATCTCGAGCAGTGACTGAAATCTGATCAGGCAATCGAAACATGGGGGATGGGGTGGCGGGGGTAGGGGAAGCAAATAAAAAGTTATTTTGAATTACAAATACTGTATAGTGTACATTTAACGCATGTTACTGTTGAGTTAAACTGGGTTGAGTTGCGTTGGACTGAGTTGGATTAAGTTGTGCTGAGTTAAAGTTCTTCTAGACGTCTCAAAGCACTTTACAGAAGATAATATATTCACTGTAAATATATTTGTAGGCGAAATGCAGCAGCCAATTGCACACAGCGGCGTCCCACAAACAGTGGTGGATTGAAGTGACCAATTTTATTAATTTATATAAATGCAAGTAGCTGTTTGGCTGGTCAATGACCAAGGCTTGAGGCTGAAAAGCTTCCAAATGATTACCTTATAGATGGTTGAATCGGTGCCCGGATTCTCCACCTGAACCACAACGTAGGCGTGAAGAAAGTTCGAGGCGATCATGTCCGGCACGAAGGGCGTGTTTTCCTCCTGGAACACGATGGCTACAATGTCGTTCCCAATGTGACGTTTTCTCTGGAGCTGTGACGGGCAAACCAAGCGCTTTTAAATCAAAGTGAACAGTTTTGACGGGGTTAAAACTGCGGATGAGTCGAGTGTTGTGTCGAATTAAACTCGTGTAAGGTTTAATAGGGTTCAGCACCTGCTGCTGAAAAGCTTCCAAGATCCCCTTCCCCACTTCATCTTGTTCACGGATCCTCTACCGTACTCAGTTGTATGATTCTATCATCCAGTAAATCTTTCTCCAATTGATTTAGGCGCAAGATAAGATGGTGGGCATTAGCAGGCAAATCGACCACAAGAATATCACTGCCAATCTCAACCCTGCCTGCACCCAAGCACAAGCTATATCCAGCAGAGGTCACTGGATAGCTTTGTGGAGCAGGAACCCAGATGGGAGTTAGGTTTTACGCTTTGCTAAACCTCAAGAAGCTCTTTGTCAACAGTGATGTCTTCACAACAACAACAACAAATACTTAGAGTATTTGCCCTTCACATCGGAAAGACATCCCAAGGCGCTGGACAGTTTGGACACAAACTGGGAGGTGTGGTCAGGAGGGGTGGGCGTCCTGTGGTGGGGGGGGAGGTGAAAGGGAGAGAGTAACCTCCCACGGACAAACACATGAACCTTCTGGGTCAATATGTCTCAGTTTCATATTGCACAGTGCTTAACAATCGAGTGCCGAGAGGGTTTAGTGCGGGAGAAAGAGAAAAATTTGGATTATAATAAACCTCTCTCTTTCCCTCCTTAGAAAGAAACATTCTCTCCTAGACTAGTCAAGGGACGTGTTCATCTATTTATTCAGTTCATCAGTGGAGCGTTTCCAATTCAGGGCACTCTTCTTTGAAGACCGACTTTAATCGTGCTAAAAGAGCCCCATTACAATTCTGAGAGAAAAACATTTTTTAGTGAAGCTGCAGTTAATGGTCATGGTTTAATCAGCAACAGGGGCCAGGCAGCTTCTGATGGCAGAGAGTAAGAGCGAGTTCCTGACTCCAGCATTAATAATCTCCAGCAGTTGCTGAATTATTCACCACGGCCATTAATCTACATGGTTCAAGGTAAGATCGTTTCAAAGGGATGGGAGATGAGTATTCTGGTTCTGTTATTTAAGAGCTGCACATTATCCTGTTGTTTTTTGGCGTGACAGACAGGAATTGGCAAATCCATCCTCGGGTTCATTTTTATTTGTTCCGCTCTTTGAAGGAAGAATTTAAGAACTTGTTCTTCAATCCATACCTTTGGCAAATAGCTAATGAGCTACGGTTGGACAAATATACTCTAACTGGCTTTCCCCCACCCTCCGTCTCGTTGCCGTGCAATCACCCTCGAATGAATATGTCCCGTCAAGGGAAGAAGAAAGCAAAAAATATTGGACCCATTTATTGACCACAAAATTGCCAACGTGTATTGCCAAGGTTGATAAACAGACAGTCATAAAACTACATCTCCTGCTATTACTAAGTCGGAAATATCTCATTGCTAAATTTACTCATAGGCAAAAAATAGCCTCTTGCCATATCTAATCTGAAACATAATACTGTAGACAGATGCTAAGGAGTCATTCCAATCTGTACAATAATCTCAGGGCTCAGTGGATTGCCATGAAGTGTTTGAGTTTCATTAAACTAAATGATATCAACCACTCCCCATAGTTGTTTTTACATGGAATATGTTTGGTTCCTGCTGCCCACCCCCTGCACAAAGGACCTGTAGGTGACGGGACAATGTCATATGAAAGTGCACAGAGCAAATACCTGTTGGGTGTCTCCCTCTGTAAACGGAAGCTTTGTGGAGACGTGGAACATTATCTCCCTGTGCTTGAACATGGTGTAAACAGACTCGATCCCAGTTTGACCGTGTGCGACATCGAGGCCACCTCGGAAACTGCGTCAGGGAGACATTGAACCATCATTGCAAACTCTCAAAGTGCTTCACAGAATATATTGTAAAGTGGGCAGACTGCGCAGCAGCCAATTACATACAGCAGTGCCTCACGAACGGTCATGGATTGAGTGACCAATTTTTTTTGGGAGAGGGGATTATTACTCCTGGAAGGCAATCCGCCAATCGACCAACAGCTTGGTTCCTACTGAGTGAGCCTGACACTCAGAGGTACCTTATTTCAGATGAGGGACAAAACTGAGCTTTGTGGAGATCCATTCAGGTGGTTGAGATCCGAAGGTCCCATTTCCTGGCCAACAATTCTCCAGATCAATGAATCCACCTCCCCAAACTTCTCCCCATCACCCATATTATTCTTTATGAAACACGACCTTTGCAATGTGGGACGGTATTTTCACTCACCCTTTGAAATCTTGGAGTACGATTGTGTCTCCAAGCAGCTGTAGGAATTCCTTAAAGGCAGGACTTTCCTCATTGTTCCCGAACAATTCCCCTTCCGTGGTCTGAAAAGTAGAAACAAAGCCCTTTAGTGTTAAAACATTAAATACTGAAATGTAATATAATGTAATGGACCAAGATAATGTGACTTGAGCCAAGCTTTTAGATGGAAACGACATCTGAGAGAAGGTCTCGTCACATTGGCAGATATCCTATTGTGTAGTGGTTAAGAGCACTTGCTTTGCAAGCAAGAGAACCTGTGTTCGATTCCTGGGCAGGGTGAAACCGTAAGCGAGTTTCCTTACTCCACAGGCCTCCGTTTACCTAGCGGTAAGTAGGAATCCAGTTGTTAGTCGAATGACAGATAGCTTTCCAGGAGGTAATAATCCCTCCAAGATAAAGACAAAATTCATCACTCAATCCACGGCTGTTCGTGGCAACACTGCTGTGAGCAATCAGCTGCCACGTTTTTTTCCCTACAGACAAAAATGATCACTTTACAATATATTCTAGGAGGCGACTTGAGAGATCTCCATGATGTGGTATTGCGGTATATCAAATGCAATTATTATTATTATGGATTATTCATAGGGGCTGGACTGGATAATGATGGGCAATTTTGACTGAAATTAACACTTGGATGGGTAATATCGTCAGAAACAGCCGGTATCTCCCTGTGTGACAGACTACAGCCACCTTACTGAGTGATGAGATTGTTATCTCAGCCCTTCTGATTGCTCGATCACTGAGCTGGCGTTATCAACACAGATCACAGCCCAGATAGTCTCAAGTTATCACCTGAAGGTACATAATAAAGTGAAGTGTTTTTGTTGCTGAAATTAAAAACAGTACAATCTTATTATTCTTCTCTCCCTTTTGTTAAGGGCGCCCATTACACTCACCTGACTGAATCGTTGATAAATCACACCAAACTTGAAGTCGTTATTGATCTCGTGTTCGTCGTATGTGACAATCAGCTGGGACGCCTTGTGTATTAAAAAGAATAAAGCGGTCAACAGATTGCAAGGTGACGACAGTGACTTTCCAAAGTCTTTCCTTCCACCCCAAAAAAAAAGTTCACGTCGACTTTAAGGAAAATTGGTTGGAAAGTTCATTATTTATCTCCCACAGCCAATCTCAAGAAAGTAAACAACCTGACTTTCACTGCAAAGCAGCTGAGATGAAGATAAAAACATTTGCAACCGCTGTGCTCAGGGGGGACTGAACGCCGCTGTGGGTTAACGGTGAGAGAGCCCCATTGAGGGGCTGAGAGTCAGGCTCAGTTTTATCCCAGACGCAGAAGGTTGGAGGTTTAACCTCCACATCGGGACTTTGATCTCTTCTAGTCTAGGTTGACACTCCAATGTCGGGATGGGGGTGCGATACACTTTTGGAGGTGCAGCCCTTCCATTGAGATGTGAAACTGAGGTCCCTATTCAGGTTGGCCGCAAAGATACACCTTTACAACAAATTCTAGGAGGCATTTTTGATACTTGCTTCTGATGAGAAAGGGGCCATTACAAATGGAAGGAATTATTATTATGAGTACTGTATCACAATCAAAATTGAATCACAGTCTTGTCTAGTCTGAGCCAATGTATTACCAGGACCTCAGCCCTGTATATGGGCTAGAAAGCATGTAGTGTTAAGTATGTTGAACCACATGTAACTTATCACCGCACTTCCGCCGAAGGTCACTGTGGAGGGGGCATTGCCTTGCTGAGCACTTACCTTGGGGTAAAGAACAGGAGAAAACTTCACACTGGACAATTCATCACAGAGGAGCTAAAGGTGGGTGGGGGGGACAAAGAGGAAAAGGAACAGAAAGCATTCTTTAGAGCAAGCAACAACTCTGCCGTCCAACGCCTTGGGACGTTCTCCTGATGTGAAAGGCACTCTACAAATGTAATCTTGTTGTTGTCTACACTCTTCTGAGACTGAGTTATAATTTGGGCTTCAGAACAACAACAGAAGTTGTTCCCCCACATCTTCTCCTTAAAGCCTCATATACATGAAGTCCACACACACACACTCTCTCTTTCTTTGACAAGTTGACCCATGTCATATTCTATTATCCTGGGTTCCTTCCATCCCAGGCACCATATTTAGCTGACAGCATGAGTCCAGCCGCCGCAGCTGCAGCCAGCCTCTCCACTATTGCCTTGCAACACTATAGGCAGCCCTCACTGCTGGAGGAATGGGGGCAGTGTGTATAATTTTCAACAACTTAGTGGATGGAGAACTGAACTGCTGGGGTCTGAGGGGGAGGGGGGAAAAGGCAGGTTTAATGGGATTGAAAGGATTGCTCTTTGAAAAAAGCCGGCGCAGATACAATGGACAAAGTGACCTCCTTCTGTGCTGTAGATTTCTGTGGTTTCTATATGAACTGAATCCTTGTTGGTGTGCTTTAGAGCGGAGCGCTATCAATCCCTGAAACTCATGTTGCTTTAGCTACACCCTCATCCACAAAACACAGCAGACAAGGAAACAAACCCCTGACCAGCTGAGAAATCCACAATTTGTCTGTTTAAGTCGACTTGGCAGATATGATGGTGGGGGTGAGGGGTCGGTCGGTTTATAGAGTTAGGGTTCACAAAGAAGATCCCATCTCACCAGGACCTTCTCAGGGCAGCCTGGGAATGGGCAATAAACATTGGCTCTGCCAGCGTCACCCACATCCGGACACAGCTCAAAGCAAACCACCACTTGTTTGTTTTACAAAATGTTCCTAGTTTCTCTCTCCCAAACTTCCCTTTACAGCCCATCATATCCACACACTTCCATTCATTTAGGCTGATGATTAATGGGTCACATTTGTCTAGGGCGGATGCTATCGGTGCTTTGGCTGATAAGAACAGCAGCTGTATTATGAATGGATGCAAATATTTTATTTCCTACCCCCTCCCATCCCCCACTGGAGACACACCTTTCTAAGGCGCTAGAGCTCAAAGCCTCTGCAGGAGGCTGGGTACTTGATCATCCACAAAACAAGTCACATGAGTTCACTAGATTGGTCTGGAGAAGAAGGTCCTTCACCCTAATCGAACCCCACATCCCCCAAACCATCAGGGCATCAAGCTGCTTTTCAAATTAATCCAAGTGCCCTGGCCTCTATATGCAACCTGTTCCCTCCGCGTAAAAGGAAAAAAAAACACACACATCCTGGTGTCTGAAATTGGCCTTTACAACTCTAAACCTGTGTGCTCTTGTTCCTCAGCCTCAATGCATCCCAACGTGCCAATCTGCAGAGAACTGTACAGTTGACTCAACCAGTCTGTGGTCTGGGTTTAATTTTTCAATCCCTTTTATAAATTTATGCCCACTCTGAGGAAGAATCCAGTCACGGTGAGCAGAGGCTGTTTGCTTCTCTCCACCCACAAATATACAGTCAATTTTCCTACTCTCCTTCACCCCCTGCTCTGATCCCTACCTTACTGTTCAGCACCTTGGGACATCCTGCCGACGTGAAAGGCTCTATATAAATGTAATTATTGATTGATTGATTGTGGCCACTTCACGTACTCCAACCAGTACATCTAAACCTCTGACAAGGGATCTCTGGTAGAGGAGAGGCTGCTTCTCCTCAGTCTAACAAAACAAGCACCAGGTCAACTTTCATTCATCTAACCCACGAGACAGCATTGCCACCGGACATTGATGGAGGAATGTGAACTGAAAGGGGCTATGCCTACCACACCAGACAGAAGAGGGTCCAACTTACCTTTGCTATCAGTGGGATACTGGGCAGCTGGGGGGCTCCAACCAGTGGCAGTCGCTCATGTACTGTTTTAGACCTGGACCTGGGAACATAAAAGCATCTTAAAATGTAGGTTCTTCTCTAAACAGGGCACTACCCGGTAAATGCCCTTGTGTAAGACAATTTTAAGTAGAAACTATCCTGGACTCTCGTGACTCTGTTGCAAAACGCACCCACTTAACAAATGCAGTCAGTTAAAACCTGGTAGCTAAATCGCTACAACAACAACAACTTGGATTTATATAGCGCCCTCCACGCCAGACTGCGTCTCAGAGCGCTTCACAAAACAGATCCCAGGGCCAAGCCAGGGGGAGGGGGACTTGGGGCGTGACCTGAAAGTAGGAAAGGAGGGGACAAGGCAAAGGGAAGGAGGAAAAGAGTTCCAGAGCATCGGGGGTAGTAGCTGAAGGCATGGCTGCTGACGGTGGAACAGAGGATTCGGGGGATAAGGAGGAGGCCAGTCCCAGTAGAACGAAGGCAACGAGTACTGTTGTGAGGAGAGAAGAGGTCAGAGATGCAGGGGATATGCAGAGGAGTGGAGGGATTGGAATACAAGAGTGAGGATCTTGAAATCGATCTGCTCCAGGGATACAGGGAGCCAGTGAAGCTGGCAAGGACTGGGGTAATCGGGGAGTGAAGTTTGGTTACCTGAGTATTATCCTCAGATATTCTTGGCCATCATTATCTTCGTACTTGACCGAGAGCACCAAATTCCCCAGGATACTGCAAGAGGTGTAAAAGTTCAAATGGTCCTGGAATTGACAAAGGTGACACAGGGTCTCAGAGCATTCATTTTTGATCAGCCGGATGCCTGACACATACGGAAACCCATCACCGTGCTTAAAGTATAGCCAAACCGAGCTGAGGATTCCATGCATCCCACCTAAACATGGAAAAATCCAGAGATAGATTGCTGGAATGGGATGCTATACTCTCCTCCTGGAAGGAAGTGTCCTGCTTACCTAATTCCGGAAAGTATTAGGCGCAGGTTGGCAAGAGCCAAAGCTTAGTGGACCCAACCCCCCCAGAGTGTGCGTAGGGGTAAATACTGGAGTCTAACCAGCTCAAAGCTTTTGATACTGGGACACTGAAGAACACATGGACTCAGAGCGTTTGCCATTAGCCAGATAGCATATCTTTACAGATCTGTCGCTGGAGCAAACGGTCTTAGCACAACCTCATTGCATTCAATTTTTATTGCTCAACTGCTTGTAGGCAATAAATAATTAAGACACAGCTTGTCTGGCACATAGCAATTATGCGCGTTTGCAATTTGGTTCAACACAAAGCCGTGACATCGAGGATTCAGAGTCTGTCACTGACCTTGCCAAGGAAGTGCTTTCTGTAGGCTCTAGCTGTGCTGTTGCATTCCAGTTTGTACCCAAACGAGCTGGGGCTTAGGTTGTCCACCACATCGTCCTCACAGAAGCTGCTCTCAGATGACGTGGGGGTGATGTTATTTTCCAGCCCTTCAATCCAATAGCCCCCAAATTGAGGGAGGATAATAGATGGAAAGGGCCCTGCTTTAGTGATGATCTGAGGAACAAAAACAACAACAATTTACACTTGCACAGCGCTCTCCTCGCCTGAAAGACGCCCCAGGGCAAGACCCAAACTCGTGTCAGTAAGGGAAGAGCAGAGAGAATTGGTCCTTTCATCTCTGGAGACCTTCATGAATAAAGTCTCAAGAGCACAAGGCATTTAGCAAGGAAATGTCTTAAGAAAGGATTGGGTGGAAACTCAGATAAGACATCCTTCGGCAGCTTTTGTGCTCTTTCTTGGGTTGGATCCTAAGGCCAAAACCAAGAAAAATTCCAGGCTTCTTAGGATCATATTTCTTCCACTAGTTACCTATGAACCAAATTTCCCTCCCTCCCCAATAGCTAGTTTTTATTTACATTTTTAAAAAAAAAAACTAGCAGATAACTAAGGTAGACTCACCTCGTCGATGCTGGGGTAAGGAATGTAATCATCCTAAAAGTAATGGACAACAAAGTAAGAATTCAAGTTTGAAATGGCACTAAATTGAACACAAAATAGCAGGTTGTAATATAGCATGGCTCAGTGAGTTATCAAATGTTTGGCACAGGATTGGGGTAAGGGGATACAGGTATGTGCTAATGTCCCACGGTCACCAGATCTGATGGTAACCATGTGAAAATCCTACATTGGTTGGTAACTGGACAAATCTATTTAAAGTCTGAACGTCAGCAATCGATTAGAAAGAGCTGGGAGCTGACTTTATCAATGTGCTGTGTCCTCTTCACTATTCATGTTCCTCAGGCACTGTCCGGACATGCTTGATTACAACACAATTTATATTTATACAGTGTCGGGAGGGCATGTTAAACAACAACTTATATAGCGCCCTTCACGTCGGAAAGACATCCCAGGGCAGTGGACAATTTTTAGACCTGAGCTGGGAGTTGGGGTCAGGAGGTGTGGAGTGTAGCGGTGTGGTCCAAGGTATGGTTGAAGAGAGAGGTCTTTAGCTGAGACTTGCTCTGCAGGACACTGGCCGCATTTGAGAAGTAGCTGTGACGGGAGGGCTGACGTTCTGGGAGAATTAGATGAAATGGGCCAAATGGCTTTCTTCATCCATACATCTCTGATGATCTTGCAATTGCTTGTAAATGGATTGTTGGGATAAAAAAAAAAGTGGGGCTACAGGCCTGTGTGATTTGGTTTCTAAAGTCACCCCTTTATTCCAGGTTTCACCCTCTGAGTTAAAGAGGTACATCACTGAGAATTACAGGCATTTTACTGCAATGATTGTGTGGTAAAGTGGATACCAGATTTTACACTACTTGGAACACTTCTGAGTCAGTCCGTGGCCCTAGAGTTTGCCCTAGTCCCCGCTGAAATGGATGACATTTTGTACAGAACTTTGCAGCGTCAATGTCACACTCAGGAGAGCGACAGCATCTATTGAATAACGGCTGGAACCAGCGCACCTTTAGTAGCAATGTCATTGTTTGGCTTGAACAAACCTTCTGTTTCTGGCTCTTGTCTTTCTGTTCCTCCATTTTTGTAACCTGTTTTCATGAAAGGAGTGTCAGGATGACAATATCTCTCTCTCACACTCATACACACACAGCAAAATAACGCACTGAAATACAAAGTTACCATGGGCTCTAAATTCAGCCAACAAATGCATGTTGTTGGTCAGAGATTCGCTCTTTACATTGTTTAGAACAGATGAGATCAAACGTCTGAAAGGACCTTTTTCATCCATGCTTCTCTTTGTGACATGCCGACCTCTCCTCAGTCTCTGGCAAATGTGCTATTGATGCAGGAAACATAAATGTTGCCGACTGCTTCAAAGTTGGCAGCCTGCTCGCCTCCGAGTCAGAAGGTTAGGTGGGTTTAAGGCTAACTTAGAACTCATGGTCTAGGCTGACGCACCAGTGCAGTGCTGAGGGGAGCGCTACTTTGTCATAGACTCCGTCCATCGGATGAGACTTTAAACTGCGATCCCGTCTGGCCGTTCAGCGGGACGTTAAAAATCCCATGGCGTTACTCGAAAAGAGACGGGAGTTTCTCTCTCTTCCTCCGGCATCTTGGCCAACAATCTCCCAGATGAAACTGGTTACTCAACCCATGGCTGTTTGTGGGGTATTTGCTGTGTGCAAATTGTGTTTGCCCACAAAATACATAATCACAGTACTGTATACGCAGCAAAGGGTTTTGAGACAATCTAACAAGGTGGGAAAAGCACCATATCAAATGCAAGGGTTATTAGTTATATTATTACTACTTTAATTGTACACATAAACGCAGCGCCATGTAACTCTGATGGCTGTCTGTCTGATCGCTGGGTTAATCGACCAGGGCTTCAGTGGACTGTTCAGTGTCCTCTGCATGGGCCACTGCTCGAGAGGTCAGTCTTTCGTTTATAAAAATAGAGCCACCAGCACAGAAGCACGAGCGTCCCAACGTCAGAAGCACCCGAACTGGATCTGCGGCGTCAGAAAAGCTCTTAAATGTCAAAAAAGAATCATTCCCTCATCGGATAAGCAGCAAGCGCCAAACTGGCACATAAAAACCGCACGCCAGAAATACATCCCATATGCGTGACACAAACCTATGTCATTCACACTTTCAAAAAAAATCTTGAAGCTCTACCTGAGTAAAACATAATTGACTTGAGACAAAGTCAATGTTGTTATATAAGCAAATAATCTGTGGGAATGACGTATTGGAACTCAGAAAATACACTTTGCATTCTTAGCGTGGCTGCCTGCCTGCGAGATAAACAATTTGCGTTTCCATCTATAACTATCTATTCAGGCCAATGGCATTTATTTTTGTGTTACTGTGGAATGCATATTTAAACACGCACAACCCGCCTCCCCCACTCCGTCACTGCTCGCTCTCTCCTATTTCCTGGAACTACCTGTTCTAGAACACATGTCACAACAAACATCAAAGCATCCGATATTGCCTCCTGATAATGCAGGCTCGTAATACAATAATAACGACACTTGCATTTAAAATAGCATCGGATCATGTCAAAACATCGCAGAGCTATTTCTATAAAGTGCAGTGACTGTGCGTTTGTAGGCAAACATAGCACGTGAAACTGTAATATGAGTGACGTGTGTGTGTGTGTGAGAGAGAGAGAGAGAGAGAGAGAGAGAGAGAGAGAGAGAGAGAGAGAAACAAACAGTAAAATATGCATCAGGAATGAAGCGTGAACAATTAATAGCTGGAGGCAAAGTTAATCACAACACCCAAGTGAGGATGCTTCTATACTCATCCACCTGTTTGTAGCAAGCAACAGCATTTCCCAAAGCCCTTGCTTTATCTTAATGTCATCCTTATCAAGGCAAAACCTTGGGCAAATTCCCCTAGTCCACATACCTAATAATAATCCCTCCGAAAAAATAAATTGGTCATTTCAATCTACAAGTGTTTGTGAGACACTGCTGAGCGCAATTGGCTGCATGTCGCCCACAATCCATTTAACAGTATATTCTGTGAAGTGCTTTGAGCCATCTAGAAGACGTGAAAAGCGCTATTGTGAGCGTTATTATTTGTATTATTATCTGGCTTCTCTTCAGTGAATGGAAAGGTTTGAGCTCTGTGCTGGGTTAAAAAGGGAGAGAGGTAGAGGGGGTAGGGAGAGAGAAATGGGGAGGGGAGGGAGCGTAAAAGAGTATGGTGCTTATATCGCATGCAAAGTGACATTGGAGCCTGTAACATATTGGCTGTTACCCAAACTACTGTCTGACTTTCGCCTCCCTTAAATTTTCAGCTTTCAGTTAATGATTAAACATCCCGAAAAAGGCAACCAAATCCTGGCAGCTCTCCAGCTCGCAGACACATGACCTGGGTGACAGCTAGACTGAGAGGTGCTCTCTCCAACCTCCCTCCCGTACATAAAAACTTATTCAATGGGTTACAATACAACAACCTACCATTACATAGCGTCTCCAATGTCAGAGAATTTCTCAAACATTACTCCACATGCCTCTGTTTACCGAAGTAGTAAGTAGTTCGAAATTGATTGGCGGATTGCTTTCCGGGGATAATAATCGGTTTAAAAAAAGTCACTCTATGCAAGACTATTTGTGAGACACTGCTGTGTGCAATTGGCTGCCACGTTTCACCCACAAAATACAGTTCATTATATTTTATGAAAAAAACACTGAGTGATAGAGTGCAAGGATTATTGTTAAATGTGTATTATATCAGAGAGGAATGTACTTTAGGGATATTTAGGCGCAATATAGATCGGCAGACAGGATTGTCTGGTCGCAAACGTGGGAAAAGTTCCATTACTACAGCGATAACAAGCCTCGGGCTCTTTACAATGAAATTCCAGCAATCTTTTTTTTGTGTACAGTCTCATCAATCAGCATGAGCTTCATTCTCCAGCATCTGCAGTGTTTTTTGTGTTTCGTTTTGAGCTGAATCTAAACTTGTTTAAAAGCCTCTAGAAACTCATTTGAAATGTCACCTGGTCACAAAATAAACAAAACACCTTTCTGCTGCAAAGCTGCCTCTCCTCTCCTCTCGCACAGGACCAGGACTTCACAATATACCTGCCACCTCCGCTGGTCTTAAAAGGTCACCTCACCAGTTTGTCACAAAATTTCGGGCCATACTGTGGTTGCAGTTAGGGTCAGATTGAAACAGGCGAGGGAGTGCGTCAAATTCCTATGTCAGAAACTTGAGGGTTATCGCTCTATGTCAGCACTGTATAATTCACAAGTCTAGGCTAATGCTCCAAGTTACTACTTATGTATAGAGATGCAAACGTCCCTTGTTTTCACCCAAACAAACTCTGACACTGCGCGCTCTCTCACGGAACGCTGGAAGCACTTTGCATTGTTGGAGGTGCCGGTGAGATTTAACCTGTTTATGACTGTTCGGGTGGACATAAAAGATCTCAGGGCCTGGTGTCCCAGCCAACAATCTTCCAGAAAGACTTGGTCACTCACTTCACGCCTGCTTATGGGACATTGCAGTGCCCAAATCAGCTGCCTTGATCACCCTCAAGATACGCAGTGACTACACATAACAGTAAATCCCACATAACAGGAAATTAGCAAAACTAATTTCGTATAACATCAAACAAAGGAATTTTGGGGCTCCGTAGATGAATAATAACTTGCACAAACAGCCGTAAAGAGAGTGATGTGTACTAAAGCAATTGCATTTCGCCTCAAAACTATAAATGCCTTGTTGAACTCTACAATAAACCATTGCTCTCTGACTACACGTCCGTTCTCTCAGAGTTACAAGTGAAGAGCCTCTTACCTGGAGCTTCTCCAGCATGTCGAAGAACTCGGTGGACTGTTGAAGAGACAGGAAAACAAAAGTCAAATATCGATATACAAACTGTTTGCGTGAATCTGCTGGTACGAGTTTGAGTGTTAACCAGGACATGCAGACCACAGTTCCAGCCCCATGTTGGGACTTTGAGCTCACAGTCTAGGCTGGATCTCCAATGTTGCTTTCTCCATCGGATGAGACATTAAACTGAGGTCCCGTCTGCTTGTTCAGGGTGGGGGGGGGGGGGTCATTATTGTTAAAGACACTGTGGGACTAATCGATAAAAAGATAAGAGTTTCACCTGGTGTTAATTCCCCAGACAAAAAATCGGTCACTCGCTTCAAAAGCTTGTTACTGACTGAGCTGGGCTGACGCACAGGATTAACCTGGCTATTTAAGGGAACATTGGAGAGGGCAAAATCAAGGCACGGACTAGGTGGGCTGAATGGCACATTTCCGGGCGGTAATGTTCTATGTAAATGTATGAAACCTAATATTGACTGGCCTCGTCAATAGCAGCTTCACATTCAGACAAAAAGCAATTATGCAAATTCCTTTCACTCTTCATCTTTGCTAAAGGTCATGCCTTCATTGTCTGCTGGTTCCTCTTTGTGTCTCTGTTACGTTCGGTTCAAATCCGGTAAAAATCCATCTGCTAAGCCTCGGTTTTACTGCTTAATTGGTCCAGATCTTAACTGAACCCTATTTATCCTCCACCTGCCCTTTAGCTCAGCACCGACATCAATGTGTCATAATCTCATCTTAAAGATCAATGATGGTGTGTGTTGATACATTCAGTACAGACCCCGAGCGAGACTCACTGCCCACCCCCACCCACGTCATCTTGGACTCAACTCACCCTCAACTCACGAGCAAGAAGCTCAACGCACTCTGGGTAAAAATAGCCCAGGCATATTCAGCCCTCTCCGCATCCTACCTCCCTTCACACAAGAACACATCACACACAGCTCTGCACTCACATTTACATCTAAACCTAGCTGAATGGATGGGGGAGGTGGGGAGGGGGTGGAGAGGAAGATAGAGAAACAACAACTTGCATTTACATTGTACCCTTCACGCGGGGTAACGGGTAGTGGCAGAGTTTGATCACAAACCAGGGAGAGAGGGAGGGGGAAGGTCTTTAGGTGGGAATTGAAAGTGGTGATGGAGTGGGGGGCAAGGGCGGAGGGATTGAGGGGGAGAGTTGCAGAGCTTCAGGGGATAGTGGCTGAAAGCACAGCCTCCAATGGTGGAGCGAAGGGGGACGAGGGAAGAACAGGAGGCCAGTGCATAGGGGAAAAAATTACCGAATGGTGAATCGGGGAGCAGGGTTCTTAAAAATTGTTCTCTTTCCTACCAGCATGATGCACTCAAGCCAAATGCAGCAACTTGGCTGGGAACAGCTAAGGACACATGCTTCACAGACCAAAACTGGCGTTCACTCGAGTCCGGCTCAGACACTCACTGTACAAACCCACCGAGCCATTGACAGGCCCTGCCCAATATGATGCTTTTATTGTCACAATAAAAAGAAAGTTATCAGTGCAGAACTCGCAAACCCAATAAAACCGAGAGCCCCAACCACCACCTCACCCCACCCGTGGAGTGTCATGCACGTAAAGAGGCTTCGACCTCCTGCCAACAAGGCTGACATCAAATGCTGCAGTTTGAGCAGTTAAATGGTTTGTGCAATCTGTGCCGTGGCTGATCTCAGTCAGGGAGCTGCGTTTTGAATCAAAGTCTAATAGCAGACGTAGGTATCAGCCTGGCCTAATCGGGGACACACTCGCCTCGGAGTCAGAAGGTCGCGGGTTCAAGCCCCACGTCGGGATTTTGAAGTCACATTGTCTACGTTAACATTTCAGTGCAGGGCTGGGGGGTGGGATGGGTGTTGGGTGGGGGTGATTATAGTGCTGCATTGCCAGAAGAGGTGATATTCTTTAGAACTCTTTCTGATTAAACCGTTACATTGAGGTCTCGTCTGCCGGTTCAGGTGGACATCAAAGATCCCGTGGCGTTATTCAATAAAGAAATGATTGATTCTCACTCCCTGAATTTTGGCTGACAATCCCCCCCACCCCAAGTAAAAATGGTTACTTCATGTGTAGTTTGTGGGGCACTATTGAGTGCAAAGTAGCTTAAGTGTTTGGCTGCAAAATACAGTCATTACACGTTTCAGTAAAGCGTTTCACGACACCCTGCTGACTCCAAAAGGCCCTAAACGAAAGTGTTTCTCGAGGACACATTCTCAAGTCATTTGTAGATAAATGCGGCAAGCAATTTGTACACAGCCATGTCGCACAACCACCTCCACAAAGGGGAAATGCTTTGAAACATCAAGACACATTGATGAGAGGTCTTAGCAAGGTTGTCCTTTCCAACAAGATGAAAGAGAGAGAGAGAGAAGGGGAGGGAAGGGGGGGGTGGCAAGAGATCTCCTGCAGCTCAATAGTTAGAGCACTCGCCTTACAAACGTGAGACCTGTGTTTGAATCGAGGCAGATGAGGGCGAAATCTTGGGCAAGTTTCCTTACTCCACACGCCTAATAATAATCCCTCCCCACAAAAAAACTCACAAGAATAAAATTGGTCATTTAAATTCACGACTGTTTTGGGGACGCTGCTGTGTGCAATTGGCTGCCGCGTTTCACCCACAAATACACAGTCAGTTCACTTTACAGTATATTCTGTGAAGTGCTTTGAGACGTCGGTAAGATGCGAAAAGCACTATTTCAAATGCAAGGATTATTAGTATTACTATTATTATCTCCACCTCTCGCTCTGAGCTATCAGGGGCTGCCAATCGCCTCACACCGCTCTGCGAGAGTGAAAGAAACCACCCCCCACCCCACACACACGCAGCGGGGCAGTCACGGACACTCACCGCGGTCTTCAGAAAGGCCAGCATTTTGCCACAATCAACCAATTACCAAACCGTCAGAGAACAGCTAACGTGGGGAGAGAGGCTTTCATTTCCTCCAGTGGCTCAGCAACATAAAGCTGCAGAGACCCAGCTCAGGAGAAAACCACTCAAACTGTTTCATGTTAACATTTTTTTTCCCCGCAGCCTTCCTTTGTCTCAGGCAACACTGGTCTACACTGAGCGACTGACTGACTGACTGAGTGAGTGAGTGTCTGGGGTGGGAGCCTCAAACAGGTTGTGCAGGAAAGCCAAGGCCTGAGCTGAACACCTGCATTTTTTTTGCTCCATTGGCTGCAACTCAAGCCTCTCCCATTGAGATACTAAGGAGGGTTGGGACGGAAGTATGCAAAGGAAACAATTCTCACCCACGCACATTCAGAGAATCTTACAGCACAGAAGGAGCTACAACTCTGGAGCTTTTGTAGCTCAGTGGTTAGAGCACTAGCCTTATAAGCGTGAGACCTGCGTTCGAATCCAGGCAGATCAGGGCGAAACCCTGGGCAAGTTTCCTTACTCCACACGCCTAATAATAATCCCTCCCCAAAAAAAAACACAATAATAAAATTGGTCATTTCAATCCATGACTATTTGCAGGACGCTGCTGTGCGCAATTGGCTGCCGTGTTTCGCCCACAAATATACAGTCAATTCACTTTACGGTATATTCTGTGAAGCGCTTTGAGACGTCGAGAAGATGTGAAAAACGCTGCATCAAAATGCAAGGATTATTATTATAATAACTTTATGGGACAGAAGGAACTCCCACTGCTCCACTCTTACCCCACAGCCCTGCAAGCTGCTCCTTTTTCACTACCTATCCAATTCCCTTTTGAAAGTCATCGACTTGTTTTCACCTCAGCTTTTTTTTTAACCCCACCCTCCCAAAGAGCATGCCTAAGTCGGACAAAGATTGTGGACGAAGAAGTCTTTGGCACAGCGAACACAGGAGGAAAGCAAACAGATACACAATGGCACAGCAGACAAGGCTGAGCGCTAATAAGACTGCAGTTGGTTGTGAAATGGGACACTGGCATGCGCAACTGGCTGCTGTGTTTCGCCCTCAAAACTCAGTCACCCCACCTTACAGTGTATTCTTTAAGGATTATTATCATTGTTATTAACACTATTGCTATTAATTAAGGATGTCACAGCGATGAGACATTTGGTTCGAAACTACAATTGCAACTCGATCGATCGTTCACTTCATGGCTCTTTGCAGGACGGTGCTCTGCTCTCCCCGAACACCAACTCCCAATTCGCTAACCCCCGATCCCACAACTCCCTCGCCACTCACCCGCCCGCGCACCCACGCACTTCCAGACACCACTCTGTTGGTGGTCAGGCTTTCAGCTTTTCTGATCCCATCCTCTGGAATGCTAATCTTGGAGCCCCTCTGCCTCACCCCCCTCCCTTGCCTCCTTCAAGGTCCATTTCAAGACCTTCCTTTTTAACCGTGCCTTTTGTCATCTTCCCTCTTCCACCCCTCCACCGCCTCTCTGATCCCAACCCACAGTTTGGGTCCAAACCCTTCCAGCACATTGGGACGGCCTCCTGACATGAAAGCCGCTGTATAAAAGCAATGTGTTGTTACGGTGTCCTGTCACCGTGCCACCCCAACAATAGGGGGAGTAGCCATAAGCACGGTGGAAAAGATGGGTCGTAAAGAAGGCTTTAAAAGATGGGGACGTAGGGTTGAGGCAGAGGGGCTTCAGGATGGAGTTACAGAGAGTCAGAGGAGAATGGCAATTGCTAGGTGCAGGTGGCATATATATGTGGAACTGTCTCACTGTTAAGCATGGTGGTGAGTTTCCACATGTATAGGACCTCAAGCTAACCAAGAAACAAAACAATCCTGCAATTGACAACAGTGCACAGATCCCCACAGCTTCTTCTCCCCCTTCAACCATTGAACTCGATTACTCTCTCCTTGTTCTCATTCCCCGCCCCAACTTCCACCCTCACCCCCCCCCACTCCCTCCTCCTTTTGCTGTCTGCTGATTAAATGAGACAAGGCAACATTTTGCTGAAAGAATCAAGGCCAATTAAGGGAGCGTCTGGAAAACGCGACAGAGAGAAACTTGTCATAATGTGAGAGGGTGAGTAAGGAGCAGACAGGATCCTCATAAAAAGAGATTAGAGAAGGAATCCTTCGATGTTGTTCCTGTTCCAGCGGTGACCTTCATTCCATCCAATCACTCGATTCAGGATTTAGTCATCGATTTTGTTGGTTAAACCCTAAGGATTTTGAGTGTGTGTGGTATGTGATGTGGGGGGGGGGGGGGGGAGAAGTAGGAGTGGGGGGGAGAAGTAGGAGGGGGGGGTGGGGGGGGGCAAAAGATAAGATTCTCACCCAGGATAATACTTTCCGCGAGTTCTGATTGTCTCCAATTTACAAAACCATGAAAACAAAACAGAGTGATTTGAGTGAGCTGCTGATTTCATGCATTGGATCGTTCATGCCCTTCTCGACTTTCAAAGTCCACAGAATTTGCCGTTGTGCTTTCTTGTTATTTTAGATTCAAAACAATCACTGATTGAACGCCGTCATCCATCAATACAGAATGTCAATGTTTCAGAACAGGACGCTTGCTCTACTCCTGAGGTCCTGCATCTCCTTTAAGGTTACAGCGCAGGCAAGGTGAACTTCTCTATTCTGCCCTCGTCTGTAATGGTCCCTGAGTGAAGTACACCGGCTGTGCCAATTGCTTCTCCCCATACCAACAACGCTTCTGTCCTTTGCTAATACAGACTGGCCGGTGGGGAGGCGGAGGAAAAATAATCAAATAATAAAAACATGATCACTAAATCCACGACTGTTTGTGTTTGCGTGCTACTCTGCACACCCAATGGTGCCTTGGGACGTCCTCCGGACCTGAAAGGCACTCTATAAATGCAATTTTGTTGCTGTGCTTTGCCCACAAAATACAGTCAGCTCACTTTACAGTATACTCTGTGAAGCGCTTTGAGACGTCTCGAAGATGTGATTAAAGCGCTATATCAAATGCAAGGATTGTTATTATGATTATTATAAGGGAATCATAAGAACCCATTTAGAATGGGTTTGAGAACAAGTTCATTTCAAGACCCTTCATCCCATTGGGTTGAACTGGATTCAAAACCCAGGATCTAGAGGTGAAGGGATAGCGAGTTGACTTCCAGCAGTAACAACAACAACATGCATTTATGCAGCGACCTTCACACTGAGACGGAGGCTTGGTGCTGCAACATTCCCTCATATCCCCCTACCCTGAACATGCTCCTGACATCCCTAGAGACCAGTTCCTACAAGTGTGTAACAAAGTTATGGTCACCTTTAGCATTTACATCGCCTAATCTTTGCCAGTGAAACTGAACGCAACGCGTGAACTTAAAGTGAACTTAAAGCGCTCTGAGACACCGTCCGGCGTGGAGGGCGCTATATAAATCGAAGTTGTTGTTGTTGTTGTTGAGTGCCGGCCAAATCTTTAGCAGGTCACCAATAATCACAAATGTCGAACACCATTTCCCCCCCCCCGGTGACTTGGGCCGTGGCACACTTCCCTCCAACGCTTTCTTCACTTACATTGACTGTCAGTCGGTCTATCCACGAGGTGGGTGAAGGTTGGAGGAAGTGGGGATGCGGGGGAAAATCAGACCCCACAAAATATGCAGTCAACCAACTTTACAATTATTAATAATTAGTAATAATTAGTATTAGCGTCAAAGCGAGATCCAGTTTTGTCCTCGACCACCCATGCCTTCCTGCCCAACACAGACCACTAGATAAGAGATCAGAATCGCTAATCCCTGCAAACTCCTCCCACACCCCCCCCAACCACCACCCTCTCCTCCCCCACCCCCCCCCAACCACCACCCTCTCCTCCCACACCCCCCTCCAACCACCACCCTCTCCTCCCACACCCCCCCCCAACCACCACCCTCTCCTCCCACACCCCCCCCCAACCACCACCCTCTCCTCCCACACCCCCCCCCAACCACCACCCTCTCCTCCCACACCCCCCCCCAACCACCACCCTCTCCTCCCACACACTCTTACCTCCGACCGACCAAATGCCATGCTGTTGAATTTCAGGGCGTGGAGCATAGTGCTGTAGCCTCAGTGTGTAAACTGGTGCAGCTCATCGCCCTTAACAAGATAACAATTCTGTGGCCTTTCTTGATTAGAGATTGGTGGTGAGATCACAACGCTGGCTGCCTCGGAGTACATGCCAGCTCCTTTTGGTGACTCCAGCAACAGCAGCTCGTATTTATACAGTGCCCTACACGTTGCACCTCGGAACGCTGCACAGTTGGACGCTGAGATAGGGCAGAACTGGGAGGTGACCATAGGTATGGTTGAAGATAACACAGCGCCGAGCGCTCCCAGGATACAGACGGGACGTCATCCTGACGTAAAAGATGCTATATACAAACGTAATCTTATTTTTTTTGTGGTCGGGAGACCGTGGCCACTCTTATTACGTTCCTCACAACACACATAGGCAAACAGACAGACTGATGCAATATACTTTCAGGGTGCGTCATGTTGGGGGTAACTTGCCTGTTGATTTGACTCACTTGCAGAACTCAATGAATTCACTGGGGATTTTGTTGTGATGACTCTAATCATGTGATCCTGTGGGGGTGGGGGTGGTCATCAAACAGAGAGAACTTCTCAAATTGACCACACTCCCATCAAAAGCTTTGAGACTCTAATAAAACTCCATTCGTCGGAACTGCATTAAAGTGTCCATTTCTAACCTAAACCCTTAAGTGGTTTCAGTGGCTCCCTGCTTACCCTCCATCCAATGTTTGCAGCCACATACATACACATCGGGCTCCCTCAACGGAACTAATGCAGCATTGAGCCAACACAGAACAGGAAGTTTAAGGTTTCATTGCTAGTTTGTGCTAAGTTAACTTATTAGTGCAATTAGATCACGACAATTGGCCTCAGCCTAGGTAAAAACGTCAGCCAGTATTCTTGCTTCAAATTGCCACATCAAGACACTTATTTGAAATCCACTTTTCAGTGACCTTTCCCAATTCATCTCCCACCACCCCACAGCTTTTGCCCAGCCAATAGTAGCGTGAAGGTACTTGAGAGCGATTTGTCCTCCTGACTTGAATGGCGCTGTATAAAATGTCAATTGTATTGAATTAAATAACACAGGCTGGAAACCATGAGGATACGCGGTTGAGGTGGGAACAGTGAGGAAAAAACAACTTGCGTTTCTCTCGCTCCTTTCTATATTTTGGGGAGGCTAACTCTCCCTCCCTCCTCCCCACCTCTCTCCCTTGTCCCCCCACCCCAAACAAGCTAATATCCCACAGGAATACATACCTTAGTGCTGGGTGGAGCGGTGTGTGGTGGTGATAGATGAGGTTCATGCATGCTCAGGTCAGCTCCGTTAGCCATCTCCTGTTTCCTGTGAGCAGAAACAAACAGCGAGTTAGACAAATGGTTCGTACATCACCCCCAAGAGGTGTACGCACAAGCCATTACAACAACTTTCACTTACTGTCGTGCCCTCCACGCAGGGTAGAGACTCATAGAGCTTAACAGCGGTGGAGTCTGACTCTGAACCGTGGGTGGTGGTGCTGGGGGGGATGGGAATGTGAGCACGGTCGAACGGAAGGTTTACAGGAGAAAGGGGGCAAGGCAGAGGGATTGAGTTTAGGGAGAGTGTACCAGAGTTCAGTATCTCGTTTGGATGGTGATTGTGCATGGGACTGGATAAGGTCAAACAATGATGAAGGGGTTCCTTGTGTGTCAAACACCCAGGCTAACTAACAAAATAAAACAAGCATTAAGAGTAGGATGCCACCTGGTAGAGAGAGATTAGTGCAAACAGGCTCCGAGGACCAAAGTCCGCCTGCGGGATTTAGCAAAGTGTAAACAGCGAGAGAACCAGAGCAAAGTCAAGCAAACACCAACAGACTGGGTGAAACTCCCTTCTCTTCAATTCCAGAGACTGTGGGCAGAACGGTTGAAAGCTCGTCCACCAATGGAGATGATGGGGGGGGGCGGGGGGAAGTGGGGGGAAGATAGGGAGGGGGAGTATGAAGCAGGTGGCTGTTAGCCAACCAGATGAACAGAAGGGTTGCAAAGAAAGTACCAATACTATCTACGTCACAGTGTATCATTTGCCTGGGAAATAATAATAATACTAATAATAATCCTTGCATGTTATTTAGTGCCTTTCACGTCAAGAGGACGTCTCAGAGTGCTTCACAAGTGACTGTGTACTTTGTAGGCAAAAGCAAACTTGCCCCCGCTCTCCCACCCACCCACCTCCTCCTCCCAAAACACCCCTGGAAGGGTTGATTTCAAAGGCCTAATGAGAAGAATCATAGCCCGTAAATGGCTGGTCTTCAGATGGAGTACATCAAACAATTTTACTGATGATTTCCTTCACACTTGGAAACTGTGCATCTTCGGTTCACTCCATCTACATTTCCACAGCTGTTGTTGCGAAGAGAAACAGGAGGTCCGTTTCTAAGAAAACCTCATCAGGGCCAGTTACAAGACTGTTATTGATTAACCACTGGATCTTGCTGTTCGCTGGTAATGCTCTACACATTAGTTTCCAGGTCTCCAAATTAACAAGAGACTCAACAAAAGCATCAATCTCCTGGCCTCAAGCAGCCACTCACTAATATACAGATGGTCAGCTACAGCACACACTCTCGTGTTTGCCTAACGCAGGCCACGTGTCCTTGGAACACATTGAAAAGATCAGTATCAGAGTCTGAATCAAATCACACTCTCGCCAGGAGCATATCCTTGTGAACCAATCATCCCTCTTTCCCCATGCCCCCAATCATCTCCACGCTGCAGCAAATTCACTGTACAATTTCCATGTAGAATTTCCCCTTCAATCCCTCTGTCTTGCCCACCACCCCCACCCACCCCTTTTCAAGTCGCGCCTCAAAACCTTCCTTTTCGACCGTAAATATAATTTATTGTTGTAGTCTTACCCGCCCAGCCTTCACTCTGACATCCCTTTTGGAGGAATTGATACATCAAGTATTGCAGCATTCCAGCCAACTGGTCTATTCCAGTGTTAATACCCCACATAAAATATTTGTAAGCGTTTCACACACAAATATTGACTTCATAGTATATTATGTAAAGCGCTTTGAGATACTGCATCTATAAGATGTGAAAAGCACTATATCAAATACACTTATTATTATAAACCATCTCCCCTCCTGATCCCCTCCCTCTCTTTCCCTCCACACTCCTCCCTTGTGTGTGCATTAAAATCTATCCATTCTGTTTAACTGCATGAAAGACACTAAACAGTGCAAATTGCCAAAACTCATCCACAAAATTTGCAGAATATTCTGTGAAGCACTTCAAGATATTGTGAAGATGTGATATAGACACAATATCAAATGCAAGGATTATTATTTTTACAACACCCTGAATTCAATCTCAAACCTTAGTGGTAATTTTTTTCCTTGCCCATCAAAGCCAAGCCTTACCTAGCCTCACCAACATCCACATTATCCTTCTTTCTTTTCTTTCAAGGGGTGGATAGATAATGGCCAAAAAAACCTGTTGGATGTCCACTCCCTAAACTTCAAGCCATTGAAGTCAATTGCCCAGCCCGGACTACAATCCTTTAAAATCATGAAACGCAGTACAAACAAGGCTACAACCTACAACAACAACAACAACTTTGATTTATATAGCGCCCTCCATGCCAGACGGCGTCTCAGAGCACTTCTCTACCTACGAAGTCTTCTGGATCTAAGTCTGCACTTTCATCCACCGGAACCATCAAAGGGTAGGGTCTTGTTCACCCAAGTTTTCTTTTTGAAAATAAATTGGAGGAGGAGGGGGTTTGTGGGAGAGAAAGAAAAAAAATCCTATCAATTACATGATCCACCGATATCACATAAAGAATTTGTAAAACAAAAGGTAGCTAACTAATTAGTAACCCACTGAAGCACACCTCGTCACAGAGCCTGGAGTTGTGTTCCCCATTTGTGAGATAAATCCTCGCCACTGACAGAGACTACCAAATGTAGCAACCTGATCACCAGAACTTCCTGGTAGGTGATCTTTATCCTGGAATTACTTAATGACAGTGGGTCCCACCCTGAGTTCCTTTTACAGGCTTCAGCCTGATACTCCCTTATCAAATCATTAAGGGCAGTAAACTTTCCAATTTACCTTTAATTCAGGTAAAATTAGAATCCAATGTTTCCTGTACTACCAAGTATCCCAACCTCCACTTAGGATCTGGAAGAACATCAATATAAGACTTTAAATTCAGTGGTTGGAGCTCTTGCCTCTCAAGTGAGAGACCTGGGTTTGATTCCTGGCCAGGGTGAAACATTGGGCAAATTTCCTTACTCAACACGCCACTGTTTACCTAGCAGTAAGTAGGAACCTGATTAGTTGATTGGTGGGATGTTTTTCCGGGGTTAATAATTCCTTCAAAAATCAAACAAACAAAATAATGAATTGGTCACTTAATCCTCGACTGTTTGTGGGACATTGCTGTGCGCAATTGGCTGCCTTGTTTTGCCTTCAAAATGTATAGTCAATTCACTTTACAGTATATTCTGCTTTGAGATGTCTTGAAGGCAATGTAGAGTGCTGCATCAAATGCAAAAAAAAATATTACAATTATTTATGCACAAATAATTATTATAATAATAATTATTATTAAAGGATATTTTTGGATCTGAGGTATTTTTCCAGTTGCCTTGACCTCAACAGTAGGCATCGGCAAAATGCTTTTATTTTACAAGTGGGAATGTTGTATTAAGTTGCCTTCATACAATACGTGGGTTGCATGTGTTGGAATATCTAAGCCACTTCTATTGACCTGGTAAAGCACCTGATCATGTTATCACAACGTCTCAAAGTGCTTTGCAGGATATTACGGTAAAGTGGAGTGACTGTATTTGGGGGGGGGAAATATGGCAGCCAATTGAGCACAGCAGGGTCCAATTTAAACAACTTTATTTGGGGTAATTTCCTAAACCGGAATACCATCATTTATGACTTAGATGTTCTTAGTGGTTGCCATGTGTTGCTTTTGTTCCCCCCCCGCAGAGTTGAACTGTGTGTTGAGTGTGAATGTGTGAACAGAAAGTGTTGCCAATGTGTGGGCACAGAGTGTGGCGTTAGGAATTTTAAATCTTATCAGTCGGGTTCCACCTAACTCCTATTCCTATAAAACAAGAAGTAATAAAGTATAATTCGGCGGAAGAAAACAAAAAAAAACTCGGCTTTAGACGTTTCTGCTAAATCAACATCACAAACCTAATCTATATTGCAAACCGTCTGTGCATGGGAGCATCTCAAGAGTAAATAACCGCTCCCCTTGCTTTTCATCCCTTCTCGATATATCCAGCAATTAATCTAGTCGTTCAGACTCTGTGGCACCCGGTTGCAAAACTTGAGGTGCCTCCATTAATAACATTGTAAGAGATGGAAATAGTTATTTTATTCCGAAGGGCTCATTATGTAAACGTTATTTGAAATGCAATAATCCTCTATCTTACTGTTCGTGGGTCTGAAAAAAACAACAACATGGCTTCTGACGTAGCATCGAAATATGCTCTGTTGGACCTCACATCAAAACATCTAGTATTCTAGTATGAACCTTCCCTTCCCGCACCCCATCCACCTCCTTCTTCTCCCCCCACCCCCCCCCACCCCACTACTCTTTCATCTTCCTCACACTGCTGTACTGTGGAAGACATTTCACTTGACTAAACACTAAATAAACTGGAGTTTTGGGGGCAATCATGACATGGATAATAAGACATTGAAAGCAATTCCTTCCCTAGAGAAGGTAAAGTTAATGGTAAAGGGGGGGTGGGGGGAATGCTCTCAACATCATTAAGGTTGTCTCGTCTCCTCTTGTATTCATCCAGAAACTATTAGAGCTAATGGGACATTCTTTAGATCTGAAAATAAATACACTTGCTTAAACAGAGCTGTGTTCCAAAACACATTAGTGGGAAACGCAAAAACACTGGCTTTTGAAATATTCCCTCCTCTCGTTCCACGTAATTTTTCTTCAGAGTATTATACAAAACTTTTTTTTTCTGATTTTTTTGGCCCCTCGGGTATCAGATTATAGGGAGACGTAAAAAAAAAACAAGTCTCGGAGGATATCACTGAAAGTTGTAATAGCCCAGTACCGGTAATAATCCTTGCGTTTGGTTACAAGGATGATGGTTACTATGATGTTGAAAACGTCTCAAAGTGCTTTACAAAGTCTCTATTAATCGTAGTGACTGTGTATTTCAAGGGGGACATGGCAATCAGCCAATCTGGGCACAATAACGTCGCACAAACAGCCGTGAAGTAAATGACCCATTTTATCTGGGGGATTGTTGGCCAGGACACCGGGAGAAAGACAAAATCCCTTCTGTTTTTCAATAGTGGCGTAGGATCTTTCCACCCGAATGGCAAAACGGAAGCTTGCTTTAATGTCTATTAAGATCTATTAAGATGCAGATCGATTAAATTCTACAATAGTCATCACGTGGGATCCCCAGATTAGTTTGGATGAAGAAGGTCCTTTGACCCATCCAATCTCATCCTTCAAAGAGTGTACGTTTGAGATAAATCTGAAACATTTGGGATTCGATAGAGTAAGTACAGAAGAGGCTATTTCCTCAGGTGGGGGATTCCAAAACAGGGGGGGGGGGGCATCATCTTAAAATGAAAACCAGGCCATTTAAGAGTGAAATCAGAAAGCATTATTTCATTCAAAGGGTGAAAAAAAATCTGTCATTTGCTCCCCAAAAAAGTCTATGCACACTGGATCCATCCACACCTTCCAGAGTGAGGTTGGTAGATCTTTATGGTCGGGGTATTAAGGGATACGGGGAGAAAATGGGAAATTGGAGTTGAAAGGATTAGTAGAGGTACAGATCAGCCATAATCTAATTAATTGGTGGAACAGGCTCGAAGGGCTGAATGGCGTCCTCCTGTTCCTATGTAGTCTGGTCTGTTTGGCTGGTGCTTTATCCATTATTTCTAAAAAAAAAACCATTACAAAGGTTAACATTCCATCCAAGTCTTTCTCTTCACTGATTCCAATGAATTGATCACATTCATGTCCCACTTTCCCGCCAGTGATTTCATCATGTAGGCAGGAAAATGTGACTTGCTATCTATCAGTGTGACACAGCCACCCACAGATGGATGGGGTCACCAGACTGCAGACTAAAATAGAGACAGAGTCTCTTTATCTCATGTCAGTCAATTCCTTTATTGGACCTTCATCGTATTCATGTTGTTCAACTCTGTGCACTTCCCCCAAAGTTCAACACAGAGTGAGTGGCGCTGGTTTTGTGTTTATACGTGTACAGAGGAGTGAGTGGAGGTGGTGTTCAGAGGAACCCAGCTTTCTCGTCTTTCACATTCCACAAAAAAAAGCTATGTTGCACAAAGGAATACACTTACTGTATTGTGGAATTATGAGCCATTTGTTCAAATGAGCTTCGGACTGCACTAGGTGGAACTCTGTCAATGCAACGGTCCACGAGAGAACAAGCTCCGCACCTTTTCCAAGGTGTTTGCAGGATGCTGACGGACGCAAATTGGCTGCCACTTTGGCCTTCAAGCCCACAGTCACAGTGATTATAGTGTTTAGATGTAATGGACTTTCATCCAGGCACTGTATAAAATGCGAAGATTGTGTACTGACATTTATTGATTTGTTTTCATGTCTCAAAAGCACTATGCAGAGGCAGAGGAGAAGAAGGCTGAGTAAGTGGGAAGTGTGTGTGTGCGCTTGTGGGGGTGGATGGGTGTGCGTTTGTTTGTGTGTGTTTGTGGGGTGGATGAATGACATTGGACCGTAATTTTAGTTACCATCTCGCACTCCTGCTGAAATACAATTGCACAGACAGTGCAATTGTATTTCAATTTGTTACAATTCTTTGTGTTTGTACAATTTCAATTATTTGTGTTTGTACAATTTCAATTCTTTGTGTTTGTACAATTTCAATTCTTTGTGTTTGTACAATTTCAATTCTTTGTGTTACGATTTCCCCACCAATTATACAGTCAATTCACTTTACAGTATAGTCTGTGAAGTGCGTTGAGGTTTTCTCAAAGAGGCGATAAGGCACTATACCAAATGCAAAGTCTATTATGATACTGAATGGTGAACATTGGCGGGTGATTGCAAAGCGGGGAGGAGTACAGCTTCATCAGACCCTCGCTAACCAATATATTTGTCTTGTGCCCGTCAATATAATTGATTATGTCTGTCCTTATATTTCATTTGAAACTTACACGTGTCGTAAATGAAATGGACTCTGCTTAGACGCTAACAGGTGACAAACATTCCCACTCTCGTAATACATTAAGATAAAATTGGATGCCATGTAAGACCACAAAATACCCAGTCACTGTACTTTAACAGTCTAATCCCGTGAAGTGCTCTGGGATGTTCTTTCGAAGAGAACAAGGTTATTTTGTATATTATTTATCGATCCTTTTCTAAACTCGTTTGAATCCAAATGTTGATAGAGTTCTGTGCAATTGCAGGAGCGAGAGTCTGTAACCAGAGATTTTTTAAAAAGCCACTCAGTTTTGATAGAGGTTATTAGCAGTTAAATCCATTGTGTTGTAAAATTCATGGTTGTATTGTGAATATTATTAGAATAACATTATTGTAACTGGTGAAAAAATACTAAATTCGCTCTCAATTCAAGGGACAGAATTTCAAAGAAACTGTTCCTTGATTCAATCTGAGACTTTTCTTTTTCTCTCTTGTTCTCTCTTTCTCTCCTCCCATCTCCTCCCTTCATTTCCCTTGCCTTCCATTCAGAGAGACGGTAACACGATCCGTTTTGCTCGCAGAGAAAAGCAACAGCTGTTCATCAATTGCTCAGCCCCCAGTTAAGAATGGCTGTCAATCCATATCAGGCAATTTGGGACAGTGTTTTGCTGTCAGTGGACACACATTTATACAGAAACACAGTGAGCTGTCTTGCTATGATTTAAGATTTGGCCTCGAGAGTTAATTTCTCCGTGTGTGTGTATGTGTGTTATTTGCAAAGGCTAACTTGGCAGCTGTGATAGAGAATTGATTTGATGCCCTAACTCCAAGACCCCACCGTGGCAGACAACAATGTCCCAAAGTCTGACAGCCTCAGCATTAGGTCTCTCTCTCTCTCTCTCTCTCTCTCTGCTGTCCCCAAATGTCAGAAACTTTTTCTTAACATGAACGTGTGTTGTTGCCTAAAGTTTCCCCTGCCTGGGAATTGAACCCAGGTCCTCTTGCTCGCGAGGCCAGTGCTCTGACTATTACGCTACAAGAATGCTCTAATGTACGAGAGAGCGAAAGCAGGAGCAAACTGAACACAACTTCACTATTAGAATGGAGACCAGCCACTGAATCAGTGGATGAATAAGGGTGACAGTGAGGACACTGTATCGCCAATGTCAGTTTATTATAATACAGTAATAATAATAATCCTTGCATTTCATAAAGCTCCTTTCGTTGTCAAAAGAATGTCTTTGCAGTAGCTTTATTGTAAAGTTTGTTGACTGAGTATTTTGTTGGTAGAACGCAGCAATCAATTTGCACGCAGCAATGTCCCACAAACAACCATGAAGCGAATAACCAATTTTATTCGGGAGATTGTTGGCCAGGACACTGGGTGAAACTCCCTTCTCTTTTCGGAAACTTAAGTTAATTTCTCGCCAGAAAGATGTCACCTCTAACATTGCTGTACTTGCCCAGCGCAGCCTGCACTAGAGTGTCACAGCCTAGCTCATCTGTGAGCTCAAAGTTCCGACTTGGGGCTAGAACTCCCAACCGTCTCGGAGGTGAGAGAGTGCTTTGAACTGAGCCATACTGACACCTGCTGTACAAGCATTTCTGATGTGCTGCTTCCTGCCCTTGTAATGAGAATAAAACATTTGCATTTCAAGTAGTCTCTAAACTGTCTCTACAAGTTTTCTAAAGAACTTCACAGGTAATTTAGTGCTAGAACTCGCTTAGCTCAGTGGTTAGAGCACTCGCCTTACAAGTGTGAGACCTGTGTTTGAATCCAGGCAGGTCAGGGCGAAACCTAGGGCAAGTTTCCTTACTCCACACGCCTAATAATAATGCCTCAAAAAAAACACACAATAATAAAAAAAATTGGTCATTTCAATCCACGCTGTTTGTGTGGGACACTGCTGTGCGCAATTGGCTGCCACGTGTCGCCCACAAATATACAGTCAATTCACTTAACAGTACATTCTGTGAAGCGCTTTGAGACGTCAATAAGATGTGAAATGCACTATATCAAAAGCAAGGATTATTTAAGCAACTCTGAACTCAGGCAGTGCGTGTGTGAGAGAGAGAGAGAGACAGAGAGACCATGACTGCGGATGGAAACTCGAATGTCTTTTCAAATGTGTTTAATGCACCAGTAAATGCAGGTGCAACCTCCTGAGATTCAACCGAAGATTACTTCTCAGTACTTTTGCTATAAGGTCCCTGTCAGTGATCCTTAGCCATAATAAGATATTAATGCTGCTATCTACTGAAGCACCTCTTTTCTCTTTCTTTCCCAACTGACTGATGGACCACTATGGTGACAAACTTATATAATTTAACTGCAACTGTGTTTCCCAGTTACGTATCCGAGTCCTTCATCTCTGCTGAATAAGAATAATCCTCGCATTTGATTCAGTGCCTTATCACGTCTTCAAGACGTCTCAAAACGCTTCACAAAATGTACCGGGTGAAGTGAATTGACTGTATACAGTATTTGGTGGGTGAAACGTGGCAGCCGATTGCACACAGAAGTGTCCCACAAACAGTCTTGGATCGAATTAACCCTTTTTTTTTTGGAATAACTGGTATTTTTATAGCCACAAAAAAAGCCAAAATGTTTCAAGGTGCTTTACAGTAATTACTGCGTTACAACAACAAGCATTAATAATAATAATCCTTGCATTTGATATCTTATCGACGTCTCAAAGCGCTTCACAGGATACACTGTAAAGTGAATTGACTGTATATATTTGTGGGCGAAACGTGGCCGCCAATTGCGCATAGCAGCGTCCCCACAAACAGTCGTGGATTGAAATGACCCATTTTATTATTGTGTTTTTTTGGAGGGATTATTATTAGGTGTGTGTGGAGCAAGGAAATTTGCCCAAGTTTCGCCCTGACCTGTTTGGATTCGAACACAGGTTTCACGCTTGTAAGGCGAGTGCTCTAACCACTGAGCTACAGGAGCTCCATGAATATAGCCACCTCTATGCTGAACGATGTCTCAGAGCATTTCCCAATAACGGATCCTGGGGCCGAGCCAGGGGGGATCGGGGAAAAAGGTGACCGAAAGTGCGGTCAAGAAGAAAGGTCTTTAGCCGAGACCTGAAAATTGCTTCTAGAGCAAACAAACATAAAAACGTGCATTTACACAATTGCCTTCGCGCAGTGCAGCGTCTTGGGAGAGCTTAACAGGGGTTTGACCTGAGCTGGGGAGAGAGGGTCGAAGAGAGAAGGAGAAAAGGGGGTAAGATGGGGGGAGTTTCAGAGATTTGGGGGCATTACAGATGGAAGAACGGCAGGTGCAGACGGAGCGGAGGGGTTAAGAAGCATTGTGTATTGGGATTAACATACAGACCTGATGCTCTATGTTATAATGGAGGATGGGGAGGGACTGAATTTGGCAAGTGGGCCCTTTAAGGGGCTAAGGATTTGCCCTCGCTTTATTTGCAAATCAAGCTGTATGCAAACTCTCTCCAGTTCCAGGCATTTGCATGTTGTAAGTGTCGCTGATAGCGATCGTGTAAAACACTGGGTTGGATGGCGGGGTGGGGGGGGGGGGGGGGTGGAAAAAACAATTCCTCTGAAAACTCAGCCGTTGCAACCAAGATTCTCTCGAGCGGGTCAGAGCGTAGTTAATTCAGGCTTGTCGGAGTCTGGTTGGCAATACCGGGGCGCCCCCCAACCTTTCCTCTAATTGGTTCGGAGACGCGCACGGGCATCGCTCGAAGTCACTCCCTGCTTGTTACCCAGATCCTGCGACAGTTACCGAGCTGTGCTTTGTGCAGCGCGGAGTGTCTGTGGCCCTGACAGGCCAGAGCAGTGACGCAGGGGGCAGTGGTGCTGTTCCCCCGGTAATACACAATGAGGCATTTCATTTGTGCTCTGAAGCGAGACAGACCCGCTGAGCTGAGCGTTGCACTGAAACCAGTTTGTTAATCACTCGCAGGCTGCCACCCGCGCCGCGGCTTGTGTTTCTGCCATCCCCGCTCACCACCCCCCCCACTCACCCCCCCCCCTCCCCCCCCACCCCCTACTCTTCTTCCCACTGATTTCACGCTTTACGGGAAGTTGTTGCGTCTGCAAATTGAGATTTCTGCCGGGATCTCGCACCTTCCCCCCTCCCCTCGCGGAGCTCGGCAGCAACGCAGCTCGCGCGAGAATAGAACGGGATTGATTCGTCGCCTCACACTGTCCGCCCACCCAACCCACCCCACACATCCCTCTCCCTTTGCCCACCTCACCTTCACCCCCCCCCCCCCCCCCCACCCCCATCACCGGCCTGCTTCACGTCGTGCCCTGAGATCACCGTCGTAACGTTGGTTAATGAGCAATCTCTCAGCTACTTTGCCCTCGCCCTAATAATACTATCATTTGACCTAGCGCCTTATCACCATGGTTAAGATGTCTCAAATTGTCTTAATTCACAGACTATAATGTCAAGTGAGGTGACTGTGTATTTATTTTGCTGGTCAAACGAGGCTGCCAATTGAGTATAGTAATTTCTCACAAACAGTCATGGATTGAGTGACAACATTTTTTTGATTAGCCCCAGAAAATGATCCGACAATTGCCTTGCTACTGCCATGTAAACAGAGGTGTGTGGAGTGAGAAAATTTGCCTGAGGTTTCCCCCCTGCCCAGGAATCGAACGCAGGTCCCCTCGCTTACAAGCCGAGCGCTCAAACCACTGGACTAGTTACAGGACTTCACCATCTGGAACCTCCCACCCTTCTTTCAAAAACCATCTAAAGGCTAATTTCTTTCAAAGCCTCATTGACCAACACCTGCCTATGCCCCCTCCTCCCCACCCCCCCCCCCCCCCTCCCCCCCACTTCCCATCTCCCACAGAATTGAACGATGAATATCAAGAGCCACAAAAATTCTTCACAGGCAACAACAGCAACTTGGATTTATATACCACCCCCTCCACGCTGGACGGTGTCTCAGTAACGGAGCCCGGGTGCCCGAGCCATGGGGGAGGGGGGGGGGGAAAAAGGTGACCGAAAGCGCGGTCAAAAAGAAAGGTCTTTAGCCGAGACCTGAAAGTAGGAAGAGAGTGGACGAGGTGAAGGGAGTGAGCAAGGGAGTTCCAGAGCCTCGGGGAGTAGTGGCTGCAGGCACGACAGCCGACGGTGAATCGGGGGACAAGGAGGAGGCCGGACACGATAAAGCGAAGGCAACGGGTGCTTTTTTGAGGAGAGAGGAGGTCAGAGAGGTGTTGGGGGTGTGGGGGGGGGGGGTTGCTGAGGAGTGAAGAGATTTGAAAACAAGCAGAACAACGACAACTTACGCCCTCTATGCAGGGCAGCGTCTCAGAGTGCTTAAACCCTCACCCTCGTTGGGATCAGGGTCTATCCTGACGCTGACTCCCTTCATTTGAGCCCTTGATCGTTTGTTTGGATCGGAATCGATCCACTCTTGCCACTTGTCCTCTCACTCCGCTCTCCCCACACCCCACCGCCCCCCCCCATCCCCCCCCACCACGAACCCCAGGAGATGGCAGTCAGTCCGGTGTCAATGTTATTAAAGGAGAGGAGCAGAAGGTTGCAAGTCGCATTTCCCCAGCGATTCCCTCGGATTTTTTCTGGATAATCAAAAATGTCACCACTGTTTAATCATTCTAAATTAAAAACCCAAATGTGCTGAAGAACTGTCACTGGCCGCTCGCGTTCCCATCCCTGAGCTAATCTAACCTTGGAAAGTTCACATTGACAGCCGTACAAGGCGAGGCTGTGGAGGCGAAGATACAATACCGTAAAATACATATCGACACAGCGCCTGTCACGTCGGGAGGAATCTTTTGTTTTGCCCACACGGTCAATACAGTCAATTCACTTTCCTCTAATATTCTGTGAAGCTCCTTGAGACGCAAATGCAAGGATTATTCTGATGATTATTAAACTGCTCAACGTTGCAGCCTGGGCCTCCGAGCTGGAAGCGTGATGGGGAGGGAAAAAGGTGACCGAAAGCACGGTTAATAAAGGAGTATGTCTTGTCGGAAGTGACTGCGCGTCGTTAGAGCCCGTGCTCAAACAGCAACCAAAACGATTTGCATTTAAACAAAAAAATGCAACGTCACGCAGAGTTTTTTGCAGTGGGTTTTACGGAAGAGATTTGATCGCCACTAAAAAAAAATAATCCTTGCATTTAATAGAGCCTGTGCAATTGCTGTTAACTGTAGTGACCGTGTGTTTTGTAGGCGAACGCGGCAGGCAGGTTTGTGTACAGCAAGGCCCCACAAGCAGCTCATTAAGTGATTCACCAATTTTATTTGGGGTGGGGGGGAGGGGGGGGGGACCGTCGGCCGATGTCACGAGCTTGCAAATGGGAAGTCAAATAAATTACTATGGCTGGCAGGCGGCTTGCGCTAACCACTCTGTCCTCCACAACTATTCCACTGGGCCTGTCGGTTTTGCAGCCCATACTGTTGCACCAATTTGTATGAAACTGGCAAATTGTGCCCCAAAGCCTTGATCTGTTTCGAAACCAACAAGCGTTTAAGTGTTGCACCATCGCTTCCGTTTTGCGCTAGATTCAAAGCTCCGATGCTCACGGAGTCACATCCAATAAAGGCTAACGGTGCGTGACCTCACAGGCCTTGGCCTGCCTTCCTTGCGAAGGGTGGCCTCTTCCCTGGTCTGTGCCAAAGCCACCGAGAGAGCGACCAAAAGGGAAAATCGTCCCACTCTCTCTCTCTCTCTCTCTGCTCAATGCTGTGCGCAAATGGCTGCTGCGTTTTGTCCACAAATATACAGCCGATTGATTCACTTTTCAGTCGATTCTGTGAAGCGCTTTGAGATGTCGATAAGATGTGAAAAGTGCTATATCAAATGCAGGATTATTATTATATTATTATTAATTCAGCAGATCCCCATGGAGCGCTTTAAGATGTCTCAACAATGTGATAACCAAAGTCTCAGTCAGCGTTGTTTGGACCCAAGCTGAGGGTTGGAGTCAGGGGGGGAATGGAGGGCAGGAGGGTGGAGGATGGGTGAAGCGCTCTGAGATGCCGTCCGGCGTGGAAGGCGCTATATAAATCGAAGTTATTGTTGTTGTTGAAGGTACGGTCGAAAAGGGAGGTGTTTAGGCAGGACTCGAAAGAGAGGCAAGAGATGGGGGTTGAGATAAAGGGACTGCTGGATAGAGTACCAGAGTGTGGTAGGGGGGGCAGAGATGCTGAATGCCCGAACATCGAAATTATAGGGGGGTGGGAAGGAGAGGGGGAGAAATGCGGGGGCACCTAAAGCAGCAACAACACCACCAACAACAACCCAATCTACGGAGCTCGCTGTCAGCCCCTTTATAATATCCCAAAGCTTTACGATCAGCACCAAGGTAGCTATTTTTGTCTGCCAGAACATGACACCAACAGAGCCTAGAGTTAACGTCTCACTCAAAAGACAACAGTGGTGGGGGGGAGGGCAAAGTTCCATCGTTGACCCTAAGTGTGGACACAACTCTCCCCTCGGGGATTGATTTAATGAGCTAATTTATTGTCTCTTGTCAACCTGTTGCTAGGGGAACATTTGTTGAATCGGTACTTTTCGGCAGCGTGCTTGTGACTGACTGGAAAGGCAGCTGCGAAGTGTTTAAACAGCAATCACCGTCTGTTGTACGGCAAGAGAGAGAGAAAAAGAAAAAAGAAAGAAAAGCGAGAGGGGAGAAGTCACAAGTTTCGTTCAAGAGATAAGATTTGGCAAACGCCCACCGGTCAAGGTTAACGTTTCAGTCTGGCTTTTTAATAGTTTTGGTGTCGTTTTTCGACGTGTCAATCCGGGGACGCAAACCTTTTGTAGAAGAGGAGGAGAAGACGGAAATAAATTATTTCTGCTGGCCAGTGGGTGAGCCGTTGTCAAAAGGGCATTAATTTCAGGAAGGTTATTAGCAAATGGAGGACTTTTGCTTTGAACACAGAGAATTGTTAGCAGGTGGATGACGGGTGCGATGGTTGAGACAGAATCCACGTCAGCTTCGAAGAGGGAACTGGATAGATATCTAACTGGAGCTACATCCATCCCACCCCACCCAACTCCCCCAAATCATTTGGTCATTCTATCCTCTTCGACCGTACTTTTGATCAACCTCCTTCCTCCCCCCCTCCCTGATCCCTACCCACAGTTTGGGTCCAAAATACCGTCTGTCCGGCGCCTTGGGACGTCCTCCCGATGTGAAAGGTGCGATATAATTGTGATTCTGTTGTTGTTGTGGGATACTGCCATGCGAAATTGGCTGCCGCGTTCCAGGCACAAAATATAGTCAATTTGCTTTACAGTATGTTCCTTGAAGCACTTTGCGACGTTTCAACAACACGACAACTTGCTATATCAAATGCATGGATTACGTATTATTATTATATATCAAAAGATACTGGGGAATGCAGATAAACTTCCTTTTAAAAGAACCAGCACAGAGTGCCGGAGTGTGGGGGCAGAGATACCGAATGCCTGACCACCACCAATGTTCGGAGGGTGGGGAGGAGTGGGGGGGAGAGGCGCGGGGGTATGTAGATAAACGCCCTTTTAAAAGAACCAGGACAGACACGATCAGCCGGAATGGTCTCCTCCTGCACTGGGGTAGATTTCAGTTTGAAATCTGTTAGTTCATTGATGAATGCGTGGCTGTGTGCAAGAGATAAAAACAAAAGCTTATCTCCCTCCTCTCTCCGTCACACCCTTTCCCCCCTCCCATCATCCCAGCTCCGTGCTGGCAAGTCAACATATGAATGAAACATATGAAAAAACATATGAATGAAACATGGCTGCAGTGAGAATTCAAATGAATGCCGACAAAAGTTTCCCGGTTTTTTTAAAACTCTGATCCCTGTAAATATTAACAGAGATGCCGCATTTGCAAACAACACATCATGGTTAGCGCAGTGACATTGAAAGGAGGGAAAGGAATAACTGGACTGTCTGAACGCTCCTATTTTAGATGCGTTCCTGGCGGAGGTGGGGATGTGGAGGTGGTAGGGTGGGGTGGGGGGAGAGAGTCTATTCAGGTCTGGATTTACTCTATTTATGTAGCATTTTGGACCAGTCCAGAATTTGGCACATTCTTAACAACAACCACCACAACAACAACAACATATATGTATAGCGCCTTTCACGTCGGGAGGACGTCCTTAAATAGCGAGCCTTCATTTCGAAGCTCGTCTTTCCTCGAGTTTCATTTCAGAACCTGTTCTGCTCTCCTGATCCGTCCAAAATACTGCTCTGACTTTATCTTCTGAAATCCATTTAAAATTGTGCACACCTCCATTAAGTCACCTTTGAGATGTCTCCTTTCAAGATTGCTCCCATTCTACGTCTAGAATAAATATCAGGATAAAGTTACCTTCTTGCCAAACTTTGAAGAAATAGCAATCTATCATTGTGGGTTTCTCATTTACCTATCCACTTGTTACCTAGTTAATAATAATAATTATAATAATCCTTGCATTTGATAAAACACCTCATCATGTCTTTGAGGCATCTCAAAGTGCGTCACAGAATGTACTGTAAAATGAAATGACGCTTTATTTTTGCAGATAAGGACACAGTGTAATGGTAGCAAAAGTGAAACCCTTATTTCACCGGTTTATCATGACCAACAGATTTCTATTTTGTACCTAATATTATTCAAAAGGTAACTTGAAGCACGCATGAGAGAGAAGGGAATTAAGAGGTATAAGAGAAGCTTGTGTGGAGTATAAACCCTGGCACAGAGTAGGTTGGTCAAATAGCCCGATTCCACGCTGTAACATTCTGTGTGTTATCGATAATACAATATTTAAGTACACAGTCAATTCACTTTGCAGTAGACTCTATGATGCGCTTTGAAGATGTGATAAGGCAACAGCAACAACATAATTAGATTTATAGAGCGCCTTTCACGTCGGGAGGATGTCCCAAGGCACTGACCAGTCAGGTTGGGACCCGAGCAAGGGAGAGGGATAGCGGGGAGGGACGGGAGAGAGTTGGGAGGGCAGCAGAAAGCACGGTCGAAGAGGAGGGTCTTGAGACTGGCGTTGAAGGAGACGAGGGAGGGGGGGAGCGAGGCGAAGGGATTGTGGCAGAGTTCCAAAGTGTGGGGGCAGAGATGCTGAAAGCTCGCCCTCCGATGGAAGGGTGGGTCGGGCTGGAGCCCGCTGAATGCAACTAGAACTTGCATTTACATAGCGCCCCTTACGCAGCGTAGAGTCCCAGAGCGCTTAAAGGCGTTCTATCAAATGCAAAGATGATTATTAATATTATCTATGGGTAAGGAAGAGCATTTCTGGTGGGGAATCAAAGAGTTAAACTTAGAGATGACTGATGTAAATGAGCCAATCTGACCCACAGTCTCTGGGTCATTGGTAACTTAACCACTGAGACAAGTTACCGTGGTACCTTTTGTTGAATGACCAATTTTTAAGATTTCCGTTTAATTCGGGTTCTCGTGCCCCCCGAGTGGGATTTAGATTGAACGCTCGAGAGTAAGGATCTTCCTTAAGTCTGGAAAGTTATAGATGGGCTGAGCTGCTGTGTGGTAGGCAGAGTGCTCTGCCTGCAGCTCTCCCCTTGTTAACTGCTCGTTGCCTGGTTGTGGAGTGTGAATTGGAAGAACAGGTGCTGGTTCAGCATTGAGGTCAACAGAAACCCACCCTGGTAGACAAGGCATCCCAGGTATCACTCCTACAGCGACGACGACGACGACAACAACAACAATACCAATACTGATAATACTGCCACGTTTCGCCTGCAAAAATACTGTCAATTCACTTTACGGTACATTCGGTGGAGCTCCTGTAGCTCAGTGGTTAGAGCACTCGCCTTACAAGCGTGAGACCTGTGTTCGAATCCAGGCAGATCAGCGTGAAACCTTGGGCAAGTTTCCTTACTCCACACGCCTAATAATAATACTCCATCCCCCAAAAAACACAAAAATAAAATTGGTCATTTCAATCGACGACTGTTCGTGGGGACACTGCTGTGCGCAATTAGCTGCCGCGTTTCGCCCACAAATATACAGTCAATTCACTTTACAGTATATTCCGTGAAGCGCTTTGAGACGTCGATAAGATGAGAAAAGCTGCTATATCAAATTGCAAGGATTATTATTCTTGTTATTAATATTCTGCGAAGGGCTTTGCGATGTCTCAAAGACGTGATAAGGCACTACGTCAAACGCAAGGATTCTTCTTCTTCTTCTTCTGATATCTCTATCAACCCGAAATGCCGGTAACTGGAGTTCACAACAACACAACAACAACCACATGCATTTGTCTCGTAGCTGTCGCTCAGTGAAGTGTCTTGGAGCGTTTAGAACCGCGGACTTCACGGTATTTGTTTCCGTTATTGACGAGTGAGTGTATTGACTGCTGATTTCTTATCTTATGCATGATTGCGTTACTTTTTTCCGTGACGAAGGAAACTCCGACTGAACAAAAGGAACGCCTTCTCGATCTTTCTCTCCGTCAACACAACCTGCCCTGCCCCCCCCTCCCACCCCTTCCCCTCCCCTCCCTCTACGAAAAGGCGGTGCCTTCCAAACATCCATTAAGATCCATCTGAAGACCTAACTCTTTGCCCAGGTACAACAACAAGTTGTATTGATATACAGAGTGATAATCTTACACAAACACCTCGCCCCCCCCCCCCCCCCCACTCAACCACCCAAACAAACCCCTCTTGGACTCCCACTCCCCAGCTCGGAGTGGGAGTCCAAGACAGGCTAGTGTTGTGTAAGTGCTTTGGGATGCCCTGCTGATAATATCATTGCAGAGTTGTGTTGCGTTGAATTTATAAAACGAGTATCAAGCTCGAATAGGGTAGAGGGAGGAAACCGCCTGCGAACTGGTACCACATTCAACATCAACTTTACGCTGGTGGCACGTTCCCCTCCGCAGCAGTAAACCACTGTGCGCAGACAACAACAGATTTAATAGGTTTGATCTCTCATTCACTGCCACCACCCAACCCCCTCGCACCCCGACCACCATCATCACTCCCTCCCCCACCCCTGGCCATCTGCTGAGATCTGTAGCTCAGTGATTAGAGCGCTCGCCTTATCACACAAGCGAGAGACCTGGGTTCAATTCCAGACAGGACGAAACCTTGTCCAAGTTTCCTTACTCCATACACCTGATAATAATTCCTCAAAAAAAACAACAATAAATTGGTTATTTCAAACCACAACCGTTTTGGGACACTGCCGCATTTCGCCTGCAGATATACAGTCAATTCGCTTTACAGTGTACTCTGTGAAGCGCTTTGAGACGTCGGGGAGAGGTGAAAAGCGCGAGATCAAATGCAAGGATTATCATCATCATCATCATCATCATCATCTGGCTCACAGGAACTTTTCACCAACGCTCAAACAGTTAATGAGGTCCTGCCACCAGCCGATGGAACTCGCGAGCAGGAGAAGAGGTGGGGGTGGGTGGGGGAGGTGGGGGGGAAATGAAAATGACTTTACCTTCTGTCTTTTTCCTTGCGGGATCTGTGCAGTAAACCTATCAGCACCACAGCAGCCCGGATACCTGCCTTTTTCGATCTTCGCCTCTCACCCATCTCAGCCATATTTCATCGGAGCGCTGGCAGGTTCCCCCTATCAGGATTCTCTCTCTCTCTCTCTCTCTCTCTCTCTCTCTGTCTGTCTCTTTCACCCTCTCTCTTTCTTTCTTCTCTCTTTCTCGTTCCACTCTTCCAACCTGCAGGTGCCGTTCACTCCAACCACCCCCTCCCTCCTTCCCTCCCTCCCTGGTAAGGTTGGCGGGTAGCCTCCTGTCTACTAAAGCTCCGTCAGGTGATTTCTCCTATTAGGTGACCTTCAAGTCATCTGGCCAGCTCCCTGGCAAAACGCAGTCTCGCACAAGGTCACAGCTTATTCCAAGTCCATTACGTAATTTTTATTCTGCTCCCGTCCGTCCGGCCGTCCCTCCTTCCCTCTCTCCCTTCCCTCTCTCTCTCTCTCCCCCCCCCTCTCTCCTCCTCCCAACGAGATATTCCTAGAGCCGCAGTCTCATCTGCAGCCTCTGCTTATTGTGATGTTCCTGCAGCTGTGAGCAGAGCTTCAGACAGACGCACACACACACACACACACATTCAAAGTTTCACCGGGCTGGCTGTCTACTTTTACCCTCTCTCTCTCTCTCTCTCTCTCTCTCTCTCTCGCACAGGTTGCTCGTCTGTGAGAGACCGAACCCTCGATCAGTCCAATCCCCTGCCTGCCTGGCTCGTTGCACACTGAAGGCTCGGATTCCCGTAGCTTTTCCTCATAGGCACTTGCCGACTGTGCGGTTGCCGTGGTGACATGACAACTGAGGAAGCTCCACCCTCATCCTCTCCAGAGTATTTCGTCTGTTTTCTCTCTTTCTCCCTCTCCCTCGCTCTCTGTCTCTCTCTCGGTCTGTCTGTCTGTCTGTTTGTGTGTCTTGCATTCAGCCGGGTGTCTGACACCGGCGCTTAAGAGTATCCAAACTGAGACTTCCACGCTCTGTGGCCGGATTTGCTCTGTGGCCGGATTTGAACACAGCTTCGTTGAGCTTTCTGCTGATATCATTGGCAAGCAAAACAGTCCGTTTGGGGTTCGGTTAACCCTTTCAGAGCTGGCTGCGTCTGCGGCGGAGTAGGGGCTGGGAAGGGGAGAGAGAGGCGCGGGAGGGTAGTGGTGGACACCGACCCCTCTCTCTCTCTCTCTCTCTCTCTCTCTCTCTTCCCTCCCCACCACCCGACATACACATACGCACCACATCATCTGATCTGCAGCTAGCACAGTGCAAATTGTGGTCCGAGACTATATTATATGTGTGTATAGATATGTAGACTCAATGTGGTCACTGAATCCATGATTGCTTGTGGGACACTGCTGTACGCAATTGGCTGCCACGTTTCGCCCACAAAATACACGGTAAATCCAAGTTAGAATATATGCTTTGAAGCGCTTTGAGACGTCTCAACGACATGATCAGGTGCTATGTCAAATACAAGGGTTATTGCCATCAATTATTATGACTGATAATATGAGTGTCTAACCATGATGAAGGAATTTTAACTAAAATTACACAGGTGTCCACAAGGAAAATACAGTCAAACTTGACACACACATCAAAAGACTGGAAACACAGTATCTCATCGTCTTTGCCTTTTTATCTTACAGACTCTTTTTTTAAAACGAGGAAAAACACCGAGTTCAGCCCTAGTTTTTGCAGAAAAACTTTGTGGGGACACAGGTGTGCGCAATTGGCCGCAAACGTACAGTCAATTCACTTTACAGTATATTCCGTGAAGCGCTTTGAGACATCTAGAAGATGTGAAAAGCGCCTTATCAAATGCGAGGATGATTAGGAAAAGGACGGCTTCCTAAACGGGAATTACACGCCTCGCCTTTGGAGCCGCTTTCAAAAACAAATTGAGATTTGGAATTGAAGCATTTAATCATCCTTATTAAATAATTCAATGATAATTTAATTTAAGATTTGAACAGCGTTAAATTTGAAGGCAATAGTTTTGAGGATAAGGTCGGGAGCCATTCGGAATTCTGACATCCTCCCTCCCTCACTCACTCACTCACTCACTCATTCACCATAAAATATAGATCCTGCGGTTCGCAGGATACACGGTAAAGTGCAGTGTTTGTGTGTTTTGTGCATCAATTCAGTGTTCTTCATGCAGGGTAGCGTCTCGGAGCGTTTAATAAGAGTTTGTTTCAACGCTAGCTGGGGGAGGTGAGGAGGTGAGGTCCTACCACTTGGAGATCGAGCAGCTAAAGTTCTGATATAGAGTGATAGGGTGTCAGTCTGTGAGAAATTTGTGGGAAAACAGTGGGTGGAAGAAAACAAGGCAGTGAGTGGGCAAAAAGGAGGAGCGACACAGAGCAAAGCAGCATGACCCCCAGGGCACAGCATCCAGCAAAGGGCAAGTGCGTAAAGACTGGCTGACTGACAGAGCGATGGTGAAGAGGGAGGAGATGGTGGGAAGTGAGGAATGGTGATGGTCGGGGGAATGATGGTAGTGGGTGTGCGGTGGGGGGAGGGGGGGGGGGGGGAGGGGCGGGGAGTCAGTGGGATGAAGATCGGATTGGGCCACAAAGAGGCGATACACAACCTTCCCTCGTTAACGTTAAAATGCAATTGTTCAAACAGAAACACAACTAAACTAAGTAAACCTAGACATGGGTGGAATTCCTCCCCAGTTGTCTCCCAGTTCAGGGTGTCCTGACACAGTAAGTATATCACCCACAGAGACAGAATGAGACACTGCCCAGCTTACTATTGGTCTAACTCTTGAGTGTAGGTGGTTTTGCTGGGAGGATGCAAAGGTTCAATAACCTCTGGTTAACCAGTGAAGCAGCCATTTTTAATGCAAAACGACATTCTACCCCTTGTACTGTAGACGATTGATTAGAGCGCCCACCTCGCAAGAGAGAGGACCTGGTTTCAATTCGCGTGCAGTGCAAGTTTCCTTATTTCACGCACCTCTGTTTGCCTGGCAGTGTCTGGCTCTTAGTCAATTGGCAAATGGCTTTTCCCGGTAGGGTAATAATCCCTTCGAAAAAAGAATTGAATCAAATAACAAATTGGACACCTCATTCCACGACTGAGTCACTGCTGTGAGCAATTGGCTGCCACGAAATATACCGTCAATTCACTTTACGGTATGTCATTCCTTAAGTGCTCTGAGACGCCGTCCGGCCTGGAGGGCGCTATATAAATCAAATTTGTTGTTGTTGTATATCCGACGAAGCGCTTTGAGCCTACCGCTCAAAATGGGGAGGAGCTTTACAGCACGTCTCCAGAATCTTTTCATCATATTTGAATAACAACTCTGCAATACCTTAAATGCGATAAGGCTCTCGTTAAATAAACATGGAGCGGGCGGCTCGAGATTGGTATCAGTGGCATTTCTCACATGGGACAATCCCTACGCATTAGGCATTCGGCGACCGATTCTTACGCAGACTGTTAGATACCCTTGTTGTTCATCGCATTGCCAGAGTTTCAACAACCGTCTCGCTGGTTAATACATCTTTTCCTCGAAGGCAACTGTTGACTTTTACTGTGTTGCACCAGATGGTTGGCCTGCGTTTTAAAGGGAAGGATTGATCGGAAGGAAGGCGTTTCAACTTAGAACAGCTTGTACTGAACCCTAAACAAAGCAATGACAGCAGAATATATCACAGCACCTAATTAAATAGAATATTTCCTTAGCTCTCTGACCAAGGGAGGACTCCCATAAACTAGACTGTCTGAACTGGAGCTCACAGGGAGATCGCTTTTCGTCTTAAATTCGCTCGGTGGAATTTTTAAACACTAAGGAATTGAAACGCACACACTTAGAAATGGTTTCGATTAGAAACAGACCCACACAAATACAGAGCACGTGAAAAATAAACTCACATGCAAATCCAAACAAACATACGTACAAAAACACAGATACACATACATACCACAGACAAACATGGACACATATGAACATGTGGCTCTCTCTCTCACACACACACACACACACACACACACACAGTGTTTTCACTGGGCATCAACTGTAATTCGCAAATCCCTTTGAGAGGGATAATCGTACTTGAAAGGAGCTGTAAAAAGTTATTATGATATATAAGGAGTGGCGACCTGTAGTGTAGCGATTAAAGCACTCTCCTCATAAGTGAGAGGAACCTGGATCGATTCCCAGGCAGGGTGAAAACTTAGGCAAGTTTGCTTACGATACACACCTCTGTTTACCTGGCGTTAAGTAGGCACCTGGTTATTTGTCGTTTGGTGGAAAGTGCGGTCGTCTTAAGATGGTGTTTAAAGGTATGGGGGCGGAAGGAATGCGCGAGACGGATTGACTCTGGGGTGGAGTTTTAGGGATGAGGTTGAGAGAGATCTCAGCGGGAGGGAGAGGTGAGGGCTTGGATAGGGTGCTTGGATAGGGTCTGAAGGAGAGGGAAGGGATAAGTAGAACCCATTTGATATCGCGCCTTATCACGTCTTCTAGACATCTCAAAGCACTTCACAGAATATACTGTAGAATTAATTGACTGTATTTTTGTAGGCGAAACGCGGCAGCCAATTGCACACAGCAGCGTCCCACAAACAGTCGTGGACTGAAGTGACTAATTTATTTATATTTTTATTTTTTGAGGAATTATTATCAGGCATGTGGAGTAAGGAAAGTTGCCCAGGGTTTTGACCTGGAATCGAACCCAGGTCTCTCGCTTGCAAAGCGAATACTCTAACCACTGAGCAACAGGACTCCACAGTTTAATCAATGTTCCCCGCATTAGTGTCCTCACCAGTCACAGTACTGTAATATAATGCCTACTTTAGGCAGTGACCTTATCTTTAGTTAAATTAGTGCAAACTCAACGTTTTTCTACAGTTAATTAAGCCACGCACTCATGTATTATTCCAGCAGTGGGTGGAGGAGACGAGCTGCAAAGTCCTGAAATTTCACCCACAAAATATAGTTCATTCACTTTCCAGTACATTCCGCGAAGCGCTATGAGAAGTCTTGACAACGTGATAAGTCGCTGTGTCAAATGCAAGGAGTATTATTATCATTATTATATCAAATACGAGGATTAGTGTTATTCATTTTGTCCCGAGGTTGCGGAAACGTTGACGAGGAAAGGGCATTTTATTGATTTCTTTGCACCAGTCACAGGAGAGATCTTGGGGAAAAAAAAGACAACACAATGTTTCTTTCCCCTTTCACCTCCCCCTCCCCGCTAGTTATTTTTGAACACCAAAAAAAACACACGAGGGATTTTCGTTGAATGCCACAGGGATAATTACCGACAGAAATCTGTTTCGGTAAAATCGTCCTAGGGGATTAATTTGGAACACTGCAAGTGAGAAGGATCCTCACTGTCACGTTTAACACATTGAAAGTGCGATGCTTCACTCTGCGATCGCACGAGGCGCCCTTCTCTGCTTTGCTCCAGTGCTGGAAATAGACAAGTACGTCAGCGTTTGTGCATCAAATGTCCCGACTCACTGCTCTCTCCCGTCGCCAGTCACGAACGCGCCTGAGGTTAGGAGACGTTCTGGTGTGAACGGTTTAGACCTGCGGGAATGAATGCGTCGCGTGCAGTAACTGCTTGGAATACCCTATTTTTCATTCGCCTTAACACCGAGGCGTGCCTTGCGTTTGACACGCCGCCGCTTTTCACGAAGGGCGGACGACTCGCCGATTTCTGCGGCATACGCTGCAAAGTGTAATCGCCGTGTTATCTCGCAGCCGAAAGCGGGAGCCGATTTGCGCAACACAAGGTCCCACAAGCAGCCATGAAGTGAGTGAACAATTTTTATTGTGGGAGAGGGGGGGAGGGGAGGGGGGGGAGCTGGGGAGGGGGGGATCTGTTGGCCACGCCACACTGGGAGAAACTCCCTCCTCTTTTCAGTGCCAGAGACTGGCAAGGGGGGCATGCGATCGTCGAAAATACCTGCCCCTGAATTAATTTTCACTGGACATTCAATTGTGATTCGCAAATCTCTTTGAGAGGGTTAATCGCACTTGAAAGGGCGCTGTAAAACTGCAAGTTATCAAGCTATATAAAGAGTGGCGAGCTGCTGTATAAGGGTAAAAGCGCTCGCCTCGCAAGCGAGAGGAGCCTGGATCGATTCCCAGGCAGGGTGAAACCTGAGGCAAGTTTGCTCACTCCACACGGCTCTGTTTACCCAGCATTAAGTTGTCGATTGGTGGCTCGCTCTCTGGGTGTAATAATCCCTCCAAAATAAAACATTTCCTGACGTGAGTCTGCCCACGTCCGTGAAGTTAAGGAGTTAATTGACTTCAGCATTAGCTACATTCGCCATGGGAGTCTGTCCTACATTTCCACCTAAATACTCTGTGGGGTGGGGGGGGGGGGTGAATAAATCTCATCTCCGGTCTTGCCTGATGCTTGCTAATTTCAACCCTGTTTTTTCCATCAGCCGAAGAGTTTTCGCCCTATTCCAGGGAGGAAATTGGCAGCACAACACTTTCAACACCTATTTCTAACCTGAATGTACTGTATTTTTATTGGAGGCGTTTTGCCCACAAGATGGACCGTTAATTCACTTTATGCTACGTGCTTTAGAGTACCGTATAATCTATTAAGTGCTTTGAGATGTCACAAATGATCTGATAAGGCGCAGACAGTATTATTATTAATATTGCACACACACAAACACCTTGGTACCTTTGCTCACCTGCAGTCCCATCACCCCAGTCCTCGTCAAGACGTCTCAAAGCGCGTCACACAAGAGACTGTAAAATGAACTGACTATATATGTGGGCAAAACGCGGCAGCCAATTGCGCACGGCAGCGTCCCACGAACAGCTGAGGATTGAAATGACCACATTTTTTACGGGATTATCATCAAGTGTGTGGAGTAAGGAAACTTGTCCAATGTTTCGCCTTGGCCTGGAATCGAACCCGGGTCTCTCGCTTGTAAGGCAGGTGTTCTAACCACTGAGCTACAGGACTCCACAAGGCACTATAACTAAACGCAAGGATTGCTATTATTATTACTATCCTCCCAGTCATCGCACGTGTGTCTCAAAGATTAAGCCAGGGGTGAACAAGTCCACATAATTGCTACAGTGAGACTGCAGATGGCTCATTAACTCAGTGGTGGTGCAATTGTACAACAACACAGTGCTAATCATAGCTCCGTAATGAACATTTTGAACACGCAAGGCCATGATATCCCACAACATGGTCATCACAGGGTTGACAGCATTTCCAATCCCGAACCTAAAATAAGCACAGGGATTAGCTATGGCATCCATAATGGCTCAGGTCAACTGGTCAGGGTCAGTGTCTGAGTGGGAAAGGTCTTAAGATTCGATCCCTGGGCTGCGCTGAGTTAGCGGATCTCAGCAAACGGTTCCTCCACAGTCACTACAGCAAATCCTGAGAAGCACTTTCAGACTTTTTGACAATGTAATAAGGCGGCAGATCGAATGGAAGGATTAGTATTTATTTGGGGTTGGTGGTGGGGGTGTTGGTGGTGGTGGTGGGGGTGGTGAGGGTGGGGGTGGGGGGGGTGAGGGGCGAGTGGTGGTGGGAGGGGTGGGGGGAGAAGAGAGTTAGCGGTCAGAGATTCGGATGAGATGCTAAACTGAGGCCATCGAGATGTCTGAAAGCGCCTCGCAGCAGCGTTCTGCAACTGCGTGTGTTTTGGGAGCCAACGCGGTAGTCAGTTTGCGCGCGGCGATGTCCCACAAACAACCACGGAGCAAAAGCTGCCGCGTTTTGCCCACAAATACAGATACACCTATGCCCACAAATACACACCTTACAGTACATTCTGTGAAGCGCTTTGAGACGTCCAGAATAAGTGCGAATCACTACATCAAATGGAAGGATTAATATTAATATTATATAGACCAATCCTCCGAGGGATAAAATGTACACAGTGGCTTCCTGAACGCAGACAAGCGCCCTGCAATAATCCTGCTCGAAGCTCCGAGACCTGTCGAGCGCCAGAAACCGTTCCCCCTTCATCTCGATTGGCAAAACATGACAAGAGCTCCAAACCCTTCCGATAACGGTTTCCATAGAGCCGTTATCAAACCAGAGCCATAGATTTCGTGCGAAAGTGCCATAAAGTTTGTAAAAGCCCGGTGTTTGTGTGTCTACTCAAAGCCCTCGGGGGAGGAGAGGTGTAAATGATTAACGCCTTCTGCAAACCTGGTGCTCATTTGTCAATGGAAACGACCGAAAATGTCTCTTGCACCTTGGGTGGTTTACGAGAACATAGATTTGCGAACTTTTTCTTTCCCACAAGAAGAAGAGAAAAATCTATTTGTTTTGAAGTTGATTTTTTTTCCCCACGCCCCCTCCACCCCCGCTCCCATCTCCCTCCCCCCCCCCCCCATCCACCCCCACACAAACAAATTCTGAGGCTGATGCTCTCAGATTCGTCACGGCAGCAGAACAAGAGGGCAATCTCAGAACAGACGTCTCAATGTATTTATTTACTTGGAGAGTAGTTAACGGCCCATTCCCTGGAACTGCTACTGTAGCACAGTGATTAGAGCGCTCGCCTTACAAGCGTGGGTTCGATTCCAGGCAGGTCAGGAATTTTGGGCAAGTTTCCTTACTCTACGTGCCTAATAATAATCCACCCCAAAAAAAACTCAAGAATAAAATTGGTCATTTCAATCCAAGACTGTTTATGGGACACTGCTGTGCGCAATTGGCTGCCGCGTTTCGCCCACAAATATACTGTCGATTCACTTGACAGTATATTCTGTGAAGCGCTTTGAGGTGACAGGCAAGGTGACTATTGGCAGGGTCGAAGAGGTTAGTTTTAAAGTGGATTTGAAAATGGATGTGGGGTGAGGGAGTGGGGCTGAGGCAGAATGAGTTCCAGAGGTGCGGTACGGAGGCTGTTTAACTGGATAAATGTTGGTTTAGCTGGACTTTCTCCGGCCGAGTAGTGGTTAGAGCACTACCACCTTGTAAGCGAGAGGATCTGGGTTCGATTCTCAGACCGGCCAAAATCTTAGGCAAGCTTCCTCAATCTGCAACCCTCTGTTTCCCTTATTACTGTAATATTAATATTCTTATTTGTAACTGGGGTAGGGGGCTCTCAAACGCTAACAATCAGCAGCAGGAGCCTGGCTAGAATGTCCCCAGCTCATGGGGAAGCACAAGCTAATTGGCGAGTGGTACTCACCGATATCACCGCGTGAGGAGGAACGTTGACAAGAGACAAAGAGTCCTCGGCTGCAAAGCCCAGCAACAGGCAAGGTTGTGCATGTCACCCTGCCTATATATACAAGCCTTGAGATCAGCGGGAGCCACATGGAATTTATCAATGTCAGGGCAGGGATGTTTTTTTTCAAAACGAGGTGTTTTTGGAGAGAGGGGCTGGGAGAAGAGTGAAGCTTAGCCCCGACTCTGCTACTTCCAGATTCATTGTAAAGTTCATTTCATTTTTTGTTCCCCCATCCACTCGTCAGGTAAATTGCAATCGGGCTTTCTTTTGATGCAGCGATAATAATAATAATCACAATCATAATAATAATAATCCTCGTACTCGCTACGGTGCCTTGTCATGCCATTGGACGTCTCAAAGCGCTTCACCAGCTATAACTGCAGAGTGTAGTGACTGTATCGCACAGGCAAGCACAACAACCGTCCAGCAAAAACATCAATATTACACTTGTATAGCGCCTTTCACGTCAGGAGGACGTCCCGAGGCGCTGGACATTGAATGCTTCAGACCCGAGTTGAGGACAGGGGAGGGAAGGAGGGGGGTGGGGGGGGGGGGGGGGGGTATTAGGAGTTGCCGATGGGTCCATCGAAGTGGATCCGCAAACGACCAGAAGAAAAGAGAAGAGAACAATTTTGGCCTTGCCAGTCAACTAGATTCCATCATCAATACTCAAACGCACACAAATGCAGCTATCGGTGAAACAATTAAAATAGAAGGCAAAAACGGGAAGAGAATTAAGATCAGGATTGAAAACAAGCGTATGAAAAGGTCAATGAGAAGCTATGCCAGTTGTGAGGCTGTGAGGCTGGCACGTGGCAGGATTTCTGGATATTGCTTCAGGCTAATGAACCGGGTAATAACTTAAGTTTTAATCTCCCATGTTTATATTTAAAGCCTGAACAGCAAAAAAAAACAATCAAATGGCATTTGCCTTTGAACACTCTCCGCGTAGCTGCATTAAGTCGGGGATAAGTCATTTTGCGTACCCATATTGCTCAGCTTATGATATGATTTCCAATAATGTCACAGCCCAAAACGCGAAGGACAAACTTTTTTTTCTCGGGCATTAACTTGAGGCAAAGAAACAGTGGCCGCCTGTCCCCACATTTCCCACAGGCCACTTTACACCTGTCACTCAAGCTCATTCCTAGCGCCGTTCTACCATGTAATCCTCCAGTGAACAGGCTGAGGCAATGGTCGACCTGCGCCCTTTCAACACCTATTTTAGTTAACTGGAGAATTCAAAGTTACCGTGTCAATCCCGGCTGATCAGAAGCAGCCGGTTGCCGGGGTGAGATGCAACCCTCCTGCCTTGTGCCTCAGCGCACATTTTCTAATCAACAGCCTCTCACAATCTCACAGGATATTTGTTCTAAGTCTCAACCTCAGTTGAGGTTTCAGAGGACCGTTTATTCATGTGTATTCTTAAAAAAAATAAACCTCTTTGAAACCAGCTTGAGCTCCGCTGTTTAAAAGGTTTGCGTCATTTGTCTGTGGAGTGAGCGCACCTGCACAGTGCACATCATTTGCCTATCTAAGGATTTGGTCTCTAGCCCCTGTGAACACAGGCTGAAAAGCTGCCTGGCTGGTTCCTTTACTGTCTCTAGGGCACTGTAGGAGAATTTGCAGGCTGCTCGCTCTTTGAGAAGACATGGAACGACTGCAGTTAATGCTACAGCGTTTAACGGCCACAATCCAATTCCCTCACCCCCTAAAGGGCTCAGATCCTTTCGAAGGCTGACAGAGATAGGTTTCACATGTTAATAAGAGATAAAGCACCACGAAAAAGAGCCACGAGAGCAGTTATTTTCATATACACCGACAAAAAAAGAAGGAATGATTTTCTTCCTTTTTCATTTAGTTGGAAACGAAAAGTTTCCGAAAGAAAATGTTTTTAATTTGATTGAAAAAAATCTCAATTTATTTGGCATTTTACACATTGCCAGGCTGGGGTTTTGGGGGTGGGGGAGTGGGTGGGGTGGGGGTGGGGGGGGGAGTGGGGCAGGCGGTTTGGAATCACAGGAATGGGCAACGTTCAGGTTGCCTAGCTTTGCTGTGACAAAACGACTGCTTTGTTCTGCCTGCGTGTCTCGCCCTCTCATGGTATCTGGTCGATTGCACTTTGCAAAGCGGTCAAAACGCTCCGATGCTACATTGCAGTGGTGGGGGAGGTGGAGTGGGGGGGGGGGCGGAGGGACGGGGCGACACTACATTAAGCTTGAAGGGTGCTACATATAAGTACAGTACAAATGCACCTAATGCGACAGCAAAATGCGAGGTGACGTCCTTCAAATCAGGGGTTAACCGAGGCCCCCGTCTGCGCCTATTCAGGCGGGCGCTCACTTCGCTTGATGGCTGTTTTGCGGGGAAGTTGCTGCGCGCCAAGTGCCTGCGGCGTTTGCATATGAATACTGTCACTACGGTTAAATCTCGTCAAGGACCTTCGAAACGTTCTCGACGATGGGATAAGGCGCGCTATCGAACCCAAGCGTGGTTAAGGTCACAGCGGACAGATGAGGGCGTCACCACCGCCAAACTCGGTGGAGCAAAAAAAAATAAGTGTCCTTTCATCAAAATATTGATCGAGCTTTTAACCCCAGTGCAAGAAAGTACATCCGGTCCATGAGCACAATATAAACAGATTAATACTGTTCAGAGCCGTGTGTGACTGCATGTGTCTGGGGCCGGGGGGGTTGGGGGGGGGGGGGGGGAGGGGGGAATCATTGATTAGGAATGAAAAGGTTGAGGTTCGACCAGACTCTATTAGAGGCACAAAAATCCTGAAATAAATCCCGAAGGACGCTATCAATAAAATTGTTTTATTCAGCGCATTTTCATGGTTAGAGAATCATTAGACCTTTACAATTCTCATTGTTAGTGAACAATGGGGATTGTGAACAGAGTGTCGGTGTGTCTCTCTCTGTGCATCTGCGTGTGTGTGTGTGTGTGTGTCTTTGAGTCTGTAAGCGTGGCGTGGATAGGCATGTCTGTGTGTGTGGCTGTGTGTGTGTCTGTCTGTGAGTCTGAGTGCACAGGTGTCCATGTGTGTTTGTGTATGTGCTTGTATGTGTCCGTGCATGGGTGTGTGTATGTGTATGTCTGTGTGTCTGTGTCTGTGTGTGTAGCGCAGGCTAAAGACAGGACCTGACTCCGCTTTGATGAGTCTGTGTTAGACAGCCACAGGCTATCCTCAAGCCTTGAAGAAAGGCCACAAAGAACAAGGCAGAAGCTATCACCAATCGTGGAAACATTTTCCAGTTTTGAGGGGGTTACACTGACAGCAACAGAGCTACTCACTGTCCTCTTCTCTAAACCAGCTCCATTATTTTAATGACTCAGACTTTGACCTATAATTAATGCAGAGGCTAAAAATCATAAATATCCAGGCTTTCAGAACAACTCTTGGTGCTTAGGATATAATAATAATCCTTGCATTTGATATAGAGCTTTTCATGTCTTCTAGATGTCTCAAAGCACTTCACAGAATATGATTTGTAAAGTGAATTGACTGGTATATTGTGTGGGCAAAATGCGGCAGCCAACGGTTCGTAGCTGTGTCCCACAAACAGTCGTAGCCAATTTATGTATTTACTTTTTATAGGAAGGAATTATTACCCTTGGAAAAGCGATCCGCCAATCGATTAACAACCAGGTTCCCACTGCTGTACTTACTGCTAGCTAAACAGAGGTGGGATGGAGTAAGGAAAATAGTCTAACATTTTGCCCCAATCTCCCCCTTTCCAAGTATCCTGAAAAATACATTTCTCCCAGCCTCCTGGCTTACTGTCTCGCAAGTCAAATGAGTTGGTCAGTTCATGGCTGTTTTTGTGAGACTTTGATGTGCGCAAATTGGCTGCTGTGCTTCACCCACAAAATACATACAGTCATTGCGAGGTAATGGATAAGTGTTCTAAGATTTGTCAGATAATCATATCTTTCAGATTTCAGAGAGAGTGCGCGAGAGAGAGAGAAAGGGAGAGACAGAGACAGAGAGAAAGGTTCGTACAGATAAGACTGATGGCAATGAATGTGAAATTAGACTTCGAATTGAAGGTTTTGAAACTATTCACGTCATTTTTGGTATTTAACTCCTTTATATCGGCTTCATTTGGACAGGATGAATTATGTCTTCTGCATGAGTCAGGCAGAAGTCAAGGTTAAGCTACCCATGATATTTTCCTTTGATAACTACAGCAAAATACAACTCAGTCCAAAACAGCTCAACGTATCCACAGATGCCAATTTCACTTTGAATTCTATACTCCAAAGAGACTGCATCAACTTTTTTCTCGGCTGTGATCACTGCTGTGAAACTCGGAAGCTGCTAAATCTTAATTAAACACTAAACGGAGATAAAAGGCCGAGCATACATGTCAAAATCTGTATTGTTTAAATGTGCAGTATTTAAATCTCCGTGGATTTCCACTTCCACAACAACGAGAACCTTTATTTTTACAGAGGCCTTCGAGCAGGATAGTGTCTTTGAGCGTTGCATGCTGGCAGGATTGGATGCCAAACAAGGGAGAAAGGGTAGCTAGATGTTAAGGTAACATTTAACGTCTAAAGACCTTCTTCTTCGACAGTAACTCTGGCCACCCTCCCTACCCACACCCACTAACCCACTGTCCTCCATCCTCCCCACTGATTCGACTCCAAGCTTGAGTCTTGATTCTCCAGCAATCTGGGACGTCTTTCCGATGTGAATAATGATAATAATCCTTGCATTTGATATAGGCACTTTTCACGTCTGCTAGACGTCTCAAACCCCTTCACAGATTGTACTGCAAAGTGAATTGACTGTATATTTGTGGACGAAAACGCGGTAGCCAATTGCGCACACCAGTGTCCCACAAACAGTCGCAGATTGAAATGACCATTTTATTATTGCTTTTTTTTTGGAGGGATTATTATTAAGGCAGATGGAGAAAGGAAACTTTGCCAAGGTTTCGCCCTGCCTGGAATTGAACCCAGGTCTCCCGCTCGTAAGGCGAGTGCTCCAACCACTGAGCTGCAGAACTCCACGTTATACAAGTGAAATTTGCCAGTGCTGATACTGCTAACGATAGATAAAGAGGAGGCACGGCGGAGAGAGACAGTCGGGGAGTTCCAGAGATTAGGCAGAGCCTCAGCACCAAACTGAGACACTTCTCTGGATCCCAGAACATTTAAACAGAACAGCTCAGTGATAAATCTGGCACAGCCCCAAGTCTCCTGTCGGCTTTAGAGAGTTAGCAGCGCGTTTCTTAATGAATCCTCGTGCTGTGACATTTTGATTATGTGTCCGCTTCTCATTTCCCCCTATTTAGCAGTTAGGGGGGAATTATTTCCCAATACCCAATCAGTAGCGATGTGGCGGTCAGCTGTTTTTGAAGGGATTAACTGTACTATACTGTAGTGCACGGTGATCTTTCATGGCTGGGCATGTTGACATCGGCTAGTCATGTTTATCGTTGAATTCATCGCTTCCAAACACAGCTGCCCTGGGATTACTTCCTGTTACATTAGACCCCGAGTCTCCAGCTCAGTCACTTTCCATCTCAACTTCAAAACTGTCATGTAACCGTCTGAAAATGGCTGTGACCGCATCAGTAAGTCAACCGAGGTACCTACTCTGTACCTGGCAACCAAGACTCTGCCTCTTTTATCACCTGGGCCCTAGGATTTTACAATTTAATGCTTTTCCTAGGACCTCGCTGGTGGATCGCGAAGTACTGTGATCACAGTACGGTGAGACTGTTGCCTTTGGTTTATTTAAAACTTATTTTTTGCGGGTTGGTGATGGTCGTTGGGGGTGGTGGGTGGGTGGGTGGTGGGTAGAGTTGGTGGGGGAAGAGTTGGGAGGATAACCTTGCGTTCGTCAAGGTGAGAGAAGACGGGAGAGCTGAAAAATAGGGCACTTTGCCATCTCGAGCTTCCCAACGCAGTCAGGCACGGCATCGACAGTGAGAATTGATCCAGCACTGGACCATTTGGGAGGTAATGATTCTCAACACAAAACTGTTTCTGTCTCTGTTCCTCTCCCCCGCCCTCACCACACACACCTCCCCCCCCCACCACCACCGGCACCTCTCACTCTCCTGGGAAAACAACTAACAGAAGACATTCCAGTCATTTGCTTTCTTGAACTGAAACACTCGAGCCCAAAGGGAACGCGGGAATAAATGCTAGAGTACATTGGCACCAAAGCGCTTGACTTCTATCAGATGCAATAAGCACTCGCCTTACAAGCACAAGACCTGTGTTCGAATCCAGGCAGGTCAGGGCGAAACCCTGGGCAAGTTTCCTTACTCCACACATCTGATAACAATCCGTCTGTCCAAAAATTGGTCATTTTAATTCACAACTGTTTGTGGGACATTGCTATGTGCAAATGGCTGCCACATTTCACCCACAAATATACAGTCAATTCACTTTACAGTATATTCTCTGAAGCGCTTTGAGAGGTCTTGAAGACGTGAAAAGCGCGACATCAAATGCAAGGATTATTATCATTATTATTGCAATTTATAGCTGCAAAATCTTCCTCGAATTAGAATTCATTTTCCCGTGTTAACACTTGGAGATTTTCTGCGCAGCTCAAAAGTAGCGTCTCATAGAAGCCAGGAGCCACGATAAAATAATCCCGGCGTTTCATAGAGCGACTTTCATTATACAGAAAGCAGTCTCAAAGCGCTTCACTGGATCTTACCGTGAGGTGCAGTGACCGTGTCTTTTGTAGGTGAACGCAGCGGACACCAACAGCCTTGCAGCGAGTGACCAATTTTATCTGGGGGATTGTTGGGAGAGAGGGAGAGAGAGAGAGAAATTCCCTTCTTTATCTCTACAGATTAAGAACGTGTCGAAGAGTGGTCTGGATGACACAACAACATCAGCAACAACAACTTGCATTTATATAGCGGCGGCGTTTTAGCGCGCTTAAGGACCTAAAGGAATCTCGGGCGGGATAGAAATACTCCGATTCAAAAATTCTTTAAGCCTATCGTTTTCACTCACCCACCCGAGAGACAGAGAGACAGAGAGAGAGAGAGAGAGAGAGAGAGAGTGAGACGAGGGTGTTGGATGAAAAGCTATTAGCATTTAATTTTCACGGCTGCGATATTTTCATGTGCTGAGGAGCTTTTTATAGCATTCGGTCAACACTTCCCAGTGATGGGTGGGCGGTGGTGGGGGACGGAGGCGGGAGGGAGAGATGGATGCGAAGCGTGAGAAAGACATCATCGTCGGTGGACATCAGAGGTGGAGGGGACATTGACGTGTCACCGTTTGCAGGGCAAAGACAGCCTATTTATTACGGAAATTCTCTCATAGTCGGCCTCCCCAGTTCCTCCATTCATAGGCTGCAGGCCATCCAAAACTCTGCAGCCCGTGTACTATCCCGCACCCGCCTCCATGACCACATAACCCCCACCCTCGCCCGTCTCCACTGGCTCCCCATCCTCCAGAGGATCGAATTTAAGATCCTCGTCCTCACCTACAAGGCCTTACATGGCCTTGCCCCATCCTACCTAGCCGATCTACTCTCCCCCTACACGCCCACCCGGACCCTCTGTTCAACAGGACTTGGCCTGCTCCAAGCCCCCCGCCCGAACCGCCCCACCATCGGAGGCCGGGCCTTCAGTTTCTCCGCTCCCACCCTATGGAATGCCATCCCTCAATCCCTCCATTTCGCCTCTTCCCTTTCCTCTTTCAAGGCCGATTTGAAGACTTTCCTCTTCGATCGTGCCTTTTGTTCCACCCCGAACTCTTTTACCTCCCCTTCGTGTTTCACCCCTTCCCAAACACACTCCCCTCCCAGCTCGGGTCACACGCCTCTCGTTTAGCGCCTTGGGACGTCCTTCCGACGTGAAAGGCGCTATATAAATGTAAATTGTTGTTGTTGTTGTTGTTATTATTCCCCGCAAGAAGTTGAAGCCAAACCAACCTGCGTCACGAGTTGCACTCTGCAGAAAGCCCAATGAATGCCTTGTTTCAGAAACTTCATTTTCCTCTTAGCTTAAGGTACTTCCCTACCTTTCTGACCCCCTTCTCTCCCCCAACAATAACAACAAAATCAGCGTCCGCAAAATTAGTGCCCCCCACTTCGCTACCCCGTCTGCCTCCGCTCGACTGGCTCTGATCTCCTTCTTGTCGCTCCCTTGCCTCCACCATCGGCGGCCACTCTTTCAGCCACCAGGCCGCAAAGCTTTGGAACTCCTTCCCTCCCTCGCTCCCTCCGCCTCGCCCTCTCCTTGCCCTCTTTTAGATCTCAACTCAACATTGACCTTCCACTTGGACATGCTTAAGGTCACCTCCTCCCTCCTCCCCCCCCACCTCCACCCCTCATCCCCCTCACTCCCCCACCCCAGCCTGGTGTCTGTCTTCCCCATTGTTAAGCGCTGCGAGCGAGTCACTGCTCAGCGCGAAGGTCGCTATTTTAACGCGAGTCACCGTTGTGGTCATTTTCACGCACAGCGGAGAGGATCGTGACACATTGCTAGCTGCGTTAATGCAATGCGCGCAAAGACAGACACACAACGTTAGGCGAACAGACACGGAACGGTGAGATGAATGGATCTGAGAAGTGCCATGGACAGTTTGAGTCTTCGTATGGTTATTGATGTACGACTTACAATCTAGCTTCTCTCCGTGTGGACTAAAGTGATATTCCAGGTCCCAGTGTCCCAGACGCAGGCCAAGCCTCAGCTTTAGACTCTCTCTCTCGCGTGCTGCCTGACAAGGCTGGCATTTTTGCTGCTTGCATTTCATGTTGGGTTTGATTATAAGTCGCTCACTTCACTCCCCAGCTCCTCCTTATCATTCTGGTCTCCTCCCAAACCACTCCTCTGGCCATCTCCCTCTCCACCCCCATCTCTGTTCAACTAACTCAGACTTACTACTGTACATGTCGCCTGCCGTCTCTTTGTGGCCAAGCATTCCGACTGTCTGCTTTAACCTCTGGTATGCCCTCCATCGGCCCCCCCGTCTCTCTATGCATTTTCAAGTCCCTAAAACCAATACCTTTTTGACCGTGCCTGTGGTCACCTCTGCTTCCCCATCCCCCTTGCTCTTGTCCGCCATTGTAAAGCGCTCCGAGACGTTTATCCAATGTGACGGGCAGTGTGTAAATCCAAGTCGTTGTTGTTGGTGGTTCCTGCCGACGATGATCATGATAAACCACCATCGATGATGGGGGTTGCGAGTGAGGAGGTGGGTGAGAGGGGCTGGAGTGCGAGGCTGGGGGACTGTGTGAGCTCAAAGTCTCGAAGTTGGGGTGGGGGGGGGGGCTTGAACTCTCCGAATCAGAGAAGCGAGCGCCGCCCGCCGAGCCAGGCTTCGCACCACCCTCGTGTGACATTCCCGTGACTTGCCGTCTTTTAACTCCAGCGTCTAATTTCGCCATTCAAGTTGCTTTATCTCTGTTGGATACTGTAATAAGCAAACCTGACACTCACCGCTAGCAATTAGCAGAGCAGGCCTTTCCACCCTAACTGGGTTTAAATTGGTTGCTAAGTGACCACAGCCTGTTCATGAGCTTCAAAAGTGCAACTTCCAATCGAAGACCGAGTTTACAAGTTTTTCTAAGTTGCCGACAATCTTTTACATTTACAAGCCTCCTGAGATTCCAGTCACGAGGGTTCCCAGCCCTGAGCATCGATAATAAGTTGTTTTCCCTCAATCCACGACTGTTTGTGGGACGCCGCTGTGCGCAATTGGCGGCCGCGTTTCACCCACAAAATGCACAGTCAATTCACTTTTAGACGTCCCGAAGAATGTGACAAGGCGCTGTATCAAATGCAAGGATATAGCCAATGCCAATTATTTTGTGGGCTGCACGCAGCAGCCAATTGCGCGCAGCAGTGTCCCACAAATAGTTGTGGATTGCGTGACCAAATTATTATTATAATATATTTTTTCAAGGGATTATTACCTCCGGAAAGTGATCCACCAATCGACTTTCTATATACTCGGTAAACAGAGGCTTGTGAAGTAAGGAAATTTGCCTGAGGTTTGGCCCTGCCCAGGATTCGAACCCGGGTCCTCTTGCTTGCGAAGCGAGTGCTCTAACCACCGCACTACGGGACTCCAGTGTGTGGACGTAGACTGGGACTCTAGTCTTCCAAGAGCATCACATTGACGCTAATAATAATAATCCTTTCATTTGATATAGCGCTTTTTCACATCTTCTGGACGTCTCAAAGCGCTTCCCAGAATATACTGTCAAGTGAATTGACTGTGTATTCGTGGGCGGAACGCGGCAGCCAATTGCGCACGGCAGCGTCCCACAAAGAGTCGTGGATTGAAATGACCAATTTATTCTAATAATAATAATCGTAATACTAATACCATTAAAGTGTGACAGCTGCGCATGGCTCTTGCTTGCGCCAATCTCTGGCCACCAGTGGTCTTCGACTCACTGATTCATTAAGCAAATCAGGGCGATGTTTGTGATTCAATAAACATTTCATTACATTCAGCATTAGAGTCTTGCCACCGGAACTCCTGAGGCTTATTGGATTCCGGTCACGTTTCACCAGCTCTCAAGATACCGTCTCATTAATGCCCTGCAGCAAAATGAATAACAGAAAGCCTCATAAATAGCAAAGGCTCGCAATAAATACAAACAAACAAAGTTAATTTTGTTTCCGACGCGCGGGCCAGCAAAGACAGAGAGTGTGGTTTAAACCTCACTGAGGAGATAGGTGGTGTGGGGAACTTGTTATAAGTCGAGTTCTCTTCGACCGTGCCTTTTGTTCCACCCCAAATTTTTTGACCTCCCCTAGCTGTTTCACCCCTTCCCGTACACTCCCCTCCCAGCTCGGGTCACACGCCTCCTGTGCAGCGCCTTGGGACGTCCTCCCGACGTGAAAGGCGCTTTATAAGTGTTTATAAGGTTTGTTGTTGTTGTTGTTGTTGTAGTCCTGGCCAATGCAACATTGGAGGATTCAATAGCCAATCAACAGGTAGAGAAGGAAGAGGAAGACCTCTGTCCTCTTCCTCTTCCTTCTTGATCGGAAGCAAGGTTGAAGAGGAAGGTCTTCAGGTACAACCTAAAAATGGGGAGGGAGGGAGGAAGGAAGGAAGCAAGGAAGCAAGGAAGGAAGGAAGGAAGGAAGAGGGGGGGGTAGGTTGGAGGAGAGGTGGAGGGATTGAGGGTGAGAGTTCCAGAGATTCAGGGCTTAGTGGCTGAGGAGCGGAGGGAGGGGAGGAGAGAGATAGGTGGGCCACAGGTGACGAGAGGAACATACAAAGGGAGAGGGAATACATTGTGAACCTTACTCGTTAGGTCAGTCTTATCCTTTGTGAATTCCTGGCATGCAGAGCATTTGCTGATTGGTATCAAGGTCAGCATGAAATCTGCGCGATCAATGGGAGGGAATCAAAGCACTCGATTGCTGTACAAATACCCCTCCGAGCTTCGAAAAGTTGATTCACGGACCAGGAACAAACGCGGGGCCGATCAGCTCACCTCGACCTGATCTGTGTCTGATTTACGGTGTGTCTGGGGGTCACAGTAGATCTCGATTTTTGGGGGGATTTGTAAAAACAGATGAATGGATGATTAAAGTCGCTTTAAATACTCAAGAGAGGAGGCAGACAGAGCTGCTACTTGTTGCCATTTCCAGACTCGTTGGAGAGACCACAGGGATTTCACACCAGGAGCAAATCACTGTTGACACAGTCTAGGCGCACTGATCACAAGCATTGTGTGTGGGTGTGAAGTATCCGTCTATCTCTCCACGAAACATTTCAATTATTTCTCATCGGAAGGGCAGTGTGGCACTTAACAAGATTGCTATCTTCCTCCTATGCTACCCCCACCCACCCCACTCCCCCAGTCATCTTTGAGACATTAATCCAAGTTCTCAACTGTCCCAGTTCAGGCGGATGAGGGAAGAGAAGGGAAATTCTCTCCCCTGCTATAGACTGGCCTACAATTCCCCCTAATCAAATCAGTCATTCCCTGCGTGGCTGTTTCCAGACATTAGATGTGCGCAAATTGCCTGCCACGTTGGCTTACAAAATACACAGCCACTCCACTTAGAAAAAAGGTGAATCGAGAAGGTCTTGATTCCTGGCATGTCTTCCCCACAGCCCTCGCCAGAGAGCGGCCTCTATCAGACTTAGTTTTTATTAACAGAGGTATTGATTCAGTCTGAAGTTCCCGGTTATTAACACACGGCGTCTGTGTCTCGGAGCGACACACGGAGCAGAAATGCCAACTGGTTAAATGGCTGTTTTCCGCACCACCTAATAAGGAGCCAGGGCAGGCCAACGATAACCTGGATCTGGGGGTAGATCTATTTTCTGGTCCCTCACCTTACCTCTGATTAAATAAGTACATGCCATGTAAACAGATTGGAGAGGTTCACATTGGGGCTGAGTTGGCTTTGCATCAAAACGCAAGGATTGTTTGCACTCCATTTTTTGGGGTTATTGAGGCATTATTATGGTGAACGAGACGGTGGGGGGGAAACGGGATGAAACCCCAAAACAGCCGTTGATGCAACCACGACAGCAACTCGCATTCGCACGGAGGCCACTATGCAGGACGGCGTCTCGAAGCGCTCCACAGCCAATTGGCTTAACAGTGTTTTCCATGAAGTGTTTTGAGACGACTGAATGACTCAATAGGGCGCGGTATGAAACACAAGGGTTGGTATTATTATTATTATTATTATTATTATTATTATTTTTACCAGCAGAGTTCATTATTCAACGATGAAATACCCAGTCACAAGTAATGATGGTGATTCCATCCTGAGTGAGTGGGACTAGGAGCCTGAAAACTAACAATGTCTCTCTGAGGAGATCTGGTCAGAACACACGTTGATTGAACAAGTATTGATTGTCCAGGGCCCTGGGATGTCCTTCCGATGTGAAGCGCGCTTGACAAGTATAATTATTTTCTGTTCTGGAAGGGTATTAGACAAGCGCAAGTTGTCGTCATTGTTTGTGCGTCCAAGAGAAAAACAAATGAATCAGCACATCGTGTGTGCATCCGTTTCCCATCCCAACCCCCATCCCTCATCCCCCCCACCACTCACTCCTCTCCCCCTTCCCACAAGAGCAATCGGCGAAACGGTCCACTATCGACGCCTGCAAAGTGCTCACGACTTATTTCCTCGGCAGCGAGTGTTGCATTAGGGATGACACAAGTCTTTGGGTTTTGCTGCCTTTTGATGCCATCTCGTGGCGAGAGGCAATCAGCGCACTAGGGCTTGATTTGAAAAGCCATATACCTGATGCGCTTTCTTTTTAAGAGCGGCTGAGTACAAAAAACGGCTTCCAGATTAAAACCGGGACAAAGGATTTTCTCACAAATTCTGCATCACCTTAAATATCAGGGTAAATGTGGGGTCTGGCAGGCTGAGGACCAGGCGTGATGTTGGGTCTGGTTATAAAAGACGTCAAGATTCCTATCGAACAGATTCCGCGCGCAATTGGTTGCCGCTTTTCACCCAGCAAACACACGGTCACTACATCTTACACTGTATCCCGTGCAACGCTTTGAGACGTCTCGAAGACGTGATTAAGGCGCTGAATCAAAGCGTTATTGATTCACTTGCACTGTGATAGCAACACACCACTGGAGGTCACTGTTGACGTTCAAACAAATAACTACGTATGCATATAATCTTTGCATGGCTACAGCCAACGGCTTATCGTGTCATTGAGATGCCTCAAAGCTCGTCACCCGAGTCCCCATGAAGCACAGCGAGCGTGTATCTTTGCAGGCGATGCGAAAACGCATATGTTCGATGCACTTTAAATAGCATTAAAACGCGCGTTTAGAAACGCAAAGCCCCGATGGGTACAGTGGTCCCAGCTGGACAGGCTGTGGGAATTCTGCTAGAGAGAGCTGGCAAGCTGCGCAGTTCGTATCTGGTTAGATTCCAGCAGCTACCCCAACGCACACTCTCGGGTCCCACCAAACCTTGTCTCTCTCTCTCTCTCTCTCTCTCTCCAACCTGCGCGTAATAATTCCCTGGCCTCCATCTCTTTGAAACATTAGGTCTTAAATGTCCCTTCATTAAAGTGATCGCGACAAGGGTAACCCTCGCATTTGATATCGCGCCTTAGCCCGTCTTCTAGCCCGTCCCAACGCCCTCCACAGAGCGCACTGTGAAGTGAATTGACTGTATAGTTTGTGGGTGAAACGCGGTGGCCAAATGCGCACAGCAGTGTCCCCACAAACACTGTCGCCGTGACAATGGCCCTTTAACCGTGCAGTGTCTGATGTCCCCATCTAGTTGTTTACTTTGCCTTTAAGATTGCTGAGGTTATCGTTAGAGCAGCGTCATGAACTCGGGGGTTTGTGGTTTCCTGTCTGTTAGTTGCAGCGTCAGATTTCCGACTCGATCTGTCCTCGCGCCGGACACAGTTCTTCTTAGGAGCCCTTATACCCTCGCCCCGCAGTGTGTATCAAACTAATTAGCCTTGCGTAAAATACAGCTCCTCATCAGGTGGTCGAGGCGTTTCAAAGTGCTTCACGGGATTTCACCATCGAGTGTAGTAACTGTGTGTTTTTGGAGGCGAACATTAATTTCAGGGCGCAGAGGGGTGGGGTGGGCTGGGGCTGTGGGGGGGGGGGGGGAGGAAGAGGGCAACCTTCAAACCCCGGGTGGCTCTAATTCAAAGGCGAAGGGTGTCCCTCTCTTCTCCCTCCCCCCTCCCTCCCCACCAAACACAGCCAACACACTCACACCATCACCCCTCCCAGTTTCTGGGGGGTGGGTGGGCGAGAGAGAGAAAACTCCCTTTTCTTCCTGAATAGTGCCACGGAATCTCTAATGACCAGATTGCCAACAATCCCCCAAATAATAATACTAATCCTTGCACTTGGTACAGCCTCTTATCATGCCATTGACACGTCACTCAAAGCGCCTCACAGAGTATATTGTCAAGTGTGTACTTTGTGGGCGTAATGAGGCAGCCAATCGCGCTCACTCGCGTCCCTTAAACAGCCGCGGATTGAGTGAATAAATGATCATTACAGATAACGGTGGCCGCTCCCAAAGTCTCTACGTCCACAAGAATCTGCAATGACTGCAAGTGGCTTTGAGGCTGTGATGCTACGGAAGGGAGAGGTTTGGGGGTGGGGTAGGAAAGGACGGGTGAGAAAATAAAGTCAAGGGGGAAGTTCAGCCGGTATCTGTTTGATGTCCCTCAAGCTCGGAAGTCACGCGCAGTCACTAAAAGAGGTGGAATGTGTTTCTCCCACAAATCATATACGGCCATTTCACTTTTACAGCTCTGAAGCTCTTTGAGACGTCTTGAAGATGTGACAAGGCGCTATATCAAATGCAAGGATTATTAATCTTCTTCTTCTTCTTCTACTTATTAGCCACCAGGGTCTGGGAGGCACAGAGGCTGTAGGGACCTCTGCTTGCTCCCCAAGGTCACACGGAGGGCAAATAGGCTTGCGATGTGTTACAAACAGGCAGGGTGGAGCTCTCACATATCCACACTGACCACAGCCAGATTTAATCTGAGAAGGGAGCAGTTTTTTTTAACACCCTGCAAATCCAGCCTGCAAATCGAGGGCTTTTCTTGCATCTGTGTCAGAGTACGAAGGGTGTGGCGCACACCTCGAGCTCTGCCACGGCCCATTCAACGAGTCTGGGCTGCAATTCCCCCCCGCAAATGCACCTCTCCGATCTCGAACCTTAACAGTGTCACAGCACAGCAACAGGCAAACTGGTCCATCCAACAGTCCTTGCCGGTATCGAGCGCTCTGGAACGCAGCCAGGCGTGAAGGGCTTTGTATAAATGCAAATTGCTGCTGTTATTTTAATGACAACAACAACAAAATTTCACTTCACTGGGATGAAACATTAATAACAATAATACTCCTTGCATTTGATATAGCACTTATATATTAACGTCTGCTAGACGTCTCAAAGCAGTTCACGGAATATACCGTAAAGCGAATTGACTGTATATTTGTGGATGAAACAATTGCACACAGCCGTGTCCCACAAACAGGCGTGGATTGAAATGACCAATATATTTTTGCTTGTTTTTTTCTTGAGGGATTATTATCAAGCGTGTGGTCTAAAGAAACTTGCGCAAGGTTTTGCCCTCGTTCTCGCTTGTAAGGCGAGTGCTCTAACCACAGAAACCCAAGTTCCTCCTCTCTCTGGTCATTAAGAGATTCCGTAGCACCATTCAGAAAGAGTTTTGCTCTCTTGCCCCCCTCCCCCCCACCACCCCCCCCCCCACCGACTCCCCGACTCCTGGGCCAACAACACCCCAGATAAAATTGGTCAATCACTATGAAGTGAGGCTGTTTGTGAGACATTGCCTTTGCCAAACTGGCTGCCACGTTTGCCCGCAAAACACACAGTCACTCCGCTTCCCCAAGAATCTTTTTGAGACTTTAGATATTAAGGAGGCTTTCGACATTGATAGGCTTTATCTCAACTGCAAGGGTTATGGCAGGCCTCCTTGGTGTCAAGGATATAAAGAACATTGAGATCGCGTTGCACACACTATCCCATCCAGCAGGTGGTGCTGAAAATCATTCAGGAGGAGGAACTTTGAGCTCCTACAATCTCGTCTGATATTCCAATGGAGTGCTGTGGGGGAGAGGTGGGGGGGTGGGGGTGGAGTGGGGGAAAGCTTTGCATTATTGGAGGTGTCATCAGGCGGGAGATTCTTCCAGTGGTCTTGGGGGTATAGGGGGGGGCGGCTAGAGGAAGAGAGGGAGAGAGGGAACGAGGGTGGAAGGGAAGAAGGAGGAAGTGAGGAGAGGAGATGTAGTAGAGAGGAAGGCCATTAAAAATGTATTTGACTGTATATTTGTGGGCGAAACGAGGCAGCCAATTGCGCACAGCAGCGTCCCACAGACAGTCGTGGATTGAAATGACCAAATGATTATTGCTTATCTTTGGAGGGATTATTATTGGGCGTGTGGAGTAAGGAAACTTGCCCAAGGTTTCGCACTTGTTGTGTGCCCTCCATGCCGGGCAGCGTCTCTGAGTACCTGGCTATCTCCTGCCCGCTGTCCGCTCCCCACACCCCGGGAAGTCACGTTTCGCTGCCTCGTATCGGATTTGTATCGGGAGTTCAATCTGCAACCTTAAAGCGAGCGAGCAAGAAGCAAATGCAAATGTGGTGACTGCATTGATAGCTGACCCCCACCCCCTCTCACGCAGGACACGAGGCTGTTTATCTGATCCTGTCTCCTCTTGTGCGCCTTGCTGATGTGGGACACTGCACTGCACCAACCACTGGCCTCTGAGCTTTGGCTTCCAAACAGAAAAAGCCACGAAGAGATCTGCTAACGCGTTCAAAATCCGTCCGATCCGCCACACGCCAGGGTTGGGTTCTATCCCCCGTAACACATTCAGTCCGGGCTACACCGATAGACCTTTGATGCATCAGCCAGAGCAGCAAGCTCTGTGTGAAACTGCACGGAACGTGGCACAAAGTGTAGTATTAATAATAATACTAATAACAATATTAATCATCGCATTTGATGCAGTGGCTGACCGCGTCTTCAAGACGTCTCCGAGCGCTTCGAGGCGTACACTGTGTACAAGTGTAGTGACTGTACGTTTCGCGGCTCCGAATCTGCCTCGAATGTGCGAAAGTTGCAGTTAACGTGCAGACAAACGCAGCTGTGTTTTTATGCTAAAAGCATTGATTTTAATCCCCAACGGCCATGTTCTGGCTCAATAAATCTATGCAAAGCATCAGCGATCCTGCCCTGGGATTCATTAAAGATTCAGGAAGACATACAGAGAGAGACTGTCCCTGATTAATATCTCTCTCTCTCTCTCTCTCTCTCTCTCTCTATCTCTCTCTCTCTATCTCTCTCTCTCTCTCTCTCTCGCGCTCTCTTCGGTCCTAGTTTTCAGCCGTTTGATCTTCCTGTCTACCTTCCCTGGCAACATTATTATCATACTAATCCTTGCATTCGATATAGCGCCTTATCACACCTGCGAGACGTCTCAATGCCATTCGCAGAATATGCCGTCAAGTGTAGGGACTGTGTATTTCGTGGGCGAACAGCGGCAGCGAATTGCGCACAGCGGCGTCCACACAAACAGTCGTGGTTTGAAGTGATCGATTTTTCATTCTTTCTTTTAACAACCAGGTCCCTACTGACTGCTAGGGAAACAGAGGCATATGGAGCAAGGAAACTTGCTGAGGAGTTTTGGAGGGCTGGGGGAAGAGGAGCGGATGGAGGGAGAGAGAGAGGGAGGGAGTTAGGAAGGGAAAGGAGGGAAGGAGGGAGAGAGAAAGGAGAAGGAAAAACAGCAAAACTCACCAGAAGATCTTGGGTCTCCGGTGTCTGGTAGACGAGCAGCTCATTGTCTATCGCCACTTGCCCCCGCACTCCCCTCTCGTCAGTCCCTTGCCCCACCAACCCCACTCCCCCCCACCCACCCCCACACAACAAATGCTCAGAACTGCACAAAGAGCGTTGGGGGTAAATCGATCGGATTTGAGCAACCTTAGGAGAAATTTTCCTCTCTCTCTCTCTCTCTCCTTCACTCTCTCGTTCTTTCCTTACGGCAGAAAACAAAACCAGCAGTTTATTTTTGTGGATCAAAGAGTACGACAGTCTTCCTCCCTCCAACTCAGCTGCGAGACAGACTCAAAAAGCACTGCAATAATTCCTCTTCTCTCCTCTCTCTCTCTCCATCTCCATCTCTCTATCTGTCTGTCTCCCTCTCTCTCTGTCTGTCTCCCTCTCTCTCTCTCTCTCTCTCTCCGCATCCGAATCCCTCAACAATCGTTTGGCCAGTTACCATGGAAACTAATGAAAACCACATTGTCTTCCAGGTTGATGTTCTGCGTAATTGAGTTTATTAAACGCAGAGAGAGAGAGGGCTCCGACCTCCATCAGTGCTAATGATACAATGATGACCTGCTTTACGGTCACATTTCCGCTATAAAAGACCGTTTCATTTGCGCGCTGTTCACTCACAATAGTGCCTCAGAACTTACAATAATGATAGCAATAATAAGAATAATTCTCCTCTCCTTTGATATAGAATCATAATAGGGAATCCCTGCATTTGATATAGCGCTTTTCAGGTCCTCTAGACGTCTCAAAGCGCTTCACAGAATATATACAGAATATACAGAATATAGTAAACTAGATTAACCTTATATTTGTGTGCGAGAATGCGCACGGCAGTGTCCCATAAACAGTCGTGGATTGAAATGACCATTTTTTTTTAGGGATTATTATTAGGCGTGTGGAGTAAGGAAACTTATCCAAGGTTTCGCCCTGGCTGGAATCGAACACAGGTCTCGTGCTTGTAAGGCGAGTGCTCTAACCACTGAGCTACAAGAATCCGAAAATCATAGAGGATTATAGCACAGAACGAGACCATTCAGCCCATCACACCTAACACACCTAACACACCTAACACACCTAACACACCTAACACACCTAACACACCTAAACCGGCTTTCTGGAAGAGTTTTCCAATGAGTCCCACTCCCCCGATCTGTCCTCTTATCCTCGCAAAGTGTTCCTTTTCAATTCCGTAGCCGAGTCCCCTTCGAAAGCCTCAGAGGGAAAGCTTTTGATACTTAAACTTAAGGCGCTGCATAAATGTAAACCTGTACTGTACAGCGCCTGTCATACCAGGAGGACGTCTCAAAGCTCTTCACGGGAATTACTGTAAATGTGCAGTGACTGTGCGCTGGCAGCCATTGACACGCATCAACCTCTCACATCAAGGAATGAAGTGCGCGACTGATTTCTTTTATCTGGGGGATTGTTATCCACGACACTGGGCGAGAGAGAGAGAGAGCGAGAGAGAGAGAGAAACTCCCTTCTTTCTTAATGTGATGGATATAATTGCTCTCAACACTGGATGTGCCTTACAGCATGTAATAGCAGATAGGAACAGGAGTGGGCCATTCAGCCCCTCGAGCCTGCTCCGCCATTCTATTAGATCAGGGTTGATTTGTACCTCAACTCCAAATACACACCTTTGCCTCATAAAATAATAATAATAATAATGATGATAATATCAACATTAATCATTATAATAAACCTTGCATTTGATATAGCGCTGACCTAATAAAAAACATAAGAACATCTAAAGCAAAGAAAAATGACATTTCCAAGTGTACATATGTGGATTTGTGGATTGTTCAGCCTGGTTTGATACTCCTAATAATAATAATAATAATATTAATAATCCTTGCATTTGATACAGCATCTTATCACATCGTGCAAAGCTTCTCCTTAATGAAAATCTTACAACCTGATGTAATTAAAAGCTTCCGAGTAAGGATTAAAAGGGGCTGGAAAGATCACAGCAAACTCTTAAGAGCAAAGTGAGAGAACAAATTGCTCAAAGCAATCACGAGAGAGAGAGAGAGAGAGAGAGAGAGAGAGAGAAGACGATGGACAAGGGACCTCACAGAGGTCTATGAAATGTTAGTTGGGATTGAAACAGTAAGCCCAGATCAATACCTCAGGATGTACTGTGGCAGGCGTTCAAAAAGACGAGGATATAGAGCTGTAAAGGGAATTTGGGGGAAGTTTTGGTTTATTCAGAGGATGATCAATGACTGGAGCTGACTGCCAGGAAATGTGCTAGAGGTCATTGGGACTCAAAGCACCCCACAGAGTATACTTTAAAGACTGCTGACTGTGTATTTTGTGGGCGAGACGCGGCAGCCAAACTGCGCACAGCAGTTTCCCACAAACAGTCATAGATTGAGTGGACAAATTATTATTATTATTTTATTTTTATAAAATATTTTATTCCCCCCGGAAAGCGATCCCCCCCCATCGACTAACAACCGGGTCCCTACTTACTGCTAGGTAAACAGATACCTTGAAGAGGTATACAGCATTATCATTTTGTTGAGACATCTCAAAGCACTTCACGGCATGTGCTCTAGAAAGTGAATGAGCTGCGTGTTTTGTGGGCGAACCGCGGCAGCCGGTTGTGCGCAAACATGACCCACAAACAGCTACGTAGTGAACGACCGATTTTGGGGTGGGGGGGGGGGGGATTGTTGGCCAGGACACTGAGATCACTGGGACCTCAGAGGAGGGGGAGGGCTGGGGCTCAACAGGGGTTCAGAGGAAGCGGCAAGGGATATTTTTTTCCCCCCCCACCACCCCCCCCCACCACCCCCACCACCACACACACACAGACATATTTTTTGGCAAAATATGAATTTATTTGCTGGGTCCCGGTGGTGTAGCTATGAGCTGGGCTATGTATCACCCCCTTGCCGCTGTGCAAGGAACTCGCTCGAGATAAACAAACTGAGTCATGAGGCAGTGGACACAGTCTGCTAGAAAATTACACAGTAGCGGTGACAAAGACAATAGCCAGCCCAGCTTCTAAAACGTGTGAAGAATATTAATACCTCATTAGTTAGAGCAATAAAATGCAGGGCAGCCCTGTTGATAACGCACTTAGCCTCCCTTGTTATCCTTTACAATATATTATTACTGTACAGTGTACTGTACCTCGTAAAGCGCTTTGAGACGTCTCAATGATGTGATCATTATTGTAATCTGACCCTCTCCTGTGTGACCAAATGCAATGTTTGGGAGTTGTTTGGTAGATGAGATGAGAAAGAGAGGGAGAGGGCGTGAGGGAGGGCCGGAGGGAGAGAGGGAAGGAGAGAGAGAGAGAGAGATGTGTTTTATTTTGCCATTTGGTTTGTGTAACAAGGATCATTGGTCAGGTAAAGCGCTCTCACCCCATGCAGAGAGAGAAAGGGGGGAGAGAAGGAGAGAAAGAGGGACGGGGAGAGAGAGAAAGAGAAGAGGTGGGGGGGAGAAAGGAAGAGAGAAAGGGATGGGGGAGAGAGGCGGAGAAGGGAGGGTGGGAGTGAGGGAGAGAGAGGGGCGAGAGATGGGGTGGGGAGACGATGGAGGAGAGAGACGGGGAGAAAGAGAGGGAGAGAGAAAGTGGGGGAGAAAGGGTTGAGAGAACGAGGAGGGAGAGAGAGAGAGAGAGAGAGGAGGCCAGAAGGAAGGGGGAGAGAGAGAGAGGCAGGAGAGGGAGGGAGAGAGAGAAAGTGGGGGGGTGGGGTGGGGACAGAGAGGGTTGGGGAGAGAGGGGTGGGGGGACAGAGAGATGTGAGTACACCAAGGGCGTTACTCCTTTGCAAATACAAATACTCTGGCCATAGGGAGAAGTGAAAGGTTATGTGGTCCTCAGCCATTTCCCCAAATGAAGTTGTTTTCCCATCAGTGGCACAAGGTTTGTGAGTATTTCACATCAGTCACGCTGACCTCAGCATTTTCTTTTGAAATAACATGAACCAACGACAATTTGCATTTATATAGCGTCCGTCACGCAGTGTCCCACCGAAAGAGCTATTGAGTGGTCTCAGGGCTTCAGGGAGAGTGTGAGAGAGAAAGATAGAGAGAGAGAGAGAGAGAGAGAGAGACAGAGAGAGAAAAAAAGCAGTTGTGAATTGAGATTCTTTCGATTTAGACTGGCTTCGGATATATTGCCCCAAAGCTGACAATAGCAATTATTTGTACTTGGAGAGCACCACCTCTCACGTTAAAAGATGAGAGTCTGAGATGGATGGCGGGGGGGGGGGGGGGCGAAAACACAGTCAGAGAGGTAAGGGGTGGCTGAAGGCACAGTCAAAAATGATAGCTTTTTCTCTATCATGGCTGAAGAGGGCAACTCTTCTTATTTGAAGGGGTTATCACTCTGGAAATGTGGCCTGGGCACGACCCACTTGTGAAGTGCAGGCATTGGCAGTGCCCACTGTGCGGGGGTGGGGGGGATGGAGGGGCTGAATGGCCTCCTTACTGTGCTGTGAAAAACCATCTACGGTTGCCCACCACCGTGCACTCGCGTGTCTGTAACCTGGCGTATCACCAGCCCTGCCTTTCCGCGCCCACGTGACGTTACGCACTGAGGTGAGAGTTGCTGTGTAAGACCCTGCACCGGCCACGCGGCTGCTGTTGCAATGCAGCAAAGGACTTCAGATCCAATCAATAGCTTATTGGACTCAGGAAAGGAATCTAGGCAGAATTGGCCTCCAATAACAATTACCTCATCGTAGTCTGGTCAGGGAAGGTGGGGGAAAAACATTAGCTTCAACATTCAACTTGCATACTCAATCGCTCGCTCGCTCGCTCGCTCACTCACTCAAGCTGCCAGGATCAAAGCATGTAAAGTGCTCTGACTCAACCTTCCTGACGCGAGAGGAGCTGCATAAATACAGCTTTGTATTGTACAGTACTTGCGCAACTGTGAGTGGTGAAACAGTGTGTGTGTGTGGACAAGGCAAGAGCTAAACATAAAGACCCGGTCAAGGCAGGATCGGATTAGCTTTCAAGAGGGAACTTGATAGAAATCTACAGTTCTACGGGTTCCATCAACAACAACTTGCATTTAGACAGGGTGACCCTCACACGGGGTAGCGACAGTGGGCCAGTGAGAGATGACCGTTGGCAAGGTTGAAAGGGAAAGTCTTTTATGCGAGACCCGAAGTTGGGGGTGGAAGGGGCAAAGCGGAGGGTTACAGGAAGAATGTTCCAGAGTTTTGGGGCGTAGTGGCATCACTGGCCTCTAAGCCCGCAGACAAACGGGGGCAAAAGGCAGGTCTATGGGAACAAAATGGGTTCCTCTTCCAAACACCCAACACAGATACAAATGGTCTGACGTAAAATGTGTCCATCGCCTCCTCTTGCAAGTGGTTCCATCGAAAGCATTAGTGAAGGATATCAGAACTTCGGTGAGTTATTCAACTGTGCAGGTTGGTAGACAAAGGAGACAGAGCGATTTGCGCACTGTAACTAACGTCCCATTTCATCTCCTTGGGATGTCTTCCCGACTTGTAAGGCGCTCTATAAATGTAATGCTGTTGTTGTTGTTATATCTGTACTCCCTCAACACCCAGGGATTTCAGAAACATGTTGCAAACAATAAAAAGATTGAACTGCCATCCGAACCCCCCCCACCCCCACCCTCCCCCCCTCCTCTCCCCCACTCCCCATCTCCAAAGCGGGCAACCAACTGGGCAGAAAAGAAAAGTACTCACTTCAATCTCAGGGCAGCCAAAGAAGATTTGTCAATCCTGAAAGAAATAGCATTGGTAAGAATAAGTCAATCGGTGCAGATGAAGGGCGGAAAACAAAGCAAAAGTAGGAACCATTGTAAAAAAAAGACACAGCCTTTCAATCCAACACTGAGATAAACGACCCCTGCGATCGCTTCGGAGCTCGTCACTGGCGTCCTTCCACTGGCCAACAATCCCCCAGTGTTGGTCGCTTACTTTGTTGCTGTTGTGGGACGCCACTGTGCGCAAATCGGCTGCTGTGTTTGCCCACAGCGCACCACCCCCCGCCCCACCCCACAGAGGGAAGGAGGCTTTGTGAAAGGCACTGGAACAAATTGTAAGGATATTCCTACCATCAATTTGAGGATTCCTACTATCCACAAATTCTAAGGATATTCCTCGTCACGCAGGGAACCACCGTCAAGCGTAATGACTGTGTAAGTTGGTAGGCAAATGAGACGGAGCGATTTGCACAGCTGTTAATTAGTAATTAACGTCCCACTTAAGGCCACAAAGCGGTGAATCAATTGGAGGCGTAGTATAGGCTCCACACTAGGTCTAGGATCAATGGCACTTGCAAATCACCCAATGATCAGGGTCGACGGGCACATCAATGAGTGAACACGTAAGGTGAAACGCGGTGTTGCACAGCGCTGTTTCTTGTTGAAGCGACCAATTTATTACCGTGTCTTCCTGCAACCGGGAGGCGCAGGGAGCCGTGCTCGGTGACGCTCTGTCCTGTACAACAACAACAACAACCAAAACGCTCAAAGCGCTTCGCGGAATATACTGTATGTTTTGGGGGCCAAACGCGGCAGCCAATTGCGCACCGCGGTGTCCCACAAACAGTCGTGGATTGAAATGACCAATTTATTATTGTTTTTTTTTGAAGGATTATTATCAGGCACGTAGAGTAAGGAATCTTGCCCAAGGTTTCGCCCTGACCGGGAGTCGAACTCAGGTATTTCGCTTGCGAGGCGAGTGTTCTAACCACCGAGCTACAGGACTCACAAGTATGTTCTGCGAAGCGCTTTGAGATGTCTCGAAGACGTTGGTGAGGCAGCTACATCAAATGCAGGGCTTACTATAATGAATACAATGAATACTGCAGTGACAAAATTAATTTCAGCACCTGCTCCGAGTGTGACTTCACAACCACCACTAATGCAGAAGGGCAGATCGGGTGTGGCCATCACAGCCACCATGTAATGTAGCCCGGTAGCTAGAACCTGAAGAAGCCGCGATACACAGTTTTTGTTGATGTATTTGCACTGACGCCCATCGCACAGAAACGCCTGTGCAATGAAGTGATGTTGATCTTTAACAAGTGCATGGAGGAGTTATGTAAAAAGGTCACCAAGTCACTGAGCTCTCACTGAGCAGTCTCCGTTTCCCACATCATCCACAACAACTTGCATTTACATAGGACCCCTCCAAGCGAGGTAGAGTCCCAAAGAGCTTGGTATCAACCATAGACGGAGGCTGATATCGTCCATCTAACCAACATACATTCAGGTAAACAATAACTCTTCCCATTAGACGTCAGGAGGTTATCTCATAGGAATCATCAGTAACCATCAGTGACTGTATATTTTGTGGGCAAACTTTTGTGGACAAATGGAATTGTAGGGAATAAATTGCACGAAAGGAAACACGCTGTTACGGTTCGAAGCCGGGAGCATTCCTAGGCCCTGTCACTGATGGGATTAAACCACATCTGCTGTACTCAATTGGGTGCCGCGTTTCGCCCCCACATAATGTGCAGTGAATTCACTTTACAGTACAATCTGTGAAGCGCATTCCCTATATGTCTCAAAGACTCGATGAGGAGTGACATCAAATGCGAGGATTATTAATACTATTTTTATCTGGCTCATTCCGGGCAACTAGATTTGGCACCAATTTCAAACGATTCATTTTATTACACAGTCACTCCACTTTACAATATATCCCGTGAAGCGCTTTTGAGACGTCGCAACGATGTGAAAGGTATCAAATGTGGTATGGCAAGGATTCTTCCACCATTTAGTCATACTGGTAGTGGTGGAGATTATCTAAAGACATGGATCTAAAGATTGGGACGTCCTCCCGACGTGAAAGGCGCTCTATAAATGTAATTTGTTGTTGTTCATAATATATTTTTCACTCTTTTTCACTTTCCCACAATAACATTTTCAGTAATGTGTCCGTCGGTCTATCTGTCTTGACTGTACGTGCGTCCCTCCTGTGCGCAATTGGCTGCCGCGTTTTGCCCAGAAAATACAGTCACTACACTTTACAGGACAGTATATTCCCCGAAGTCTTGAAGATGTGATAAATCGCTATATCAAATGCAAGAATTATTATTATTATTATTCTTGCACAATCCATGTAAATCTATGCAAAGTTGAGAACTTTCTCCTGACTTGAAAAGACGCTACAGAAATCTAAATTGCCGTTGTGGTTGTTAAAAGTTCTCTAGCTCCACGTGATAGTGCTCAGCGGGGTTTTGAAGATCACTTCGAGGTGCGAGCGTAAATGTTTGCTCCTGGTTTCTTTACAAACAGTCCGCCTTTATCCAGAAGCTTGTCGGAGAAACAGACTGCGTACTAATAACGAGGACTGTTGTATCAATGGCGCTTTTTGTCCTGAAGCGGATATGCCAGTCTGCAGTTCGAGCATTTACAAAACAATCGATTCGCAGTGAACAGAAATCTCGGGGCTATTGTGATCGCTGCAGAATACTTTCCCAAAGGGTGAAGCTTTCACTCACTCAAATGTGCCTTGGATATTTTGTTGAATCAAGTTCTTTCATGTCGGTTGCTAGGGAACAACCTTAAGATTTGCGGGTTGCCATTGGCAACCACCGGCGTATATTTTGCCAACTTGCTGCATTAACAAGAAACCTTTATCCCAATGTCGCACCATTTATACAGGATTGGGTTTCTCATACTGTATCAAAAAAAAACTCACATTGTATTTATCAGCTCTTCAAAATGTCCCAAAGCATTTTGAAGGATTTTGCTGTAAACTAGCCAATTGTCGGCCAGTTTAAACTACTGTACACATTGCGGGTTGTATTCTCTACGCGTGTGATATATAATGCTGTGAAAAACACTATTAAACGAGCCACAGGCAGAGCAGGTAAATTATTGACCTTATCGTATCAATGGAGAAATGAAAGCAACCTACTCTTCCATGAGCTATCGTCACTGCGCTTTGTCAGATGAGGCAGCGAGTCACCGAAATGCATTAATGATTCGACCCGGCTGACAAGGGGTGATTCCGAAATGTAATATGGAAATCAATGCAGGCGATGTGATGTGATTTGCTCTTGATAACCGTGGCAAATTGAGTTCAGTGCTTGGTTTTGTTATTCCGTCTGGAGCCGGGAAGCTAACAACAACGCTGGCGTTTGATACGGCGCCTTATCACATCTTCGAGGGGACTCAAAGCGCTTCGCAGAGAGTACACTGTGAGGTGAATCGACTGTGTGTTTTTGTGGGCGAAAGGCGGCAGCCAATTGTGCGCAGCGGTGTCCCACGCACGGTGGCGGGTTGAGTGACCTAATTATTATTTTTAATAATTGAAGGGATTATTAGCGCCGGAATTGCGATCCACCATTCAACTAACAATCAGGTTCCTACTTAAGAAACGCTTTGAGACGTTGATAAGATGTGAAAAGCGCTATATCAAACGCAAGCATTATTATTATTATTAGTTACTCACTGCTAGGCAATCTGTGGAATAAGGAAACTTGCCTAAGATTTCACCCTGCCTGGGAATTTAACCCAGATACCGCCCGCTTGTGAGGCGATAGCTCTACTGCGCTACAGGACACCAGTTCCCTGCTCATTCATTCTGATTTGCAGGTGCACAAATTCTACTTTCAACCTGGTGAGATGGTTGCATCACTGAATCACTGGTTTCCCATCTCGTTCCCTCCAACCGTCCATCACCCCTGTGATCCCTTTATGTTTTATTCATTATGTCGAAGGTTTTATCAATCGATGGATTACGTGCGGCTTAGCCTCGTAACATGTTTACTCCGGTGTCGTATAAATATTTCCAAGCTTTGACGCTGACTGCAGTATGTTTGAAGATAAATACGATTAGAATTGTGAAGCCTCCAGAGGGTATATTAATTTTGTTTTATTGCTACATTTTTTATTGCGTTCCAGTAATTCAGTGTTTCGTTTCCTTTGCCTCCACTCAGTCCGTTATTGTCTGTCTCAATTGACTAATCTCCGTGCGTCAGACTGACTCAGTGGGTAGCGCTCTCACCTCTGAGCCAGAAGGTCGCGGGTTCAAGTCCAACGTCGGGGGCTTTGAACTCACAGCTGACGCTCCAAGAGAGTGCTGGGGGTGTGCACTGCAATGACGGAGGCACCGTCTTTCAGCTGAGACGTTAAACTGAAACCTTTACCACCTGTTTTAAGCGGATGTTAAAGATTCTAAGGCACTGTTCGAGAAGAAAAGGGCTTTCCATCGCCTTGGAGAGCAACGTTAATAATCCTCGCATTTGGTAATCGCGCTTTTCACATCTTATCGACGTCTCAAAGCCCTTCACAAAATATACCATGAAGGGAATCGACTGCATATTTGTGGGAGAAACGCGGCAGCCAATTGCGCACAGCAGTATCCCACACACAGTCATGGATTGAAATGACCAATTTTTATTATTGTGCTTGTTTGTGGGGAGGGATTATTATTAGGAGCGTGGAATGCGGAAACTCGCCCAGGTTTCGCCCCGATCTGCCTGAATTTGAACACGGGGCCTCATGCTTGTAAGGGGAGCGCTCTAACTACTAATAGAAATATTTACAACATTTTGTTCTCTGGTCCTGGCCAACAAATACCCCCAAATAAATCGTCCCCTCACACCTTTCCCTGTCTCCACGCATACACACCCCACCCACCTGCTCCATGACACACCGAAACATTTTTCGAAGGGGATTTCATGTGTCGCAAAGCGAGTCAGTTGCATTGTGTGAACAGAAGGCTGGGAGAGTTGGCGCATTTAACACCCGCTCAGCCAGGCTGATCATCACCTCGCTGAACACAACCAATGCAGATTTTGCAGTCTTTGGAGGCTTTCCAATCGAAAGGTTTTCACGTGGACTTGCGTTCCGTTCTCCTTTCGCTCCCCCTCCACATCCACCCTATGTACACTGCCCCATGTTCCTTTAACGATGAACAATTTGAGCCTTATCTTGAAGGCGTTCTCTGGACTTGAGTCAACCGACTTCATCGGGAACATAAAGCAAAGCATCAGGGGAACAATCCATCTGTAGCGGGCCAAACGACTGGAGGGGAAAGTACTTAACCCCTCGAGGACCATTAGGACTATTAGGATAACCTCAAAAGTAATCCCTGCCTTTGACCAGGGCGGCTGACCACGTTAGCCGCAAGCGTGTTCAAATGTCTCTCAAATTGAGATACTGATTTTATCTGTTGGTTTGGCAGCCAAGGAAACGACAACAACAACAAAATTACATCTGTATTGCGTCTTTCACGTCAGGAGGAACTGTCCAAGGCGCTGGACAGTTACTGCTTCAGAAATAGAAACGGGATGAAATCCCTATTGTTTTTTTGAAGAGTGCCAGTCAGGTCTTCGGTTGTATGTCTCAGTGGAAGGACGACACCTCTGACAATACAACCCCCGCCCAACCCCCGCACCCCACCCAACCACGCCTCTGTGTGTCCCCCAGCTCTGCCCTGCAGTGCTCGCTTAGACAACAATAACTTGCGTTTACAGTATGCAGCATCCCTCACGCAGGGCAGCGTCCCGAAGCTTGAACCCACAGAGGTGAGAGTGTTACCAGCCGAGCCAGGCTAAAGGGGCCTTGTTCTTAATACGTCTTTTTCTCTGAAGGATGCCAGCCTCCGATTCCTACACACTGATTTTGCCATTCCAGGTAACGCACCATTTGCTGTTGAGATGCGCTTTCAGTTCACCTCCCTCCCTCCCTCCCTCCGTCCGATGAGGTTAGCAGTGGAATGGCATGGGAGGCAATGAACATGTGCCTACTCCTGACTGTAAGCTAATAATACATTGTACGGCCCCACCGAAACAACAACTCTTTAATCAGCGGATGACATCAATTTAAGATGTTTAGCGAGAGAGCAAAGGGAGGAGATGAAGAGAACGTTTCTTTTTAACACAGAGCAGTTAGGAGGTGTGGTGGTCGAGACGGGATCCACATTAGCTTCTGAGATGGGACTGGATAAGGATACCTAAAGAGGCATTACGGGGGTAAACGCGTCTCTATCAACACTATACTGTAAAGCGAATCGACCGTAGGTTTGTGGGCGATATTGCTTGTGGTGCCGACCTGTTGTCGACGGCGGTGTGACTTGTGCGCTTGCGTTATTCCGAGGCCGTTTCAACTCGCTTTGCTTTGCCAGAAGAGTAGTAACCCACTTGAGCTGCAGTAAGAGGGTAATCGCGCACGCGCACACACACACACACACAGAACCGTCCGAGGATCTGCCCCACACTCTGTGTGGTCCATCGCCAGATTACATAAAGCAGCCTCGCCACCTGCAGGCAGCATCCATCAACTACACAAGCCCGCACTTCACCAAAGATTTGCATGAGACGCGAGGACAATAATCTATTTTTAAAATCCTTGCATTTCACACGGCGCCTTTCACGTCGGGAGGACGCCTCAAAGCCCTTCAGCGGGTTCACCGCGGAGTGTAGTGACTGTTTATTTGGGTAGGCGAGCACGGAAGCCAATTTGCGCACAGCGACAACCCGCAAACAACGACAAAATTCAACGACATTTATAGAGTGGCTTTCACGTCGGGAGCAAACAACCATGAAGTGAACGGCCAACGTGTAATCTTATATATTATACGACATATTCTGTTACAAAAATAATAATGCAGATGATTTTTTAAAGACACAGACCATTCAGCCCGTCATATGTACGCTGGGAGGTGGGGTGGTGGGGTGTGGAATGGTCTACACTCAATCGAACTTTCAGATTAATAATATATAATAATAATAACAATAATAATGTATAGTAATAATCATTGCATTGCATTCAATGTAGCGCCGTGACCGATAATACATTGTTAGGACGTCTCAAAGTGCTTCACAGAGTAGACTGTAAAGTGTAGTCATTGTGTGTTTTGTGGGCATGTTATAGTCCCCTTCTTCCCCAATTCTCATAGATTTCAAGCTTCCCTCCTTCCGGTTGCCTCCCTTCCTATCCTCGGAGCAATGACTTGGCGTCCCCATGTGCCTTGGCCTATTTGCCGGGCTTCACTCGCGAGTCTCGAAAGCAAGCACTTGTGTGTTTTTTGGGGGGCTGGGCTGTGAGAGACCGCTGAACCCCAAAACATGCGCATTTTCCAGTAGACACCAACAGCAAACAAGTGAATAATAATAATAATAGTCCTTGCATTTGATATCGCGCCTTCGCACGTCTTCGGGACGTCTCAAAGCGCTTCACACAATATAATGCAAAGTGAATTGACTGTATCCTTTGTGGGCGAAATGCAGCAGCCAAATCGCACACGGCAGCGTCACACAGACAGTCGTGGAATGAATGACCCTTTTTGTTTTAAGGAATTAAAGGAATTGTTATCAAGTGAAAAGAGATCCGCCAATCGACTTACAGCCAGGTTCCTACTTACTGCTAGGTAAACAGAGGCGTCTGTGCATGTGTGTGTGAAGCAAGGAAACTTGCCCAGCGTTTAGTCCTGCCGGGAATCGAACCCAGAGACTCTCGCATGCGAGGCGAGTGCTGTAGAATAGAAGCAGCAGCTGTTGTCGTTGCCCGTCACCTGAGATTTACTTTCTGCATGTCTTAGCTTCACATCACATCCACTAACTGTGCGCTTATTTTTTCACCACATCATTGCAAGTAATAATATGCTGCAGTAACAGCTAAAGGCATTTATTTTTCAAACCCGTGTCAGCAAGATATCTTGACATAAAACCTCACCATAAACGGCTAAATTCGCTTTTTGGGAGAAGAAAGTAAACCCGCAACGGAATGGATTTGTTTCCCCACCACAACGCCGTCAACGGCTGGAGGAAACAGCTGGACCGATCGACAATCATTCAACAGTGCAAACAATCCCAAACTTTTTCTAAAAAAACAACTTACCATCCAAAGCCACCAAACGAAACACTGCGTTTTCTCCGAAACATCACTGCTGCCAATTCAGTTTGGGCGTGTGAATGCAAGAGAGCTAGATTGTGTGTATCTGTGTGTGCGCGTGTATGTGTGTGAGAGGGAAAGAGGTGCAAGGTGTCTCTCTGTATGTATGTGAGATAAGGTAGACGAGTAAAGCGTGTATCTGTGTGTATGTATATGAGAAAGACAGAAGTGGGGGGGAGGGGGTGTGTGTGTTTGTGTGCGAGAGAATTATGTAGAGTGGTTATGTGTCGAAGAGGGACTGAGTGTGTCGGTGGTTGTGAGTAAGGGAGAGATAGAATGTGAATTGGTGTCTGTATGTGAGGAAGCTACGGAGCTTTGAAGTCAGCCAAGAGACTTTCCTGCTGATCAACTGAACGCGAGCCTCCAGCGAGTCACTGCTTGAGGCAGTCAACCAGGAAACCCATTCACACCACTTCCTGGATCTCCGATCGTACATCACTTCTCACCCTCACCATTGTCAGCTGTGCGCGAGGCTGGTACATTGAAGCACAGCCAGAAGGGAAAGGTTTCTCATCCATGTCGAATGCCGTTGGTGGGTGGGTGGGGGGGGGGGGGGGGGGGGGGCGAGGCAGTGTAAGGGGAAAGGGAAAGGAATTCCCCTTCCCCCTTAACAACGACGTACATCTCGGAGCGCTTTACGGTGGTGACACTGGGCGCCGAGCGGGTGGAAGGTAGAAGACCCGAGCCACAGGTGAAATTTCCACCTTGCCAGCCAACGCTACCAATACCACTCCCATTATTCCCTTCCCAAAGTGAATTGACTGTATATTTTGCGGGCGAAATGCAGCAGCCAATCGCGCACAGCAGCGTCCCACAGACGGTCGTGGATCGAATGACCCGTTTTTGTTTTAAGGAACTGTTACCAAGGGAAAAGCGATCCCCAAATCGACTTACAGCCAGGTTCCTACTTACTGCTAGGTAAACCGAGGCGTATGTGCACGTGTATGTGGAGCAAATATGAGAAACTTGCCCAACGTTTAGTCCTGCCGGAAATCGAACCCAGGTCTCTCGCCTACGAGGCGAGTGCTGTACAATAGAGGCAGCAGCTGGTCTTGCCCGTCACCTGAGATTTACTTTCTGCATGGCTTAGCTTCACACCACGTCCACTAACTGTGCGCCTATTTCTTCATCACATAATTGCAAGTAATAATATCACCTGAGTGATCTGATATGCTGCAGTAACAGCTAAAGGCATTTAGTTTTCAAACCCGTGTCAGCAAGATATCTTGACATAAACCCCTCTCCCCTGGATTCTTAAACGGCTAAATTAGCTTTTGGGGAGAAAAAAGTAAACCCGCAATGGAATGGATTTGTTACCCCACCACAACGCCGTCAACAGCTGGACCGATCGACAATCATTCAACAGTGCAAACAATCCAAAACTTTTATTAAAAAAAACAACTTACCATCCAAAATTACCAAACGAAACACTGCGTTTTCTCCGAAACATCACTGCTGCCAACTCACTTTGGGTGTGTGAATGCAAGAGAGCTAGACTGTGTGTATCTGTGTGTGTGTGTGTGTCTGTGTGTGTGTGTGAGAGAAAGAGGTGCAAGGTGTCTCTCTGTATGTATATCAGTTAGGTAGATGAGTAAAGCGTGTATCTGTGTGTATGTATATGAGAAAGACAGAAGTGGGGGGGAGGGGTGTGTGTGTGTTTGTGTGCGAGAGAATGATAGAGTGGTTATGTGTCGAAGAGGGACTATGACGTTGGTTATGAGTAAGGGAGAGATAGAATGTGAAATGGTGTCTGTGTAAGTGTGTATTGTAGATGTAGGTGAGAACCTATGAGCTTTGAAGGCAGCCAAGAGACTTTCCTGCTGATATCAACTGAACACGAGCCTCCAGCAATTCACAACAAGATTGCACTTATATAGCGCCTTTCACGTCGGGAGGACGTCCCAAAACAGTCTGGTTGGGACCCGAGCCGGGGGCGGGGGGAGGGGGGAGGGGGGAGGGGGAAGGAGAGAGGGAAGAGTTCATGGGGCAGCCGAAGGCACGGTCGAAGAGGAAAGTCTTGAGACCGGCCTTGAGGGAGGAAAGGGAGGAAGCGAGGTGGAGGGGCTGCGGGATGGAGTTCCACAGTCTGGGAGCAGAGAGGCTGAAAGCCCGGCCGCTGATGGTTGGGTGGTTAGGACGGTGGACGCGGAGCAGGCCTGAGGCTGCTGAACGGAGGGTGCGGGCAGACTATTGGGAGACAGCAGGTCAGAGAGGTTGGCGGGGACAAGGCCGTGAATGGCCTTGAAAGTGAAAACAAGGATCTTGAATTTGATCCTCTGGGTGACGGGGGAGCCAGGGGAGACGGGCGAGGGGGGGAGTGATGTGGTCGTGAAGTCTGGTGCGGGAGACTACACGAGCTGCAAAATTCTGAATGATCTGCAGCCTGTGAAGGGAGGAGCTGGAGAGGCCGACGAGGAGAGAGTTTCCATAGTTGAGCCTGGAAGTGATGAAGGCGTGGATGTGAGTTTCGGTGGCTTGGGGGGTGAGGTAGTGGCAATATTACGGAGGTGATGGAAGGCTGTGCCGGTCATGGAGCGGATGTGGGGGAGGAAGGACAGTTCGGGATCGAACAAGATGCCCAGATTCCTAATTGGCTTCAAGAGATGGAGAGAGCAGCCTTGAACGCTGGTGTCGTCAGCGCCTGAGGTGCGGAGGCGCTGACGTGAGCCAATCAGGAGGGCTTCCGTCGTGTTGACGTTGAAGGCAGTCAAGCAGGAAACCCATTCCCACCACTTCCTGGATCTTCGATCATACATCGCTCACCCTCACCATTGCCAGCTGTGCGCAAAGTTGGTACATTGAGGCACAGCCAGAAGGGAAAGGTTTCTCATTCATATCAAATGCCATCGGTGGGGGTGTAGGGGGAAGGGGAAGTGGAAGAAATTCTACCCGGGTCCAGAATTACTCTATCTGCGTAGCATTTTGGAGTATATGCAGGAGCTGGATAAAATTCCTTGGATTCGCTCACAAACAGAAACTTACAAAAAGGAATTTTACCAAGATTCAGGAATGGCTACGCGAAACGCAAAGGGAATTTCTGTCGGTTTTTTGCCTAAAACAACAATTCTTCCCCACTGCCGCGGAGATATTTGGTTAATGCCTTTGCCATTATCTCAGGACCGATATAATTAAACAGAAAAACAGCGGAGTCCTGCGAGACTCTGTAAGATTTTGCACCTACAATAAACTGTGAGCCCTTTTCGCTTGATAGCGCCAAGAGTAAAAGAAATACTATAACATTTACTAGGAGGGTGGGTGGGGGTGAGGAGAGATGCGTGTGTGATTAATTCCTTAAACAGATATACCTTTCCTTAACTACGGAAAATGTTACACGATGAGCAAACTGTTTGTGACGTTTGCCTACGAAACGCACACAATCATTACACTTTACATTCAATCCTGCGAAGTCCTTCGAGTCACCTTGACGCCGTGATAAGGTGTTGTATCAAACGAAAGGATTATTATTGTTATGAATGGTAGTTATTAATGGTAGTCGTCACTATTAAACAACAATATACGGTAGTCAATTCAACAACAACTTTGATTTATATAGCGCCCTCCACCCAGCGCGGCGTCTCAGAGCGCTTATTCACTTTACAGTATATTTCCGTGAAGTGCTTTGAGACGTCGAGAAGATGTGAAAAGCTGCTTTATCAAATGCAAGGATTATTAGTATTATTATTATTATTAAAACAGCGGAGAGATGGGGCTGAAGGGGATGGGATATTTGGTTGAGTTGCCTCATCCCAGAGAGCTGCACTAAAGTTTCAGATCATTTTCCTGCTTGTTTGGCTTCAACTGCACCCGATATGGTGCAATTAAGGAAGTGTCACTTCTCCAAACCATCAAATTAAAAAGACGTCGAACGGTGTCTCAATGACTGGCCCGAGCCATGACCAAACCGAGTTTGTTGTGTGTCTGGATTATTCCAAAGTCTCTGCGTGATCCTGCCTCGGGCATTATCTCAGCGCTGATATAATTAAACAGAAAAAGGGCACAGAGTCGCCTTCGGTTACTGCAGGCTGACAACCATTCCTTCCTTCCAGCGTCCAAGCAGAATTTTCAAACCCCCCCTCCCCAAAACAATTTCGCTGTCAGCCTGGCTCGGCCGGTGGCAGTCTCGTCTCTGAGTCAGATGGTTATTGGTTTAAACTTAGCCTCAAATCCCCATCAGACATGGTCTAGGCTGATGCTCCAAATCAGTGCCGAAGAAACCACTGCATTGTTAGAGGTGCCGTGTCTCGGAGGAGAGGTAAACCTCAAGTCCTGTTCAGTCCATAAACCTGTTCAGGCAAGGCCATTCACGGCCTTGCCCCCACCTATCTCTCCGACCTGCTGTCTCCCTATCAGCCTCCGTATCTCTCCATCCCCTCCGTTCCCTGGGCTCTGGTTTCTGCTCCATGCCCCCCAAGCAAACCGCCCTACAATCGGTGGCCGGGCTTTCAGCCTCTCGGCACCCACACTCTGAGACTCCATCCCGCAATCCCTTCGCGTCACTTCCTCCCTTTCCTCCTTCAAGGCCGGTCTCAAGATCTTCCTCTTCAACCGTCACAACTACTGCCCTCCTAACTCTCCCCCCTTTCCTACTCTCCTTCCCCTTGCACCTACCCCGGCCCTTCCCACCCCCTCTATAAATGTAATTTTGTTGTTGTGCATTTTAATCCCGCACCCACCTCCGTGACCACATAACCCCCACCTTCGCCCGTCTCCACTGGCTCCCCATCCTCCAGAGGATCGAATTTAAGATCCTCGTCCTCACCTACAAGGCCTTACACGGCCTTGCCCCATCCTACCTAACCGATCTACTCTCCCCCTACAAGCCCACCCGGACCCTCCTTTCAACAGGACTTGGCCTGCTCCAAGCCCCCCGCCTGAACCGCCCCACCATCGGAGGCCGGGCCTTCAGTTTCTCCGCTCCCAACTTATGGAATGCCATCCCTCAATCCCTCCGTTTCGTCTCTTCCCTTTCCTCTTTCAAGGCCGATTTGAAGACTTTCCTCTTCGATCGTGCCTTTTGTTCCACCCCGAACTCTTTTACCTCCCCTTCGTGTCTCACCCCTTCCCAAACACTCCCCTCCCAGCTCGGGTCACACGCCTCTTGTTCAGCGCCTTGGGACGTCCTCCCGACGTGAAAGGCGCTCTATAAATGTAAATTGTTGTTGTTGTTGTTAATGCTAATAATAATCACAACAACAATCCTTATTTCGATTTGCATTTTATACGCCGCCCCATCACAACTTCCAGCCGTCTCAAAGCGCCTCACAGGATACACTGTAAACACCACTGACTGTGTGTGTTTTGTTGGTGAAACGCGGCCGCCAATTGCGCGCAACAGTGTCCCACAAACAGGCGTGTGCTAAAGATCCCCTATGGCACTGTTCGAAAAGAGAAGGGAGTTTCGCCCAGTGTCCTGGCCAACGATCCCTCTGAGGATGCTACCCTGCGAATAGGGAGCTATACAAATCTGAGTTGTTGCTGTTTTATTTATGGCACATATTTGCCTTCAAAATTTATGGGACATATTTGCCTATCAAATTTATGGCATATACTTGCCTTAAAAATATAGTCACTACGCTTTACAGTAGATCCCCTGAAGCATTTTCAGCTGCCCTCTCGACATGAAAGGCGACCTATCAAGTGCATTCGTATTACTTTCATCACGTGTCTCTATATCTCTCTCTCTCTCTCTCTCTCTCTCTGCCAAACTAGCTCAGGGCAGTTTGCAAGCACACAGCCAGTGTGAGGCCATCAATGAGCTGTTAAATCGGGACCACGCAAAGCCACGGCTCACTGACGTGTGGAAAAGACAGTCAATTATAATAAGAATCCTTGCCAAGAATAACTCAAAAGAGATTCATGAGGGTTTCGGTATGGTGTAGTGACTGTGTAGGCGAATGCATCAGCCAATTTTCGAATAGCAATGACTTCCAAATCACTAGGAACTGAATGACCGATTGTTGGCCAGGACACTGGGAGATTACACTGGGAGTATAATTTAACACTGATCACGTGAACACAACTCTATAATGTAGTATAGCGCAGTACAGTCCAACATCATCTAGGTTTTAATTACTGGAATACATATAAATGGCGACAAACAACATTTCCCGCTGAAGGACTTCGCCCGACCTCTCACAGAGCAGTAATTTAGACTATAATTATACTAATAATAATCCTTGCGTTTGATGGAGTCCTATGTCTCAGTGGTTAGAGCCCTCACCTTACAAGTGTGAGACCTGTGTTCAAATCCAGGCAGGTCAGGGCGAAACCTTAAGCGAGTTTGCTTACTCCACATGCCTAATAATAATCCCTCCAAAAAAGAACAATAATAAAATTGGTCATTTCAATCCACGGCTGTTTGTGGGATGCTGCTGTGCGCAATTGGCTGCCGCATTTCACCCACAAATATACATTCAATTCACTTTACAGTACATTCTGTGAAGCGCTTTGAGACGTCTAGAAAAGTGCCAAATCAAATACAAGTATTATCATTTATTATTTATATAGCGCCTTACCGTGTCTCAAAGAGCTTCACAGAATATACTGTGAAGTAAATTGACTGTATATTTTTGTTGACAAAACTTGGCAGCTAATTGGGCACAGTAATTTCCCACAAACACTGGTTGAGTGACCAAATTATTACATATCTTTTAAGGCATTTACCCCCGGAACAGCAATCCGCCAATCGACTAACAAGCGAGTTCCTACTTACTGCTAGGTAAACAGAGGCGTGTGGAGTAAGGAAACTGTTTCGTACTGAGCGGGAATTGAACCCGGGTCTTCTCGCTTGCAAGATGAGTGCGCTAACCACTAACTACAGGACTATAGGTCTCAACAACAACAAGATTGCACTTATATAGCGCCTTTCACTGAAGGCAAAGCTGCCTTTGCCAAATCCTTTTGGGAACCTAGATATATTAGATATATGGCTTCACACACTCAACGCGGGCTGTCAACTCCTCAAAGAAGTCTGAGAGGTTGATTTGATGTGAGACGTACCCTTTCTAAGCCCATATTGGCTCTCATTTATTGCACAATATCAGAGAGGTTTAAGAGGGGATCGAATGGATGCCACCAAACTGGTTTTGACAGGAGAGATACTGAAAGATTATTCTCCGCTGGTTCCCCTCCTAACTCTCTCCCTCCCCTCCCCTCCCCTTCCCCCTACCCTCTCCCTTCTTCAGGGCCCGACCTGACTGTTCAGCGCCTTGGGACGTCCTCCCGATGTGAAACACGCTCTATAAATGTAATTTTGTAGTTGTTGTAATCACCAACAACAACAAAATGACATTTGTAAGGCGACTTTCACGTCGGGAGGATGTTGCAAGAGGGGGCATAAGAGTTAAGGAGAAGTCAGAGGACACTTTTTTGGGGTTCACCCGAACATTGAATGCTTTACCACAAAGTACAGAATCTTTAATACTGAGACCTTACCATTGCACGCCTTACCATTGTAGATGTTCGCCATCACAATACCCAGTCACTGCGCTTTACAGTAATTCCTGGGAAGCACTTTGAGACTTCCCGCCTTCTCTTTTCAAATAGCGTCATGGGAGATTTTCAAAGTCCCACCTGAACAGGCAGACAGGACCCTTGTTTAAAGGCTCATCTGAAGAAGGGCACCTCCGACTATACAATAATAATAATAATAATCCTTGCATTTGATATAGCGCTTTTTACATCTTATTGGCATCTCAAAGCGCTTCACAGAATATACTGTAAAGTGAATTGACTGTATATTTGTGGGCGAATCACGGCAGCCAACTGCGCACAGCAGCGTCCCACAAACAGTCGTGGATTGAAATGATCAATTTTTATTATTATGTTTTTATTTCGGACGGATTATTATTAGGTGTTAATTATTACAACACACTGCCCTGGAGCTTCAGCTCAGGCAATGTGAGTTCAAGTCCCGACGCGGGTTGTGAACCCATAACCTTCTGACCGCGAGCTTTGACACACGTCACAGACTTAGACAGGTGGAAACTCCAGCCACAATGTGAATGTGAAAGTTTGGTAACCGAGTCAGCCTGATACAGCACAAGGGTGGGACATAATTTGTAATGAATTTACATACCGTGCAAGTAATCAAGCTTGCTATTCCACAGCAGGTCAAACTGTTTCCAAACAGAGAAGCGGGTGGGGTGCGCGGGAGGGAAAGGGTTGGGATTCATTCTGCAAAATAAGTTTCTGAACGAGCCACTGTGATACAAGTGTAAATGTTCGTGGGCAGCTATGGACGATGACACCTTGCAAAGTAGCATGGTATTGTTATACTTATGATGTTAAATTAAATAGCTGCCAACTGTTCTGGATACCTTGTGAACGTAACAAATTCAGGACGTGATTTTATCGTGTCACCCGGAGACGTTCTGCTTGGGTCGAGATTTACTCTGTTGACATAACATCTCTGAGCATTCAGCGATTAGCAAATTGTTCAATTCAGTCTCTACCTAACTGGAAGCTTGTTTTCAGTAAGTTTCGTGAAAGGGCATCAATAACAACAGCAACAAAATTATGTCCGCAGAATTCAGCTCATCCAAAACTCCGCCGCCCGCATTCTCACCAAATTTTGTATCCCGATTACCCCAGTCCTTGCCAAACTGCACTAGCTCCCTGTCACAGAGCGAATCGACTTCAAGATCCTCACTCTTGTGTTTAAATCCCTCCACTTCTATGCAACCTCCCTACCTCTCTAACCTACTCTCTCCACACAGCAGTAACCACTTACTCTGCTCTACTGGGTCCAGCTTCCTTCTTGTCCCCCGAATCCTCTGCCCCATCATCAACAACAACAACAACAAATTACACTTATAAAGCACCTTTCACATCGGGAGGATGTCCCAAGGCGCTGCACAGGAGGCGTGTGACCCGAGCTGGGAGGGGAGTGTTTGGGAAAGGGTGAAACACGAAGGGGAGGTCAAAAAATTCGGGGGGATACAAAAGGCACGGTCGAAGAGGAAAGTCTTCAAACCGGCCTTGAAAGAGGAAAGGGAAAAGACGAGACGGAGGGATTGGGGGATGGAATTCCATAGGGTCAGAGCAGAAAAACTGAAGGCCCGGCCTCCGATGGTGGTGCGGTTCGGGCGGGGGGCTTGGAGCAGGCCAAGTCCTGCTGAGCGGAGGGTCCGGGTGGGCTTGTAGGGGGAGAGTAAATTGGTTAAGTAGGGTGGGGCAAGGCCGTGTAAGGCCTTGTAGGTGAGGACGAGGATCTTGAACTCAATCCTCTGGAGGATGGGGAGCCAGTGGAGACGGGCGAGGGTCGGGGTTATGTGGTTGCGAAGGCGGGTGCGGGATAGTACAGGAGGTGTAATAGGGAGGGCGTGAGGCGGAGGGATTGCAGGATGGAATTCCAAAGGTCGGGGGCAGAGTGGCTGAAGGCTCACCCACCGACGGTGGGGAGGATGGGTGGGGGGATGTGAAGCAGGCCGGAGCCTGCTGAACAGATGGAGCGGACCTGGTTGTAGGGAGTTAGGAGGTTGCAGAGAGGGGGCAAGGCCATGGAGGGCTTTGAAGGTGAGGTTGATTTGAGGTGAGGTTGAGTTGAGGTGAACCTTGATTTCGATCCTCTGTGTGATGGGAAGCCAGGCGAGGATGGGGGAGTTAGGTTCGCGGAGCCTGATGTGGGAACATGCTAGAAAGTAGGCTTCAGGACGAAGGGCGTGTTTGAAAATTTGCCAATTTCTGAATGTTCTGAAACTTTCCGAAAAGCGAGTAAATCGTAAGACCAGGGTGGGAACCAGTCATTTGCGTCTTATAAATTACACAGTCACTGCACATTACAGTGAATTGTGTGAAGTGTTTTAATGAGACGTCTTCCTGACGAGGATGGCACTACATCAAATTCAAATCATTATTATTATGAAATTATACAATGTCACTGATAATGCAAACCTATAAGAAGGGGAAATTCTATCTGAATAAATGAAATATGTTGTAAATATTGAAATCTGCCACACATATTGCAGTCTTATTTAGAGCTAGAGGCTTCTGTTCAGGAATGAATCCCATGCACACACAGAGAGCAAGAAAGCAATGAACGCAATCAAAGGGTGAATTAAACGACAGACTCCATAAGCGATAAGTTGAACATGTCCTGTAGCTCAGTGGTTAGAGCACTTGCCTTGCAAGTGAGAGACCTAGGTTTGATTCCAGGTAGGGCGAAACCTTGGGCAAGTCACCTTACTCGACATCCCTGCTAATAATCACTTGAAAACAAAAAAGCAATAATAAATAATAAAACATTTCAATCCTCCATTCCTGAAGTGTGTGCAGGACAACTTTCTTGATCAGTATGTTTCCAGTCCAACGAGGAAAGAAGCATTGCTGGATCTAGTTTTGGGAAATGAGGTAGGGCAAGTTCAACAGGTTTCTGTAGGTGAGCATCTAGGGAATAGTGACCACAATATCGTTAGATTCAGAATAATTATGGAAAGGGATAAGGAACGATCACAGGTGAGGACACTCAACTGGAAAAGGGCTAATTTCAATGAGTTGAGGTGGGACCTAGCCAAGGTGGATTGGAAAGAAAAATTGGCAGGTAAGACAACTAACGAGCAGTGGGCAGCGTTCAAAGAGGAGATAGTTCAGGCACAGGTCAAAAGCATCCCCACAAAGGTGAAATGTAAGGCATCCAAACCTCCCTGGATGACTAAGGAAATCGGGGCCAAAACAAAAAAAAGAGGCTTATGATAAGTGTCAGGCTCAAAATTCAGAAGGGAACCAAGCAGAATATAGGAAGTGTAGGATAGAACTAAAAAAGGAAGTTAGAGGGGCAAAGAGACTGCATGAGAAACAATTAGCGAGTACGATTAAGGGGAACCCTAAGGTTTTTTACCAACATATTAAGAGTAAAAGGTTGGTCAAGGATAGGGTGGGGCCAATTAGGGACCTAGGAGGAAATCTCATTGTGGAGGCAGAGGGCATGGCTGATGAACTGAATAAGTACTTCGCCTCTGTCTTCACAAACGAAAAGGATACAGCCAATGCCATAGTATTGGAGGAGAGGGTAGGAGAAATGGATAGAATAATTATAACCAGAGAGGAAATTCTAAAAAGGTTGACGTCACTCAAGGTGGATAAGTCACTTGGTCCGGATGGGATGCACCCTAGGTTACTAAGGGAGGCACGGGAGCAAATAGCAGGGACTCTGGCCACGATCTTTCAATCTTCCTTGGACACAGGGGTCGTGCCAGAGGACTGGAGGATAGCTAATGTTACTCCCTTGTATAAAAAGGGGCAGAAGGACAAGCCTGGTAACTACAGACCAGTCAGTCTAACGTCGGTAGTGGGCAAACTTCTAGAGTCCATAATCAGGGACAAGGTAGATCTTCACTTAGAAAGATATAGGCTAATAAAGGACAGTCAACATGGATTTGTTAAAGGCAAATCTTGCCTTACAAATCTGATAGAATTTTTTGATGAGGTAACGGAATGGGTGGATAATGGTAGCGCAGTTGATGTAGTTTACATGGACTTTCAAAAGGCATTTGACAAAGTGCCACATGAGAGACTTATTGGGAAATTAAAGGCCCATGGCGTAAAAGGGACAGTGGCAGCGTGGATCCACAACTGGCCGCGAGACAGAAAGCAGAGAGTTGTAGTGAGCGGCTGTTTTTCAGACTGGAGGGAAGTGAGCAGTGGTGTGCCACAGGGATTAGTTTTGGGACCATTGCTGTTTGTAATCTACATCACTGATTCTGGACTTGGGTGTACGGAGTACAGTTTCCAAGTTTGCAGATGACACTAAGTTAGGGAGAATAGTAAATAGTGAGGAGGATAGTAGCCATCTGCAAGAGGATATAGACAAATTGGTAAAGTGGGCAGACACATGGCAGATGAAGTTTAATGCAGAGAAGTGTGAGGTGATGCATTTTGGGAGAAGAAATGAAGGGAGGCAATATAGGCTAGATAGTACCATTTTAAATGGTGTGAAGGAACAGAGAGACCTGGGGATTTGTGTTAGTGACTCGTTGAAGGTGGCAGGACAGGTAGACAAGGCTGTTAAGAAGGCATATGGGATACTAGGCTTTATAAATAGGGGTATAGAGTACAAAAGTCAGGAAGTGCTGACTAACCTCTATAAGACTTTGGTGAGGCCTCAGCTGGAATACTGTGTTCAATTCTGGTCACCACACTACAGAAAGGATGTGAAGACATTGGAAAGGGTACAAAGAAGATTTACTAGGATGGTTCCAGGATTGAGGGACTTCAGCTGTGAGGAGAGGCTAGATAGGCTAGGGTTATTCTCTCTGGAGCAGAGAAGATTGACGGGAGACCTAATAGAGGTTTATAAGATCATGAGGGGTTTCGACAGGGCAAATAGAGAAAAACTATTTCCACTCGTGGGCGAATCTGTGACTCGTGGTCACAGATTTAAAATAGTTTCAAGGCGAAGTAGAGGGGAGCTGAGGAGAATGTTTTTCACTCAGCGAGTTGTTCGAATCTGGAATGCACTGCCTGAAAAGGTGGTGGAGGCTGATTCGATAACAACTTTTAAAAGGGAATTAGATCTTTATTTAGGGAGAACAGGTCTATTAGGCTATGGGGAGCGGGCAGGGCAGTGGGATTGAATCGCTCTTTTCAAAGAGCCGGCACAGACTAGATGGGCCGAATGGCCTCCTTTTGTGCCGTAAAATTCTATGAATCTAATTCTATGTTTGTGAGACGCTGCTGTGCGCAATTGGCTGCTGTGTTTCGCCCACAAATATATAGTCAATTTGCTTTACAGTATATTCTGTGAAGCGCTTTGAGACGTCTAGAAGATGTGAAAAGCGCTACATCAAATGCAAGGATTATTATAATAATATTATATTGTAATATATTATAATGATCCTTGCATTCAATACAGTGTCTGGAACGGGGTGGTCATAGTGCTTCACAGAATTCACTATAGAGTGTAGTGACTGTATTTTGTAGGTAAGCTATTACACAGTGTTGGGAATGACAGTGTAGTGCAGGAATGTTGTCACTAACTGTAGTCAGTCAATACAGTGAATCCCAAAAGGATTTTCTTTATAATTTAGCCCTGGTTTACAACAGTTTCTATCTTATTCGTTAATATTGGTGGATGTTGAAGGTTCTTCTGACTATGATGAACCCGTTGAGTTCCTCGCACTGAATGTTTGAGCCCTCCACAGCGTTATTATCAGCCGATGAATTGAAGCAAAACAATCAACGCTCTATCACGCTGTTCAGGGCATGTCACACGGGATTACTGGACCATATTGTATTGAAATGAAGCTACTTTGAATGTGCACACGCTGTGGGTGCCTCAGGCAAATGTCCTTCGAACCTCTTTGGTCTTAGTTTTGGTGACTCACCCTGGACAAAATAGCAGACGCAAACTAGCCCCAGTTAAACATCGGCAGCCGGGCCTTCAGCCTCTCTGCCCCCGCCCATTGGAACTCCATCTCAAAGTCCATTTACCTCCCTCCCCCCACCCCTCCCTCCCTTGCCTCCTTCAAGGCCCGTCTCAAGATCCTCCCCCTTGACTGTGGTTTCTGTCACCCTCCTACCTCCACCCCTCCAGCTCCAAACCCCTTAACTCCAGTGCAAATCTTTAACTGTCCGGCACATTGGGATGTCCTCGCGACGTGAAAGGCGGGCGCGATGCAAGTATCATTTGTTGGTGTTGTTTAAAGGGAACACAAGCAGCAAACGCTTCATTCTGTAGCTCAGTGCCTAGAGCGCTCCCCTCGCAAGTGAGAGACATGGGCTCGATTCCCGGCAGGTCAAAGCGAAACCTTGGGCAAGTTTCCTTATTCCATACGCCTGATAATAATGCCTCAAGAAAAAAACCCAATGATAATTTGATCGCTCAACGCACAACTGTTTGTGGGACACTGCTGAGTGCAATTGGCTGCCGAATTTCACCCACAAAAATACAGTAAATTCTGTGAAGTGTTTTGAAACATCTAAAAGATGCAAAGAGCACTATATCAAATGTAAAGATTATTACTATTATTGTTGCTACACATGTGGATGAAAGTGATGCAAGTTTTTCTTTATTTTTAAACCCTAAAGTACTGAGGTTGATTTGCAGTTCACCTGACAAAACTCAAATGAATTGGGTCTGAAGGTTGTCAGAAGGTGGTGGGTTCGAGCCACGCATCAGCATCTGGGCCTTCAAAGTGGCTCCCTTCATTGTCAATGATCAAAGCCATTGGCAGGTGTTGGGAGTGAGACTGGGCCAGACAGACCTGTGAGCGATCACCGCCGACTCCCCGATCTATTCTGGGTTAACTGATCTGAGTTGGTGAAACTCCACCATCGGTGGCCGTGCATTCATCCACTACACCCCGAAGCTCTGGAACTCCCTTCCTCACTCCCTTCACCTCGCCCCTCTCTCTTCCTACTTTCAGGTCTCGCGCCTTTTTCCCCCTTCCCATGGCTCGGGCCCGGGAGCCATTATTGTGAAACGCTCTGAGACGCCGTCCAGTGTGGAGAGCGCTATATAAATCACAGTTGTTGTTGTTGTTGTAACTGTTGAGGTGTAGCACTTTTCTCTTCCTGAGGTGTCTCATGGGATCCATAAAATCAACCTAAGCAGGAAGATTGGACCTTGTTTTAACATCTCACCTGAAGTCACCACAAACAACGATGTAGTAACTCACCAACCTCCCCCATTACTGCACTGGAGCATCAGCCTAGACTCTGATACAGGTTTTGAACCCACAACCTTCTGACCGAAAGACTGTTCGATTGAGTTTTAGCAAATGTACTGTACTATTCACCTCAGTTCTTCTTTGGACATAGGGTCCAAATAAAAATAACTTTCACCCATGCTTTATAGCAAATCTTGTTACGCTCTTTGAGGCGTCCTCCCAACACGAAAGCCGATGCTTCAAACAACAAAGAATTATCATGTATCGCTCCACATATTGACAGTTATATAGAAAAATAAATACTTTAGTTTTTTTCCTGGAACCATTACCTTCCGTGTTTGATCAAAAGCTTTTGTTGGATCTATACAAAGAGACCAGTCAAAATATGATGGGAGTTTTCGCTGGGTTAAGAGTTTTGGGGAACTAGTTTAAGGGAATTAATCTTGAACATTGGCTGGATCACTATTCAATTCTTCTCACTCGCTTGCCTTCCCTAATTCAGTTTCTATTCCCATTACCAGTTAATCTTTGGAGTTGTGGTCTAAATGAAAACGCTAGTGTTTGACACAAGGCTTTGCATGTGAGGAGGAAGTTTCAAAGCGCTTCACAAGATTTTACTGTAAAGTGAATTGATTGTACAATTGTGCACGAAACACAGCAGCCAATTGCACACAGCAATGTCGCACAAACAGTCATGGATTGAAGTGACCAATTTAGCATTTGCATTTAAGGATTTTTTAAAAAAGATTATGTAGCATCCTTCATGAAGGGTAGCGTCCCAGAGGGCTTGATAGTGGCAGAGCACGACTCCGAGCTGGGGGAGGTGACCGTAGGAAGGGACAAGGCTGAGCGATACAGGAAGAGTGTTCCAGAGTTTCAGGACATAGAATTGGGCCTGAAGAAGCTCTTTGAAGGAAGAGTTGTCAACGGCCATCTTTGTGCCCCCTCTGTTCAGCGGGCTTCAGTCAGCTCCCTGTCTCCTGCCCGACCCGATGTGCCATCAGTGACCGGACTTTCAGCCTCTCTGCCCACACACTCTGGAACACTGTTCTACAGTCCCTTCGCCTCCCTTGCCTCCTTCAAGGCCGGTCTCAAAGACCCTCCTGTTCGATCGTGCGTTTTGCCACCCTCCCAACTCTCGCCCTCCCCTTCCCCCACATCCTCTCGACATGAAAGGCGCTCCATCAATGTAATTTTGTTGTTGTTTTAACTGCAAAGCCATGCTCATAATTCCGCTCGATAATCTTGCATTTGAATTGGTGCTTTTCATTTGATATCACATCATCGGATCATACCATCGAGACATCTCAGAGAACGTTACAAGGTTTTTAAGTGTTATGTGCGGCGAATGTGTATTTTTTGAGTTTTGCGTTGGCATGGAAAACAGCCATGATGTGAACGATTGATTTTTATCAATTTTGTCTGCTGGTTTATTGACCTGTACACAAGAAGAAGAAGCGCTTTTTGAGATGTCTAGAAGACATGAAAAGCGCTATGTCAAATGCAAGGATTTATCAATGCCAGTTGTCATTGTGTTGCCCTACGGCATCTAATAATAATAATCCTCGCATTTCATACAGTGCCTTTCACGTCTTCTGGACGTCTCAAAAAATCTTTTATTATTGTTTTTTCGAGGGATTATTATCAGTGGTGTGGAGTAAGGAACCTTGCCCAAGGTTACGCCCTGACCTGCCTGGAATCGAACCCAGGTCTCTCACTAGTGAGGCGAGTGCTCTAACCTCTGAACTAAAGGACTCCACGAAAGCACCAGAAAGACTGTAAGAAATACAGCCTTGAGTATTGATCTCTGTTATCCGCGTCTCATGTGCGCACGTACGGTATTAGCTTGGTGTGTGTTCTCGAAGTTTTATCTTTGCAGATAAATAAAAATGTATTATTGGTTTGAGCCTGCAAAGCTGCCTCTTGCTGCTAACATATTCGTCTTTCCGAAGTGAGATTGGTGACGGAGCGGGAATTCCAGCGCTTGTTCCTGTACACGTCTGTTCCTCAACGTTAATGATTAGACGCGGGCTAGCCTGCTGCATTGTTCCAAGGCTTTAGCCTACGAGCTGGGGGCCGTGAAGAGTGCACACTGAGATACCGCCCGCTTGGAGGTCGCTATATGAATGCAAGTTTATTTCTGTAAAAAGAACAGTAATAATAATTTGCTCACTCAATCTATGTTTGTGGGACACCGCTGTGCGAAATTGACTGCAGCATTTCACCAAGAAAATGTACAGTCAATTCGGTTTACAGTTCATTCCGTGAAACACTTTGAGACGTCTCAAAGACGCGAAAAGCCGCTATATCAACTGCAGGGATTATCACAATAACAGCTTGCATTTGTTTAGCGCCCTCCAGCCCAGAGCGCTTAACGATGGCAATATTATCAATATTGAGTTGATGTTGTTAAAAAATATAACTTTTAAATGGTGGGAGGTATGTTTTTATAGGAACGGGAGTCAAGTTGTGTCAGTGCAAAGAAGCCAGTGAGTGAGCGAGCGAGCAAGCGAGCGAGTGAGCGCGAGCAAGTGAGTGAGTGAGCGAGTGAATGAGTAAAAATCAAAGACAGTGAGAGAGCGGTACACAGATAAAATTAGTCATTCACTTCACGGCTACTTGTGGGGAGTTGCTGTGTGAAAACTGATTGCTGCGTACATTTGCCCACAAAACACAGTCACTCCACTTCACAGCAATTGACTGTGAAGGATTTATGATGTTTCCGTCCTTGTGTCAAACGCGAGGATTGCTATTTGAACAGACCTGCTAATAGCTGGTCGTGAACTGTGATATTCTCTTAAACCTCACTGGCTCTGCTACCCATTAATGAACCAGACATGTAGAGAGATGCTTATCGTGTCTGAGACGCTAATGCAGGCTGCTAGATGGAGCTCATCGGTGTTATTGCACCTGTGTCAATGCCTCACTATCTGGGGGCCAATCTGCTCCAGCTTTCTCTTCCTGAAATGAATCTCTCGTGTCTATTTTGGCGTGTGTTTGTGTTTGTGTGTGTGGGAGGGGGTGGGGGAGCAGTGAGCAGCAGGTCACTGTACCTACTACAACAACAACCGCAAAGACAAAATTATACTCGTGTACGCGCCTTTCAAGTCAGGAGGACGTCCCAAGGCGCTGGTCAGTCATTGTTTCAGACTCGAGCTGGGTCGGGGACGTGAATGGTGGAGGGAAAGGGGGAGGGGATTTGGGATAACCGTTGGCACCATCGAAGAGGAGGATCTTGAGTTGGGACTTAAAGGAGGCCAGGGAGGGGGGGTGAGGCGGAGGGACTGTGGGATGGAGTTTCAGAGGTTAGGGGAAGAGGGGCTGAAGGCTCGTCCGCCAATGAGGCGGGTGGGTCAGGGTACATGGAGCAAGCCGCAGCCGACTGAGCGGAGGTGAAGGCAGGTTAGTAGGTGGTTAGGAGGTCGCAGAGGTAGGGTGGGACGAGGCCATGGAGGGCTTTGAATGTGAGGACCAGGTTGTGGAATTCAATCCTCTGGGTGATGGGCAGCCAATGGAGTCGAGCGAGGATGGGGGAGATGGGGGTCACAAAGCTTGGAGAGGTAGAGGACACAGGCCACAGCGGTAGAGGACACAGTTCTGGATTATCTGCAGCCTACGGAGGGAGGAATTAGGAAGGCCACAAGCAGGGCTTTGGCGTGGTCAAGCCTGGATGTAATGAAGGCATGAATGAGAGTTGCAACGGCCTGAGGGGTGAGGTAGTGGCGGAGTCGGGCACTGTTGTGGAGGTGAAGAAAGGCAGAGTTGCTGAAACACTGGTCCATGACTTTATCACCTCTCGGAGGGACTATTCCAATACCCTCCTCGCCCGTTTCCCCTCCATCACCATTCACAAAATCCAGATTATCCAAAATTCTGCTGCCTGTACCATACTTCGCTCCCTGATTACCCAGGTCCTTACCAGACTTCACTGAATCCCTGCCTCGGAGCGGATCGATTTCAAGATCCTCACTCTTGTTTTCAAATCGCTCCACTCCTCTGCAACCACCCAACCTCTGCGACTTCCTAACCACCTACTAACCTGCCCACCCACTCCGCTCCCTCCATGCAGTCCGCTCTCTGATCTCCTCTCTCTTCACAACAGCACCCTTTGCCTTCGCTCTACCGGGTCTGGCCTCCTCCTTGTCCCCAGAATCCTCCGTTCCACCGTCGGCGACTGTGCCTTTAGCCACTACACCCTGAGGCTCCGGAACACTCATCCTCACTCCCTTCACCTCGCCCCCTCTCTTCCTTTTTCAGGTCACGGCTGAAGACCTTTTCAACCTCGCCGTTCGTCATCTATTTCCCCCTGGCTCAACCCCAGAATCCTTTATTGTTAAGCGCTTGCTGTGAGACACGGCGTAGAGGGCGCTATAGAAATCTGAGTTGTTGTTGTTGTTGTTGTTGAGTGGGTCATGGCTTGGATGTGGGGGGAGGAAAGACAGTTGAGGATCGAACAAGACACCTAAGGTTCCTGACTGGCAACCTACTCAAAGACCCGCCAGAGAATACCCACTGATGGCAGTCCGCAAACAGCCCCACAACCCCGCATTCTAACCCCTACATCCCATCATTTGTGGCTAACCTTTCAGTCATGGCACTTAACAATAAACACAGTGAGGCTCTTTACGAGACGTCCTCCCAACCTGAGAGCTCCTGCATCAAATACAAGGATTATTATTAGAATTAAAACAAAATCTTTGACCGCCCTTTTTAGTCAACTCCCTCCTACACCGACCTCCCCGCATTGCTCAGGGGGGGCGAGTTTATCGGGACGAGTTTGGCATGAGTACAAATCCGTAGGTAAACGCGGAGATATTGACCGCGTGATTGGTTATGAGGTAGTGACAAGTTGAATCAGGGTTGAGTTGTCACTAAGTCATTCGCTGTGTATGAAAAAAACGTAAACGATATCAGAACCGGAAGTAGCAGACTTGGGTTATTGGTGGGAGCTGCTGAAAGCTTCCTCCTGTGTGCTATGTTTGGGTTGTCAGGGTTAACCAAAAGCATGCGCTTTTTCTTTTCAAAGCAGCAGCAGCCGAGCAGGGTGGGGTGGGAACGCAGAGGTCAAACACATAGACGCCAACACTGCAGAAGCCCATCAAACATCACAGGAAGCCCTCGGAGATTAAGAGGCTCAACTTCGCTGCACTTGTGTTCAAGTGTGTTAGAAGACGGAGAGAGGAGAGTGAATTGGACATCGAGCCAAAGGGAGATTCTCACTCCAGCAGTTCCAGGAGTTTAATGTATAACGATAACTCTTCCCGGGAGGTGTGCGCGTGCAGGGTGAGGGAGGGGGAAATCTGTGAAACACTACATTCAAAGACACTGCTTACTTGACTTTGTTTTGCAAGTGGAACACTTCTAACATCTCAGCATTTGGGTGTGGTCCAATCCTTTATTTAAACTGCTACTTCTTGTCATTTTCCCCTCGAGCCACTTCGTGTTTATTCTTTTGCTGTTGAAACCACAGACCCTGGTTTGAAGTCACACTTCCCCCAGCAACCCCACCCCTCCCCTCCCCACCCCACCCAGCCAAGCTCAGGGTGAGCAAAAGGCAAACAGATGCTGTATTGCCCGAGAACTCTTCAGAGCCCGTGTTATGAGTTTTGCCGACACCGTGTGTCATTTGGAGTGTGCGAATGAGTGAATGGTTGAGTGACTGGGTGGGTGATTGAGTGAGCGTGTGGGCGAAAGTGAGTGATGGAGTGAGCCATGGCGATTTCATTTCAACAACAACGGCAACTTGGGATTATGTAGCGCCCTCCCTCCACGCCGAGGCAATGGCAGAGCCCAAGGCCGGGCCGGGGGAGGGACTGAACAGTCTGGTCGGGACCCGAGCGGGGGTGGGGGAGGGTCGGGGTAGGGGGAAGGGGAAGGAGAGGGGGGAAGAGTTAGTGGGGCAGCCGAAGGCGCGTTCAAAGAGGAAGGTCTTGAGACCGGCCTTGAAGGAGGAAAGGGAGGAAGCGAGGGGGAGTGGCTGCGGGATGGAGTTCCACAGTGTGGGAGCAGAGAGGCTGAAAGCCCGGCCGCCGATAGTTGGGGGGTTAGGGCGCTGAGCAGGCCTGAGTCTGCTGAACGGAGGGTGTGGGCACAGGCTGATAGGGAGACAATTGGTCAGAGAGATAGGCAGAGACAAGGCAGTGAATGGCCTTGAAAGTGAGGACAAGGATCTTGAATTCGATCCACTGAGTGCCAGTGGAGACGGGCGAGGGTGGGAGTGATGTGGTCGCGAAGCCTGGTACGATTGTAGGCAAAACTACAATCACACCTAAAGCTCAACTTTGCGTCCATGGTTTGTCGAACAGTAACAAGTGACGAGCGAGTGAGCTGCCGTCTCCCATCGCTGCTAATGGATAAACTTGGGCCCTGCGGGGCACGCGCACACGAGCTTTGATGCCAAATGCGTAGATTCAACAGTTAACACCATCTGGTGTGAAGCCTTGTACACAGCAAATGCATTGAACGAGAAATGTTCTTGGAACACCCCTTGGCACTATTGTGGGGAGGTTTGCTCAACGCATCAGCTTGAGTCAGCTACACTCCGAGTTCAAGCCCCACATCAAGGCTGACGCACCAATACAGTGCCATGTGGAGAGATGCATCATCAGTGACACAGTCTTTTGGACGAGACATCAAACGGAGGTCCCTTCTGTTCAGATGGACTTTAAGGATCCCATGACACCATTCGAGTTTCTCTCTCTCCCGTCCCCGTCCCCAATCCCCCAGGAAAATAAATGGTTGTTAGCTTTGTGGCTGTTAATGGGACATTTACGTGCAAATTGTCTGTCGCATTCCCCGGCAAAACACACAGTCACCGCACTTGACAGTCAATCCTGCGAAGCACTTTCAGATGTTCTCCTGACGTGAAAGGAGCCCAAAAGGATTTTGACGATTATTATTCCTAGTTTTGAAGGTTAAGAGCGCTCTGAGACCCTATCCAGTGTGGGGGGGCGCTATATATAGAGTCCTATAGCATAGTGGTTAGAGCGCTCGCCTCACAAACAAGAGGACCAAGGTTCCTTTCCTGGGCAGAGCGAAACACTGGGCGAACTTCTTTACTCCACACACACACACACACACACCTCTGTTCACTCAGCAGTAAGTAGGAACCTGATTATTAGTCGATTGGCGGATCGGTTTTCCTGGGAAACGCTCTGAGACGTCTCGGAGACATGTTAAGACGCTGTATGAAATGCGAAGATTCTTCTTATTGTAAATGTAATTTGTTGTTATTGTTGACAGCGACGTCAAGACAGCAGGTCCGACCCTCAGGACCTTCTCTCTTCAAACAGAGACGTGGGATTTTTTTAACAGTCGGCTGCCGCGTTTCACCCACGAACGTACAGTCAATTCACTTTACCGTACATTCCGTGAAGCGCTTTGAGACGTCGATAAGATGTGAAAGGGGCTACATCACATACAAGGATTATTATTATTACTATTAACGTCAACAACAACAAAATTACAGTACGGGCATTTAGCTCTGATGGGAGACCAGCTGAGACACAGCAGAGGGCAGCTGCAGATGACTTGCGACAGCTACTGAAATGGAACGCAGCTAGATTCAACTCGGGCGAAAATATGGGGCGGATTTAATCCGCATTGCTGCACGGCAAGGCCAGGACGGCCAGCCCCACTAGAAGCTTCCTCCAAGTCTTGAGTGAATTGAATTTACTTTATGCTTGAACCGTTCCTCCTCTTGCTTTCCTTCTTTGTTTTGGATGGAATCCGCCCGCCTGTTCGGTTGGGTGTCATTTTTATTTTAACTGGGAGACGGTGCTCACCCGACTCTCCCTGGGGGGTGAGAGTAAGTATAGGGCAGCTGCGTTCCAGCGTTAGTTAGCTCAACATCACATCTGGCTCCTAACCACGCCAAGTAGCGTCTCACCCTGCAGACACTCCCGAGGTTAGGGACGTAGTACCATACTGTATAAGGTAACTATCCGTTGCCACGTGCGCAACTGGCAGCTGCGTTTCACCCACAAAACACACAGCCACTCCACTTGACAGTATTTGCTGCGAAGCGCTTTGATACGCCTTGGAAGCTCAGTGGTTAGAGCACTCACCTTACAAGCGAGAGATCTGGGTTTAATTCCAGGCAGGGAAAAAAACACCCTGGGCAAGTTTCCTTACTCCACATGCCTAATAATGAAAAAATACTTTATAAAAATAATAAATTGGTCATTTCAATCCACGACTGTTTGTGGGACACTGCTGTGCACAATTGGCTGGCGGGCTTCACCCACATAGACGCTGTCAATTCACTTTACAGTACATTCTGTGATACACTTTGAGACATCTGTAAGATGTGAAAACTGTGATATGAAATGCGAGGATTATTATCATTACTATTATTATGAAGAATGGTGTGACATCTTCCGTAACACGGACACAGTGATGAGACAAAATGCTCAATACTCGGTTAATAAATATTTTCGCCCGCTGCTAAGAGTTTACCAAGTGAGAGCAGCACTTTTGTGCCAAATGGTTTCTGCTGGGTTTGTTTAGAGTGATTAAATGAACAAATATTTAGCAGCAAGATATTCTAAAATTGCACCCGGCGGAACATCTTGATCTGCAAAAGAACGTCGATCAGAATTCTGCTGCTTGAATTTTTCAGGTCTTGACAAACTGCACGGCAGGGGCCTCACGGGATGAAAGCAAAACACATCCAGAACCCCGGTAATTCACCTGTTTCCTCCGACACTCCCTCTTCAGAGATAATAGTAACAACAGCAATAATAATAATAATAACAGTGGTGATAATAATTGCATTTGATATTATGTCGTCGTTGAGACATCTCAAAGCACTTCACAGCATAAATATACTCTGACATGAAATGATTTAATTTTGAGGGCGAAACGTGGCACCCAATTGCGCACAGCAATGTCCCACAAACAGTCATGGATTGAATGACCAATTTTTTTTAATAAAGGGGATTAGCCTTGGAAACTGATCCACTAATTGACTAACAACCAGGTCCCTACTTACTGATGGGTAAACAGAGGCTTGTGGAGTAAGAACATTTACCTGTGGTTTTGCTTTTGCCCAGGAATCAAACCTGCGTCCTCTCCCTTGTGAGGCAAGCGCTTGCGCTATCCAATATGCTATGGGACTTCCTTGATCACAAGCACTCAGACAACTTATCTCCCGTCTCACCATGTGTATTGGAGTCCTGTACCTCAGTGGTTAAAGCGCTCGCCTTGCAAGTGAGAGACCTGGATTCAATTCCAGGCAGGGCGAAACCTTGGCCAAGTTTCCTTACTCCACATGCCTGATAATAATCCCTCGAAAATAAACCCCAATAATAAATTGGTCGTTTCAATCCACGACTGTTTGTGGGGACGCTGCCGTGCGCAATCGGCTGCCGCATTTCGCCCACAAATATGCAGTCGATTCACTTTACAGTGTATTCTGCGAAGCGCTTTGAGACGTCTAGAAGACGTGAAAAGCGCTATATCAAATGCGAGGATCGTTATTATCGTTATCGCCAGCTCTCACAAATGCAGCCAAGTAGAGAGCCGAGAAGATGTGCAATCATCCACCCCCGAAAGCCACAGAAGTGGAATCAAGAACAACAACAGCATTTATATCAGGCCATTCACGCAGGTAGCGTCTCTGAACGCTTATCAACAGGGATGTTTGACAGACAGACAGAGACTTGGGTAGGGGAGGTATTGAGGGGACAGGGCAGGGGCGTTGGGATTAAATGATCTGACAAAAATCGAATAAACTGGTAATGTTCCACAAAGAATTTGGAGGCGAGTTAGCAAGTTAATATTAATAATAACTAGAATCCTTTCTTTTGATACGGCGCTTAATCACGTCTTTGAGACGTCTCAAAGCGCTTCACAAAATATCCTGTAAAGTTTAATTGACTATATTTCGATGGGCTAAAGGGCATCCTGTTCCTATTTCCCAATGTCCCCAACCATGCTTTGGGATAACCTGGAGTTTGATACCATCTAAAGGTTGTAAAATGAGCCGCCCCCTCCCTTCCCCGCCCCCTTCCCCGCACCCCCCACCCCCCAACCCCCAACCCCCACACCATCTGCTGTTGATTCCGATTACGTCTCCTTCTGCATTATCGCAGTAATCATGCTGCAGGCACCACTATCTGTTGCCAGAGCTTCGGATAACACAATTTCACATGACAACCCAGCTACCTGGGCAGAGCTGCGAGAAAAGAAGTCAGAGAGCCCAAGGCTAGGGATTGTCGGTTGTTTTTTTTTCGCTTATTGTGTAACGGTTTCGAAGCGCGTTAATAATTTACAAGCTTTAGACTAATAAAAACACAGGTGAAATGCAAATTTTTGCTTTATCGTGTAAGAAAAATGATGATGATAATCTCGATCGAACGCCGTCAATCGTAAGATTTCACTGTGATGCATAGTGACAGCATTTTGCGGGTGAACGAGCAGTCGATTTGCCCAAAGCAACGTCTGACAAACAGCTATGTCACTACCTGACCGTACAGCGCCTTGGGACGTCCTCTCGACATGAAAGGCGCTCTATAAATGTAAGTTTTGATTGATTGATTGAGTCAGGTCGGACAGAATGATAATAATAATAATCCTGGCACTTGATTTAGCGCTTTTGGCGTCTTCTCAGACATCTCAAAGCACTTCACAGAATATACTGTAAAGTGAATTGACTATGTACTTGTGGGTGAAATATGGCAGCCAATTGCGCACAGCAGTGTCCCACAAACAGTTGTAGATTGAAATGATCCAATTTAGTGTTACAGTGTTTTTTTTCTCTCGAGGGATTATTATCAGGCGATTATTGTCAACGTTTCACTCTGGCCTAGAATCGAACCCAGGTCTCTCGCTTGCGAGAATGATTTTTCCAAAGGAAACTGAGCTTTTAAGCCACCCGAAAGAAGCTACACATATGCTGTAAATAGCGAAGAGGATTTAACAGACCTGATTTGTCAAAGGATTGAACAAGATGCTTCCTACAGTGCAGTGATGTGGTCAGAATTCATCTCGCTAGCTGGACCAGATCAGGCTCGCTCAGTTGCTGGGTAACGGTTCAGTGGGCTAAATTTGGTCTGTGAGTCTGGTGTGGGAATGAGGTGGGGGAGGGGGGGGGGGGGTTGGTGGGAGGCAAATTAAGGTAGATAATCATTACAATAATCCTAGCATTTGATATAACGGAGTCCCGTAGCTCAGTGGTTATGAAGCAAATTACTCCTTTTTTTTCTTGGGGGTTGGCTGGAGGGTCTACATTGGGCAGAGAATCTTGACAATGTGGAATGCTCTGCCGCCAAAAGATATAGAGGAGGAATCGACAACAGCTTGCCCCGGGAGAGAGAAAAACTTCAGTTTAACAACAATAAATTAAATAATAATTCCTTCCTCCACACGCCTGATAATAATCCCTCACGAATTGTGCCGTGTTTCGCCTACGAAATGTACAGTCAATTCACTTCACAGTATGTGCGTTGAAGCGATTTGAAATGTCTAGAAGACACGAAAAGAGCTATAGCAAATGCAAGGATTATTTTTATTATTGCATTCTAGCTTTACACATTCCAAACTGTTTTCAGAGCAGTGTAAACATTTTTGTTCCGTAATATCTAGTTTCACTCACATTCATTTTTGCTTGTGGCTAAATGAATTGGGCTAATTATTTGAATTAATTTTATCAAATTAATTCTTAATGAGCCGACACAGGCACAAAGGTTCGAATGGCCTCTTTCTTTGCTGTAATATTCCATGTTTCTTATTGTACTGCGGCTTGATTCTCTGCCTCGGTCCCTTGGAGCAAGATGAGTCAGAGAGCTGTGAGTTAACAGCTTTGGCTCAGGCTGTCTGGTCAGATCAGCAAAGAGAGCTCCCCTTTCCTCCATCTGACACCTGTTGTTAATCCACCACAGGCCACGATGTAAACTCCTATTTATTTATTTTTATATTGGAAAAAAAGAGCTTAAAAGTCTACTAGGTTTGTTTCACCACAAACATTCCCCTGTTCTCTCTAAGCCCTGTTTAGTTCACTGTACAGCATCTTGAGAAAAGGTCTTAACATGATACAGAGCTATAATACTACTACTACTGATTATAAGCCTTGTGTTTGGTATAGCGCTTTTCACGTGTTCTAGACGTCTCAAAGCGCTTCACAGAATATACTGTAAAGTGAATTGACTGTATATTTGTGAGCGCAATGCGGGCAGCCAATTGCGCACAGCAGTATCCCACAAACAATCGTAGATTGAAATGACCAAATTTATTATTGTGTCTTTTTTTGGAGGGGTTTGTGGAGTAAGGAAACTTGGCCAAGATTTCTCGCCAGGACTCCGCTATATCAAATGCTAGGATTATTGTAATGATTATCTACCTTAATTTGCCTTCCCACCCAGCTCCCCCTCGCCTCCACCCCGCCCCACCTCACCAAACCACCCACCCACCAGCTAGCGAGATGAATTCTGACCACATCACTGCACTGCAGGAAGCATCTTGTTCAATCGTTTGACAAACCAGGGATGTTAAAGCCTCTTGCTACTTACAGCATATTTGCAGCTTCCTTCATGTGGCTAAAAGCTCAGTTTCCTTTGGAAAAATCATTCTATGACCGCAGACCAACACTGAATCTCTTAACCCCTGAATGGCCTGACTGCGTCATTATCATCACTGCAGCGGGTATTATTTCGGATTGATAACCGCGTTTTGCCATTACGGTCACATACCACAGATCTCCCACCTCGGCTGAGAGGGGCTGAATTATTGACCGCTGCTCGGGAACCTGAAGCCCTATAGCTCAGTGGTTAGAGCACCCGCCTCACAAGCGAGAGACCTGGGTTTGATTGCAGGCCAGAGCGAAACGTTGGGCAAGTTTCCTTACTCCACACGCCTGATAATAATCCCTCGAGAGAAAAAAAAACACTGTAATAATAAATTGGGTCATTTCAATCCACGACTGTTTGTGGGACACTGCTGTGCGCAATTGGTTGCCGTATTTCACCCACAAGTACATAGTCAATTCACTTTACAGTATATTCTGTGAAGTGCTTTGAGATGTCTAGAAGACGCCAAAAGCGTTAAATCAAATGCCAGGATTATTATTATTATCATTTTGCCTGATCTGACTCAATCAATCAATCAATCAACCAACCAACCAACCAATCAATCAAAACTTACATTTATAGAGCGCCTTTCACGTTGAGAGGACGTCCCAAGGCGCTGTACGGTCAGGTAGGGACAAGAGCAGGGGGTGGAGGGGTCGGGGCAGGATGAAGAAGAGTAGGAAAAATTGACTGTATAAATGCGGGCGAAACGCGGCAGACAAATTGCGCACAGACTCAGGGGTGACATGGGCTACAAACACAGTAAATTCCCGCGAGGAGCTTTGAGACGTCTCGCCGAGGTGGTAAGGCAGGGGATCGAAGGCAGGGATTATTACTATTTATACAACAGGAGGATCCGGTGCTGCATTGCGAAGAATTGTCAAAACAAAAACCCATTTCTCTTGCGATAATGTTGTAGAAAACAGCACCCTCAAGAGGAAAGAGGAAACGTTTCACTTTCAGGCTGTACAACAGATCCCAAACAAATAAGACATGCTCTTCACTTGAAGAATGGTGTTCTTGAGGCTAAATTCAGCAATCACTTAACATGGCTGAGAGATCCGGGGTTGCTGTTGACTGAGATTGCAATGTACAATTCGGAGGGTTTAAGATGCTGTGTTTGGAAGCACATCCAACACATTTGTAAGCGTAGTGCCTTTCACAGAGGAAGGAATTCCCAAAGCGTTTCGCACAAATATACTGGAAGGCTGAGCTGGGTCTGTATGGAAGGGCAGGGGGGGGGGGGAGGCTGGGGAGGTGGGGGATTCAAGGAGGAAAATGGCCCAAAACATGGCTTGAGAGATGGATCGTAAAGGCAGGAAGGAGGAAGGAGGGGGTATCTGTCTTGGAATTACCCTTGTGTAACTTTAAACAAGCACCTTGAGACGCACTCCCGACGTGAGAGGCGCTCTACAACTGTAATTTTGTATTGTATTATATTGTGTTGTAGACCTATGTCCTCTAGTTGCATTACCTTGAAAGGATGAGATCAGATAAACCAAAGTGACTTCTTTCGATCCAAACTAATCTTGTGATCTCGTGAACTTTTGAATGATCCAGCCCCTCCCATGCCTGAGGCGTTGCATTCATATGAACAATACTAATTGCATTTGATAGCAACCATCACATCAGGAGGAGGTCTCAAAGTGCTTCACAGTATTTTACGCGAAGTGTGCGTGTTTCGTAGGCAAAAGCAAACGTAAAAGCCAATTTGCAGGTAACAAAGCCCTCATAACAACAACAACGTCAACAAAATTACATTTGTATTTCACGTCAGGAGGTCGTCCCAAGGCGCTGAAACAGACATCAGGTCTGGACCAGTGCTTACAGTCGATCGGCAACGTAACTAAGGATTGAGGAAAACGGTTCATTTTCAAGCTTCAGGGTAACAAAATCATCAGAACATCCCCACCCGCATGCAACAACGACAACAACAACTTGCATTTATATAGCGCCCCTCCCGCAAAGTAGTTTCCCAGGGCGCTTGACAGTCACGGAATCTGACCCCGAGCCAGGGGGAGAGGGAGGGGACAGGTGACCACAAGCACGACCAAAATGCGCACACACATAAACACATACACGCACCAAGAATCGCAAACAGTTTCTTTAACGCACACCCCCCGCCCAACTCCCACCTCCACCTCCATCGCAAATCATTTTGCTGTGCGCAATTGGCTGCCGTGTTTCACCCACCAAATATACAGTTAATTCACTTTACAGTATATTCTACGAAATGCCTTGTCACAACAAGAAAAGCCCCCCCCCCAGGTCAAAGACTGTATCAAATGCAAGGATTATTATAGCTATTATTTTATTTTGAAGCAACAAATGATTTTCTTTTCCAAAGAATTAGAAAGGAGTCGATCCTTTTGCACATTGCTTATGTAGGAATCCTATTATTAATATCCTGTGTCTCTCTCTGTCTCTCCTCCCCGCATCTATCTCTATACCTCTCACAATCACCCATCTCTCTCTCTCTCTCACACACACACACACACACCTTTCCGTCCCTCTCCCACTACGCAAGCTTTCTCAGTCGATGAATCTCCTCTGTCTCACTGCTCTCCATTCCTCGCTCTCTCTTTTCGCCCCAGCTGCCTCATCACAGGCTGGCTGTGTGGGTAAGGCAAATTGATATCTCAAAAATCACTCCAAAGCTGATTTGAAGAGAGGCAGCCTCTCGTTACGAAAGGGATCAGAGTAATTAATATCTTACCTTGAGCTCCTCATAAAATGTCTCTTCAGAGGGGGAAGCAGCAAAGAGCTTATCCAGAATGATGGCAGCCGTTGTTGATGCAGTCTCTGAGTATCAGTGCACACTTAAGGTGGAGCTAGAGGCACCACGGTGACTGCATGCGTTGAATAATTTTTTAACCACATTACCAGGCTTGCTCCTCTAACCTGTCTGTGAGTGGTCTGACAGTTCTGGGCACCGAGCCAGAAAACCGTCGCCTTTCCCTCTGTCAACAAAACATGCTAAGGCCAGGCCTTGTCATCATCACGGTGTCACAACAAGAAAAGCCCCCCCAGGTCAAACGAACGCAACCTGCTGAGAGGCTGGTTGACTTTTACTTGACGACGAACTTAAATCCTTGAGGTATTTTCACGTCCTCCAGACGTCTCAAAGCGCTTCACAGAATGTACCGTAAAGTGAAGTGACTGTATATTTGTGGGCAAAACCTGGGCAGACAATTGGGCACAGCAGTGTCCCCACAAACAGTGGTGGATTGAAATGACCAATTTTATTAGTGGGTTTTTTGGGGAGGAGGGATGATTATTAGGGGTGTGGAGTAAGGAAACTTGCCAAGGTTTCGCCCTGACCAGACTGGATTCGAACACAGGTCTCACGCTTGTAAGGCGAGTGCTCTAACCACTGAGCTACTCCACATAACTTGAAAGTACAATTGCAGTCTGTCAATACAGTACTCACTTAGCGGAATAATGGTGAGCCATACCAGACTCACTGAGTTAGTGAACATACCGGCATTTGCGACAACAATAACAACAAGTTGCATTCGCAGAGCGACTTTCACGCGTGGTACGGTCCCAGAGCGCTGATACAGCGCCCGATCAAAAGGTCTCAAAGTGGTTTCCACACTCCATACCATAAGCCGAGTGCCAGAAATAACCTTTCTTTAGGTCTTGATAACGGGCTCCAATTATAATTGTAATTAGATTTCATTACAACAGCAACAAAATTACATCGATAGAGCGCCATTCACGTCGGGAGGACGTCCCAAGGCGCTGAACAGTCGGGGTTCGGGACCCGAGCACGGGCGAGGAGCTGGGTAGGGGGGAGGGGAGGGAGAGAGGTAGGAGGTAGGCAGACGGCACGATCGAAAAGGAAGGTCTTGAGACCAGCCTTGAAGGAGGCAAGGGAGGAAGCATGGCGAGGGGACTATGGATGGAGTTTCAAAGTTTGGGGCAGAAAGGCTGAAAGTTAAGCTCTGTATTTACCAGTTTGCCAAATTCTGGGAGATGCGTGTCCGAAAATGTGGGATAGACCAGAGTAAACATAGATACCAGTTGCAATTCCTCCCCGTATTTCATTACCAGGGAGCGGGCAGGGGTGGGGGGTGTAGATGGGCAGATAATGTCAACCAAAAATGCAGTAAGGAATGTACCCACAGTTTACACTACGTAAACCCCCTGTGGTTCTGTCTCTAAAGTGCAGTTTAGAGACTTTGAGCTGCACTGTCAGAAACCCACAGGAAAGTAGGAAACTTACAGTGGCACAATTGGGCAATAGTATGGTGCAAGCCAGCTCTGAACAGTTTGCCGCAAAAATGTGCAGCTCGTGACTACCTTATCAATGGTAAATGTCACAAGGCGGTTTCTAGGTTCAGTGATAGCTTAACATTGTACTTCGGGCGGAGGTGGGCAGTGATGGAAGACAGATAGCGGAGGTAGCGAGAAGAAGTGAAAGGAAAATGAGCTAGTGAGTAAAACGGGAGTTGACACAGATTAGGATTCAATACCTCGTTCCCCCTTTACTTCTGAAGTCAGCAGTTGTTGGAAGGATAGTGACTGGAAACGTCTAGAGACTGTTCTCTCTCTATAGAATCCTACAGTGCAGAAGGAGGCCATTCGGCCCATCATGCCTGTGACGGATCTTTGAAAGAGCTACCCAACTAGTCCCACTCTTGCCTCATACCCTGCAAATATTTTTTATTTTCCAATTCCCTTTTGGAAGTTATCATTGAATCTGCTTCCACCTCCCTTTCGGACATTGAATTCCAAATTGGAATGTTAATCATACAGTTCCTCCGACGTGAAAGGCGCTCTATAAATGTCATTTTGTTGTTCTCTCCCTAATCACCTAAATTTCACGGTTATTTCTCAGCTGGTACTACACGTGACGAAACACTTCGCCACAAACCAAATGCACATACTTTTTGGGGGGAGGTGGGGGGGTAGTGGGGGAGGGAGGGAGAGGGGAAGGGGAATGGGGAGGGGGAGAAACAAGAGAAGAGAGAGAGAGAGAGAGAAAATACAACACCAACTGAAACAAAATCCCTGTGGGAGCCTTTCTCTCTCTCGCTCATTGCACAAGATCCATCAGAAATGCTTTGACCTGGGAGAATGTAAAAGCTTTGCAGAGCTGGCACTGAAACGCAGGCTGTCACTGTGCCCAAAGCACTTATTGTAATAAGAAGAATCCTTACATTTGATATCGCTCCTTTCATGTGAGGAAGGGCTCTTGAAGGAAGTGCCACAAAGGATTTCGGGATGAAACAAGTTCCACAAAAAATCCACCAAGGGAACAAAAAAATCCCCGTAACCAACCTGCTGTCCACTCACTCTGCTCAGCAGGCTCTGGGAGTGCCCCACTCCTCCCCCACCCACTCCCTCGCCTGGCCCGCCCCACCATCGGTGGTCGGATTTTCAACCTCTGTTCCTCCAACCTTTGGAACTCAATCCCACATTCCCTCCGCCTCACATCCACCCTTGCCTCCTTCAAGGCGCTTCTCAAAACCTTCTTCGTCAACTGAGCCTCCGCCTACCCTCCCAGGCCGCCCTGCCCTCCACCTTCCCTGATCCTCTCCCGCCTCACCCCATAGGTCCAAAACCCTGAATGTCCACCCAACCTGAAAGGCACTATACAAACGCAGATTTGTATTGTAAGAAATAACCCCAACAACATGGAATTCAGGACCGGGCTCCAGGACGGAATCCTCCCTTTATTTTCCTCCGGTTGTCCTTCCCTACCTACTGGGAGATTCCAGGTCCGCTCGACTGACAATGCGATGCTGGTAGGGAGTGTACAGCCAGTTGAAGGCAGTGAGAGTCCTTTCTTCCATCTTAAATTTCCCCCCTTTCACGTACCTGCAAAGAACAGAAGAGAGTACAGAAGTGGGAGCGTGGAACTTGCTACACCACAAGGAGTAGTTGAGGCAAACAGCATAGATGTATTTAAGGTGGAAGCTAGATAGGTACATGCCGGAGAAAGGAACAGAAGGTTATACTTGTAGGTTAGGTGAGGAACAGCAGGAGGAGGCTCACGTGGGGCATAAACGCGGCAGAGACCAGTTGGGCTTCATGATGTGTGTTATATATTCTAATGGATTCTAAGATATTTACCTGAGTTCAAGCTTGAATCTACAAGATTTGTATTCATTAAGATGTATATTTTATAACCTAGTACATCAACACTGTTTGGAATGGGAGAATGCACAATATTTGTGCCTGAAGGAGAAGCTTGAGGAGAGACAGATTGGTGCCTCGGAGCAAGGTCTCTTCGCACTCAGCTCCTTTCAACCCTGCAATCCAAAGCCCTCAACTGGTGGATTGGTCCTAGCTGGACAAGCATCGTGGAAGCTTGCCAGACAGTGCTTTCAATTGCCAGCTGTGCAATCTTAGCTGGTCGAACTCCAGGAGTTAGCTCAACGCAGACCCTGGGGTCTCCAAGCCTCGGCTCTTGCCAACCCGTGCCGTGCATAAGAATCTCCAGGATTCGCTAAGCAGGACGCCTTCTGCCAGAAAATGGTCTGGTGTTGGCAGACAAGTTGTGAGACACTCTAGGTCATGCATTTCGATTCCACGTTGAGGAGTTTTGCTCATAGACCAGGTTGACACACCAGCACAGTGCTGGGGGAGTGCCATATTATCAGAGGTGTCGTCCTTCGGGTGAGACGTTAATTGAGGCTCCCTCTGCCTGCTCAGGATGTTGCAAAACACACAACACGATTCAAAATAAAACGGGAAGTGGGGCGTTCTCCCAGTGTCCTGGCCAACAATCATCTATAATCAGGCTCCGCCACTGTTAAGCGCTCAGAGGCGCTACCCTATGTGGAGGGTGCAATCTAAGCGCAAGTTGTTGTCATTGTTGTATATCAAATGGGACGTTCAGCTCGTGATCATTTGTGTGGGACAATGGTGTGCCTCAATCTCTGGCTTACATTCTACAGAAATTCCACCAAGAAGCGATTTGCGATCGTGTAGGCGTCGATTCCAAAGTGAGGATGATTTGTACGTTTGAACTAAACTGATCCAGCCACATTTGCCAGGTCGGCTCTATTTTATGATCTCTCAACTCCAGAAGATAGGGAAGTGCACAGGGCACCAAACCTGTGATTTTTCCATTATTAAGTAGCTTTTTAAGCTGCAACATCTTGACGCACCGCTTAAACTGCCTTCAAAGTCAAGAGAGCGCTATATTGTATAGCAATCTTTTCCACATGTAAAAAATGCCTCAGGTTGCAAAGGCAGCTTTCAGTGCAATATCGTAGCCACAGTCGAAAATAGTCTGGAATTCTAATGACAGATAAATCCCCCTCAAAAAAAAAATGTATTCACCTTTAAACTGCTCAGACATTAACTGCTCACACATCCCTAAATTAAGCACTCTGAGATGCTACCCCAGTAAATTTAAAGGGCGTAATAAAGTTGTTGTTGTTAAGGTAGCTTGAATTTTACAGATTATACATATATTTTTCTATTGGATTTCTTCTTTACAATTTTGTGGAGTCCTGTAGCTCAGTGACTAGCGCACTTGCCTCGCAAGCGAGAGACCTGTGTTTGATTCCCAACAGGGCAAAACCTTGGGCAAGTTTCCTTGCTCCACACGCCCGGCTAATAATTTTCCTCAAGAAAAAAACCGCAAGAATAAATTGGTCACTTCAGTCTACGACTGTTTGTGGGACGCTGCTGTGCGCAATTTGAGACGTCTCGGAAGATATGATAAATGCACTATATCAAACGCAAGGTTTATTATCGTATTTATTATATTATTTTATGATTTGGGCATTTTTTTTGGTTCTTCTCTCCGTCGGTAGAAATGTTTTCTCAGGGTCAGTGGATTATGGGTTCAAGCAAATAGGATCATTGTACTAAAAGGGAAGAGGAAGTGGGGGGAAGAGGGGGAGCAGGGAAAAAGGTGGCCAATAACACAATAGAAAAGATAGGTTGTAAGGGTTTTGTTATCGCGAAGGGTGGGGGAAATAACAGGTGGAAGTTGCAGGAATAAGCGCTCTAGGACGCTAGCCAGATCCGGTACCTTATCTCGTCGCCGAAACGTCGTAAAGCTCTTCACAGGACTTTCTATAAAGTGGAGTGACTGCGCATTTGTAGGCGAATATACAACAGCCAATTTGCACACAGCAACATCGCAGCTATGGAGTGAATGACCAATTGTATCTGGGGGATTGTCAGCCAGGACACTGGGAGAAATTAACTTCCTTCTCTTGTCAAATAGAGCCACAGGATCTTTAAAATCCACCCTCACGTGCAGATAAATTGGTTTAATGTCTCGCCTGAAGGACGGGCGCCTCTGACAATGTCTTATTGTCTCCCACCCCACCCCTACTGCAGAGCTGGATTATCAACCCAGGGTAAACAGCTCTGATGGCAACAAATTGCTGACTAGACACGCAAGACATGGCAACCCTTCGGTGAGTCAGCCGCAAAACAACATTTATATGCTGAACAAACCACCTCCCGTCGACAGGGAGGCTCCAAGCTTGCAAACAAAATGCTTCTCCCATGCCAATTTCTTGTCTACGTTCCTCAGACAATATTTGATTTGGAAATTAAAGGCATCTAATGCTGAACGGCTTTCCGGCCTCACGCAGCACTGCATTTGGGAGGCCTTCTGGAGAACAAGAATATGAGGCTGAGACTATTAGGAATGCAGGAGGCTGCTGTTCATCCCATAAAGCATGTTATATTAGACGTGAGCAGCTCTTTATGATGCAAATCGATGGGGAAAGCTTATCGTCCCCCTTGAAACCTGGGAGCTTGTTCCCTGTCGACTGCTGGTAAGTGCGGGAAAAGGGCTGATGAAGGACGGGTAGAGTAACTAATAGGGAACAGTGGAGGAAATGGGAGAGGAGCTACCATGCCAGCAAGAATATTTATACTATTAATAAGAATAATAATCCTTGCGTTTGACATAGCACCTAATCACGGCTTTGAGACGTCTCAAAGCACTTCACAGAATATAGTGTAAAGTGAATTGACTATATTTTGTGGGTGAAATGCGGCAGCCGTTTACGCACAGCAGTGTCCCACACCCAATCGTCACAGTCCCACGAATAAACTCTGATTTGATTTAGCAGTTCATCGCATCATCGAGATGTCTCAAAGCGCTTCAAGCGATTTACCGTTGAGTGTAGCGACCGTGTATTTTCAAGCCCAACGTTGCAGTCAATTTGCCCACGTTAATGCCCCATAAACAACCGTAAAGCGGACAACCGATTTTATCCGGGGTGCAATGGCGAGAAAGGATACAATCGTTATTTTATGTTAGAATAATAATAATAATAATCCTTGCATCTGATGCAGCGCCTTCTCACATCAACACTCAAGTCCGGTTTGGATACTAAATAAAGAAAAGAGTTTCCATGTGTGTCAGACGCCCGGCTGATCAAACAAAGGAAAACAAAAGCGAACCGTACTCCTTCTTCCTTTTACCAACGCATTTCACACAGAGAAAGGGAAAACATTTCTTTCCCGCAGATGATGCAGTGCGTGGCTCGCGAATGACGACGGACTCTGATATTTCAAAGCCCCAACAAGATGTGTTTGGCAAGGGAAGTGCAATGTTCATTTGTCTGGCATTTCAGACAGGCCCATGCGGTGTTGTTAATGGTGCACAGATTTCTGGAAAGAGCATCATCCATCCCCAGTGTAAATGGCTGACAGCTCCCGAGTAGACCAACGTGACGTATGCACCAGCATCAGATGTTGCTCAGTGTGTATAACAACAACAGCAGCAACAAAATCACATTTGTAGAGCGCCTTTCACATCAGGAGGACTTCCCCAGGCGCTGAACGGTTAGGTCGGGACCCGAGCGGGGGGTGGGTGGGGGGATGAAGAGGGTCGGGGTAGTGGCAGGCAGGGGCATGGAGAGTAGGAAATGGGGGAGAGATAGGATGGGCAGCAGAAGATGCGGTCAAAGAGGAAGGTCTTGAGATCGGCTTTGAAGGAGGAAAGGGAGGAAGTGAGGCGAAGGGATCGCGGGATGGAGTTCCAGAGTGTGGGGGCAGAGAGGCTGAAAGGCCAGCCGCCAATGGTAGGGCAGTTCAGGCGGGAGACATGGAGCAGGCCAGAGCCCGCTAAACGGAGGGGACGGGCAGGCTGATAGGGAGACAGCAGGTCAGAGAGCTAGGCAGGGGCAAGGCCGTGAATGGTATTATGAATGGTATAAATATTGTGACATTTCGCCATCAACATAAACAACAGATAACATTTATATAGAGCCTTTCGGGCCAGTAGGACATCCCAAAGGTGCTCGTCAGTCAAGGGACCTGCAACCGAGCTGGTGAATTGGATCAGGAAGGGTTGGGGGCATGGGGAGAGTAAGGGTAGAGTATGGGACTTCCAATGAGATGTTTAAACGGAGGTCCCATCTGCTTATCTGAGGTGGCCATTAAAGGTCCATGGCACAATTTGAAAAGAGAAGAGAATTTCTCCCAGCTATTCTGACGGGCAATTCCCTCCCCAGATAAAACTCAGTCACTTCGCGGCGATTAGTGGGACCAGAAATAGTCACCACACTCCACAGTGAGTCTTGCTGTGAGATGCTTGGACAATGTGATGAGACGCCATATCGAATGAAAGGATTATTATTTTCTATCAATCACAGAGAAGAAGAAAAAGGACATTTATTCTCTTTAGGCAAATTTAGGCATTTCTTTTTAAACAATGGGGTCAGTTCTCATAGTCAGCCTACACATTTCAGTGAACCAGTCACTGATCTAACCTATTTGTATTTTGTACTGATCTAACCTATGTTATTTTGAGTGCCACCTTGTGCAATCTAGACTTGGGCTGTCCTCCTCCTCCTCCTCCTCCTCCTATTGTTACTAAAGATTCTATGTCATGGCCAGGAATAGTCTTGTCCATGATATAAAGCAACAACAACAGCTTGTACTTATGTCACGCCCTTCATCTGGGGCAGGGTCTCAGAGCGCTTGAGCAATAGAGTGAGGATGAAAACTTGACAAGTTTCAGAACTTAAAGTGTGGATGTTGGATGAAGGCAAGGATGGTCGTGGCCTTGTTGTGCTCTCTCTCACCACCCCCACCTCACCCCCCCAATCACCACACACACACACACACAACACAGGAGGACGTCCCAAGGCACTGGAAATAAGAAGGCCATTCAGCCCATCAAGCCATTGCTGGCTCCCCAGTCAATCCAATTTCCTGTCTTCCCCCACCCCCTTCCAGTCTACCAACAGCAATGGAACAAACATCTGATTAATTTCAACTTGCATTTTGACGGATGGGATCGGTAATATGTAATTTAATCAATTCTTATTCAGAAAGACTCGCTGCTTCCCTCCAACGCAAGGATTAATGTAGCACAAACATAAAAACTTATCTAGTCTACATCGGTTGTCAAGGAGCTATGTAAAAATGACTATTTTTAATAAAGACTGTGCAAAAGTTTCCTATCAGGTCCCTGTTTGGTTCAGTTTTCATGTGAATGCAATTGTCAAACAAACACGAAAGAGAATTATTATTATTATTTTTCAAGCGCTCCAGGATGCCATCCCATGTGAAAGGCGCTACGTAATAATAATAAATATAATAATCCTTGAATTTGATGTAGCACTACTCACATCTTCTAGACGTCTCAAAGCACTTCGCAGAATATGCTGTAAAGTGAACTGACAGTATATTTGTGGGCGGAATGTGGCAGCCAACTGCACACAGCAGTGTCCCACAAACAGTCGTGGATTGAAATGACCAATTTATTATTGGGGGGAGGGGTTTCTTGAGACATTGTGATCAGGCGTGTGGAGTAAGGAAACTTGCCCAAGGTTTCGCGCTGCCAGGAATCAAATCCAGGTCTCTCGTTTGTAAGGTGAGTGCTCTAACCACTGAGCCTCAGGACAATATAAATGCAAGTCCGGCATGGAGGGCACTATATAAATCTAAGTTGTTGTTGCTGTTGTCGTTGTAATTACTCGGGACCTTGATAGCTTTCGGTGTGATTTGAATCAACTTAAAATCCTGCGACGCAAGGAAACTATTGATTGACAGCTTGACATTGTGCCGTGAGTGAGATTGAAGAGTTCAGCAGATTGTTTTGCACTGGTGTGTAAAATGGAAAATCGTTTCATTGACTTTATGACCGTGAACTCCCAAGTTCAGTCCGACACTTCAGTGCAGAAGTGGGGGGGAGGGAGGGAGGGAGAGAGCAATGCATTGTCGAAGGTGCCGTTCCTTCCAATGAGACATTGAACTGTGATCCCAGTTTTGCTTGTTCACGTGGATGTCGCTGCAAAATCCTATAAAACTGCTTCGAGATATCTTCCGGCATGAAAGGCGCTACATCAAGATGCAAGATTTATTATTATTATTACAATTATTAACCGTGGGACTGATCATTTATGTGGAGTCTTAGAGCTTAGTGGTTAGAGCGCTCGCAGTGAAAGCGAGAGGACCTAGGTTCAATTCCTGGGCAAGGCAAAACCTTAGGCAAGTTTCCTTACTCTTTCCATACACTTTTCCTTACCTCTCCGTACACCTTCCTAGCAGTAAGTAGGACCCGGCTGTTAATCGATTCGTCGGATCGCTTTTTTGGTGGTAGGAGTCCCTTCCAAAATAATTGAAATTGAAAAATAATAATAGTAATTTGGTCGTGCAACCTACGACTGTTTGTGGGTCACAAACAATTGGCTGCCGCGTTTCGCCCACAAAATTCACTTTGCAGTTTTCATTTCACATATTCCGTGAAGTGCGTTGGGATGTCTAGAAGAAGCGAAAAGGGCTACATCAAATGCGAGGATTATTATTATTTGGTGAGCGCTTTGAGACAGTCTCGAAGACATGATCAGGCCCTATATAACATGTAAAGATTATTATTACGGCACTACTAGCCCGCAACAATGACTATCAGTTCATTAACATTAGGAGCTAATGAGAAGCTCCACAGAGCACTTAACCCAATAGTCTTTTCTGTAAAACTATCGCTGAAAGGAGAAGGACTGGGGTAACATTTCCTCACCTTAAAAGGGGTTAAAACTCCAGCCTTGGGTTTTCCTCTGACTACCTGCTCCTTCCTCGCCTACTTTTTCTCGCTTTGAACAAAATATCATCGGTGAATGAAAGCAAAAAAAAAACAAGAAAAGGGTTTGGTGGAATGGATAGAATAGGGATTTTTCTCTCTTGTTCAGTGTCTGTGAGACTAAAGCAAACAGAGAGAGAGAAGAGAGAAGAAAGAGAGGGAGCACTCATTTGCCTAATGCATATCTATTCTGACCTAACAATCCTCTCATTTAAACCCAAAAGGTACCAGGAGGAGGGGGGGGGGGGGAGAGGAGACAATTTACAGACAACCTTAACATAATGTTGAGGTTATTAATCCCACAACACACAAACAAACACATAACATACAGCCCTGTCTCCTCTCCCCCCCACCCCTTACTCCCTCCCTTTCTGTGTTCTAGGAGTTTGGAGTAAATCCCCCCCTACTCCTTTGCAACAAACCCCAGGAAGCAACTGAAGGGGATGGAAACAAAGGGCTGAAAGGTACATCAATTGCAATTACTCACCATTTGACAAGTTCCCATTTCGTTTCACCCGCCTGCTTCTTGCTTGCCATCAACGCAGAGAGTGTCCTTGCTTCTCACTGCAGCGAGAAGCCTCCCCACTCACCAACCAACCAACCAAGCAAGCAGTGTTGTGAGTGAGACCCCCCCCCCCACACCGCAGTCCTTTCTGGCTGACTGTCCATCAGATAGCTGGCTTCCCACGTCTGGGAGTATCTCTGCTACACCCCACCCCCATCTCAGGTCCTCATTGCTGGTTGCAAGGAAGGAGGAAAGACAGATAGGTAGGTCGTGGAGGCAACTGGCTGGTCGGAAGGAAGGTCGCAGAGGCAGCAAGCTGCAGACAGAGAGAGAGAGAGAGAGAGCTGAGTGAGGCACTCTGTTCATCAGTCCTTGTAGATGGGGAGGCTGGTAAATCTACTCACTGTGCAAGTACTCCCTGCAACACTCATACTTTCTAACCATCAGGACTGCAAACCTGAAGCCAACCTTCCTGCTCGAGGTGGTGCGGAGTCATAATGAAGAAACTTAACAGTAATCCTTGCATTTGATTGCACTGTAGTGTCCACGCCTTCGATGTGTCTCACAAAGCGCTTCGCAGACGCGCAGATCAGATACTCGGTGAAGTGAAATTTTGTGGGCGAAACCAGACCCAGTGGTGACCCACAAGGAGTTGTGGATTGAGTGACCAAATTATTATTATTCTTTTCAAGATATCACTACCCCCCCCAGAAAAGCAAAACCACTGGAATGGAAATTTGGATGGGCACCAATTTATGGTTCCATTTTAATAGCCATAATCCCTGCAATTGATATAATAATAATAAGAATCACAATCCTTGCATTTGATATAGCGCCTTTCATGTCTTCTGGACGTCTCAAAGCGCTTTACAGAGTATGCTGTATATTTGTGGGTCAAACGCGGCAGCCAGTTGCGCACAGCAGTATCCCACAAACAGTCGTGGATTGAAATGGCCAATTTTTTTGAGGGATTATTATCAGGCGTGTGGAGTAAGGAAATTTGCCCAAGGTTTTGACCTGACCTGCCTGGATTCGAACCCAGGTCTCACGCTTGCAAGGCGAGTGCTCTAACCACTGAGCCTCAGGACTCCTACAGCACCTTATCACGTCAAAGGTGCTTTGCAGAATATACTGCGAAGTAAATTGACTGTATATTTTGGGGACAAAACTCACAGCCAATTGCGCTTGTGGGACACAAGCAAATTCTGAGCAACGCCACTCGCTCCCGATCTCTTCCCATCGCTCTGCGATGAATGAATGCATTAATTATTTAATGGTTAACTGTAAATTGCTAATTTAATTGCCAGCTGCAGTTGTGCCATCTGTCCAAACAATGTCAGCTCCTCCACATGTTAATTCCTCAATCCCCAAGATGGGGACCGAGGGGAGTGGGTGCAGGAAGAGTTTTAAAATCAACGTTAATCAGCAAAAAAAAAAGAACATTCAATAAAACAGCAGCCTACAGTGGCGCCCTGTTGTAACACAATAGTTGGGAGAAGGGGGTGTCCATCTAATCCCAACCAGATGTTATAAGTATTTAACTGGAAAGTGGAGTGACTGTGTATTTCCTGTAGCTCAGTGGTTAGAGCACTCGCATTGCAAGCGAGAGACCTGGGTTCGATTCCAAAGGCCAGACGAAACCCTGGGCAAATTTTCTTACTCCACACAGCTGATAATAATCCCTCAAAAAAAAACAATGATAAATTGGTCACTCAATCCACGACTGTTTGTGGGACACTGCTGTGCACAATTGGCTGCCACGTTTCGCCCATGAATGTACAGCCAATTCACTTTACTGTATGTTCTGTGAAGCGCTTTGAGACGTCTAGAAGACGTGATAAGCGCTATACAAATGCACTGATTATTATTATTGGTATTATTTGAGGGCAAACACAATTTTTGGTGTAAACGAGTGACTCGAATGCACGGAACGTCAGTGTGAGAATCTGCCGACCCTTTGCGTATATCATGTAACTTGTTTTCAACAAAGAGTTCAGTCCATAATTGACACTGATGTCAATTATGTAATTTGCCCATTACAGTTGCGATCGCAATGCTCAGTCAATATGATTGACCTGACTGAGTGAGCCCTTTTCTGGAATTGTATTAAAAGAGTAAATGTAAAGGTATAAATGTGTCAGACCGAGTTGCAAAGCATTTAGTCATTGACTAAATGGAGAGCACTTGACAGAGGTAATGAGCATCAGGCTTTTTAAAGCTAGTGATCTGACAAACGAGTTCAAATGATATCACAATCTATTAACTGCATAATAGTAATAAATCTCACATTTGATTCACTTCTTTGAGATATCTCAAAGCGCTTCACAGAATATACAAGTGAATTGTATATTTTGTGGGCTAAACGTTCCAGCCATTTGCGCACAGCAAACAATCGTGGATTAATTGACAAAATTATGTTTTAGAAGGTATTATTATTCCCTGAAAAGTGATCTGCCAATCGACTAAAAGCCCAGGTTAGGTAAACAGAGGCGTGTGGAGTAAGGAAACTTGACCTAAGGTTTCGCCCTGCCCAGGATTCGAACCCAGGTCCTCTCTCTCGCTTTTTTATGACCTTATAGGAAATGAGAAGTTGAAAAGCATTTTACATTATTTTTCAGTCCCCTGGAAGTGACATTATTGCACACCAGATGGCGATATTATTTCAATTGGTGAATGCTCTGTCCAGGGTCCTGAGTAGAATTCCACAAACAGAGTTACCGAACGTACGGTTAAACTTTTCCCCCTTGGTTTATTCCTATACACTTATTTGATTTCCTCGGTCACAGAGGCAAATCGGGACTTCACACGGACGATTTTAGATGGCGGGCAAATCAAGAAAGTTTTGGGAAACTCACTTGCACACTGCACAAATTCTAGATGTGGTTTTCAGCAAAAATCTCTGTTTTCCCATATCCCAAATATCAGTTCCTCGTGCTTGCATTCAAATATTTGCACTGTCTCATCCCACCCTATCTCTGTCTATCACACGGTAGGCAGGAGCCCGATTGTGGTGGATCGCTTTCTGATGGTAATAATCCCTCAAATTCACGACTGTGTGTGGGACACGGCTGTGAGTAATTGGCAGCCATATTTCACCCACAAAACACACAGTCAATCTGCTTTACAATATATTCTGTGAAGCGCTTTGAGAGGTCTCAATGACATGATACGGTGATATCATATACGTTGGTGGAACGTATGCAGACACACTTTCTCTGCTTCTCCTGACCAAGACACAGACCGTTCCCTCATTACTGAACCTCTCCTTTACATGAAATAAGAATAATAATCCTTGCATTTGATGCAATACTTTTCACATCTTCTAGATGTTGTTTAAAGCGCTTCATAGAATATACAGTACTGTGAAGTGAATCGACTATATTTGTGGGCGAAACATGGCAGCCAATTGCACACAGGAGGGTCCCACAAACGATCGTGGATTGAAGTAACCAATTTATTATTTTGATTGAGGGATTATTAACAGGCATGTGGAGTAAGGAAACTTGCCTAGGGTTTCAACCTGGCGGGAATCAAGGCCGGGTCTCTCACTTGACAGGCGAGAGCTTTAACCACTGAGCTAACAGGCCTCCAGAAATATTCCTCCCACCACAACAAAAACCAAAAAAATAGAAACAGCACTACTGAGCCTCTGAGAAAAACACAGCAGGGATTGAGGATATTGATCTAAATGATAATCTGTTGCATTTAAGTAGAATCCAACTAAATATAGCTGCATTAGGCAGGCCTGGAATAGCTGACAGATCAATGCGCCAACACAATCTAATGGCATACACTCTTCGGGTTTTGCTTTCACAGCTCTGAGCACTCATTAGTTACATCAGGTGGAAAGAACACGCATGAAGAGATGTGCAAAACACACCATCACTACACCTCACAGTAAATCCTTGGCAATGTGCTCCCGGCAAGATTGGCACTGTGTCAAACGCAAGGGTGATTATTATTATTAATAATAATATAATAATATTGACATCTGTTCAACTACAAATGACAAACGTAACACACACCCCCACACCCCTCCCCCAGCACTGCATCAGAGTATCAGCCTAGACTATGGTCCATGTTGCTTCCACTCAGTTCTTAACTCTATTCAACAACAACAACAACTTCGATGTATATAGCGCCCTCCACGCCGGACGGCGTCTCTGTTGCGGCTATCGAAGACTTGGGCAGAGACGGGGAGCACAAGGTTAAGAGGAGTATTTTACGGGTGGTGGGGGGACGGGGGGGGGGCTTACTCTGAGTTGTCTGTGTGTGGGGTGGCGGTGGGGGCGCGGGGGGAACAAGAGAGAAGGGACAAGAGAAGATAGAGGGTGAAAATTGTCGGAAGTAAATAATACACGATCCTTGCATTTGAGACAGCACTTTTCACGTCTTCCAGACGTCTCAAAGCGCTTCACAAAATATACCGTCAAACGAATTGAATTTGTGGCCGAAATGCGTCAGCCAATTGCGCACAGCGTTGCCCCGCAAACAGTCGTGGATTGAGTTACCAGATTATTATCCATTTATTTTTTCTTCAGGGATTAATATCAAGCATGTGGAGTACGGAAACCTGTCCGGGGTTATCACGCTGCTGGGAATCAAACCCGGGTCTCTCACTCGCGAGGCGAGTGCTCTAACCACTGAGCTGCAGGATTCCGTATACAAAATAGATAGATTTTGAAAATTATATATATTTTTAAAACTACAGTCTAACAAAAATAGCAACCCTCAAAACAATCACCCATTGATTTCATCGATCGTAGCTCAGCGGTTAGAGCACACGCGAGAGAACCCAAGCGAGAGACCTGGGTTCAATTTCAGGCAGGTCAGGGCGAAACCTTGGGCAAGTTTCTTTACTCCAACATACCTACTCATAAGCCCTCAAGAATTTTAAGAAAATTGGTCATTTTAATCCGCGCCTGTTTGTGGGACCCTGCTGGGCGTAATTTCGCCCACGTACGCACGGTCAATCTCTCCACGTCACAGTATATTCTGTGAGGCGCTTTGAGACGTCCAGGCAGATGTGAAAAGCGCGAAATCAAATGCGAGGATTGTTATTATTATTTCCCGCAGTGTTGAGCTGCGTGCGGATCATGTAAAGTTCTTGGATCTTGTTTAGCTCGTTGTAGTGTTAATCACACCGCGAAGCCTTTCAACCAGGCAAAGGCCCGAAAGGAATAACCTTTCACTTCGGCACATCAGTGTGAATGCTACCTGCTCTCCCTCCCTCTCTCTTCTCCCCTATCCCTGCCGTCTCTCCACCGATTTCTCCCCCCTGCGTTCCAAGCGTATCTTTCTTTCCAAGCGCTTTGAGACGTCTTGGAGACGTGATAAGGCGCTATATCAAACGCAAGGATTGTTAGTGTTATTATATCTCTCCCTCTCTTCCCCCTCCCCCTCCTCTATCTCTATTCTCCTCTCTTTCTACCTCTCTCCCCCTACATCCCCTCCCGCACCCACTTTTCCTCTCTATTTCTCATCTCCCTTCTCTCTCACTCCCCTCATCCCTTCTCTCTCTCCCCATCCCTTCTTCCTCATTCTCTCCCCATCCCTTCTCCCTCATTCTCCTCACATCCCTCCTCCTCTCTCTCTCTCTCTCTCTCCATCCCTCCTCTCTCTCTCCATCCCTCCTCTCTCTCTCTCTCCCCATTCCTTCTCTCTCTCTCTCTCTCCCCATCCCTCCTCTCTCTCTCTCTCTCTCTCTCCCCATCCCTTCTCTCACCCTCCACATCCATCTCTCTCTCCCCATCCCTTCTCCCTCACTCTCTCCACATCCGTACCCTCTCTCCCCATCATCTCTCCCTCACCCAATCTCTCTGTGTCCCTCATCTATCTCTCCTTATCCTCCCTTTATCTATCTTATCCCCCCCCCCCCCCCCCCCCCTCTCTCTCTTTCCATCATCCGGTCACGTTGCCTTGTGTTTACGCGAGTTGAGGATTCAGCTGTTGGGACTACGCGTCCTTCATCTCAGTATCTCTCCTCCCCTGCTCCCCTCTGCCCTTCTCTCCTCTCCTCTCTGCTCCCCCTTGCCCTTCTCTCTTCCCCTCTCCCCCACTCCCCTCTGCCCTTCTCTCCTCCCCTCTCCCCCACTCCCCTCTGCCCTTCTCTCCTCCCCTCTCCCCCACTCCCCTCTGCCCTTCTCCCCTCTCCTCTCCCCTCCTCTCTTCCACTCTACTCACTCTCCACTCCTCTCTCTCCCCACCACCTCCCCCCTCTCTCTTCCCATCTACTCCCTCCTCCTCCTCCTCCTCCCCTCTCCTCTAACCTTCTCCCCTCACCTCCCCTCCCCTCTCCTCTAACCTTCTCCCCTCACCCCTCCCCTCTCCCCTCCTCCTCTCTCCCCTCCTCCCCTCCCCTCTCCCTTCCTCTCCTCTCTGTAGACCCCTCTCACTTCTCCCCTGGAAGCTGCAGCCCTGACCCACTGACTGACTGACTGACTGCACTGTGAGTGATGGTGGGGTTTGTTGGGGGTGGGTGGGGATGGGGAGTAGGTTCCTAACAGAGGCTGTGTCTGGGGGCCAGTCACTAGCCTGAAATTGCCTGGATCCAGTGCCTGGGACTGAAGCCCTTTAAACCACCCAGACACCTACCATTCCTCTGTTTATATGTGTCAGGCTGACATCGTCCTTGGGATATATATATATATATTTGCCTCTGTGTGTGTGAGGCTGACATCTCAACGTCCCTTTTCAAAGAGAATTCTTCCTTCAAATCGTATTTCCCTAAAGCTTTCCCCCAAACACTTCTCCTGTGTTGTATCGGTGAGTTACCACATACATATATATATAATATATATACACACACAGTACTGAATGTAGATATATATATAGTCTAGTTAACTGTTCTAACGCTGTGTGTGTGTGTGTCTGTGTGTCTGTGTGTTTAAAACTGATTTGTAGAAAATAAGAATATATTTAAGATGCTTTACTGACTGCGATGAGTAAAAAAAAATGCAGGTATCAAATGCAAATATTATTCTTATGTATTGAATGCAACATTTGTTTATTTAGTAATGTATCTCTCTCCCTCTCCTCTCTCTCTCTCTCTCTCTATATATATATATTTCTCTCTCTGTCCCTCCTTCTCTCCCTATTCCTCTTTCTCTCCATCTCTCTATCTCTCTCTATCTCTCTTTCACTCACTGGGAGATTTGTATTAAAAAAGAAACGACGCTGGCTCTCTCTCTCTCTCCAACCCCCCCCCCCCCCCCCACCACACACACACAAAATAATTTTCACTCTGCAGCAAAATATTTATTTTAAAGCTCCTGCATTACTTTAGTTGAGATGCATCCCCCATTGCTTTATCTTCTCTCCCCCCCCCCCCCCCACCTCCTGTCCCCAGCCCCTGCCCCTGCCCCCTCTCTCATTCCCCCCCATCCTTTCCTCACTACTCTCCCCACCCCCCCTCGCTTACCCCCTTCCCTCACTCCACTCCCAACCCTCTCCCTCCTCTTTCCCCCTCCCTCCTCTCTCTCCCATTCCCCCTCTCCCTCCCTCTCTCTTCCTCTATCCCTTCCCCCCATTCTTTCCCCCTCACTCCCTCCTCCCGCCCGCCCCACTCCCCCCCTCCATTTCCATTTGCGAACAGATGTGAGAAGCCTGTGGATGTGATGTGACCTTCCACTTATAGGCAGCGGATCGATGTCAATCAATTGCCTTTCAAAACGGGGCTGGATGGATGGAGACTTTGAAGCGTCTCTATCTCTCTTCCCCCCCCACCCCTCCCCTCCCCACTTTTCCCTAACCTATTGCCTGGGTGAGTGAGAATCCGTGGATCGAGTTTGTAACTCACCGAGTCTGATCCGCGCTGATCGATTGACTTCAATGGTGGGGGGGGGGGGGGGGGGGGGGGGTGTTCGTAATATTGTACATCATCTAAAGAGACACACAGAGTTGCACAACAACAAGGTGGTGGGCTGGGGGTGGGGGAGAGAGAAAGAGAGGGAGGGGAGAGAAAGCGGGAGAAAGAGAGAGGGGGGGAAGAGAGCGGGGAAGGAAGCGAGGGGAAGGAATTCAGTAATGTATTACAGTACTTGGTGGAGCGAAATTTTCTCCAAAATGGGAGAGAAGTTTGCTCGATAATCACCTTGGATTTGATGCGCTGTTGGGAGAGACATCTCGAAAGGATTTCACCGCAAAGCGTCGTGACTGTGTTTGTAGGGTGGGCGCCACGGCCAACAGCGACTGAACCCTTTTAAACGGCCGCAACGTGAATCACCCATTTAAAGGTAAATAAATAATCTGGAGGATTGTCAGCCAGGACACAGGAGAGACAGACAGACAGACAGAGAGAGAGAGAATCTCTCCCTTCTCTCTCCGAATAGAGCAGCGGGAACTCTTAACGGCCACCGAACAGGCAGCGCGGACGTGGACTCGGTACTGACGTCTCACCCCGAAGGTCGGCACCTCCGATAATAAAGCGCTCGGCGATGGGAGGATCAACCCAGGCTGGGCTCAAAAGTCCTGCCGCGAAGTTGGGACCTTAACAACCTTGTGACCTGGGAAGCCAGAGTGCGAGCTGACCAGCCTCGCGTTTGCCCCGCACAGTCAGCGAGTCTCGAAGGCATCTCTTCAGTCTTTGAGAGATGAAGCACTGAGTGAGGATTCCTTAGGGGCGCAAGGCGTCAGTTTACTGTTGACCGGAAATAATAATAATAATAATAATAATCTTTGCATTCGATCTCGCGCTTTTCGCGTCTTCTAGACGTCTCAAAGCGCCTCACAGAATATACTGTAGAGTGAATTGACTGTGTGTTCGTGGGCGAAAGGCGGCAGCCAATGGCGCACGGCAGCGTCCCACAAACAGTCGTGGATTCAAAGTGACATTAAATATGCCACGATTTGACAAGCTTCTCTCTAAATTGTTCGCAGCGAGTTAAAATGTAGCAGAGCACAAACTAACACAAGTGAACTTGAACTGCAAGACTCCACCAATAGACACAAGTGAACTGTGTGGCAAGGCACCAACGCCGGCAGTTCTTGTTTATTGATTCAGCCATTGAAGGGTGAGGTTCCATTGTCTCCTCAACTGAACTATTTTGGGGGAGGTTTACTTCCCTCCTTGACGATGCAGATTTCAGGTCAGGAAGAAACCTCTCAAATCGCTTCACGGGACTTGCTGCAGAAGTGTGGCGTTTGCGTATTTTGCGAAGCGGAGACAACGGCAGCCAACATTGCGCACAGCGACGTCCCACAGACAGCCATGAAGCGAAACGATCAATTCGATTTGGGGACTGTTGGCCAGGACACCGGGTGAAACTCGTTAAAAACCAAGCCAGAAGTCGCTGGGAGCACTCAGCAGGTCAGGCAGCATCTACGGAGAAAGGAAAAGTGAGTCAACGTCTCGGGTCCGACGACCCTTCGTCAGAACTGGGACGCGGCAGAACTGGGAAGCCCTCTCCTTGAGAAGGAGGGGGCCTCTAAGGACTAACAGGAGAAAATGTGGAGGACAGGAGATGACGGGTTAACGAGGTGTTAATGATACAAGAACAAAGGTGGGTGGGGAGGATGTGCAACAAAACTGGAGAGGTGTCTGTGATGAATAACAAAGAAACTAAAGAGGTGGGTGGTGGGGAGGGGGTGGATGAGATTGCAAGAGAACAGGCAGACCGGAGAGAGAAAGGGTGTTTCTGGGTGTCCGCACGAATGTAGAGGGGGAGGGGGGGGGGGGGGCAGGTGAGCTGGTGTGGCCTGTAATGATTGAAATAATCCTTTCTCTCCAAAGTGAAATTCCTTCCTCTTTTCGAACCTGTAATTCTGCCTCGGAATCCTTCCGTGCATTTCCAATATTTCTGCGCGTGTTTTTTGCATGCGTTATGAATCACTGCAATACTGTAAACGTGTGTATTCAGTGACCGCGTATATACGTGGGCAGATATGGGCTCCAGGGTGCAGTTAACTCCGCTGTACATCTCTCCTCTCTCCTTACCTCGGACTTGGCAGCCCAACGGTTCAAATCAGGCCGTGGTCACTGAACGTCTGGTCGCACGAATCAAATCCCAATCCATCCTGAGCTGACATCAACAAATAATAATAATAATACTAATAATCCTTGCATTTCATGTGGCGCTTTTCACGTCTTCTTGACGTCTCAAAGCGCTTCGCAGCATATACTGTAAAAAGTGAATTGACTGTAATATGTGTGGGTGAAACGTGGCAGCCGATTGCGCAAAGAGAAAGCAATGGCATCCCATGCATTGACAGGTGCCACCATTGTATAGTTTAGTGTCTGAATACATTTTTTCTGAATCTTGCCGCTTGCTCCCTCAATCAGGAGAGTGAAATAGTGGGACAGCCTTAGCAGACGCATTGATTAGGGGGTTGATAGTGGTGAAGCGGTGGGGGGCACTTGGAGTGGTGGTGGGGGGGGAAATATCTTTCGCTGAAGCTCCCAGAGGTGGGACGGGTGGCGTGGACTGTAGATGAGGGGTCTCTGTAGTTGATGAGAGGTCACGGTGGTAGTGTTGGTGGGAAGGGGGCACAGACTCTCAGTCGTGCGAGGGGAGAGGTTTGTTGTTGTTGGGGATTTGGTAACAGTGTGAGGATGGGAGGGAGTATTGGTGTCAGTGTGTTGGAGGGTAGTGTCAATGGAGTCTGGCGATGCATTTCATTAATCTTACCCTCGAGCTTTGAGACATCTCAAGGCGCTTCACAGAATGTACTGCAAACTGGATTGACTGTATATTTTGTGGGCATTGAAGGAAAGGGATGTTGGCTGTGATGGTGACACTTTGGGCTCAATCAAATGTTGACTTAAACGATTGTGGCAAATTAAAGATCCGTTACCCCTGTCCAGATTTTAAATACCAGTTAATTGTGGATATATTAACTGCCTCGCTCAGCCCCTGGCTCTTGTCTAACTCTTGTTTTGCACTCACGTGCGTTCGGCTCCGTCAATCTGTCGATTCACGTTGACTTTCTACGGTTCGTTGCTGAAGCGAGCATCGTTGTTGTAATGGAAAGAATGTCAAAGCAGCAAAAGCTTCGCCAGGTTTGGGCGAGTTAATAATAGTAATAATACTTGCGTTTGATATAGTGCTTTTCATGTCTTCTAGACGTCTCAAAGCGCTTCACAAAATATACTGTAAAGTGAATTGTCTGTATGTTTGTCGGCGAACATTCTGTCTCTAAGCATCAGTACTGTAGCTCAGTGGTTAGAGCACTCACCTTACGAGCGTGGGACGTGTGTTCGAATCCAAGCAGGTCAGGTCGAAACCTTGGGCAGGTTTCCTTACTTTACACTCCTAATAATAATCCCTCCCGCCACCAAAAAAAAAAAAAAATTGCTCATTTCGGTCCATGACTGTTTGTGGGACGCTGCCGTGCGCAATCGGCTGCTGCGTTTCACCCACAAATATGCAGTCAATTCACTTTACGGTATATTCTGTGAAGCGCTTTGAGGCATCTAGAAGATGCGAAAAGCGTGACACCAAATGCAAGGATTATTATTATTATTGGTGCTGGCTGCTAGTGTATACAATAAGTGCACAATTGGGTGCCGCGTTTTGCCAGTGGAACCTATGGATCCCATAATGCTATTCCCCCCAAAAAAGTGGCTTTTCCCCAGAGTCTAGGCCTCTCCCACCTCCGAGCTAAAATGCTTTGGTTACTTCATGAAACATTTGTATGACACTCCGGTGTGCCAATCGGCTTCTGTGTTCTCCTAGAAAATACGCGGTCACTACACTTTACAGTGTATCCCGTGAAGCGCTTTGAGATGCCCTCCTGATGATGGGCATAAATCAAATGGAGAAGGATCATTTATTTCATTGTTTATTTACCCTCATGATCCACTATGAATACCATTGGGTGACGCGCTGTGAGATTTCTGCCCACGGTGCTCTGAATTGAGGGGTGAGGCTGCGGTCTTGATGGGACGAGGTGATGGGACGTTTCAACCACAGTGAACATCGACACCGTGGAGACAGCTGCACATACGTTCCACTCAACACAACAGAAATTGGTCGGCATGTGCCTTGTCTCCGCTCGTATTAACACCCAAATGCTCTGCCCTCTCATCAACTAGCTCTACTCTCGTTCCTCCAACGCTACTCGATATTAACAGGATGATCTCACCTGCAATCATGCTTTATTCCCGAGAAAGCTCGCCACTTGGACGTCAGCAGACGGGCAAATTAACGCATGATCACTGATGTGCTGAAGACTCGTGTCCCGTTACTGTCCACTTTGCTCACAGATTACTCAGTCACTACCTTTTACAGTGAATCGTGTGAAGGGCTTTGAGACGCTCCTCTGATGCGAAAGGTTTTGTATTAAATAGAAGGATTATTTTACGGTAGTGCCCGGATGAGGTGAGGATGAGATGAACTGGACTTTCTGACCCTGACTCTCTGGTGATCTGAATGATTGATATCTGTGTTTGCTGGAGTTACAAGTGTTTTTCCCTGTGATACAGTCACACGGCAAATAACCTCCTGGGTTTGTGATGCGTTCCAGGAGCCAGCCTCAACACTCTGACAACACTCTGATACTCTCCAATTTTACTGAGTCTACATCACATTGCCCACCTTTTACTCCCTCCCTCCCTCCCTCCCTCCCTCCCTCCCTCCCTCCCTCCAAAACCTGCCTCAAACCCTTTCAGATTTTATTTAAGCTTTTCTGGTTTCAACTTTGTATTGATATAAATTTTTTTAAAACAAAAAAGCATTAAAATGTGTGTGTGTGTGGGCATGGGGGAGGGTTTGGTGGGCACCCCATTGGTGTAGCACAGGCTGGTCCAAAACATTTGGTGGCTGAGGATGCCCTAGTGCCTGTCAACAGGCATTAGAAGCAATATTTAAGAGACACAACATAACATGTGGGGGTTATGGAGGGAACAGGTGGGCCAAATAGAATGGAGGAAAGGGTGTGGGGGTTGATCTGGTTGAAATCAGCCAATGGGGAGGAGGGTAGAAGTTATGGGGTGCATTTAAAATGTAACTATTCAAAATAAACCCTGAAAGATGCGGAATCCACCCCAAAAAAACGCCTTTGATTAGCTCAGTTGGCAAGTTCAAGGCGATTCCATGTTTTTAAAAAAAATTGCGCAAAACAGTGAGGGAGAGAATGTGCGCTACAGCACTCTGGGAATGTTTAACTTACTCTCTGTACCCTTGTCTTTCCTGTTCATCAATCCGTGCTTCCCCTCTGGACTCGAAGCCTTCGTACAGCGGCCATGGAGACGTCACCTCTGGACCGGCAACTACAGAGCGCGCAGAGAAACATCACCTTCCTGAAAGGAGAGCACATGGACCTGCTTCATGGGCTACACATGGAGATTCTCCAACTGCAAAAACGCTGCACAGGTCAGTCAATCAGTCAGTCAGTCAATCAGTCAGTCAATCGCAGTCGGTCAAATTTGGAACACTCCTCTTACTCAATACCTCCGCCCTTGCCTCTTCCTTTCCCACCTTCAGACCGTGGCTGAAGACCTTCCTCTTCGGCTGTGCCACATGTCACCTCCCCTCACGCTTTCAACACCTCCACCCCCCCCCCCCCCCCCCCCCCCCCCCCGCCCTCATCGCCGTCGTGCTCCGACACCGTCGTCAAGCGCTCTGGGACGCTAACCCGCGTCAGGACGGTGCTGCGTAAACCAACGTTGTCGTCGTTGTCGTCGTCCCCGGCCGACAATCCTCCCGATGAATCGATCGTTCGATTTGCGGCTGTTTGGGGAGGGGCAGAGTGGCCCCCGGCAAAATGCGTCTCGCAGGCGTCTCGCAGACAGCCAGAAGTCGATGCCCGTGTTGAGTCTGTGTCTGTATTTAGCAGAGGGTTTGCTGCATGGAGATAGAAATGTAGCTCAAAGAGGATACCTTACGTACAGGCCTGTGTGCGCACGTGAGCACGTTAAGTCTGGAGGAGACTATGTCGAGGGCGGAAGGAAATCTTCAGACCTTACCCGCCAAGTGTCGTTTTAGACCGCACGCAGTTCGACCTCAGTGGTGACCTCCCTTCTCCCAGTTGTATTGATTCGTCTCTGCCATTGTGACCTTCCTGTCACCCATACGTTTCAAGCGGGAAGCCATTTAAACAACGTGAACGTGACTTACCACATACAACCACAAATTCCATTTGCACAGCACCTAGTAAGGTTTCAGCATCTTAAACGTTCTATCTTTCAGCGTCAGTGAGGGAACAGGTAACTTTTTAGATCTTACAAGCTCTCTCTCTCTACCTCCCACCCCCCACCCCTCCCCCCACATCCCCACCACCCACCACCCCCAAAGGCAGTATGGTAAAGGCAGCCTACCATACAGTAACACACTCCTGGACAGCTATAATGCATTGCTTTCCATAAGCCCTTTCCAATGCCGTCGACAATCAGGTCAAGAGCACAATTGCTTGAGGAGATTCCTGGCGCGCTGGGCTGGGATTGACAATCGCAGCACTTTCTCTCTCAGACACTCGACCTCAATAACTGCAGCGTAGCCTTAGGGTAGGGAACACTGCGTTGTTGGAGGCGCTGTCCTTCGCACGATACACGGAGTCGTCGGTAGCTCAGCGGTTAGAGCGCTCGCCTCGCAAGCAAGAGCCCTGGGTTTCAATTCCCGGCAGGAATTGGGGCGAAACCTTGAGCAAGTTTCCTCACTCCACACGCCCCTGATGATAATCCCTCAAGAGAAATAAACAATTGTAATGGGGTCATTTTCAATCCACGACTGTTTGTGGGGGACGCTGCCGTGCGTAACTGGCTTCCGCGTTTCGCCCATAAATGTACAGTCAATTTGCTTCACAGTATATTCTGTGAAGCGCTTTGAGACGCCTAGAAGACGTGTTCGCCTATGAAAAACACAGTCACCGACACTCCACAGTAAAAATCCCACGACGCGCTTTAAGACGTGATATCAAATGCAAAGGTTATACTTTTTATGATTCACCGCAGCCGAAACCAAACCCAAACCAGGTTTCCAGTTGATTTAGACCTGATCCTCTATTTAACCTTGACATGCTGCTTCACCAAGCTCACACGGGCTCTTATTATTGTCCGGTTAACAGCACACCCACCATCACCAACCCGAAATACCTTTAACAATAAGGGTGCAGGCAGCGGCAGAACAAACAGGGATGTTATTATGATCTCATCGCAACTCCCAATGCCTTATCCCAGCTAAAAAAGATGTCATACCCGGGCACCAGGCCAAGAATACGCTCTGTCCAATTGGCTAGCCATTAATCACTCACATCGATCGCTCAGCTTTCCAGCAGTGTCCTGTTGTTGAACTGAAACCACATTAACTGCTCAGTGAGTCCTTTCCCAGGCAGCCTGCTCGCACAGAAATAAAGGTTATTGTTTCATCTTTGCCACTGAGAGCAGGGACAGCAACCCCGGTTACACTTTAAATCGTCAGATCTCACCCAATGCACACAGACATCTGAAATGTTACAATGCTGCGGAGAATTTTATTATTATTATATAATAGTAATTATATTATATAATAATAATAAACCTGGCATTTGATATAACGCCTTGGGACGTCCTCCTGACGTGAAAGGTGCTAAACAGATGTCATTGTGTTGTAATTTGTTGCCTTATCACGACTTCTGGTTGTCTCAAAGCAGTTCACATGATAAACTGTAAAGTATTTTTTGTGGATATCAAAATATAACGAATAATACTTGTCCGGGCCCTGCAGGGTAGTGGTTAGTGGGCTGGAACCAAGTTCAATTTGCAGGCAAAACCTTAGGGAAGTTACCTTACTCCATGCGTTCACTGTAAGGAGGAACTTGGTTATTAGTTGAAAGACAGATCGCTTTTCGGGGGTAATAATCCCTACCTCGCCCCCCCCCACAAACAATATTGGGTCCCTCGATTCGTGACTGTTTGTGGGACACTGGTGTGTGCCATTGGCTGCTGTGTTTCTCCCCACAAAACAGTATATTCTGTGAAGCGCTTTGAGACATCTCAACGATGTGATAAGACGCTATTTCAATTGCAAGGATTATTAATATTATTATTACTTACGTACAAACTTTCACGTCAGGAGGGCTTCTCAAAGAGCTACGCAGGATTTTCTGTGAAATGTAGTATCTGTATTTTATAGACAACACACACGCACACATATGGTATTTTTAAGCCTCTGAAAATAAGCATGACAGAAGCAAACGCTAATTGCGTGTTTGACATTGCGGAAGAGACTCAGTGAAGACCCATGAAGGAGAAAGCAATGGGCGTCGGTTGGAGGAAGAGTGTCATGCGGTTAACAGCTCCCAATGTGTTTCCCCCGAAAGCGCTCAGTGAAGAGAGGTGTAAAGAGAGACAGTATCTAACCCACTCCACCGGGCACCAATTTCACCTCCCGCCTCCGAACAATTGGGACCTCGTCCCTGAAATGAGAGGTTGCGTCCTAACCCAACCCCGTGGTGAAAAGTCGCTGTGTTTACAGGCTGAACTTCAGTCTGAGTGCGCGGGCACTTAATAATCTATCGTCTCCAGCAAAAGACGATACTGGGCTTTCAAAGGCACCGAATTCTCAAGGTAGAAATGAGGTCTGGTGTAACTTCAGTCCGAGGCAAAAGGTCAGCTCGTTGCCAATAAGCTATTGACTGAAACCGAGTACATACAGGAATGCAGCTGACAGACTGAGATAATGTTGGCAAACGAAAAGCGTGCATCCTTTACTCTCACGAGGCTCGCAATGAGATCCGGACGCTCAAAGAGGCAGCAAGGCTGGCGGCACTTTCGGGGAAAGGGAGCTGCGTCCTGCGGCCGAAGGTGCTGCAGATAACGCGGGTGATTTGGCCGTTTGTGGGGCAACGCTGTGCGCAAAGTGGCTGCAAAGGCACAATCCCTGCACTTGAACAGAAATACTTTTATGAAGACATTGCACGTTACAGGCGCGAAGTCAAACCCAAGGATGAATTATTATTTTTACTGAACGCAAGGAAGGGCTGTAAGATCAAGTGCGTCCGTGTTACTGTTTGTATCAAGGCAGGTCTGTATATACCTGCCGAGCGCTGCAAAAAACATCAGAAAATATTACAGCACTACTAATAATAATGCTTGCATTTGATACATGTCTTTGAGATGTCTCAAAGTGTTTCACAGAATATACTGTGAAGTGAACTGACTGTGTGTTTTGTGGGCGATAATCTCAAACCATTTTGAGCTCTTCCATCCCCCCCACACACACCTACTGTGTGGACTCCAGCTATCTGAGTCACTCTTGTATCTCTTGAACGTTAGGTGCTAATTTTGCATTAAAGACAATACAGCTCCCACACAGCTGCAGGCACACAAGCTCCCACATCTCCTGCATTCATCACCCTGACGGCCTGATTCACATGTCCCCCAGAGGCACTCACCATCGTACAAACACCCAGCTTCCTGAACACAGGCCTACACGAGTTCTAGCCTACCGAGCTTCCCTTCGTTCTCTCTTCGGTTTCCCAGAGAGCGGGAGTTCTAATAACGTAACAACAATCCTTGAGTTGTACGTAAAGAGCTGGGGAATGAGATAAATAACAGAACGGGTGAAGAAACTAATAGACCGAACGCACAACGGATGAATAATCACAGAGAAACAGAATGACAAAGGCAAAAAAACAAACCCCTACAAAATTTATGTTCTGGAAGTGACTTGTTTGTAATGCCGTGGCTGTAGAACGTGGCTGAACACAGTCACTTGACTTACACTTGACTTACACAAGGGTCCGAAAGGGGCAATAATATGCTCAAAGGGATAGACTTGAAATATACTGTTTTTGCTGGCAGTAGAGAGTGTGGTCATCTTAGCTAAATTGCTGGCGTTCTCATGCCTCAGGTCCTAGTCCTCACCTTCCTCACCAAGTAATAAATTGGTCAGTTTTCAATCCACGGCTTTGTGGGTCGCTGCTGTGCGCTGTTGGCTGCCGTGTTTCACCCACAAATATACAGAATATTCTGCAAAGTGCTTTCAGACGTCTAGAAGACGTGAAAGGCGCTATATCAAATCCAAGGATTATTATTATTATTAACTTTGAGCTTACTGTCGTAGGCTGTCACTCCAGCCCAGTGATGAGGGGCTGGGAGGGGAGGAGGGCAGTGCTGGATTATCTGCCCGTTCAGGTGGATGTTTAAAGATCCCTTGGCGCTATTCCGAAACAGAAGGGAGCTGTTTCTCCCCGTATCCTGACCAACCCCGGAAAAATCAATGATTCCATTTGTGGAACATTGTTGAGTGCAAATTTGCTTCCATTTTTTCGTCGATAGACACAGACAGTACTGTTTACAAAGAGATTCTGTCATTTCACTTGACAGTATGCTCTGCGAAGCGTTTTGAGACGTCTCGAAGATGTGATGAGACGGCTACATCCAATTGAAGGATTCTTATTCTTATTCTTATTGAGTTTGAAGTGTAGCAAACTGCCAACTCGGGTTGATTCTTAAAGAATCATAGAAGCCCTGATGAAGCGGAACATGTTTTGGCCAATGAGCCATGACGTTCGTTCCCTGTATTTAATTGTGTTGTTGCCTCGTTTCGCTATGGGAAAGCTCAGCAGCTTCATTACTATGGTGATAAGAGTCATATGACCGAGATCCTGAAAATTATCCTCAATTTGGGAGTTGAGCCTCAGTAATGACACCCCTGTGATTTAATCCTGAATTAAAACCGATAAGGCGATGGGAGGGGGCTGCATTGCACAGTACACATATATATATATATAAATATAGTATTTAGCAAAATATGATGTAAAGCTGATGCAGTACAGCACAACACTAGATGTTGTTGTGTTTAATTAATGGTAGCTTCCAAACAAATCATTTATTGTCAGAACACATATCCTTGCTCAAATTTTCTATGTTAATGTGCAAAATATTCAGACCCGGTCATAGTCAAAAGGGACAGGTATCGAGGTGGGTTTTGAAGGTGCAAATCAAGGTGCGAGAGATAACTAGTTCTCACTAATACTAACTTGAACACAAATCTTTACTCCGAAACGCCAAATATTAATCACTAATCTTAAACCTTAAACCCTAAAATCACAAACCTTAACCCACACCAACCTAAGCCCTAGCCTTAATCAAATCCATGAACCCCTACACCCAACATTGACCCCCCTCTTAAACCCCAACTGTTAACTTTCCTCTTAACCCCAAATCCATATGTTGTCCCACTTATTGAAGAGTCTGAAGTCTCGTGAGGAGCAAAGCAAAGCCACGCATTATGTGGAGAGGTGACTGGGCTGTCAGCTTAAGGATATTATCTAATATTATCCGCGAGATGGAACTGGGATCATACATATGCATGACCTAAAGGAAATTACTCATTACTTTAAAGCCTTCCATGAGAAGAATTATACTAATCAGAACATACTCCAAGTGGGTTATGGGTTGCCAGCCAGCCAGCGTTTAAATGAAATACTCTTATTGAAACTTCAAACAGAACATAAAAATAATTTGGCTGGATAATATGAACATCACTCTAGGGTAAGAGCATCGAGGCAGTCACTCAGGCAACACACAGTCGCAGCTAATCTGCCCCCAGCTGTCTGCTCATCCGGTCATCCAAGCAGAAATCAGCATAGAAATATAGAAATAGGAGTAGGCCATTCAGCCCCTTGAGCCTGTTCTGCCACTCTATAAAGATCATGGCTGATGCGTACCTCAATTTCAATTAATCGCCTTTGCCCCATATCCCTTAAAACCCTGACCTAACAAATATCTGTAGAATACAATATAAAATTACATTTATTTAGCGCCTTTCACATCAGGAGGATGTCCCAAAACACTGGACAGTCAGGGGTTTGGACCTCAGTCTGTCCAACTCAATCTTCAGAAGGTGAATGGATCCAGCTGTAATCCGCAGCCTTTTTTTTTTGGCGGTGGGGGAGGTGGAGGGAGAGTTTCACAGTCCCCAAGAGAGTTTCATATCCACAGACAAGGCAAGGGGCCTCGGGTTTCACATCTCATCTGAAAGACGGCATTGTTGTGTGGCTCTGAGTGCTCTGTGGGATTATGATTGAGGAGGAGTTGGAGCAGGGGATTGGAAAGCTGCTGTTTGAATGGCCGCGTGTGGGAGTTGTTCTGTCACCAGCGAGCAGGCTTGAGCAGAGAGCGTCGGAGTGGTGTCGGAGTTCGGTATTACACACCGTCTCGGGATTTTTTGCCCACAAAATATCCAGTGAATTCACTCTGCAGAGTACACCGTGAAGCGCCTTGAGACACCTTTGAATTCACGATAAGGCGCTGTATCACAGGCAAGGGTTATTATTCTTGTTTTCTGGCTCGGCAAATAAAGCAGGAGCAAATTGGAATATTAATCAAAAGGCCACGAACGGAGAAAGGGGGAAAATGATTAGATTTGATTGTTTGGAACCCAAACTCCAGCCCCACCCCCCCCCCACCCCCCCCCACCACCAGTAAACAGAGTGACAAATAGTGAGCTGTGCAGTTGCTTTTCTAGGTTAGTCTGGGCTCTGCAGCTCCTCACAACCCAGACACTGATCACAGCTCTCAGGTGCCAGCTTGTGTTAGGCCTCTGGCTCGCGGGAGAAAGACCTTCCTTATTGGTTGCACTCGTGGTCACCTCCCCACTCCCTCTCCCCGTGGCTCGGAGTCAGACTCCACCACCGTCAAGCACTCCGAGACCCTACCCCACATGAAGGGAAATAATCTGAAATTCAGGCTAAACGTGGATGGTGTTTATCCGCAGTTCTTAAAAAGTACCTGCTGACAGAGCTCAAATACCTAGTAATAATATATATTATTCATATTATTACATAATATATATTGTAATTTAATATTATAATATATTATGGAGGACTCAAAAGGCCAGGGCTGGTGTGTGTGTGTGTGTGTGTCAAATTCACTATCTGTCACTCTGTTTACTGGGGTCATCCAACATGACATTATACAAATGTAATTTGGTTGTTGTTGTGGTGGTGGTGGTGATGGTTAAAAATCAATACATCTCACCTATTAAAATCTATAATCCTTCCATTTGATATATTGCCTTATCACGTCTTTGCGATGCCTCAAAGCGCTTCACAGAATATACTGTAAAGTGAATTGACTGTGTATCTTGTGGGCGAATCGCGGCAGTCAATTCGCACAGCAGTCTCACACAAACAGTCGTGAATTGAGTGACCGCGTTTTTTTTCTACTGTGGAAGGGAATATTATCCCTGGAAAAGTGATCCCCTAATCAACTTAACAACCAGGTTCCTACTTACTGCAACAACAACAAATTACATTTATAAAGCGCCTTTCACGTCGGGAGGACGTCCCAAGGCACTGCACAGGAGGGCGTGTGACCCGAGCTGGGAGGGGAGTGTTTGGGAAGGGGTGAGACACGAAGGGGAGATAAAAGAGTTCGGAGTGGAACAAAAGGCACGATCGAAGAGGAAAGTCTTCAAACCGGCCTTGAAAGAGGAAAGGGAAGAAACGAAACGGAGGGATTGAGGGATGGCATTCCATAGGGTGGGAGCGGAGAAACTGAAGCCCCGGCCTCCGATGGTGGGGCGGTTCGGGCGGGGGGCTTGGAGCAGGCCAAGTCCTGTTGAACGGAGGGTCCGGGTGGGCGTGTAGGGGGAGAGTAGATCGGTTAAATAGGGCGGGGCAAGGCCGTGTAAGGCCTTGTAGGTGAGGACGAGGATCTTGAACTCGATCCTCTGGAGGATGGGGAGCCAGTGGAGACGGGCGAGGGTGGGGGTTATGTGGTCGCAGAGGCGGGTGCGGGATAGTACACGGGCTGCAGAGTAAACACAGGCAAAATAATAGGCAATACGTCAACGCGCTGAGCTCAGAGAGAGAGAGAGAGAGAGCCAGAGACAACCTGATCCATGAAAGCTTTCTCACAGCCCCCTGGGATCTGCTCACAGAGCAGCAGCCACTCTGTCTACTGTGGTAAGCTAGAATCTCAGCTCTCGCTGTATTAAGTTAAGTTCTCAGCGAGTATAATATGTTAAGTCCCATCCCCTGTCTGGTTGGTGGGGGTGGAGGAGGAGGGAGGTGGGAGAGGGGTGGGGAGGGTAGTGAGAGAAGAGAGTAATGGGAGGAGGCAAGATGCCCCCCCCCCCCCCCCCTCCTCCCATGCCCCCTCCCCAACTTCTTTCTCAGGGAAGACCTCAGTTAGACTGAATGGCATTTAGTCTAAGGTTCTAAATGTTCACTAGAACATTTTAAGTTCATCCAACGGCAAGGTTCTGGATCTGGCTTTGGAGTGCTGTAGCTCAGTGGTTAAGAGCATTCACCTCGCAAGTGAGAGGACCTGGGCTTGATTCCCAGGCAGGGAAAAAAATGTTGGGCAAGTCTACTTCCCCCACAAGCCCCTGTTTACCTAACAACAAGTAAGAACCCGATTGATAGTCGATTGGCAGATCCCTTTTCCGGAGGTAATAATCCCCTCAAAAAATGGTCAATGATTCCAGTGTTTGTATGACACTGCAGTCAATTCATGTTATGATACTGTATTGTGACGCTCTTTGAAACTTCTAGAAAATTTAATAAGGTTCTACAACAACAGCAAAATGACATTTGTACAGCACAGCAACTTTGACGTCAGGTGGACGTCCAAAGGGCACTGGACAGTCAGTGTTTTGGACCCGAGCTGGGGTCGGGATCGGGGAGGGTGGAGGGGTGACTGATGGCATGGTCAGAAAGGAGGGTTTTGAGGTGGGACTTAGAGGAGGTTAGCGAGGAGGCGAAGCGGAGGGATTCCCAGATGGAATTCCAAATGTTGGGGCTATATCAAATACAAGGATTATTATTATTATTATTATAATCGCAGCTCCTCTCATACCCGTTGGATTCTCGGTGTAATTCCCACAACATCGATGAACCAGCAGTTTGCGAATTGCTTTCTGTCGTTTGACTGATGTTTTGGCCAGGAATTGCGTCAGAAAACACTTCAAGTAAATCATTTGGGTCACAAAAGAAGTTCATTAAAATGTAATATGTCGCAATTCCTCTTTTGATTTCAAAAACAGAAGCATCTTCTCTGCCCACAATCCGCGCACACACAGTCAATCCACGCTACACAAATCCATTGTCGTGGAGCTCCTGTAGCTCAGTGGTTAGAACGCTCGCCTTACAAGCGTGAGACCTGTGTTCGATTCCAGGCAGGTCAGGGCGAAACCTTGGGCAAGTTTCCATACTCCACATGCCAAATAATAATCCCTCCCCCCAAATAACCCACCATAATAAAAATTGGTCATTTCAATCCACGACTGTTTGTGGGACACTGCTGTGCGCAATTGGCTGCCGCGTTTCGTCCACAAATATACAGTCAATTCACTTTACAGTATATTCGGTGAAGCGCTTTGAGACGTCTGGAAGACGTGAAAAGCACTATATCCACTGCAAGGATTATTATTATTTGAAGCACTTTGGGATGTCCTCTCAATGTGAAAGGCCCTTTATATATTATTATAATATAACGACAACAAATTATTACATTCATCTCGCGCCTTTCCTGTAAATAATTATACGAATAATAATACTTGCATTTGTTGTAACACCTTATCATGTCGGAAGGACATCTCAAAGCGCCTTACAGGAATTACTGTGAAATGAAGTGACTGTGTATTGGTCGGGAAAAGCGGCAACACAGTTATTAATATCCTGTGGTTACTAAAACTAGATGACTTTCTGGAGCCCTGACCTTTTCACTGTCCAGGGCTTTGTTTATCACAGTGGCAGGAGAGACTGTGCGGGAGACTCTCTGGGGAGAGAGGCTGGTTCCTTTAAACCTCCCCCACAGCTGTAAGTGTGGTTGGGCCTATCCCTGTTGCCCTCAGCATATTGCCTTGTGTCTGCTGATAACTCACTAGGAAATATCATGCAAGGTGGGGTCTTGCCAACTGGCTCTATCTCATCGCACGGGGTAGGGGTGGTGGGGGGAGGGAGGGCGGGGGAACACTGCTGTGTTAAACAACATCCACACAAGGTCTGGCAGGAAGGGGAGAAATGTGGGTTAACGCTGCAGTCGGACATCTATTCCAACACTAAATATAGCCTTGCCTCTGCTCAGGGTTGAACTTTCAAGACATTGCCATGAAATCCTTCAGGGAACTGTCGGTGGGAGATACAATTCTCCTCCCCAACACACACAGAAACCCATCCCTGTGCTAAAGGGTATCTCTATCCCTAGAGACGCACCCTGATTACCTAATTCCCTGCCTCAATCCCCCCCCCCTCCGCCCCTCTCCCCCGCCCCCGCTTCCCCATCTTCCTGGATGGCCTACTCCTGTTTCTATATTGTTGGATAAGGATATCAGGGGACTTGGGGCAAGGGCGGGGAGGACGTTCTCCCGATGTGAAAGGCGTTCTATGAATGCCATTTTGTTGTTGTTGTAATTGAACTTGAGATGCAGATCAGCCATGAGTCTATTCTGCCATTGTAAAGGATCATGGCTGATCTGCATCTCAAGTTCAATTGGTTGTTTCTTTCCGGTCCCACACTTCCTCTTTGACCATGCTTATGGTCCCCTCATTCCCTCATTCCCTCCCTAGCCCTCCCAAGCCCTCCCTCTCTCCGTTTAAAGCTCGTCCACCGTTCAGCGCTCACCCCGTGATAGGCGCCATATGAATGCAAGTCGTTGCTGTCGTAATTCCTTCCTTTAACACGTCCCAAACGGTCGTCTCTGCTGTAAACACGCTACGATTTCCTTCACTCTAACTCCAGCGCATTCCTGCATCTCCCGGGGTGAGTTAGCACTGATAATCACTACACTGAGATATGCTGTTAACCCCTCTTTTGCAGAGCTGACCTACGAACTCGCACTGAAGCCCCCGAAAAGCGATCTGTCAGGTAAGAGACATGCCTCCTCCCCGGTCCACAGTCACCCTGTCAAAGTGGTTATCCTCTGAGCTTTCCTGATGAGGGACATTGTCATAGAAACGGTTTGTAGGGCAGCACGCAAAGGTAGTCAGTCAATAATCAGAGGAGTGTAAGGTAGCGTTGTAGAGGGGAGAATAGTTCTTCAGAGCAGCTAGAGATCGACAGTTCACTTGACAGTATATTCTCGAAGATGTGATAAGGCGCCATATCAAATGCAAGGGGTATTATTAATATTGTTAGTATTATTAAATGCGGTCATCAGTTTGAAACTTGGAAGCTCAGCAAGTTTCCTTGAAGCACAGCTGAAAACACGCTTCGAAGTTACGACCGATTTGACCAATTTGCTGCTCTCTTTTGAGGTTGATGTAAGTTTCCATTTTAAAGCAATGAGAAGTCTGATGCGATCAATAATTATGAAAGACACACTGCCCCCGAAGGCTTTTCACACAATTAGTGGGAAAGTGAATCATCCGTTACAAGATCCTGGACAGAGCTCACTGTAAATCCTTATACATCAACATTAAACAGAACCCCAAATTGTAATTCACAACAGCCCCCGTGGTGCTGTGCCTTGGGGAGTGATTCATCTGCAGTAATCCCTTAATAATAATAATAATTTGGTCATTCAATCCACGACTGCTTGTGGACACCGCTGTGTGCAACTGGCTGCCGTGTTTTGCCCATAAAATATGCAGTCAATTCACTTTACAGAGTGCACGTTGAAGGGCTACGAGATGACTTGAAGGCGCGATAAGGCGTGATATCAAATGCAAGGAATATAAGTATTAAATAAATAAACCCCACACACTTTCCATATCCCTTTCCCAGCTCTCTCTATTCTATTCTCCCTCATATGTGCGAGTTTCCTCTTGGTGTTGTTTGCTTCAACCACAATTTCCGTCCATGAGAAACCGAAGCCTAAACCGAACGGATCGGGCCTTTGAAAATCTCCCTCTTTCTTGTCTCACAGTGTAGTGACTGCGTATCTTGTAGGTGGACGTGGCAGCCAATTTGTGCACAGCCAGAAAGTGAATGATCGATTTCATTGGGGGATTGTTAGCCAGCAATGCCGGGATAACAGGACAGAATCTTTCATCGTTCATAATACTGCCTCAAAATCTGCATCCACCAGGCAGATTTACCCAATACTTATAATAATAATAATACTATAATAATAATCCTTGCATTTGATACAGGCTTTTCATGTCTTCTAGACATCTCAAAACGCTTCACAGAATATACTGGGAAGTGAATTGACTGTATGTTTGTGGGGAAAACACGGCAGCCAATCGCTCATAGCAGTGTCTCACAAACAGTCGTGGATTGAAATGACCAATTGTTATTATTGTGGTTTTTTTGCGGGAGGAACTACTGTTAGGCGTGTGGAGTAAGGAAACTTTCCCAAGGTTTCGCCCTGACCTGCCTGGATTCGAACACAGGTCTCATGCGTGTAAGGCGAGGGCTCTAACCACCGAGCTCCAGGAGCTCCAGGTTTAATATCTCATCCGAAGGACGGCACCTCCTACAGTGCAGCACATCCCTGGGAACTGGGTGCGTCAGTTAAAAAAAAATGTTGTCACGTGGGGCTCGAACCCACAACTTTCTCAGAAAAGAGCGAGTGCTATTTACCAACAGAGCCAGGCTGACAGACACCTGAACTTCCAATTCTCACAGCTACCGTTACACTGAAACAAGCTGCTACCCAGAGCCTGAAATACAATAGACGTGTAAACCAATGTGTTTGTACAGTACAACACTGATAAATAGCTATGGTTATAGAGTCTTGTTTTACAACCACCTCATTGTTTTCCCGGTAACCTGAACCCATAACGTGGAAATGAGAGGCCCAAAAGCCTCTCTGTATTTGAAGGTCACTCACGTTGCTTCTTTGGCGGGGAGCCCTTGCAGGAGAATCTTCTCTGACCTTCAGTTGGAGAAGCTGAGCTTTCACTACATGATGATATGACAGTTAAATCCCAGTTCAGGGATCACATTCCCGGATTAGCCAAGGAGATGCACAATCTCTAGCGCTCAGGTTGGAACAATGTTCGCCCCGTACCACTGGCCTGTCGGTGGATCAGTATTAGGGAGATCTTGCAATGGCAGATCATCCAGGTAAACTCCAGGCCAACACATCTGCAGATAACGTGTCTCAGATAAAGATTTTTTTTACTTTCGCCCGCCCACAAAATATACAGTTAATTCACTTTACAATGTATTCCGTGAAGCGCTGTGAGACGTCTCAAGTACAGGATAAGGTGCGATATCAAATGCAAGGATTATAATTATTATTAATAAATAACACACACCTTCAACAACAACAACAACAACAACAATTTACATTTATATAGCGCCTTTCACGTCGGGAGGACATCCCAAGGCGCTAAACAAGAGGCGTGTGACCCGAGCTGGGAGGGGAGTGTTTGGGAAGGGGTGAAACACGAAGGGGAGGTAAAAGAGTTCGGGGTGAAACAAAAGGCACGATCGAAGAGGAAAGTCTTCAAACCGGCCTTGAAAGAGGAAAGGGAAGAAACGAAACGGAGGGATTGAGGGATGGCATTCCATAAGGTGGGAGCGGAGAAACTGAAGGCCCGGCCTCCGATGGTGGGGCGGTTCGGGCGGGGGGCTTGGAGCAGGCCAAGTCCTGTTGAACGGAGGGTCCGGGTGGGCGTGTAGGGGGAGAGTAGATCGGCTAGGTAGGATGGGGCAAGGCCGTGTAAGGTCTTGTAGGTGAGGACGAGGATCTTAAATTCGATCCTCTGGAGGATGGGGAGCCAGTGGAGATGGGCGAGGATGGGGGTTATGTGGTCGCGGAGGCGGGTGCGGGATAGTACACGGGCTGCAGAGTTTTGGATGGCCTGCAGCCTATGAATGGAGGAACTGGGGAGGCCGACTAGGAGAGAGTTTCCGTAGTCCAGCCGTGAGGTGATGTACGCGTGCACGAGTGTTTCGGCAGCGCGGGGGGTAAGATAGTTGCGGAGCCTGGCAATGTTGCGCAGATGGAAATAGGCTGTGCCGGTCAAGGCGCGGATGTGGGGGAGGAAGGAAAGTTTTTGATCGAACATGATGCCGAGGTTCCTGATTGGCTTTGTGAGGTGGAGAGTGCAGCCTTGGATGTTGAGGCTGGCAGCGCCCGATGTGCGGAGGCGCTGGCTTGAGCCAATCAGGAGGGCCTCGGTCTTACTCACGTTCAATTGCAAAAAGTTGTCCCTCGTCCACGATTCGATGTCGGACAGACATGCTGTCAGAACATCCATCGTCTGGGGGTTGAGGGATGAGGCAGAAAGGTACAACTGGGTGTCATCCGCATACATGTGGAAATTTACCCCATGTTTGCAGATGACGTCGCCCAGAGGGAGCGTGTAAAGGGTGAAAAGAAGGGGACCAAGGACAGAGCCCTGAGGGACACCATGGGAAACTGTGCGGGGGTTTGATGAAAAGCCATTGGAAGAAACAAAATGTAGACGGTGGGTCAAATAAGAGTGGAACCAGTCAAGGATTGTGCCTTGAAGGTTGAGGTGGGAGGAAAGACGTTGAAGGAGGATGGTGTGATCGACTTGTGTCGAACGCAGCAGACAGGTCAAGGAGGACGAGGAGGCAGAGGGAGCCCTGGTCACAGGCGGTTAGGATGTAATTTGTGACCTTGACCAGGGCAGTTTCTGTGCTGTGGATAGGGCAGAAACCTGATTGGAGGGGTTCAAAAAGTGAATGAGTTGAAAGGAAAGAGCGGAGCTGGGAGGCAACCACTCTTTCAAGGACCTTGGATAGAAACGGGAGGTTGGAGATGGGTCTATAACTTGATGGTTGCGACGCATCAAGGGAGGGTTTCTTCAGGATAGGGGTGATGGTGGCTGTTTTAAGGGAGGTAGGGACAGTTCCTGAGGAGAGGGAAAGGTTAATGGTGTCAGAAATGAGTGGGGCTAACAAATGGAGCTGGGTGCGGAGGAGGGGGGTGGGGATGGGGTCCAATGAGCACGTGGTGGGTTTCATGGAGGTGATTGTTTTTGTGATTGAAAGCGGGGTGGTGGGGTTGAAAGTGTGAAATGGGGGGTGAGTAGGGGTTGAGGTTGCTGATGAGGGCGCTGAGGTGGAGGAGTGGTGGGACTCTTTGTGAATGGAACCTTACTAGGACCTAATTAGTTGTTGCGATTGATTTGGAAGTGTAACAAATGCACAGCTACCACAGTTCCAGTTACTTTTTGGGGGGACAATCTTCAATTATTGTTTCTGATAAAAGAGCCTGGGGACATTATTCTGTCAGACCAGCATTATACTGCATCTCGCTGTCCCCTGTCTCTGTGTATTTGGCTACACGCAGACAGCCAGTCTATCCCACCGTCCGTTTATCAGGCAGCGATTGTCACGCCTCCTGGGAAAACCGCTGTGAGTTTTGCTTTTCGTTCAGCTCTTTTTGTTTTATTGTGTTTAGGGGACTGTCAGCTGTGGTTTGTATGATAATCTATAACATATATACTTCCCAACTACACAATACACCTACACTTTGCAGAAAATCCTACCGAGCTTTGGAGATGTTGGGCCTGATGCGAAAGGCGCTATTTCCAATGCAAGCATTGTTTATTTACCATGTGTTCGTTTGTTACATAAACACAGTTTGTAAACGGAATATAAAGTGATTACCGTGTGAAGATTTGGCTTCGAATCGCGAAACCAAACTGAACGGTCAATCCTGAAGAGTGCAGGAAAGGAGCTCAGTTGAGTAGCAGTGATGAAGAGAGATCAAGCCTGGGTTTCAATAAGAACTTGCATTTATATAGTGCCCTTCGGGCAGGGCAGTGTCCCAGAGGTTAGAGCACTCGCCTCACTAGCGAGAGACCTGGGTTCGATTCTCAGCCGGGCGAAACCTTGGGCAAGTTTCCTCAGTCCACACGCCTGGTAATAATCCTCTAAGAGAAAAAGACAATAATAAATTGGTCACTTCAATCCACGACTGGTTGTGAGACGCTGCTGTGCACAATTGGCAATCGCGTTTCGCCCACAAAATACACAGTTAATTCACTTTACAGTATATGCCGTGAGGTGCTTTGAGACGTCTCGAATACATGATAAGGCGCTCTATTGAATGCAAGGATTATTATTATTATCATCGTCTTGTTTCAGACCCTGCAGAGTGGGAGGTAAACTGCGAGCCCCTCGAGGTGAAGATCAGTGAGAAGGAGCTGGAGAACACGGCCCTGCGGAGGGAACTGTTCCACAAGGAGGCGCTGATCAACGCGTTGGAGGACAGCATGAGGAAGAGGGAGAGGATGTTCCTAGAGGAACTGAAGAAGAGGAGTCACAGGGCCACCGTGCTCAGCTCCGAGCTGCAGAAACAGTCCGAAACGGCGGCCTCTCTCTCGTTCCAGCTGCGCAGCGCGAAACAGAGACTCAGCGCCTCGCGGGCGAGCAGCCAGCCCAGAGACAAGCCCCCCGCCTGGGACAGACCCCCGCCCAAGTCCCCAGTCTACGTAGCCGTCGCGCAGAAGAGGAGCTGCAAGTTGCACGCGAGGAAGAGTGAGGTGGGCTGCGCTGACAGAGCCTCGGGGAGGGAGTCCGGCCGGCAAAGGCGAGACGTGTGCTGGGATGAACTGGACCCAATGCCCGACCCTGAGCTGTTCCTGCAGGCGAGGTGGCGATATGGGCAACAACAACAACAACAACAACAGCAACAGACCAGCACTCGTGAGTCCAGACTCGGCCTCGCTGCCTCAAGCTGCGGTTACCAGATGCCCAGAACTGTACCCGCGTTCCTCACCGCCACCACCACCACCGACAGCGCCACGTCACCACTGGCCGAGACGGAGATCCCCCTCACCGACGAGGAAGCCGACAAGGATTAACCGTAATACTGAACTCGCGTTTGATCAACAGCCCCTTGTTCACCCTCCAACCAGGCAGCTCAAAGGCGAGTTCACCCAACGACCCGCGTGGGCGCGAAACAAAACTACGTCCGGCTCTCCCCTGGCCCGCAAAGGTTTTCAAGGTCAGCGGGGGCTCCCTCCACCCCATTGGGCTTTCTGTGTCAGTAATCTCTCCACCGTACCCGGCAACACCAGCGAAAGGCTTTCGAAAGTTCATTCTGTTATTATTTGCACTGAAACCGCGTTTTGTGCACATTTCCTGAAAGCCAGTGCTATTGTATCTAGGACTGGGACGTGGAAAAGTCATGAATGACAGTGATAGTACTTGTAGCGTTTGACGGTAGCACCTTTATCACGTCGCCGCGACGTCTCAAAGCACAGGATATATTGTGAAGTCAACCGACTTAATTGGGCAAAACACGGCAGCCGATTGTGCACAGCGGACCCCACAAACAGTGGTGGATGGAGTGACCAAATGATTTCATTATTTATTTTGATTATTGCCATCAATCACTTACCGCTGGGTGAACGGAGGTGTGTGGAGTAAGGAAACTTGCCTAAGTTTCTCCCCGCCAATTAAATGAACCCGGGTCCTCTCGCTTGCAAGGTACGCTCACTAATTACTAAACTACGGGGACTCCACGTTGTAAATGTGGGGAGAGTGGGAGAGAGGTGTGGATAGAGGGGAGAGAGTAGGGTGGGTGGGGGGGCGGGGGTGGTGGATAAGTGCACAAAGCTCTTGTCACACGCCTGTGAAAACTGATGCAGAGATTTGTCAAATGCCGGGAGAAACTGTATTTTTATAATAAATCTTTTTGAAAATCTATTGTTTCTCGGAAGATTTAATAAAACAATACATTTTCTCAACACATTTACTGTTTAGAGAGAGAGAGAGAGAGAGAGAGAGAGAGACGGGAATATCCGAGAGGTGAGCTTTTGAATTACCCAATGGGTGACCAGATGTGCTGTAATTACCAATTACTGATCATTTTCCCGCTAACCTTGAAAACCTCAACTCTGAACTGCATCGCCATTCATCGCCAATGCAAAGGACAAAGCAAAAAATTCTTCTAGTTGGGAAGCTTTTTCCGTCGGGGGCAGAACAGTTGGCTGGAAAAACTGATGAGGACAACAAGGGGTTAAAAGACGTTTCAAACGTCAGAGATGCCCAAAACATTTCAGCGGAATTGGGGGCAAAGCCCCCGAATGACTAAAGGACCAACAATGGGACGACACCATTATTTTTTCTATTGTTTGCAATAGTACTATATACAAACTGCGATACCAAACTATTTGCATAGGCTGAGCTTCGGTAGCGTATTAATCATGCTAAGAACACTGTGGTTCAGTGCGGAGTTTCCTGACTCAGTGAATCCCTGTTGAGGGGTGCGGTCGGCTGTTATTTTTCTCTTGATGATGAAGCTGAATCCGCTTCTCCCCATGCCCCCCTTCCCCCTCCTCCCCCCCTCATCTCTCCTCCCCAGCCCCCGCAGCGAAACCAAAGCAATATCCTGATCATTGAATGGTGGGGGAGGTTGTGGGAGTGTAGGGGTGCAATCCCGATGATTTTTGAGCTCCTTTGAACAGCATTGGTCAGTATCTGATATCTGCACCACCACCACCTTGCCCTCTAGTTAAAGAGACACCCTTGGTGATGCTCAAGTGGTTTAGCCAGCCCTACAGAGCAGTGAAGTCCCAGGTTCTTTGCCCAACCTGTGCTGATATCAGCCAGGGAAGGGGATGGGTGGGGGGCCTCAGACCATACAGTGATGCTACAAATTGACCCACAAAATCTTGGTTAGGGAAATGAGAAATGCCCAGCCGAGGTTCCTTCCCCCGATTGATAATCAGTAACCACAAGATCAGCTTGGATAAAGAGGGTCCTTTGTCTCATCCGATCTCATCCTTCCAGCACACCCTTCCCACCCCCCCCACCCCACAGTCTGTTGTGTTCATTGTTGATGGCTCATACAGTATGGAGACCAGTTGGTAAATAGTATTGCGGTTTATTTCAACTCCAATGGTAAGACTCAACGTGAGCCAGTACTCAAATGTTCCTTCATAATAACAGATTTTTACTCAACTCTGCTCAGGTCCAATGATCAAATACAGCAACAATTTGCATTTATACAGAGCCCCTCACGGGGGTTAACGTCCCAGAACGCTCAACAGCGGCAGAGCGCAACCCCGAGCTGGGAGGTGACCGTAGGCACGGTCAAGGAGGAAAGTCTTCAGGCACAACTCGATGATGGGGAAGGAGGGGGGGGGTGAAGTGGAGTTGGAGAGATAGAGGGTTAGGGGAAGAGTCTTCCGGAGGATCAGGGCATTGTGGCTGAAAGTACAGCCACCGATGGTGGAACAGAGGGTATGAGGGACAAGCAATAGCCTGTCCAATTGAAAGCTTCCTTATTTCATCGACTTTTTGCTCTGCCACAAAAATTTATTCCAACCCTCAAGAGAATATAGATGAGTCTTAGAAATGTGTACCCTATACTGTACTGTATTAAAAAAAGCATTCAAGGTAAATGGTGATTTTCTGCTGGTTTCCCAGGCTAGTCTGTCAACAGCGCAGTGATTTCAAAACAGAGGCTTTTTACGTTCGATCCAGAAAACATGTTAATATTGCAATATTAAACAGGTTTATGTTAATAATAATTACAATCCTTGCATTTTGATGCAGTCCTTATTAAATCACAGCATCTCAAAGCACTTTGTGATAATGTGTTAAATTTATGCCTGTGTATTTGCAGGCTAATGGGGGGAGAAAACAGATTTTCACACAAAAGTGTCCCAACCCAAAACAGCCATGAGGTTTAAATAGAAAGTCAAGTATCCTTGACATTGCTGTGATTCCAGATAAGAGGGTCTTAACAGTCTGATACACATTTCACATCCACCCAGAGAGTGCATTTAGACTCTCTTGAGGCTTGGATTTACAGTGAACCAACTCATTTTATTTGGTGGTGGTGGTGGTGGGGAGGGGAAGCTTTGGTTTCATATATGTATTTAAACAGATCGGGTTTCCTTCACCTCCAGCCACCAGGTCAGCCTGACTCTTTGGGGTGCGTGTGTCTATGCCGTAGAAGTGTCATGAACCTCAATAAAACTGTTTTAAAAACACCTTATAACTGATATATAACCAGAAGACAAGGGGTGGGGAGGGAAAGGGGTATGACCTCTCTATTTTGTTGGGGTTAGATATTACACAAACTGTACAGGACCCAAACAAGCCATTGGGCCTAATTGTTCAATAGTAGGGTTTATAGTTCATTCAAGCCTCTGCTCAATCCCAATCCCATTCTACCATTCTATTCCCTTTCCTTCCACCCCCTCTTCATTGTGTACTGTAAGATTTCAGTAGCCACAGTCCATGGATTTTGCCCTTATGAAGCGCCGTGTACTTGGTCAATAGAACTAGTTGTAAGGTCGGGCTTAAAGGATAAGGTGTGGGGATGGGTGTAAGTGAATTGGATTTAAACATCCTTTATGGTATTTTTTGTGTAATGATTGTCTCTATATTAAAAAAATGTCCTTCTACATTTTCCCTCCTCGAGGAGCCAATTCACATTGGGAGCTTGGCTGATGTGCCCTTCCTCTGTGCATTGAACCTGGGCGTTGAGTGGTTGGAGGCTGGTTAACTGAGAGACATCACAGCTGTGTCCCCTCATTAGCTACTGCCAATACCTACACACATCCAACAGATGTGAGTGAGAAGGATCAGGTGCAGGAATCTTAGCTGGCATTTCTCCTCCTCTCAACCCAGGGGCATTGAGATCATTTGCAGTGCTGTTTGCTGCTCGGCTCAGTTAATCAAACCCGATTGGAATTGAACCCTATAAGGCAGCTTCAATTGTCACTTTTCTCGCCTCTCCTCCCCCCTCCCTATCCCTACCCTACCCCCAAACAGTCCTCCCCACTCTGCTTCTCCAGAATGGCCTTTTCTCTTGCTTTTTACAATAAAGTATCATTGTACAAAAAGAGTCATTTGCCTTTGGGATTCTTCAGCCTCACCCGCCCAAGTTTACTCTGTGGCCTTCCGCCTGCTGCCAACACAATGGACGGTCAACACAATGAAAGGAACATGTACTGGAAGATTGAGATAAGCCACTCAGTTGGTTGCACATGTTTTAACTAACTAACCAATGAAATGGATGGCGGTGGGGAGGGTGGCAAAGACAATAAAGACAAACGCAAGTGAGAGAAGATATGTTGTTAAGTATGATGTCGGTTGCAGTAGGAGAGAATTCACCCAATAAACTGAGATTTCAAAGAATTCCTCAATTCTACTTGACATGTAACAGGCAAAAAAAAACACACCGCCACCACACACACGTTTCACACAACTGGTTTATTCTGCGCAAGAGCTACTTATTCCAGATGTTTTGAGTGAAGTGACTTGAGTGACAGAGCAACAGCACCCCGCGTGCCGTACCACAACCGAGGCCGGGTTTTCTCTCAAAGAGCAAACACGCTGACATCAGAATAAACGTGCAGCGTTAGCAGTTTCTGTGCAGAAGAGATATTTGCTTTTCACGGCAATGCAGGGTTTGATTTCAGCGTAGTGCAGCACCACCTGGGGGGCGATTTCAACATTTACAACGATTGAGTTGTTTAAAGTAGGGTTCCATTAGTGAGAAATGTCTCACTGTTCTTAGGAATATGTCTCTTTTCCACCCTCAACCACCTCCCCCTCTCCCCCCCTCCTCTCCCCCTACAGGCACTGCCAATAAGGACACATGTGCATGTAACAATCTAGCAGTATAGATCTCTCTATCCTTCTCTCTGTTTCCTCCCTCAATGCAGCTGGGGCCAAAAATTTGCCCTTGAAACCAGACAAGCAAGGGTGATCGGTTTGCAAAGAAGCCAACCATCTCACTGGAGCAAGGAAGGTATCAGTTCAACAGATAAATGGGTTAAATTCCAGTGCCCTGCCCCAAACCCGAATTCCTCGGTGCAGTATTATTCCATGGAAACTTCCTGGACACATTTACGGAGAGTTTAGCACAACTTAAAATGAAAGGGTGGCTGCTGCGGTTATAGTAATATATAAAAAAAAGTACAGAAAATGTTGTTTTTTTGGCTCAGAAATTTCTTGCAATAGTAAGGCTAACTCTGAACTTGCTCCCACATCAACTTACAAAAAAAACACACACACAGCACCATAACAGCAATTAGCTTGTTTACGGAGAACGAGGACCAGCGGATTTGTGCCGTCGCATTTGTCGACATTTCCAGCACAGGGTGACTCCCGACATCAAGATAATTAGCAGCGAGCCCGCAGCTACTCCCAGCAGAATGACACCAGAGAGACTTTCTGTAAAGAGAAAAGATCCGGGAATGGCAAAAGTCGTTCCACTAAATATGCAAGCTATTATCTGTAAAATGACCACGCTCCCTGAAATATATCAGCCAGCTTCCTAGCAATGAGGAAGTATTTTTTCCCCCCCCACACAGGTGGGGAAAAAATACTTCATATATCAAATGCAAGGATTGTTATTATTTCATCTGGTAGTTACTTTCTCAATTCCTGATCGGCTCTCAATAGCAGTTGGTATCTAACATTTTACATATATTGGGGTTGAGAAGCTGCAATTCTCTCCCCCAAAATGTCGTGGATGCTGGATCCATCCACACCTTCAAGAGTGAGGTTGATAAATTTGTGGCAGGTCAGGGTGTTAAGGGATACGGGGAGAAGGCGGGAAATTATAATTGAAAGGATTAGTTGAGGTACAGATCAGCCATGGTCTAATTAAATGGCGGAACAGGCTCAAAGGGCTGAATGGCCTCCGCCTGGTCCTATGTTCCGCTCCCTTCTTGATTGATCAGCAGTTACCAAAGGCCAAATTAAAGCATTTTTAAGATATAAATGTTGGAAGAGCACAAGTGACATTGGCCAGAAGCCAAATTGGAAGATCAACCTTTTTGTAATCTACAAAAGAGCCGACCAGACCTCCGATCTGAAACTTTAACCAATTTTCCTCTCTCCATAGATGCTGCCTGACCCGCTGCCTGTTTTTCTAGCGACATCTGTTACGCCTAAATAATAATCTGTCAAAAAAAAAACTCACGATAACAAAAATTGGTAATTTCAATCCATGACTGTTCGTGGGACACTGCTGTGTGCAATTGGCTGCCATTTCGTCCACAAATATACAGTCAATTCACTTTATAGTATATTCTGTGAAACGCTTTGAGATGTCGATAAGATGTGAAAAAGCACTATATCAAATGCAAGGATTGTTATTATTTCATCTGGTAGTTACTTTCTCAATTCCTGATCGGCTCTCAATAGCAGTTGGTATCTAACATTTTACATATATTGGGGCTGAGAAGCTGCAGTCAAATTTCACACATGTGCGCATTGTGGGATGAAGGTTTACAGTCCGTACCATGTATTTGGGAGGATTTTGAGACAGTGTTCGCTGCGGTTTCAGAAGCAAAGATTATGGGCGACTTTAGGGTCACCAGTCTTCTTTGGGCAGGTTTGCTTCGAACATCAACTTCTGTATCTCTTTTGAATCCTGGGGGACGGAAGAAAGAAAAAAGTACAATTATAATATTTCATACGAGGGGTAAAAAAAAGGCTCAATCAAATTTTTTAGGAAAGTCTTAAAAAGTATAATACTTGTATTTGATATAGCGCCTTGTCACATCTTCGAGACATTTCAAAGCGCTTCACAGAATATACTATAAAGTGAATTGTCTATTTTGTGGGCAAAGAGCGAGTTATACAGTTTAAAGTCTACAGCACTTTCAACCCCCTATTAAAATCATCATTTGATACCAGGCCCCCTCATGTCAGCCATACATTTCAAAACACTTCACAGGATAAAGTGTAGTGACTGCATTTTGCCGTTGGGCTCCACTTCAGTCTGAAGAAGATTTGCAAACCTATTTTACGGGGTTAATTCCCAGGGAAGGTTTTGTTGTGCAACTCAATAGTGACTTCTGTTGCACCTCAATTAACATATCCAGCTTTGGGAACTGAACATTTTGTCTGATGCAGTACACAGAGCTCTGTGGATCAATTGGTCTTCAAAGGGAAATATTAAACACCTTAGAAAACAAGCCGGCTCCAGGGGTAAAGGGGAAATGGAGAAGTCACACACACAATGGGTCGAATGGCCTTCTGTGTCAGGAATATCCAATTAAAATGTAGTCAAAGACCTTAGAAAAAAAACGTACTTTTAACTGGTAGCAGATAGAAGAAAAAAAAACATATACGACAGCTTCAATTGGCGTCTCAAAGGCGCTATATCAAACGCAAGGATTATTATTGGTATTATACAGTTTATATTGAATAGAAACCCTTATGTTTGCCATCAGCACAGGGTAGGCTACAGCTTTCCATCTGAGATGTGTGACAGACAGCAGCACTGCAATGGAAATAGACCTGCGGAGAGAAATCATAAAAGGGCAGTTTACAAAAAAAAAATCAGCAAATAAACTTTATCTTTAATAATAAATAAAGGAAAAACAAGCATCAAGCGGAGCTCTGACCTTCCCATGCAAAAGGTTTTGAACCTTCGAATCCCAGAAACCAAATGTTTTCAGTTCAAACCGTTTCCGATGTGTCGGGAATGGAACCCCTGAACTCTGGTTAACCTCGTGCAATCGTGTCAAGTAGTTGTCTCCGTAATATGGGCACCTGTGAGGAGAGGAAGCGAGGGAAGGGGAGGGAAACAAAGTTTAAGATAGTCAACTATAATTCTTTGCTGGGGCAGTGGAAGAGAATGGTAATGGCAGTGTTGAGAAACTCCCTTTAATTTTTGAACGGTGCCCGGGGATCTCTAATGTCCACCTCAACAGACAGATGAGATCTTCAAACGCGAGGTTTATTATTAATCATCATTTTGGTTTAATGCCTCATCAAACTGACGGCACCTCTAGCAAAGTAGCTGTTCCACGGAATAGCACTTGGAGCTTCAGTCTAGACCTGTGCCTTTGCCTACCCCCTCCCTGGCCTCCTGCAAAGTCCATCTCAAGACCCTCCTCCTCGACCATGCCTTCAGTCACTCCCCGACCCCCAACCCTCCATGCATATCCTTAACCTTCCAGCACCTGGGAACGTCCTCCCAACGTGAAAGGCGCTGCACAAATGTAATTTGTTGCTGTTGAGGAGATGAGAGTTTGAGACCAACTGAGCCAGGCAGTAACAAGCAGCAGCTTAGAGGAAAGAATGCAGTGACTTACCCATTCACCAGAATCCTCCATTGGGTTTTGTGATCAGAGTCGGGGGATGGAGTTGCCCAACAGTCGTACAGCAACAGATTGATGAGGGAGTCAGTTCGATTAAGGACTCGGACTTCGACAAACACTGGCTGCCTTAGGAACTTCAGGACAGGGTAGTCCGTCTCGGCGTACCAATTACTATACAATTGCTCTGTGGAGAAAACGCGATTAGCAAAACGCACTGACCCAAGCCGCCTTCAGATGATCCTCTTAATAAGCAATTTACCTCGCGCAATCCTCATCTCCATATTCAGGACACCGGCCTTCACTACAAGAGATGGTGGGGCTGGAGTTTTCACCAGTACCTTCAAGGGGAGCTCAGCATTGCCAACAAAACGACATTCCACATGTAACCTAGGAGACCAATGTTACCAGGTTAATTGACAGGGAACAGGGACAACAACAATAGAGCCCCTTTCACATCGGGAGGACGTCCCAAGGCACTGAACGTTCGGGTCGGGACCCGAGCAAGGGAGAGGGGCAGGGTAGGGGGGGGAAGGGTTGGGAGAGAGTTAGGAGGGAGTGGGAGAGAGTTGGGAGGGCAGCAGAAGGCACAATCAAAGAGGTGGGTCTCGAGACCGGCCTTGAAGGAGGCGAGGCAGGGAGGCGAGCCGAAGAGACTGAGGGAAGGAGTTCCAGAGTGTGGGGGCAAAGAGGCTAAAAGCCCATTCGCTGATGATAGGGTGGGTCAGGTGGGGGGCATGGAGCAGGCCCGTAACCCGCTGAACGGAGGGGGCGGGGAGATTCCTAAGAGGACAGCAGGTCAGAAAAGTGCGGAGGTGTGTGTGGGGGCAAGGCCGTGAATGGCCTCGAAAGTGACTTCCAAAGACGAAGGTCTAATGCGATTTGAGAAGAGGATCAGCTACCACGGAGGTTTCAACACAAACGTGATGGGATTTGCTTTGATCAGTAGAGGCCAACCTGCGGCCCCCAGAGCTCTCCACAAGCAACCACACCCCCCCACCCCCACCCACCACCCCACCGAACATTCGCCCGAATCCAGTCAAGTCGGTGTTCGATCTGGAATGTGTTTTCAGTTTTGTCTGGATTGATGGCCTGAACCAAGAAAAATTCAATGAAGAAAATGTATTTTGCTGACCCAACCCATAAAAACTATGCGTTATAACAAAATCAGCGATCAGCTGCCTCGAGCCGACTGTCCTCCCATTCCATCAATAGGATCTTATTTGTAGAAAGGGTGACATTTAATAATTGAGCTCTCGTCTCTGAACCCATGTAGAGTACAGCTACTGGTGCCCAATTAGCACTCTCAGTCTTACCTATAAGTACTGTCTCTAGTAATCACTCCTGAAGGACCATCCAGAGTCTCTCTCTCCGCTATCACATCAGTTTCATAAGTGATGTTTTGGCCGTCAAACTGTGTAAACAATAAATACATTTTAAGGAGCTTCATAAACTATTTACACTTTTCATCTGCTTCTCACTCTTTTGCCATAGCCTCAACCGCCGCCCCCCCCACCCCCATCCCCCGCCTCCCCCACCCCCCGCACCCCAGTCCTCTGGCCCCTTTTCCCTCATGCCACCCTCCAAACGCCCGCAAAAAAGACACCTTACCATCTGCGTTGTGCCACAAGCGGTGATAGGAAAGCTAAAGACAATGAATGCCATTGTTCTGACTTTAGGAGAACATTCAGAAGTTGTTCCGTTCGCCAAAGATACAGAGCTGAGGTTCAGCGGTGGTACAGTCACATGCTTTGGGATGACGATGTTGAATAAGTCTCTCGTGCACTCAACAAGTCCTGAAAAGAAAAAGGATGTTTTCATTTTTTTTAAATTAATTAAAACAGCACCACAAAAGGATGGGTAAAAAATCCACATCCATAGCCTCGCAACCTCCAGCAACCTTGCCGCTTTCCCAGACCATCCCTACACCCAGCAAATGCTATACCTAGGGGATCCAATTCAAGATCCTGGGTCTTCACATTTAAAGCCCTCCATAACCTGCCCACCCACTCCGCTCAACAGGCTCTGGCCAGATGAAACTCACTTCAGATTTTTTGAAATATTGCGGTGTCAAGATTTGCAAAGCAGTTAAGGCTGATGTGGGGACTCGAACCCCAGAAAATTCTGACTCGGAGGCGAGAGAGCTTCCAACTGTGCCTGGCCTGGCAAGTGTATTTATTGGCAAGTGTATCTGCCCCATTCCTCCTGTCGAAACTATTGCATCCTTAAAACCAATTGAGTTCAACAAGGGAACCCATAGAGAAAGCTTTCTTCTGCAAACTGACCGATATCACGAGCCTTGGTGAGCTCAATGACAACACCTGGTGGACAAGGTGGGATATAACACTACATCAATATGTCCGAACACAAAACTAGTGAAGGTTTTCCCCACGGCATTTCAACCTCTCACAAACCTTGTCGGCTAATAATAATAATAATACCTCTTGCATTTGATATAGGGCTTTTCACATCTTCTAGATGTCTCAAAGTGCTTCACAGAAAATACTGTAAAGTAAATTCACTGTGTATCTTTGGATAAAACGTGGCAGCCAATTGTCCCACAAACAGTCCAATTTAACATGGCCAATGTATTGTTTTTTAAAAAAAGTGAACGTAGGTGATTTCTTTCTTGTCTTTCAAGAAATCTAGCTTTTGTTGAATGAAGGATAATGGGATTAATTCTTTAAATAATAATAATTTGGTCACTCAATCCACCACTGTTTGTGGGACATTGTTGTCCGCATTTGGCTGCTGCATTTCGCCCACAAATAGACAATCAATTTGCTTTATGGTATATCCTGTGAAGCGCTTTGAGATGTCTTGGGACGTCCTCCAAACGTAAAAGGCGCTCTAGAAATGTAATTTGTTGTCAAGAAGACATGAAAAGCGCTATTTTAAATGCAAGGATTATTAATGTTATTAAAAAAGCTTCAATAAGATGAGATCACAGTCTCTTAAACGCTCCAATCGATGACGGAATTCTATAACCGCATCAACCCAAATCACACAACAAATAAGTCTTCAAAATACTTACCGGTTGAGGGAGTAGGGCCGGGTGAGAAGGCTGATGAAGGAGTCAGCGAGGCAATGGGTCTGGGTGGGAAGACAGGTAAGAGAGCAGGTCCAGAAAGGGGTAAGTTAGCAGGTGTGGTTACAGGCCTGAGCAGGGGGGAAGGAGAGGGAGAGGGCCTGAGAAAGGGGGAGGGAGAGGGTGAGGGAACGGGTCTGGGTGGGAGGGTGCCTGATGGAACAGGCAAGAGAGTACGCCTGGGTGAGGGAGAGGGTGAGGGAACAGGTCTGGGGAGGAGGGCGAGCAAGGGAGTAGATGAGATAGCAAGACTGGGAAAGACTGATGGAGGTGAGGGAACAGGCCTGGATGGGAGGGAGGGAGAGGGAATGGGCAAGGGAGAGGGTCTCGGAAGAGATGAGGGAATAGGCCTGGACGGGAAGGCGAATGAGGGAGCAGGCACGAGAGCAGGCCAAGGTGAGAGGGTGGGTGAGGGAGTCGGCCTTGGCATGGAACTGAGTGAGGAAATGGATGAGATAACAGGTCTGGGAAGGTGGGAGGGAGCATCTGAGGGAACAGATATGGGCAGAAGAATGAGCCTAGGCGGGAGGGTGGGTGAGGGAACAGAAGGCCTGGAAATGGGTGAGGGGGTTGGCGAGCGAACAAGCTTGGTGGGTAAGGTGAATGAGGGAGCAGATGAAGGATCGGAAGAGGCAATGGTTCTGGATGGGAGGACAGGTGAGGGAACAGGTCTGGGAAGCGGTCTGGGCAGCTGGGTGGGCGAGGGAGCGAACGAGAGAACAGGTTTGGGCAAGAGAATAGGTGAGGGACTGGGACTGGGCAGGGGGGAGGGAGAGGGCGAGGGCCTGGGTGTGAGGGTGTCTGAGGGGACAGGCGAGAGAGTAGGCCTGGGAATGGGTAAGGGAGCCGGGCTAGGTTTGAGAGTGGGCGAGGGAACAGCTGAGATAGCTGGTCTGGGAAGGGGTGAGGAAACAAGTTTGGGCAGGAGGATGGATGAGAGAGTGGGTGAGGGAACAGGCCTCAGTGGGGGGGTTCGTGTGGGAGCTGGGGAGACAGTAGGCCTGGGAAGAGATGATGGAAAGGATGAGGGAATGGGCCTCGGTACAGGTTTGGGCAGGAAGGATGGTGAGGGAATGGGCAAAAGAGCATGTGGTGGAGTAGGCGTGAGAGCGGGCGAGGGAATGGGCGAGGTAATGGGCGAGAGAGCAGGCGATGGAGCGGATTTGGATGGGAAGACAGGTGAGAGAACAGGTCTAGGAAGGGGTGAGGGAGAGGGAGAGAGTGAGGGCTTGGGCAGGAATGTGCTCGAGGGAACAGGCAAGTGAGTAGGCCTGGGAATGGGTGAAGGAGCTGGCCTGGGTGAGAGGACAGGTTGGATGGTTGAGGGAACAGGCCTGGTTGGGATGACAGGTGAGGGAAAGCGCCTGTGAATAGGTTCGGACAGGAAGGAAGGTGAGGGAATGGGCAAGGGAGCAGGTGAGGCAACAGGACTGGATGAAAGGACAGACGAGAAACCAGGCCTGGGAAAGGGTGTGGGAACTGGTGTGGACAGGAGGCTGAGAGAGGGAATGGGCAAGAGAGCAGGCCTGGGTGGAAGAGTGTGTGAGGGAACAGGAGAGAGAGCAGGCCCTGGATGGCGCGAGGAAGCGGAAGGAACGGGCTTTGGCAGGAGGGCAGGTGAGGGAACAGGGAAGAGATTTGATGAGGGAACGGGCGAGGCAATGGGTCTGGATGGGACGACAGATGAGATGGTGGACCTGAGTGGGAGGGTGTACAAGGGAGCAGGAGAGGGAACAAGCCCTGGGAGGGGTGAGGGAGCGGGCAAGAGAACAGGCCTAGACAAGAAAATGGGTGCGGGACGAGTACTGGGCAAGAGGGAGGGAGAGGGTTGGGACTGGAAGCCTGTCAAAGGAACAGGTGAGAGAGTGGGTCTGGGTGGGAAGGCCGGCAAGGAAATGGGTGAGGGAACAGTGTTTGCCGGGAGGCTGGGAGAGGACCTTGGTGGGAGGCCTGGAGAGGGCCTGGGTGGGAGGCCGGGAGAGGGCCTGGGTGGGAGGCCGGGAGAGGGCCTGGGTGGGAGGCCAGGAGAGGGCTTGGGTGGGAGGACAGGAGAGGGCTTGGGTGGGAGGACAGGAGAGGGCTTGGGTGGGAGGACAGGAGAGGGCTTGGGCGAGGGCAGTACTGCAGGTCGGATGCAGGAAACTGGAATTCGTTCCAGTACCATAATCTTCCGAGTCATATCATGCCCATCAATCCTCATCTCGAAGTCTACCAAGTTATCCTAGAAACAAAGAATGTAATTAGCTTCCTGTAGCACCTACGTTACACAAACTGTGACCCAATATTTTAACATGTTACAGCATAATTTTACTACGGTATTCTTGTTTTAGGGAGTTATTCTGCACATTAGCTATACTAAGGCTTACCATGGGTTCTCCAAGTCACAGGCTTCCTGATTCCACATTCCTAACCTCTGAAACTCCTTCCCTCTAGATCCACCTTTCAAAAAAAAATTACCTCTTCACCTGTGCCTAAGATCACATCTACCTTTCTCCTCCCCCACCCCCCCATCCCACCCACACAGTGTCCCACCATTGAAAAACACTCTGAGGCATGATCCTCTAATAATAATAATTTAGTCATTCAACCTATGACTGTTTAGGGGACACCTTTGTTCACAATTGGCGGCCGCATTTCATCTACAAATATACAACCAATTCACTTTACAGTATATTCTGTGAAGCGCTTTGAGAGGTCTCATTGACAGCATAAGACGCCGTGTCAAATGTAAAGGTTTGTATTATTATTTAGAGGGCGCTAAAGTGAATGAAAGTCGTTTCATTTACCGTTACATGAACGTAACAGCCATTGTACGGAGTGGTGAAGAGCAGAGAGCCGTCTGCTTGCGGTGTGATTGTATAGCCACAGCTCGACAATGACGAGAGCTCTCTCAACGTTGCAGAGTCATCTACAAATGGAAAGCAAAATACCGTTACTGCTCACTCAGGAAACGTGCACGACCCAACGCAATGCACCAATGCACTGCCCCAGGTGGCAAAAGGTCTGCGTGTGTAGGCAAAAGAAAATGAGCCTCGAGACATTGAAAGCGGAGACACTTGGGAAAAGTATTAACGGTCACGGAGGGGAAAAAAAAAGCAGGAAAATAGGATTAAAATATCACCCAGAAACTAGTTGTGCACACGTGTCTCTGATTTTTACTCAGACGTACTCAGCTTAGCTTCCCCGGCCAAGGTACTCTGAATAATAATTCTTGCATTCCGTGCAGCTCTTTTCACGTCTTCTAGACGTCTCAAAACACGTCACAGGATATACAGTCAATTCACTTAACAGTAGATTTGGCGGCGAAACGCTGCAGTCAATTGCGCACAGCAGAGTCCCACAAACAATCGCAGCTTGAAATGACCAATTTTATTATTGTGTTTTTCATAGGGATTATGATCAGGCGTGTGGAGTAAGGAAACTTGCACAAGGTCTCGCCCTGACCTGCCTGGATTCGAACGCAGGTCTCGTGCTTGTAAGGGCTTTCTGCACATTTTTCAGAAGCTGCGTGGTGATGGGCACTACCTTGTTGGAATGAGGTGGATAGATATTTGGTAGGTAAAGCTAATAAGGGAATATGGGGCAAGAGCGGGCAATTGGACTTGAGGTACAGATCAGATATGATCTTAGAGTGTCGGAACAGGCTCGAGTGGCTGAATCGCCTACCCATCTTCTTATATTCCTATGGACATCCTCACACAACAGTTATCAGACTGTCCATTTCTCCTTACGGTCAATTGGAATACAGTACATCGTGCCTGGAACTTCAATGGGGGGGGGGGAAAAATCACATTGTTTCAACAGCATTGTTCTCCCTTTCCTTTCTAATCGCATGGCATCGGTGTGGAGTCCAGAGTTGCACAAAAGTCAACAGAGGGACTTGGGTGTCCTTGTACACCAGTCACAAAAAGTTAGTTTGCAGGTACAGCAAGCAGTTAGGAAGGCTAACGGTATGTTAACACTCATTATACAAGGGTTAGAATATGAGAGTAGGGAAGTCTTGCTGCAGCTGTATAGGGCCCTGGTGAGACCGCACCTGGAATACTGTGTCCAGTTTTGGTCTCCTTATTTAAGAAAGCATGTGCTCGCCTTGGAGGGGGTAAAACGTAGATTCACTAGGTTGATACCTGTGATGAGGGGAATGAGTTATAAGGATAGGTTGAGCAATCTAGGCCTACATTCTCTAGAATATAGAAGAATTAGAGGTGATCTTATAGAAACCTATAAGATTAAGGGGCATGACAGAGTAGATAGTGGGAGACTGTTTCCCCTGGTTGGAGAAACTGTAACCAGGGGTCACAGTCTGAAGATTAGGGGTCAGCCCTTTCACACTGAGTTGAGAAAAAATTTCTTCACTCAAAGAGTAGTGAATTTATGGAATTCTCTACCCCAAAGGGCTGTGGATGCTCAGTCCTTGAACATATTCAAGACTGAGACTGATAAGATTTCTTAAGGATAAAGGGATTAAGGGATATGGTGATAAGGCGGGCAGGTGGAGCTAGAATAGATCAGCCATGATCTTATTGAATGACGGAGCAGGCTCAAAGGGCCAAATGGCCTACTCCTGTTCCTAATTCTTATGTAGCAGTTGTGGATAGCTCAGCATATCCTATGCAATGGAATTGTGCAGCATCTCTGTAAAACTTCAGACCGAGGGCATTTACTCTCTGTATCAAGAGTGCAGCCCTTGAACATCTCGGGCCAATTTTAGGCTCTGTTTCTAAGTTCTAATGCTGTAATGATCTACACAAGTACACTACAATAATCGTAGAGTCTTGTACCTCAATGGTTAGAGCACTCGCCTTACACGCCTGAGACCTGTGTTCGAATCCAGGCAGGTCAAATTAAAACCCTGGATAAGTTTCCTTACTCCACACGCCCAATGATAATCTGCCCCCAAAAAAACTTACAATAAATTGGTCATTTCGATCCTGTTTGTGGGACGCTGCTGTTCACAATTGGCTGCCGTGTTTCACCCACAAATATACAGTCAATTAACTTTATAGTATATTCTGTCAGGTACTTTGAGGCACCCATAAGCACTATATCAAATGGAAGGATTATTATTGTGGTTACTTTATTCAATTTTCTTGAAGCTCTTTAGGAACCTCCATTAACCAACTTTGAAGTTAAATCCAACGATTTGTGCGATTCTTGGATGCTTAGAAAGCAACACAGTAATAAGAGCCAGCCCAACACCCGGGTGGAATTTCACCTCCATCCAAGTGAAGGACACACAATGGATGTGGAGAACACAGAATGTGACCCAGTAAGCGGGATAGACAAGTGGGGGGGTGGGGGGGGGGGGATTCAGTAGCCACGTTCCACCACTTACCCAGTATTGAAACCTTGCTGGACAGCCCCTGGAATGAATCCGTCCGAATGCGCACTTGGACGCCAAATGGCGTGCAAGCAATCTCCTCCGGGTAGTCCACGTACTGCACAGCTACATGCTGGTAATTCACAAATTGAGTCCTAACTCCAAACAGGTTCCACCAAATCCACAACAGTAGGGACCCAAATCTCATCCTGAGTCACCAGCTTACTTGTCTGCTTTTCCTTTCCCCCACCTCTTAATACTGCACCGCATACACAAAGCCAATTCCCAACCCCTCACTTTCAAGGTCCAGTTATACTGCCAGTGTTCAAACAAGATGCAGCTGTATTTATCAGCTGGTTAGTTACAAAGCCAATCAAACAACTAGGAAAAACTTTTAAACAATTAACTGGAGCCTGATAGGAACCAGCAGGGGATTGGAGTGTGTTATTCTTATTTGGGGCTCTTGTCTTATTTTATTTCAAACTGATCGACTTGAATTTCATTGCAGGGAGTGCTCAGTTATGTCTGAATTTCGCCCACAAATAAACAGTCAGTTCACGTTACAGTATATCCTGTGAAGCGTTTTGAGACGTCTCAAAGACTTGATAAGGTGCTATATCAAATGCAAGGATTATTATTATTTGACTATGATTGTACACTTTAACAACCCTCCAAATAGCTGCAAAATTGACATTACTGATGTTACCAATAATAATTATTGCGTTTGATATAGCGCTTTATCACACTGATGATAACCTGGCTATAATAATTCATTCCTCACTATCCCCTGATTAGTCCAGCTCTCCCTATACGTTTAGTAAAAATTTTAATATTCTCAAGATTCCAGAAAGCATTTCTAAAACGCCTACATTTGATGCGTTAATATATGCCTCTATGGTTTCAAAAAAATGTGTATCTTAATTAATATGCATGTTCCACAAATTCTATGCAAAATAGCACCAGGGGATGACAAGTTAAAATGTAGTAAGCTAAGAGCAAGCTCCTGCATTTCAATAAAGTCAAATCAAATGATTTTGCTCAAAGGGAAAAAGGATCACGAAACAAGTTACCCCCTAGTGTGAAGAGTATTAATAAAGAGTTCAAGAGGCAACCAAGTGTGCTTGTGAAGGAACAAGTGGTTGAGAGTTAAGGATATGGTGAAGAGGTAGGTAATTAAATGAGACTGAAAAAAAAATCTCACATGAAATTATCTCATTGCTATTCTTCAATGTATTTTCTGTTAACCCTATTCTGCGGGTTAGCTGGATTCACTTTGCTCCTGAGACACGAATAGGAAGTGCTGCTGGCAATCTTGATTTGCTGTGACTGCTGATGTGAAAGGCGTGATATAAACGTAATCTGCTGTGGTATTAACTGCAAGGAAAATTACAGAGCAAGTGGGGTGTAACATTTCAGCTGCTGAGCAGGTGCAAGATAGGAATTTTTTTTAACCAAATGACAGAAACTTTTGAAAAATGATTCGGAATATCGAATCGACTCATTGTACCCAAGAGAGAATAATTTAGGTATTTGAAATATACAGCAAAAGCCCGTTTATCCATGACCCGATCAACCGGATTGCTCGACTCCATCCCCAGGCAAATTCCCCATTCCAGCAATCGCGAGTATGCTCGCTTTGTACTTATTAAACTTACGAACTTGGGTTTTTAACCGATCGGTAAAAAAATGCTGTTTTACTGATCATTTTACTGAGTGTGCTGGAATGCTTTATTGGTAAGTATCCATACAATATTGTGTTAGTATTTAATGTATTATTAATATGGTATGTTTTAAAGTAAGCAAATTTTTGGTGTTGGGTTTTTGGCAACTTGCTGCCCGATTATCCGGCAGTCAATTAGTCGACCCCACCCCACCCCACCCCACCCCGCAGGGTGCCAAATAAACGGGCTCTTACTGTAATTATGTTGGATTTGGGTCAGTTCTTCTTCAAATCTTGGAAAATTTATGCTGAGGGTTTAGTGTTTGGAAGGGAGCAGAGTAATGTCCCAGTATAAGGAAATAATATATACTGTAATGCAAATATAATTGTTATTTTTCATTATCTTCATATGAAAATATACTACATAAATTAACTATTTTCCTCAGAAATAGCATTGCTTTGTGGTATTAAACAGTACTTTGATCTTATATCAGATTTTTTTTATTAACACATGTGCTACACGGGAAAAGTACAGTGTTTACATTTAACCTTGCCTTCATTGGGAATCTAGCTAAACTAGAACAATTCTTTGACAGATAACCCTTAACAGGGTTGTATAAAGGTAGAAGTCAGGGACCTAGTTTTGAATTGAAAGTGCTGTTGTAAATCAGATCCAATTAGTATAATCTTTTGTGATAAGGCAAAATAAGAACGATATTTATGTTTCGGGGTCTGGGTTATTAATTAAAATAGGATTTCTAATTTCCGCTCTCTTGCTTGTTATACTTTGTGTTCTGCGCAAGTTGAAAATTCAACAGACGGACTTTAGAGCTAATAAGGCAATGGAGACATTTAATTAATAGAGTCCACGTACATATTTGCCAGATCAGAAATAATGAGTGAGAAGATACTTTGATAATCCTTAACCAATGGGAGAGATGACTCTCTGCCCCAGAAATGAAGGAAGCAAAAGCCGTTTTCAATAATATGTATTTTAAATCAAACACAATTAAATAGGTATGATTTTGGATTAAGTACACGAAACACATATCCATCGGAAAACATAGAAATAGTACATAGTACCAAAAAACGTGGACACAGCCTTTAATTGCCTCTTTCTCTGATAATACTCAATCTCAATACAATTAGGTAACATCTTTGAGTAAATACAGTACCTCCATTTATCAGATATTATCAAGAAACCTCCTGTGAGATTTCCCAAGCCTTTTACAAAAATCATATATGTATCTCTCTCTTTATATATATATATATATTTCTTTTTCTGTGCTAATTTTATTTCCCCAACAAATATCCCAAAGGTATTTTGCAAGGACGGACAATAAAACAAACAAACGGACAGGAACAAATCAATGGAGTGACACTTGGAACACAATATAAGCTCTATATAATCATCACTTCAATGTTTATGAAACTATACAACCGGAATCCAGGTTTAAAAAGTGCCCTGTAGTCCTTCTGTTCTCCGCTTGATGCAGCATCTTCTCGAAAACCTTCATCATGTCCAGTCCAGCGTCAAGGTCATTAAAAACAAACGCGCAATTTGAGTCTGGAGATCCTGGAATGCATAGTTTTCTTCATACAAATAATGGAGTAAGATCAGATCATATAAAGTACAGTGCTTTTTTTCATGGCTGTGTTAACTGAAAGGAGGTGTTCTCTGCTAGACACGGAATGGAGTCACTTCGAGGGGAGAGTGCACATGATGGTTTGTTCTTATGGGTCATGACTGCAAACAGAACACACAATAAGACCTTCAAGCTTGCAACATATTTCAGGCAACGAAACAAGGAAAATGTTGCAGAACTTTCGTTGTAACTCAAAATATATGCCGTAATACACACAAGATATCATTGTAGCAAACTAAAAACCGTTGCAGGTTGAAGGAGAGGGTAGTATATAGTAATAAAATGTAGTAAAATAAGGCTCCTCTGTTCTCCGAAGCCTCTGTCGCATGTGAGTGGCATCACCAGAGCAGCCTAACTGAGAGGCCCAAAACAATATCATAGAATTATACAGCACAGAAGGAGGCCATTCGGCCCATCGTGCCCACTCTTGAAAGAGCTGTCCAAATTAATCCCACTCCACTGTTCTCTCCCCATCGCCTCGCAAATTTGTCCTTCCCAAATACCTGTCCGCTTTTCTCTTGAAAGTTGTTATTGAATCTGCTTCGACCCTTTCAGGCGGTGCATTTCAGATCCGAGCAACTTGGATAGGCAAGAATATCTATTGTATAATACAAAGCTGCAATCTCCCCTTACCCTCACTCCTCTGAGACGATCATAGTGAGTTCATTACTGTGGAGTCCTGTAGCTCAGTGATTAGAGCACTTGGTTTACAAGCGTAAGACTTGCATTCGCATCCGGGCAGGTCAGGGTGAAACCTAGGGCAAGTTTCCTTACTCCACATACACACCTAATAATAATGCCTCCAAAAAAAAACACAATAATAAAATTTATCATTTCAATCCACGACTGTTTGTGGGATCCTGCTGTGCGCAGCTGGCTGCCGCGTTTCACCCACAAATATACAGTCAATTCACTTTCAAGTATATTCTGTGAAGCGCTTTGAGACGTCTAGAAGACGTGAAACGCACTATGTCAAACTGCAAGGATTATTATTATTATAATCACTAGAGTCCGAAAATAATAAGAAGTGATTTATTCTTTCACAGTCGTGTGAATGTGTGTAGGGGGTAAGTAGCTGCTCTAAGCTGTGAGGCAGTATCAAAACAACAGTTGTAGCAAAGAATTCTAACAGCTGCGGCTATTGAAAAACATTAAGAGAATTGCTGAGCGTGATCTTTTTCCCTGCTGGTTTTACACTTTTTTTTAAAAAAAAGCCCACTCACTGTAAAATGTGCAGACTATAAATTCCTAATTCATCTAGTTTTGAACGATTTTACAAAGTGATCTTCCTGCAGCTCAACAAACTCCAGCCTTGCAGGACAAGAACACCAAATAAGTCAAAAAATATACACCAATAAAATATGACCGTGGTCTTTTTATGTCCAGCAATTTGTATGTTCTGATAGGAAATAACACTATGGGATACAGTACAAAGGTATTTCGGGACATATTGCATGCAACCGCCAGGAAGGCAAACTTGATGGACTACGGTCTGTTCTTCGTGTAACCTTTTGTTATGTTCTTATATATAATCAATTCTCTGAGCGTATTCCGCAAAGCGCTTGGATACTACCCAACTATATAGTGGTAATGTGCATGTCAAATGCAGGGATTAATATTAGATTACTTATAATAATCCTTGCATTTGAAATAGCGCTTTACACTCAAGTCTTACAGTCTCTTACACTTAAACAGTCTCAAAGCACTTCATGGTATATACTAAAGTGAATTGACTGTATATATGTGGGTGAAATGTGGCAGCCAATTGCGCAGACGTGGATTGAAATAACAAATTTATTTGGAGGGATTATTATTAGGCATGTGGAGTAAGGAAACTGGCCCAGGTTTCTCCCTGCCTGGAATCAAACCCAGGTCTCTCACTTGCGAGGCGAGTGCGCTAACCACTGAGCTATAGGACTCCACTTATTATTATTCTAATAATACGCAAACATATATACATTTCCATCACTTGCATCAGATTGCAGCATTAGTGGGCACTGAGATCATAATGGCCCATTACCAAGCTCAGAGCAGAGCAAAGACAAATCACTGCTGTGAGCTTTTTAGCGACTCACCCTGGTCTCAAATGCCCACTAATTCTGAAATCCGATGCATCATTCAGATACAGTAATGCAGTTACTGCTTTCAGTTACCTTGCGAAACTGAACAAGCAGCTCATGTAGCAGTTCGGATGAGCAGATCCAATGCGCTACATCAATGCCAATTTAATACAGTTTCTCAACTGGTGTAAGCTCAGATGAACTTGCTGATGAATGCTCCACGTCTTGTGAAAAACGATATACGGGCAAGAACATTATTCTATTGATGATACGCATTCAACATTGTCCACGTTGTCTCTGACCCCAATTTTGTTTGGTGTGGAACAGCAACGCCATCAAAATAGCAAATACAGTGGTAATGCAGAGGTAATGACAAAGAAAGAGGGCAAGCAAACCCTAGAGACTGGAAAAAAGACACTAAGAGTAATGAACAAAAATAAAGACTAACATTGATCATAGAGGAAGGAGTTATGTCAGTTTATTACTAGTTATTTAAATAGATGCTGATAGCAATAATCGAATGGTCCTTAATACTTTGTTTCAAACAGTATACCTTGAGCTGTGTGTTAGGTTATTATATTACCATCTTGTTTATGTTTGTACAAGACTTTGTCAACTGTGGCCAGGCTTTCAGCCTCTCTTGCCCCCACACTCTGGAACTCCAGCCCACAGTCCCTTCACCTCTCTCCCTCCCTTGACTCCTTCAAGGTCGTCTCAAGACCTTCTTCTTCGATCGTGCCTTCTGCTGCCCTCCCAACTCTCTTCCTACCCCCTACCCTACTCCTTTCCTCGGATCCCGACCAGATTGTTCAGCGCCTTGGGACGTCCTCCCGACATGAAAGGCGGTTTATAAATATCATTTTGTTGTTATTGTTGTTGTTGATGAGTGGAATAAAATGCTTAGAACTCAACATTCTTTAAGGAAAAAATCATGGCTAAATCTTAGGTAATATAGGGATACAATATGGCATGGAGTAACATTTTGAAAATATATATTCCAATTGTTCTGCACAAAGCGTGTTTCAGTTCACTTTATTCCCACTGAAGCTTTTTGACAAACGCTGCATCAATTTGTTCATTTTAAAAAAAGTTTTCTTTTCAGATTCTGCCGCTACAAACTTTAAGGATAAAAGTTAAAACAAAAAAGGTTTAAACATCAGTGCTCTCCGAGGGTAATCTCATTGGATCATGTTTCCATTTCCAAACCTGCCACTAACCTATACCTTTGCATTTGAAACGGTTTTAGAAAAAAATCTATTGTTAAAATGTTTATTGCGTTAGCTTCCTACAAGTCTCCAGTGCACCTGTGCCATACAAATCCTATCTGGTGCCTCAAAACCGATCTACCAGATTACTGTCATATTCAGGTCATGTTATATCTAGTGCTGTCCTACTTGCTACTGTATGGATTCATAAATGACTTCACTTTTATTTCTTAGCACACAGAAGCGTCACCACTGTTTGTGGGACACTGCTATGCACAATTGACTGCTGCGTTTCGCCCACATATATACATACAGTCAATTTATTTTACAGTATATTCTGTGAAGCGCTTTGTGATGTCTAGAAGACATGAAAAGTGCTATGTTAAATGCAAGGATTATTAATATTATTATTATCTCACAGTAAATGCTTTGTTGGATAAACCAACATATAATTCCTATATTGCTGCACAATCCAAACAATCAATTGAATTGTCGGATGCATTTCCTATTAAAAACAATGTTTAGGTCAGCATTATTTTGCTTACTTCGTTGACAGGCGAAAAATAAGCAACTCACCTGAGGGGAAAAACATCATAAATGTGCCTTTATATTCTGGACCACTGTGAATAACACAATGAATTATTCTTAAGCATCCTTCGTGAGATATATGTTAATATGACAGAATAGTTCAGGTCCGACATATTACCTTCGTTGACTTGATACTGAGTGGTTCAGTTTGTGCTTGCTGAATGACATCATTGACAATCATCTTAGCGATCTTCCACGCCATTTCTTCCTGAGCCTAAAGCACAAATAACTTCAAAAATCCTGCACGCTACCAGTCGAAGGCTGTGATTGCCGTCTAGAATGACATGAGCATTTTGGTTCCTGTCATCTCCCTCTCTCACTGCTTTCTCACTTCAGCATCAAACTGCTTGCCAAAGTCATATCCCTTGACCAATAGATCATAAGAAAATGGCTCTATCAAGTCACTTGGCACTGAATCACTTGAAGCTCAAGGGACAATCAAGGAGAAAGTGCCGCTTCATGGGATTAAGAGCCAGGTGACGAAATAACATCTACAACAATAAATCAGGATAGTTTGATTTTACATCAATGGGGTGATCAGGCTATTGAAAAACAGACACAAATGTTGGTTTCTAATGGAACTGGCTAAATGTTAACGTACATGGATGAGGGAGGGTACTTAAAATCACTCAATGAATCAAGCGACATAATTGAGGTTTTAAAAAAACTTTACACTTTTATGATGCCTGTTACAGTGAATCAACTTAAAGTACTTTTACAGTAACTAGGGTTAAGTGCAGTGACTGTTTTTGTACAAATAACTTTGCAACAATTGAACCACTGACACCAAAGTCTCCAGCAGTCACTTTCATGAGAAATAATGGATGTTTTTTGGGAGGATGCTGTGGAGTGGGCCACATTAAATGCTCTATGTAAAAAGAAGTACATTGTTGTGTGTAAGCTTTACCTCGTCTGTATTTCCCTGCACCCATTTCTTCATGGCCTGTGAGAACATGGAACCTGTGTGAAACAAACAAATTTCCTTTTAGGTTTTAAAGCATGGCATCATCACACAAATATCCTATAATAATAATTTGCTTTCGATATAGTGACTTTACAATGAGTTCGAGATGTATCAAAGAGTTTCACAGAATTTACTGTAAAGTGAATTGACCGTCTATTTTGTAGGCAAATGTGGCAGCCAATTGCGCACAGCAGTGTCCCATCAAGTCATATATTAAGTGACCAAATAACTATTTTTAAAACTTTTTTTTTGAACGGATTAGATATTACACTATTTCTTTAAAATGGGTAAGCAGACAAAGTTGGAAATCCTCATCTCCTTCAAAACGTCTCAAGATCCTCTTCTTCGACCGTGCCTCTGGTCACCCTCCTACACCTAGGCTACCTGCCCTCCACCCCCTCCGGATCCCAACCAGCTCTGGTGCAATCCCTGACTGTCCAGCACCTTGGGACATCCTCCTAACATGAAAGACGCTATATAATATGTTGTTGGGCTTCGCTGTGGACAAGGCCACCAGAGGCCAAACACGTCTCATCAACAAAAGCTTGCGTTTATACAGTTCCCTTCACGCAGGGTAGCATAGTATTCTACAGCACTAAACATCAAAGCCCTTGTAGCAGAGCCCCCACTACCACCCCCCACCAAGTAATTCAATGCTGGAATGTGCAGTGTATGAACTCAATGGGCGTTGTTAAATGCCATTGTTTTGAGAGACAAATCACATCTGAAAAATCCTCAAGTAACAGCAATAATCCTTGCATTTAATATAGTGCTTTTCACGTCTTCTAGACGTCTCAAAGCACATCTGTAGTGAATTGACTTTATATATATATATAAAGGGCAAAATGCGGCAGCCAATTGCGCACAGTATTGTCCCACAAACAGTCGTGGATTGAAATGACCATTTGATTATGGTTTGCTTTTGAGGGATTATTATCAGGTATGTGTCTACAAGTTATGGAGTGCTAGGAATCGAAGTGCAGCTCAGAAGGTCAGGACAGGAAAGGATCAATCGTGCCTCTCACTTACTTTCAAAAGGATCCCCCAAAACGTATGCGCATTCACTTCAAAAAATAAAAGTACCAAAAAGTCCTCAAAACGACTTGGCTGAAAACTTACCTTTAGATTTCTTCACGTCCGGCTCTGGCTCAGACTCTCGTATAAACTGGCCCAGTTCATTTATCTTGCCAAATGTCATTCTCCTGGGAAGTAAATCTCCAAATTACTTATAAGTTACAGAATAAGATGCTGTTAGGTTTGCCGCTTGCACTTCAATTACAAACTCCTGTCACAGGATTCTAGAACTTCAGAGCTTCCGCAAAATAATGAGTCAGTGTTAAATTAAGGAACTATCTTTGGTAAACGTCAGGGAAGAGATAAAGTAAATGTACAAATTGCACAGAGATCCAAAAGCTCTTACATAGGCAAATATTATTTGACCAATTCCAAACTCTATTTAAAAGATAATGATAAGAAATATAGTGTTTTATCTGAAGCTTTTGCTCACGTGCTCAGGGTAAATACTTGCTGTTACATTTTAGGATCCATCTTCCTCAAAACTATAGATATTATAAATCAAAGCATTAAGCAGCAGTCCTTGAAGAAATACATGGTGCAATAGCCTAGCTATTTGCCGAACTAATGACACATACTCTCGTCAATCCCAGCATTGTCATGAAAAATATAGTCAATATTAGCAATAGGAACAAAACTCTTATATAGTTTGGGAGATGACAAGTGCACCTAACTGCCAGGATGATGGAAGGCAAACTGGAAGAACCTCGTTCTTCTAGCAAATCTTTATATTCTAAACAATACACTGAGTTTTAAAAAACACACTGGTTTTACAGCTTTGTTCAGGTATCAAATCAGACTTTTCATGATATGAATTATGCCACAATGCTTCTTGAAGCTCAAATCTATATTACTCTTCCAATCAGTCACTTTCATACCACACAGGATCCATGAAGTAGTACTGTGACAAACCCATTCTAACCAGTGCCTCTATCTAGGCATTCGAACCAGCAGTTACAGTGACTTACCCTGCAAAGTTTCTTTGATATAAAGATTCTGGATCTAGACTCGCAGCATCGACTATTATTGCTTCGTCAAAGTTTTTCAGGATTTTTACAGTGGCCTTTTTGACACCGTGCTATTAAAAAACATAGGTGGATGAGTGGGCATAGAGAGTATAAAAAAAACATAGCTTTACTTGCATTTTCCTTCTCCAATTATTTGTCCATTATAACCTTGATGTAACCTTATGTTATCCTCCATTGAGGAATGTCATATTGATTCTAGTGCACACTGCCCATTTGCCAAACGCTGATTTGAGACAATCTAAACCAATGTGTTGGAATTAAATTCCTTTTATCCCACAAGTCTAGCGCTGAACAAGGCAAGTGGACCTTATCGGAACAAAATTGGGAACCTCTGTTTTTTTTTTACATCTAATAAGAGAATAGATTGTCAATATAGGCCTACAAATCACAAGAGTCAGTAGACATGCAACATGCATCTGATTCTAGATCAATGTGCTGGATCAAATATAACAGTGCCAAAGACTTTAAAGTGACTTTTCAATAAATGCAGTAACCAGTTAATGTGTTTCTGTCTAAAATGATGCGTGTTGTGCGACTTGTCACCAGCTGATCTACAAGAGAATCTTTACCTGAACCACAGTACCATCAGAGCTGCCTGAAATGGAGTCATGTTCATGAGGACTGCTTGGTCCTTGGCCAGGATAGGAAGCATTGGCTCCAGTAAATTCATCACTTCGCACCGAATGGATAAGATCATTCAAGTATTTATAATATAGATTACTGGACAGGAAACCAGGTAAGTAAACCTGAAACATATGAAAAGAACAAGATGTAATACCAATAATAATAATAATAATCCTTGAATTGGTACAGGGCCTTATCAGGTCTTTGAGACGCCTCAAAGCGCTTCACAGAATATACTGTAAAGTGAATTGACTGTATACATTTTGGGCGAAATGCAGCAATCAATTGTGCAGCAGTGTACCACAAACAATGATGGATTGAGTGACCAAATTATTATTAGTATGTATTCTCAGCAGACAAAGAAAGGAAAATGAACTTTGCTTTGATATTTAGGAATGTCACACACTGTGAAAGATGTTAGAATCCTTCCTTTGCTGCAGAGCATTCAGCCATGTCTCTGTTTTCCAGGCTATTCCAGAATGTTTATGTTTAATGTGTTCAGATTTTTTTTCTATTTACCCAACTTCTATTAAGCATTTAGTAGAAGAGAAACTCGTTGAACCGTTGAAGTCTCGTATACCACTTCTATTTACACAGATAGGTTTAGGAACATATTTTAGCTCACTCACACTGGTTATCTGTGGACGAGCGAACTGTGAAAGTAATACGGTTTTCCATAACAGGATGTGACAAATTGTCCAGAATTCTGATTTAACGCTTTGCTTGTACAATTCCACCATGGACTCTTAAACATACGCTGTTGTTACCCAAGTAACCAGTATTATTGATGTCTTACACATAATAATGCACAAATGAGGTGGGGGAAATAAATTATTTCAATGGAACTTAGAAGCCTGCTTCAGTCAACAGCAAGATGCACACATCTACCTCCCCACCACCCTTAAATATTGTCATAGCTGCGACCCAAAAAATGAACGCAGCCTATTAGGAATAGATCAGACAATGTTTTATTCTAAATAATAATACATAATCCTTGCATTTGATATAGCGCTTTTAACGTCTTCTTGACGTCTCAAAGCACGTCACAGAATATACTGTAAAGTAAATTGATTATACTTGTGGGCGAAACTTGGCAGCGAATTGCGCATAGCAGTATCCCACAAACAGTCGTGGATTGAAAATGACCAATTTTATTAGTGTTTTTTTTTGAGGGATTATTATTAGGCATGTGGAGTAAGGAAACTTGCCCAGGGTTTTGCCCTGACCTGCCTGGATTCGAACATAGGTCTCATGCTTGTAAGGCGAGTGCTCTAACCACTGAGCTACACAGGTCAATCAACAACAGTAACCATCATCTTAAATAAGCCAACTTACTTTTTCCATTGTCGTCCAGGCTTGCCTTAAAGGAGTAGTGAAGCAATCAGGGAGCGGTCCACCTTCCCTGCAGATATTCGACTCGATTTCCAATCTGACAGAATCATCGAATCCTAGAGGGTTTGTAGCCTGTAGAGAAAAGTATCTACCACAGAAGTGCAGTCATTAAAGAAGCAGTATTTACATTATTATAAATACATATACAATATAATATGCAGATAAATTTGGTGGCAATACCTAGAGCTAACATGGATTAATATAGCATGCCAAATTAAGAAACAAGTACGAGATATAACAAAACAAACTGCAGTGTTTAAGCCCTAGGGAACAATAGTATATATATTTTTTAAATGAGTTTCTTCAATTTGGATATTTTAGTTGACTAACATCAGCTAGTAACAAACTGTGCACTGCTTCGGAAAAGCTGCATAATAAAACACAACTCCAAATTGTTCACGACTTCAAAAAGACCGTTTTTGGTCGATTTATTTCACTTACTTGTCGTACAAGATCATGGCATCATTTTGCGCTTCTTGACCATCGTATTGCCCGTTCGTAGCAGCGAGCTGAGATTGGAAGTTGTCGGCAGCCAACCAAAACTGCAGGACGTTCATAGCCTCTTCCTTCTCCATATACTACAGGGAGGAAAGAGGTCAGAACAGTGGTAAACTGTAGGCAAGATCAGATCATACCAGTGCAGCTGTACAAAAGAAGGGGCATTTGAGAATCACTCTGCACAGAGAAGTCAAGGCACGAAGAAAAGCTAATTGCTCAGCTGAACCAGGTGCCATTCAGCCTCCCCACCCATACATACCTACAACAGTTATCCTACAAAATATGCAGTGGCGATGCTTTACATTATGTGAAGCGCTTTTGAGAAGTCTTTTCAGTGTGAAAGGCGCTATTATAAAAAAACCTACAAAGATTATTAAGTGAGTGAGCATCCTGACAGTTTTTCAATCTTTAAAAGTGAAGTTTAATTGAAGGTTCAGCCGGATGTCGGAATAAAACTTTAAATATGTTTGAAATCTATAGATTTGAATTGGGTTGCAGTTGAAGAGATGTCACACGATACAGTGACAGAAACATTCATCTCACTTCCCCACATATGGAGAAACTGAAGTTTTAAGGCCTAAGAACACAGGATGTGCTGCATTACCGTCCCATCAGATGACAAACACCCTAAACTTAGTGTAGACATACTGATGTAGATACTCCATATGTACTGCAGGAAATAGGTATCAAAACACATTTATGTAAAATCTCATTTTAGCACAGTTAGCATAACTGGCAATCAAAAACACTTCACATTTGCCAGAATTAGGTTTATTTTCTACTCACTTTGTTCACAGATAGAATGTGTGATGCATCACAAGTATGAAAGTAATCTCTGCAAACTAATCGGCATGAATGTACTATCAAAACTATTCCAGTGTGCCAGGAAAGCTTTTTCATTTTAGTCAACCGGATGGTTGACTGAAGCATGCGTGAACCCATCACCATGTTTAAACTAACAAATTAAGATGATAAATTATAAAGTAAGAGGCAAACATTTGCTAACAAAATTACAGGGAGTATTACGGGGAACAGGTTGGCAAGAGCCTAGGATTGAGCACCCTAGACTGTGTTGGGATAACTGCTCAAATTTAATCAGGTAAAACCACAATAGCTTGCCTTTGCGAGCACCGTCCGACAACCTTCCCACTGTTTGTCCAGCTAGGACCACCCTACCCATTGGGGCTTTGGCCTGCGAGGATGATGGGGGCCAAGTAGGACGAATCTCAGAGAGGATTAACTGGATTTTGACATGCTGCTGCCAAGCACGTCACTACCCCAGCGACAAGGAGACCCCACTTACCTCCTGCCAAGGTAAGGATAGTCAGAAAAGCTTCTGAGGTAACTATCTCGACTGGCAATAGTCAGGTGATGCTTTCCCCCAAAAAACGAGCAAGAGAATCATACTGCTTTTAAAAATTTGTCTGCTTTTAAAAATCAATTCCGTTGATTAAAATAAATGTTATTTTATTTTATTAAATTGGGTTCTGTTCGCTCCCTCCACTCAGCTGGCTCCGGCCCGTTCCATGTTCCCAGACCCACCATCAGCAGACGTGCCTTCAGCCACTCTACCCCCATCCGACGGAATTCCATCCTGCAATTCCTCTGCCTTGCCCCCACCCTCACCTCCTTCAAGTCCCGCCTCAAGAACCTCCTCTTCGACCGTGTTTTCACTCACCCACCTTCCCATTCTTTCTATCCACACCTCTCCGATCTCAGGGTTATATAAATGTAAAATTATATTTTATTGTAAGGATAATTGGGACTGAAAGGTTTGCTTTTCAAACAGTCAGCACAGACAACATGAGGCTGAATGGCCTTTTTTTTTGTGCTGTAAGTTTCTATGGTTTTCCTGCTTCCCACTTTTCATTTGGGCTTTCACGATTCACTCAGAATAGATTTCTTCTACTCCTTGTTGGGGGAGGAAGAGAAGAGGTGGGGAAAGATGATTTCCTTTGAGAACATCTTCTGAAATTGCTGTAGCAAGATCGCAGCTGAAGTTCAATTCCCCAGAGAAGTTATCTACTTGCTTCTTTAAGCTGTTGTTGAAATGATTTGCCAATTCCATTTAAAGTTTATATTTGCATCTCTCAGCGCAGAGGCTCAGGACTAATCACAGGTTTTAGTGGTTTCTTATTGCTTACTATCGATCAGGTTGTCAGGTTTAGAAAAAGCAAACCTACTTCATGTGGTATGCTTAAGTGATCAATAAATATCCATTAACCTTTTCAAAACCTCAAGCTTATGTTTTCGATCTTTACGAAGTAGAACAACAATTTTCATGAATTATTAATAAAACGGGAGTTTCTTGGTGTAAGAAATTAAAGGCACCTTTACAACATTTCCAAATTTTGCAGCTGAAAGGTGTGGTCTATAACCACAAGCAAATAAAAGTACATTAAGCACAACCATTGCAAGCTGATGATATTTTTCACAACAAAATGCAGAAAAAAACAAAATAGACAGTCTAAATAGAGTCTACAAATATATTGTCAATTCACTTTACAGGATATTCTGTGAAGCGCTTTGAGATGTCCAGAAGTCGTGAAAAACGCTATATCAAATGCAAGGATTATTATTATTTTTATAAATGACTAATACTGTAGTTAAAAATCCATCCATGTGGGTCATGCAAACGCTCTTCACACCATCAGGAAAGGAATAAGAAAGAAAAACATTACCGCCTCATCAGAGGCATTTGTCACCATTATAATTTTTTAAAAAACAAAAACTGTTCTCAAATGACCCAGCAAGGTCAAGCAGTTAGAACTACGTAAAATATGGAAATGAGACAAGGTCAATCGCAGTTATCTTGATGAATCAATCAGACTCTGAATGATGAGCCAGCTTTCATCGTTTCACTTCCCATATCCAACTCGCTCTAAATCAGCAATTTAATTCCCTTTGACTACTTTTGAGTCATTATTTGCTATATTAGGTCTCAGTGTCTCCCATATGTCAATGTCTTCAAGCATTAAGAAAGTATGCCTGAAATTGACTTTGGCTCATAATAGTGTCATATGATTTTCTCATCCTGGTTTTACGCAAAATACACGTACATTATTCATTTTCTTCTCGGTTCAGATACTTGACTCATACTCTACATTAACCTTTCGATTACCACGGATGAGTTTTTTTTCCATTCAGGTACAACCTATGAAGGACATCGACGAATAATTTTGTTTGTAACCTCCGCTTCCAGGTTTGGATATGAAACTCACTTTATAAACGCTACAGCCCTGTCAATCAGCTGCAAAACCTTGACACATAGCCAATTTTAGCCACGAAAAAAAATACCTTTACAAATTGTCTCCACCTTCAAAATATGGTTATTGTATGCAACGGGAGTTCCCGAACAAATAAAAGGAGTCAAGAAAAGAAATACAGTTAAGCGGAAACTTTTGAAGCTAAAAATTAGAGTTAGAGACACTTTTAAAAACAGTAAAAATAAATAACCAAGACAAGGAAAAAGTGAGAATAGGATGAACAGTTGTAAAGTTTATTAATTAATGTTACATTTATATTTAAAATTGCTGTTTAGTATTTATTTTGTTGAGGTAGGATTATTGGAGTTAATAGCTAATAATAATGCTAATATTAATATGGCTTTATTCAGATCACAGAACCTGAACTGACAAGTATACAGAAACAACAACTTGTCTTTATATAACACCCTTCACGCCAGACGGTATGTTAGAGCACTTAATAAAAGAAAATAAATAAATTTCATTCAGATGAGTCCCTGTACTCTTATAGGGTTAAATTTTTATCCAACCAGAAGAGATGTAAACATTCTTCGCCCCTCTTCACGGCTCAATATTCTAAAACTGAGATTCATTTTTTTTAATCAATAACCTCCGTTTCTTATTATTCAGCTGGTTTATCTGATTTTTGCTTCCTTCTTTATCCCAAGAGCTTTTACTTTAACCGCAAGTCCCCCGTGAGTCAACTTCATCAAATGCCCTTGAACATCAAGATAACCCACACCCACCATCTTTCTGCTATTTACTGCTTTTAGTTTTTCCCACAAAATACAGTCAAATCAATTTACAGTATATTCTGTGAAACGCTTTGAGACATTTTGAATACGTAATAAGGTGCAAGTATTATTATTGTTATTAAAGCTTTCCAATAAGTTTGTTTGATGACATATTTCAAAATGTTGCTGTAATATTTCACTTTGGTTCCTTTTTTTAAAACAAATTGGATTGAGTTGGGGAAGGGGAGAGAGCAACTGACAAAATCTACTCATATTTACTTACGTTTAAGGTAGTTTCTCATTTGCAAACTGCCCACCTGATTCACCAATTTTTAATTTTACAATTTTTAATTTTACAATGATTGTCCAGTGCCTTGGGTCATCCTCCTGACGTGAAAGGTGCTATACAAGTGTAATTTTGTTGTTATTGTTGTTGAACTGTCCTTGTACTATTGGTAGTGTCACTCGCACTACATGGATCCTCGATGGATCTCAGTCGAGTGGTAAATGCATGCCCAACAGTAATGCAGGGAGAACTGCCTCCAACCCACTTTTGTAGCTGCCTGTTAAGTGACATTGTCAGAGGCCTGGATCACTCAATATCATGGCAGGTAAAGTCAAATTGAGTGGATGGAGGGGAAACTAAAGACAAAATTTGGGACTAATTGCGAAACTTAAGCAATTTGACACTACAAATAGCATTAGAATTTAAACTAACTCATCAAACCTGTTCTGATACATCTGATTACCAGCAATGGCCAGCCGTATTCCAGGCAATAAAGGAATGAATGACTTGACAAAACGTGTTATATCTTACCTCAGAGAAGTAGAAGAGCGCTGACTCATTAAAAAGAATATCAGACAGGTAAACAACACCACTGGTCAACACTTCAATCTGGTATTTACAAATATGATGACTCCGTAAAAATTCTGTAAAGTGCCTGTTGGAGAATGAACATGAAAATCACAAGTATTAATTTCATGTGGTGAACACAGAGTAATTTGTCCACAAAATACAGTCATTACGTTTTACAGTATATCCTGTAAAGCGCTTAAAGACTTCCTCCAGACATGAACAAATGTAAGGATTATTATTTTAACAATTGTGTAAAAAAAACTTCTCAATACAAATGTCTTGAACATTGTGTTTATTTCAGTATTAGCTGAAAGAGAATATTTTATCATTTATATTTAAAAGTCACTTTTTGATACTGCTTGTGGTTTCCAATCTATCGCTTTCTTCTGTCTAAAAACTATTTTTTCCGTTGCAATCTATAAATAGGACCCACAAAATTTAAGGTGTAATAAATGCACTCTTTTAAAGAAAAATGGATTTCAGTACTTTACTAAATAAAGGGCAACAATAATTTTGTATCATTAAAACAATAACAAGAACAACAAAATTACATTTATATAGTGCCTTTCACGTCGGGAGGACGTCCCAAGGCGCTGAACAATCAGGTCGGAACCAGAGCAGGTGGGATGGGGTCGGGGTAGGGGGAAAAACACAGAAATGGAAGCTGTACATTCACTTCATGTGTCCTTCAAGGTTCAAACTCGTTTTAAGTTTTGCCACAGCAGTTTTCTTTTGAAGTTATTCGTTTTACTGTACTACTCTTGTTTCCTTGGAGATGAAATGGTTGTATGCATAAATGCCTTCCTCTTTTACTGCTGCTCAATAATAAACACCACATTCTTATTTACAACACATAAGAGACCTCTGTGATCTTACGATGAAGCTGTTTATAAGTACTGAAAGGTATCACATGTCTTGCATCACATTGCAATGAAATCCATTTGTAAAGATCATCAACGTGACAAGCCTGTGGCGATTTCCTAACAAGGATTCGAGTCTAAATAATTTTTCATTATTATTATTTCATTATTTACAGCGCCTTGGGATGTCCTCTCGACGTGAAAGGCGCTATATAATGTAAGTTTTGTTTGTTTGTTTGTTTGTTCATTAAATGGAAATATGTCAGGTCGGTCACCATTGCAGATATGCCAAAAGATAGGTCAGTTTGTTGTCAGATTTCATGGTACTGGCTGTGGTAGACAAGGCAACCACAAATCCGGCATCCCTACATCATAATGGACAGCAATGTTTGCGGCACCTGCAAAAAGTTTCAAACTGCATTGCAGATTATGCTGATATTTCAGTCCTCAAACCCCAAGAGTCTGTGATAGCCCTGAACCCACCAAATATATATTTTTAAAACAATGTAAAGAGTTCCACATTGTCCACAGTTCCAAAGAGTTTTTTTAAATCTATTTCTGCAGCTGTTGATGATGACTGATGGGAAATAATGCAATCCATATCATCCAACAGCAGAGGCTTACACGCTATATAACGTCGAGATGTGGAATCATGAGCACAAACAAAATGAACTGACGGAGAAAGAAGGTGTTACTGAATAATAAAACGCTGCTTTACAAAAATAACATTTCGACCTCGCACTTCAATGGAGTGCTTGCTTCCATCACGCTACACTCAGGAATCATCGTTACTAAGAGAAACTGGAATGAGACACGGTCATTTTTTCCCATCAACAAGCCCTCGCTTTCCTGCGGAATATGAATAATTTGCAAGGTCAAGGACTCTCCTGCCAGTAATCATAGTGCCAAGATCAATCTGGATTGAAAGGGGTCTATTCCACATGGAGCCTCTACTGCTCTGGGGAAAAAAAATAGATGCAAAGAGCAGGAACGGCAGAAACATTCAGAGTGTACCAGGTTTTCATTGTTGCTGGGTTGGAAGTGGTATCTGCCAACCAACCTCTTTAAGAGTCAGTAGACACTGTGGAACCAACCTCCAGCTAATGATGAAGCTAATAAAATGTCAGTTCTCTATCCATCAGTGAACTAATGGAGCAGATATTTTCATTTTCTATAGCAATTTTCTGATACTAATATTATAATATATATATTAAACAATGTGCATGTTATATTAATATTGCACCTTTTTACGTGGAACAATTTGTGGTAATGTAACAGAGCTTCGAGACATTATCCTATGTGAAGGATGCTAAATAAATAGAAGTTAAACAATATTAATAATGTTTTAACTGCCGCAATTTAGTCTTCTACCAAAAGATGGCGATACATTATCACAGTCTAAATGCTCTCCTGTTTCCCCACAGTGTCATCTCGATTGCCGCCGAGATAGAATAGAAATAACTGGAGAATGGAACATACAGCAGGGAATGCCAGTCCAGCGGAAGTCAAGCTGTCATCTTACGAATGCAGAGTTTACCGATAAACTCTATTGCTAGTTACCACCTCAGCCATCGTTGCACAAGTAACATCTGCCGTACAAGTGGTTGGGACAATGAACAGCAATTATTCCCCACTTTTTACAAAATCGTTGAGCAAATATTTTATAGGTAATCACCCTTCCCTGAGACTCCTGCACTTCAGGAAACGCAAGTGGATTACCGAGGCACACATAGAGTGCAGATTTATTTATTATTGTGCGGCTAAGTGCACAACGGTAACAGTGACAGCACTAGATTGTCCATTACGAAGATGGCAGCAATGCAGCTTCATTAGTGGGTTATGCCCTTTCACCACTTACTCCTCTTGCGCTACAAAAGAAAACCATCACATTTCTAAACCAATCGACGGAATTTTATTGTGGCCTCGCATCATTTCACAATGCTGCACATTATTGGGAACACAACCAATAATTCCAATTACACCATCGTGAATCATTCCTAAGTTCTACCTTAGCCCTTTCGTAACACTATTTGAGAAATTCTTCCCTTGACAAGGAGCGCGAGTGGTACAATGGAGGAATGGGGGGGGATGCGGGGGAGCTTTGCTATTCTCTACTTCTTCTCTTCCTCCCACCTCCACCACCAATCCATGTCCTCCACTCTAATACAAAGAAAGGTTTAGCGTCAAATTTGACAACCTGTCAATCACTTCTTACAGTGAAAGATCTCGCGGCACAGCGTAGCAGAGAGAACAAAGGCACACTGAATATATTAAATTGTCTGAAAGACCGCTTATACTGCTTTGTTCTAAAAGATTAGATAGGTTTTTTTCTTTAAATTCACTTATTCTCTTTTTTTAAAATTGTCCCCATGACAGCTTAAGTGAAGTTTGTATTGGTTTCTTCAGATAAATGTTACAATTTTAGATTTTTTCCCCAGTTAAAATGGAAAAATACACATACACACACACACGCGCGCAATAACAGTTTTTCACACAAACGCTATAAAATACATTGTTCATTATTGAAGACATAGTTATCCTGTCAGCTATATTGCGGGAAGGTGACTGATGTCAATGCAGGCTTTTTCAAATAGTATTGAGCCTACATTATCCCTACTGCATCAACAACATCACCAAACTGTAAGTATATAGCACCTTCAATGTCAGAAAATATCTCAAGTGCTTCAAAGACATGGATCGGCAGCTCAAACAGGGTGAGAGCTGGGGGTGGGGGGAAGGTAACTAAAACCACGGTCAAAGATGTAGGCTTTTTAAGGTGGGTTTGAAAAGAGAGGATGCAAGGATTTAGCGAGAGTGCTGGAGAGTGGAGGCAAGATGGCTGAAGACACGACAGGTAAGAAGGCTAGGAAATGGTGTTGCTTTGGTTTTTCATAATTAAAATATTGCAGCAAATAAATAGTATTCTCACAAATATTACAGTGTTTCAGCAGAAGGGAAGGGAATCCTCAACTGATCATCCCAATTCCCAGAGAAACAGAGGCCCAATCGGACTACCCCAGCACTGTTCCAGCTTGGATTAGCTAACTCAGTCATAATCATAATAATCCTTGCATTTGATATAGCGCCTTATCACGTTGAGATATCGCAAATTGATTCAATCAATGTACTGTAAAAGTAGTATGACTGTGCATTTTGTAACTGTATGGTCCAGGGATGGAACCTATCGCCTCCTGCTTACTATTTTCACAATTAAATCTTGCAGTCCACTTATTAATTCAGCTATTGAGGAACCAAGCACAAAATAAAAGGTTAAACATTCAGTTTATCAACTGTGTAGCACTAACGACTGGATCATCTGTGGGAATAGTGACAACAACAATAGCATGAACAGTTCTAACTACTGCAGGAAAACATTTGGATATTCATACTTGGCTTTTGGTACTCTATCATATGAAAGGACAGTACATGATGACAAAATGTGATACCCCCTTCCCCCTCACATCTGCGCACAGAAAACACTGCTTGCAATTGTCTAAAAGCTCCACAGACTTGTTAATATCATCTGGCTTTAAACAGTATTCTCAGTGCTTTTCATTACATCAAAGAATCCATGTTTATGTGGGTTGAATGTGGCTCATTAAGCAAAATATGCTGTTGAAGTGCGACTGTGGATTTGACAGTGAATGCTGCTGTTTGTGAGCGGAGTGGAGGGGCCAGCTGTACCGTCACACCACATCGTATATTGGCACCAAAGACATTAAAACAGGAATGAGGATGTCTCTCCAGCGTTGGTCAAAAACAACAATAATAATCCTTGCTTTCGATATAGTGCCTTCTCACGTTGTCGAGGCGTCTCAAAGCGCTTCTTGGAATATACTGTACAGTGTAGTGACTGTATGTTGCATGGGCGAAACACGGCAGCCATTTGCACACAGCAGTGTCCCCCAAACAGTCGTAAAGCGAGAGAGAGAGACAGAGACGAGAAAGAGAGAATGAGACTAAGAGGGAGACAGTGATGGTGAATAGTTCAAGCGTTCCAAAAATGTATAATTCATATCAGAACAAGAAAAAGAATCTCCTTTGGCAAACACAAAGAGCATTAGACACCACTGGTGGAATTTCCGTATCCATAGCATTTAAGAGAATTTCCATATAGATATTTACTTCATTGAATTGGCACTAACCCCCAAACTTACTGTGTCCTTCTCTGATATTGTACGACGGGGAAAGAGGGTTTTGTGCTAAAATAGAGAGCTTCCATGTGAGACAGCGGTTCACATGCACTATCACCAATGTAGTATACTGCATCCGCTGCTCATGGTGTGGTCTCCTTTACATTGGGGAGACTAAGCGCAGATTGGGAGACCGATTTGCAGAGCATCTTCGCTCTGTGCGGAAGGTCAACCCTGATCTTCCAGTCTCCCTCCATTTCAACTTGCGCTCACATTTAGAGGCTGATCTTTCGATCCATGGTCTCCTACGCTGTTCCAGTGACCCACAGCGAAAGCTTCAGGAACAGCACCTCATCTATCTACTGGGGACCCTACAGCCGTCTGGACTCAACATCGATTTCAGCCATTGCAGGCCATAGGAGCTTTCCCCCCCCACCCTTTTTTCCCCCCCCATCACAATCATAACTCCAGACACCCCTTGCCTCTCTGGTGTTTTGTTTTGTTCTATCACAACTAAACACCTCTTCTCCCCAGTTTCGTTTAAACCCACCCCTTCTGTTTCTCCCCCTGAAGTCGTTAACATATATTCAACCCATCAGTTAACACACTCTTTTTTCCTTTGTCTTCTTTCTCTCCTTTGTCTTCCATGTCCTGCCTCTCCCCCTTTAACATCCTTAAGAAACCTCTCCTTCCAAACAAGCCCCAGTTCTGACGAAGGGTTGTAGACCTGAAACGTTGACTCCTTTTCCTTTCTCCATGGATGCTGCCTGACCTGCTGAGTTTCCCCAGCAACTTCTGTTTTTGTTTCAGATTCCCAGCATCTGTAGTATTTTGTGTTTTGTAATAAATTAATATGTTCACTGGATTCCCTCATGACACATTAAAAAGCATTCTGCTCCTGATAATCTTGTCAATTTCAGGGCTTGAAAAGGTCAGGAACAATTATTAAAAATTATTTTCCTCTCACAATGGCTATCATGCTGAGGGCAGAATGCAAACACGCAATCTATCCGAGCATAGTGGGCTCTCTGCCACTGTAGAGAAATTGCTTGAGTGAGATTAACAGGCCTCGGGAACAAGTCTAACTCCCTGTTTTCTTTCAATCTTTTTGAACCCACTCAACATAGAAATTAAAATAAATGGCCAGCCATTTCTTAATTTTAAAAAAGTCACTCCACCCAAAAGGTTATTGAGACACCTTTTAAACTAATAACATGTTTGATAGTGTGTCTCTTTAGACCTCAGAAGGAGTATAATGGTCAGCGCAGTATTGTGTGAATTTCAGAATGATGCCAGGCAAAATTCGCATTTCAGACCCATCTCCTAGGCTTGCCTCCGCTCCGTCATCACATTCTAAGATGTTCTCTTTTCAACATACGTACTTGAGTAAGCTTCCCCAATACTTTGAATGGTTTATGTTAATCAGATTTACTCACTCATTTTCCATTATAATGTACACCACGGCTTGTGCAGGAACAAAACAGTTGGGATTGACTTGTCCATCTTCTCCGCATATCATAGCTGTTAAACAAGACAAGAGCTCTTCACTCTCAACAGCCAAAGCAATTTACAATTGCTGTAAATGTCAGAAATCTCATTCAACAGGCAGGAACACGGAAAATTTAAATGCAATCAAAACACGCCATCGTGGTCTTACAATAAACTCGTATATTTTGGAGGAAAGTTTTTTTTAAAAAAGCATCTAAAGAATAGTAATTCAGTGTAACAGTGTGTGGCATTTTCTGAAAAGAAGGCTTAACCTGGACTGAATTCTAAAGGTGAACATAAAGAGACTGGTCGTATGGCATAAGGTTTGGAGCAGGGGAGAGAAAAAAAATCAATCGAACTACCTACAATGCCCAATATTCCAAGGATCAATACTGTATTCAGATTTGGTAATGACAAGAATTATGCTCAAAAGATTCAAGGAGTGATGGACTTATATATAAAAAAGGAAATAATACTCAAAGGTTTTATTACACCTAAATTGTCAGGACACCTTACACATCTGTGTCACCTTACATGCCACTTGGGTCCCAGTGATAAAATGGAAACTTTCCAACACAGTCGCCTTGCTGCTTGGTAAGAGCACATACACAGCCTCAGTAAAGCTTCATGGAAACATTCAGCTACAGAGCTGCAGTGTTTCTTCGACAGCTAATACTATTATCAACTCTTTGGACAAAACACAAAACGATGCTGAGGAATGAAAGGCCAGTACTCTGCAACAGCCAGTCAACCCCTTCTGACGTTATCAATTTGTAGTGTTGTCAAGTGATACAATATTTCACATGATCTTGAATTTTTATTTGTTTAGAAGGTTAGAAGCTTTACCTTTTGCTCACGTTGCTCAAGTTCAGAGCTAGCATTTGATTTCTACCTAAACCTACAAATTTAGCATCGTTTTCAGATAATGATTTCAGTGCCACATCATCATGAGAATACAATGAATGTGGTAATAGCCTTGTACGCAAATTAGAATCATCATGAAACACATGTGGTAACATCAAAAAGCACAGTCTGGCCATGTAACTAACGGCTCACAGTAACAGCAGGGAGGCTTTATGGATTCAAAAATATTCAAATCAAAATGCATTTTTGTTCAGAGCATTTGATTAGCTTTGCATACCCAAGCTTGTTTTAATTTTAGTGATTTTTGAAAAACAATACTTTGCTCGGCTTCAAACGTCTCAGCGACATCAGAAATAAGCCCACCTTAAAGAACCAGGGGGAAAAAATATAGGTCTCATCACAGGTGTTAGAGTGATAGAACACCGTTTTATCACCTGATCACTCCACTGATGTCACTTGCACAGTGAATGTGGAACAAATTATAAATTTTTGCTTCCCATTCATCAACTGGCATTTTATAATCTCGATGGAACCAACAATGATTTTGGATTGGAGAAGGCGGGGGTGAGTGGGGGGTGAGGGAGTGGTGGGTAAATGTCAGTATCCACAATTTAAGTAAGCCCACATTATAACGAGGCGTGTTATAATAGAATTCTGCTGCACTTACAGGAAGGAGCCATATACTGTCCCCCAGGGGAGCGAATCTTGTGGGAAGTCACACTCCAGAATCTTCTAGTGATTAGTTACGGAACAGAATTGCCAAAGGGGTGGGAATGGATTCACATTAACCCTTATGACAAAAGCTGTTGCACACCAAAGAGAGGAATGTCTGCTGAGAAAGTGACTTGTGTCTCTCACTTAATCTACATGTTTCAGAATGTTGACAGTTGAAGTCTAACCAGAAGAAGACCTATAGGATGGTAGTGTCCTGACGTAACCTTCATGAAATCTTGCTCCAAAGTGATTAGAAGACTTAATTTGGGGCATTTGCTCATGTTATATCAGTGAGGGAGGATTTCAATCTGCTCAGAAGACGCTTGAAGCTGGAGCTCTAACTAACGCAAGTGAGAACAAAGAAACGCAGCAAGCGTACAGCTTATGTTCACAATATATACTTTTTGTAATAAAAAGAGAGCACTCAGTACCAATTATCGTTCACACAGTTTCAATCAAATGGCACCCAACCCCCTTTTGTTGGAAGCGCATGTGAAGACATCCAAGGATGGAGATGACCTCAGTCGTGACGACCCACCAACATTCATTGATTGTCGATTCTCACCACAGAACCGTACCACAAAAAGAACTGAAGAAATGAAGTAAGAGAGAAAAACAGGAAAGCCTAAGGATGTGGTTTGATCACATGGCTTGCAAAGCAGATCAGATGTCCTTCAACTTAATGCATCAGCTATTTTGCCCCACTCAATTCTAAAAAGCAATTCAATCAGTTTCTTACCTACTATGTCATTTTTCATTGCTTCTACAATTGGAATTGGTCTCAAAGCATCGGGCGAAATGTATTTAGTAAATATATTAACTGCATCACGTTCTATACCTGTTTAGAAAAAAAAGATCATGAAATTCACTGTACAAAATGAAACTCCTTAAGTATAAGTAAATGCAATACAAAAATGTTTTCTCAAGCCTATTATGAAGATTGGATTTTATTATTCAACGAAGAGCATGAAATAAGGAAAATGTTTTGATCAGCAAGTTTTGCTGAGGCTGCCACACTACATAAAATCAATTTTGCATAGCAGGTCAAAAAGAATATAGCATGTATTATGCATCTCCCACAAACTGAAGTGCCATCAGCAGTGTGCAATGCCAGCAGAAACGGCAACTTACGGAACCAGAATGAATATTAGTTACTGCTAAAATAAATTTACTTTATTGTCTTTTACTCTGCCGGTCAGACCCATTTGATTTTTACACCTCACCATAGATTCATTCTCTATTTGAATTTTATGACAAAAACTAGTGTTTTAAAACAATCATTTGCATGAAATTCAACAACAGATTGAAGGGCCTGAAGGCTGTTCTTTTGCTTGCAAATACATTTAGTCTATAATGCTTCATTGCTACTCAATTTCAACATTACTGAATCTGAAATAGCTTCATAAGAATCCTGTTTGTCGAGCAGATTAGTTGAATTTAGTGGTCCATCTGTTGTAAACTACACGTTCTACACTGCTTATATTATGATGTGTCAATCCCACAAAGTATTCAATTAAAAAAAAATTCTAGATGCACTAAGCATTTTTAAAAATCTTGTTTCATGTCATTCAGTAAACAGCACAACATTTGTGTGAATAATAGATCAAAAGTTTAATTGTGGGCGAGAAAATAGGGGGTTTGCAAATGTGTTATGTGCATGTCAGAGTCATCTTATTGCACCCCTGGGAAATGATCATAAAGCTGAATTATAAAGCATTTTGCAATAAAAATACACATTTCAAAGCACTTTCTTTCAAAACAGAACAGTTGTGCAATAGATATTGCACCAAAGCTATGCGCCTTAATCAGCTAATTTGTATTAAAACATTATTTTTCAATCATTAATATCAGCTTCACAAGACTTTCATATTGGAAGTCTATTGAATCATTACTGACTTCACAAACAAAATCCCCACATAGCATATTAGCTTGATACATCTGGTCTGTTTTTCTGTTGGGAAGTAGAGCACGAAACAATACCCAGAACCTGTGGGAAGTGCACAGAGTTGGCTCAGTCCCAGCAATTGCCACCAGTTTAGTCCAGTCGTTAGTGTGGGATTAAGAATCAACGCAGGAGGCTGCTGCCACACGACACCCAGAAGAAAGCTGTTGTCTTCACCATAAAGAGCTTGAGCAAGGAGGCATGCGGAGACGCCACCTGCACTAGCAAGGATCGAGGAATAACTACTATTGCTGCACAAGAACAATAAGCAGCCACTGCTATGGAATTGTTGGATCCAGTTAAGATTAAAAATGCATTTCGTGGAAAAAACAACTGTATCAAAGATGTTTTAGTATATGGAACTTTTTAAACTGTTGTTATGATTATACACAATAAAAACATAGTGAGAGTGTGTGATATTAAATGCGTTCACTTAAGGAAATGTAAGTTGAATCAGATGGTTGACTGATTTGCATTGCTGGGACTATTAAGAGTTCACAAGCCAATTTCAACTAACACACATAAATGCAATGAGCTATATGAAGGACTTGGACCAAATGGCCTGTTTTTGAGCTGTAATGTTCTATGTAATTTCGAAAGTGTGATCAACACACATTTAAATATCCTATTTATAACATGCAAACGGAAATATTTATGCCAAGGATGGCTATTTAAACTTCATACTCTGGGCGTGTGTATTTCAAAGCTGTACACTTTATAGATGTTTGAAATAAATGGATTCTGCAAAAAAAAATCTTTCGTGTAAGTGTGTAGAATACTGATTGACAAATAAATTGCAATCAACTGGGCTTCGTACAGAATTAATTGAATATATCAATTTTACGTACACATGTACAGATCTGAACTTACAATTAAAATAGGAAACATTATTCAGAGCCAGTTATAGCCAAGTTGATAGTATTGGGTCAGAAGCCTGAGCTAAACTCCCTTTTCAGAACCTGACCTCCTAATCCAGCTAATCTACGACTGCATTGTCAGAGGTGCTGTGCTTTGAATGAGATGTCAAACCAACGTTTGGTCAGGTGGATATTAAAATTGCCATGATACTATGAAAAGAAATAGGAGTTTCTCCCGGGCCCTGGCTATATTCAGTAAAAGTCCATTTATCCGGCACCCGATCAACCGTAACTTCCGTATAACCAGCACCTAAAAAAAACTCTGCATTCGATTAACTGGAATTTATCCGGAAAAATGCTTTTTTTTTTGCGCATGTGTGTTTTCGGCCAAATATCCAGCACACGCTTTAACCGGCATTGGCCAGCTCCCGGGGGTGTCGGATAAATGGGCTTTTACTGTAATTGGTCTTCCACCTATCCAATGGATCTCAATCACACAAATGGCTGCTGTGTTTGCATACAAGTTCAATTTGTTGTAGTAATATGAAGCATTGTAAAGATACTACTTATCTTTATACTAAAATTGTTATAAAATAAAATAACAATTTATCAAGTTATTGCCAGAATTCTACATTAACTTAATATGAGCAAATTGAAAAGGCGCAAAGTATTATGTATGTACAGTAATGTACGTACAAATGATTCTACCAGAATTACCCTTCAGAAAGACAAATCTAAGAGGAATCTAAGGGCTCTACACTGAAATAGTTCAATGCCACACAATGGCTTGGGAATTTCAAAATCCCCATTTTACTTTGCAAAGTACAGTATAATGGCACACCACTGAAAATAAAATGAATGGGTTTAAATATCGTTTTCAATTATAAATGACACAATCCTTTCAATAGAAGAAATAGCATTTTTTACAACATCAATTTTGATCAGTCACCTGCTCACTTCAAGAAATATGTCATTTGAATTTCTAGTCGAAGTTTATTTACACAGATGTTTTTAATCTTGGTGCCAAGTTTACCACTCATTCTCATCATTAATACATGTCCAGTTAACTGAAAAATCTCCTTTTTATAACATCTAAAAATATTTGAATATAAACACTCTTCCGAAAGGCATGAAACAGCAGATTAGATGCCCTTTCACTTCCAAAAGGCTCACAAATGCATTTTTCTGACAAATAACATCTGCCACTATTTTAGAGGCTACCTGTCAGTTAAAAGCTCTGGGTTACAACAATCTTCCTTCCTTCGAACCTCCAAGGTCATACGGGTATTACCCATGTGAATACAATAATGCTCTAAAAGAAATTTAACTGGATTTCTGCATGATACAAAAACATCTTTCCGGCTGATGGACTGATGAACCAGTGAACTTTCAACACAATATATTGTAATATATTGCTGATGTAATACTGAAGATTCTATTCAGCAAGTGTGAGTGTGTGCGTTCGTGCGTGGGGGAGAGAGAGAAAAGTCTCAGTATAGTTTTTTTAAAATAAGGTAAAGATGCATAGAAAACAACCAATTTAAAAATCAATGAACATATCTAAGTTTTGAAAATTACAATTTTTAAATCTATGAAACTCTTTAATTAATTCATATGGTTTTGTTCAGCCTTAGATTGTGATTTTTTTTAAAAAAGTCAATGATTTTTTCCTTAGCGATGTTATTCCATTATAAATCGTCAGCAACTATTATTGATTACTCAAGGATCATCTCAATGAGCACAATGAAGCAGCTGCTCAATGAATTCTGGGACCACAAAAGGAATACTTTGCATAGAAGATAGTTAGATCGAGTAATTACATAGGAAGAGAAATGAATAGTATGTGTACACTTACTTTTCATCAGCTTAGCTGATAGATCCTTCAGTGCTGTTGGCTGTCGATTTCCTTTGGACGCAGGCTTGGAAGATTCTTGATTTGCAGTTTCTGTCTGAAAGGTGACTGTTCGTGAAGTCTCATCATGCAGTGTATTCAACTCACTAACATTCTGATTTAACCATTGTTTGGGGGAGTAGTTAGTTCTACCTACAGAGTCCAGGCTTCTGGGATCTGCAAAACCTGGCTTCTTTCCACTACAAACCACATTGCCCTTTGCTTCCGGGTTGCATATTGAACTGGAGTCAAACGATGCCAATGCATCAGTATCATGGTGCCTGTTTGCAGGCGAGGCAGGTTCTGCTAGAGAGCTGTGTTTTACAGTGTTCAGGCTGTGAGCCCTGATGCGGGACCAGCTTGTGGTGCGGAAACTTTCTGCTTCCAACCAGAATGTGACTAAATGTCCAACTCCTTGCGTCTCCATAAACTGGATAATATATGGTAGTGCAGTAGTGTCCTGCAAGACTTGTTTGAGAGTCTTTGAAAGCCTGGAGTTGGTGTCTTGAGAGTTATAGTTCAGACAAGAGTGACCTATTTGAAACAAAAATGTATTATAGGATGAACTCTTGATGATCACAAAATTATTTTCACATCAGTTAAACATTAATTTGTAATCCTGAGTATTCTGAACAAATTTCAGTGAACATTTTCTGGACTCCATCTTGGCCTATTCCACCCAAATATTACATCGATAAAAAATAAAGGACTGTAAAAAGTCGTAAATATTTGTTAACAAAATGTGAAAAGGTTTCAATCAGTTAAAATATTAGCTAAAATGCTACCACAGCTCTCCAAGAGATTGAACCAATTCCATTTTTAGAGGATAAGTGAAGCATTTTCAGATGCAGTATTTACATGATGTTGGTGCACCAATGCAACAATAGGACTGTTAATGGTAAAGGCCCTTCATTCTTGCAACAATTATTCTGTAGCATCTGAATTGCTGGAACGAAAAGTCACCCTTCACTGCAAACAGCAGTCTACATATACATACATCCCTTAACAGAAAATACGTGTTAATCTCAACTCTCCAGGCAGCTACATGGGCAGCTGTCGGGAGTGTAGAAAGAAAGACAATTTAGATAATGCAGTTATGACTGCAGCACTATTGGGGGAAAACGTTATAAATTCATTCTTGAGGGAATTAAGTGCATAAAAATCTGGATACTGTGAAAGAAAAGGATGAACTATCCCAACAAAGCCTTTTCCTATATAGTCTCACTTATCCCGCTTTCTGCTTGTCCGACCGTATTATGTAAATCAATCTCAACAGAGATTGTCGAATGTAGGACACGCTATCCAGAGTACTGTTGCAAAGTTTTGTTGAAAACTGGATAACTCGACTCAATGTACAAGGAATTCCACTTTGTTACTAATGAAGTACAGAAGAAAGCGCAGGGAAGTCGCTCACTGATGCATCAAAAAAATAACTAATTTGTACTAGTTCTACATTTTAAATGAAAAGATTGGATAAAAGAACTGATACTTTTCATCGTCTTCGAATGACTAAAAATGCAAAGTAGATACGTGTTAATAAAACAAGATGTTCTGTTAAGGAGTTTCCAACCGTTTGCTAACAGAGCTTGGGGTACGCTACAACACCCTTTTTGCCTCATACTGTTAAATCTCATCACAGGATACCACTTCCTGATAAGTAGCCACAAGAAGACAACCTGTTCCTAGACCTTTGCCAATGCCACTTTGTAACAGGGCAACGAGAAGGTTGAGAGGGCAGCCAGGGGTGTATTGTATCGTTCCAAAAGCATCAACTCCGTTGCAAGCTTTTCACTTCTGAGTTTATAACCGTTAAAAATAGCTGGAGAATTGATTTATATTCATATTTAAATTAGTCATTTCCTCTGAGGTTTTTAAACAAAAAGACTTAAGTTTTAATTGGAAATGTTTCAATGAACTTTTTTTTAGAAATCAGCTGTTTTAAAGGAGAACTAATTTTTACTAAAAGACCCAAATAATCCTAAATCCTGTAGGGACAGATAGCAAATCACTCATCTGAGAGTCTAATATTACCCCTGTAGGGCGGACTTTAACAGCAGCCCTGATTTCAGCAGCAACACTGATATAAAAGCGTACCTCACAGCTGAGCCATCCCTCAATAGCTGTTTATCCAGTTACTTTGAAGGCAGTAAAGGTATAAAATGTTTGCTATCACTGTCACCCATTATCATTTAACTGGTCATAAACATCGCATTCATAGAGGCCCGCGATGGCAGGTCTGTGAGCTGTTCCAGCCTTCTGCAGATATGAGAGAAAGGTTGAAAGACAAAATCCTCCTCCAAAAGTCCCCACTGGATATACTCAATTGAATTGAGAAGCTTGAGTAAAACTAATAAAAATAAAATCTGTGTTTTTTCCAGTATCTGCAACAGCAATGTGCAGCTATAACAATAAATTGCAATTATAAAGCGCCCTTTACAACATATTGAAGAAGGGGCACAGCATTTCCAGAGCTATTCTAACTTGGTTTGCTCTCTACTCTTCAATTGTTTTACAATATAAGGCAAAGTGAATTTGTATAGAGCTTTTCAATTCGGGAGGACATCCCAAGGCGCTGAGAAAACCACCCTTTTTGAATGTCGAGCATTAACTCAAATCATATCATTGGATCTTTGCGTTTCATTGAATGTGGATTGAAGAAAATCTAATGTATTACAACTTTACCCAGGTCTCCAAAATGAGCAGCTTCCATGTGACTCGGCTGTTTTTTGAGGATTGACGTTCTGCCACGTGCAAAAGAGTCCATGTTAGCAGAGATTGCGTTGATGGCCACATTGCTGGGTCCTGCAGCTTCCAGACAAGCATGGTTCCTGCTTGGGGACGGTGATGCAACTGGAATTGGGGCCAGGGCTGTGGAAAAGAGAGAAGCGTTGCGAGAATAAAGTGGAACAATTACTTTATAACCCGATTTAAATGGTAATAATTAATTATGGATAAAATTATTTTGTGATCTACTTAAAATACTTTGACCAATGAATGATACAGCCTCTTGGACGCTCTGCTCTGCCCCGTTTGGCACCACATTTTTATTCTGAGAGCATCTACCCACAAAGAGAATTAAATACACAAATTCACCCACAAGATAAGACACAACAACAAATTGCATTTATATAACACCCTTCATTGAGGGTAATGTCCCAGAGTACTTCATAGTGGCGGAGTCTCACTCTCCACTCTATGGTATATCCCATGAAACGCTTTTCAATGTCCTCCTGACATGAAAGGCACTACATCAAATGTAGGTATTATTATTATGAAATTAACTTTTTTTTTACAAACAGAAAATTAAAACTATTGACGATTTCCAATTGAAAACAATTGCGTATAATTCAATGTAAAGATACAACAAAAAGTAAAGAATAAAATCTGACAAGTTCACATTTCTCAGATTTCAATTTCATTAAAATACATCTTTAGATTCTAACCATATAGATGTCCCTAATCACAACATGCTTCTTAATTATGAATGACACACACACATGTGACTACCCATCAGGGAATAGTATCCTTGATCGCACAGAGAGGTCAAAAACAGCAACTTGAAACAGGATTAATGGTCTCTCTGATTCTAATTTTTACTTTTGAAATGGTATTGCAACTTTACAGACATCATTAATAAAATCTTTCACGGTGCACTGTTGCTCCAGCCCAATAGAGCTAACTGTTATTGCTACAGCCTATGGTTTATATATAAAGTCTATTTGACCGGCAATATATAAACCAAGGAACAGCCTACAATCTAATTGTTATGCTCCATTATTGTACAACCATGCTACACACTTGTTCAAGATCTAACACACAAATGACAAAAGATACTTTACCTTCTTTGTATAACCAATACTCTTATTCCACTCAAAATAAGCCTTTCAATTTCAGTAAAATATCTCTTTAGATTCTAACCATATAAATGTCCCTGGTCACTATCAAAAAAGATTGTGTTATTAAACTACAAATGAAGGTATTGAATGAATTAATGAATGAATTAGAAGGGTTTAGTTTAACAACAAAAAATGGATTAGGACCGTGATTGGGACGACAAATAAAATTTGCAATATTTTACTAACATCAATTACCAAAGGTAAGGTGTTCCTATACAATAAAGTACTAGTTCCTTTATCAGTACCAAGAATCCTGCAGTAACACAGTTTATGTACAAAGCTTCATTAAATACTCAACTGTGTCACTAAGCAGAAGGGATCCTTCATTGTTTAATTCCTTTCCTTTTCGCATTAATAACTTTTTAAAAAATCTATTAGCATTAAACTACCATAACACAGAAATGTTCATGTAAAAAATATATTAAATGGTAGCTTTCTATTTAATTGCAGATAGCTTGCCTTGGGCTGATAATTTGTTAAGGAAATATAGATTAATAGTGTAATTATTTAAATTGAGGTCTGAGCTGAATCTATGTCCCTTAATTATTTAAATTGAACTCTAATAAGAATCCGTACTCCTTATTAAAAATGTAAAAAATAATCTTCAAAACATAACTCTTAAATGACTAACTTCAAAGATGTTTTGTGTCCTATTGCAATGTGGAATTAAAGCCCAGATGTTTGGCAGTGATGTGATGAAGTAGATGCAGTTTATTCTTGCTATCTTTCCAGTGTTGTTGACTTGAAGAACTCAGATCATGGAAAATGCTTTGCGCACAAAGAAAGTCCCTCTTGGTGCTTGAGGAGAAGATTATCTCGCCTCACACTCAAATTTTACTGCCTAAAAAGGTTGACATTTGTGAACCCAATTACATTTTCAACCCCCACCCCCCCACACAATTTCAGGGAGCTGGTTACATACCAAATCAGCATCCCTTCTCCCCTACACTACACCCAGTTTGTTACTGTTTGAAAGCAGTTCCTTCAAAAATGCCGTTGTTACTTAAAAGCACTTAGTGGGCACTTTGGAGCTACCGGTACCTCACATTTTCTATTAACTTATATGATTGACATGTTTAAAGTCCTGCTCTAGCTACTGTAAATCTTATGGGGGCAGGAGGTTGTGCCATTGTTCTATTTATTGTTGGAACAATTCAAACATACCTGTTGGGATTTCTCTCTCTCACTCCCTCTCACACATGTGCAGACACCCTCAATCATCGCCTCTAAGATTCCTGAATACATTTCTATGGGTTTATTTCCAGTGCTTAACTGCCCACATCTTTGTACACAGTAACAGTATCGATAAAAAAATAAAAAACGTGCGTGCAATAGGCGAGGGAAAGAAAGTGTCAAATTATTTGTTTGCACTCTCTTCATGAATCAACTTATTTGCTTAGAAGCTGAGTTTCGCTGCGGAGTCCCTGTGATGAATATTCAATCATTATGTCATGAATCCAACTACAATGCTTCCATTCATCAACATAAACAGGATTAATTCACCTATTTACAGATATTCGGGGTGTAATGGCTGAAGCCACGGCTGCTGACGGTAGACCGGAGGATTTGGGGGACAAGGTGGAGGCGCGACCCAGTAGAGCGAATGCAACAGGTACTGTTAAGGAGAGAAGATGTACGGGAGGTCGGGAGATGCAGAGGAATGGAGGGATTTGAAATATTAACATACATACAATTTTACTCCTGCAGAAAAGGTGATCTTTGTGTAAATATTGAGGCTGTTCCTTCCATCAAGGTGAGCAGAATGTCGGGTTTAACCATCTCGGTAGCGTTTGCAGTTTACAAATGGCAACAGGAAAAGCAGGCCACATCATCTGGCTGGAGCCTATTATTTACAAATGTTGTGCGCTCCAGCTACACTTGCAATGGTGAATGTTTGGTTGCACTTCTTGTAAAAGTTTTTGTTTGTGTGCAGAAAGGCAATCCTTTCCCACTCAACGTGCCTGAAAAAGTTGTGAATCCCAACCGGAAAATTATGAAAATTCACGAAAAGAACAAACAGAACAATACGGGAGAATTTTTGGAACCTATGGGCGTGACAACACTTGTTCTCTAGACACTTTGAATGATCAACTGAGTTTTAAAAGAAAGCACAAAATGTATTCAAATCATTACTGTATTTTTGTAGTCCGGTAGCAGAAAATGTGCTGGACCAGGATGCAATCATGTCATAATTCAAATATGCTCCCTGCACAAAGGTTAACCACCATAATATTGTAAATAGGTATAAGCATTTCAAATTCATACAGTTCTATATTATTCTTGCATTTTTCCATTGATTACATAATTTTAAAAAAAAACAATCCTATACGGTGTGTCAAAATAAGAAAGTCCATCATCAGATGCAATTTAAATCCATTTTGTTGGAACATTAAGATGGAAGTTAGCATAATTCAATTTAAAACAATCTATTTCCACACTTCCCCCTAACCAGCGAGTTAATCAATAATTCAATGCACCATACATATATCAGGGGCTAGACCAAAAACATTGTTTTTACAAGTTACAAGGCATTCCATGACTTACTACTTCAGTAAATGGGAATGAGAAGCTTTGAAGAAAAAACACTGGCTTATGGCCTTCCCACCGTATATTAAATGACTTAGCAGCCACAAATAGAGCTTCCATGACTTGAACCACCTGCACAAACAATCCAATCTAAATTATTTAATAACACTGAATACAATCATTTATTGTGCATGATGTTTTTGGTACATGTTCAGCCAATGGAGGATTTGCTCTGTTATATTTTTCTTTATTTCAAGGAAAAGAGTTGTCATATTCCTTCCTTCCCAATTAGATCTTTGCTGCTGCTGTTCCTACTTTAATGGAACAAGTACAGATTTATTAATAATAAGAATAAGCCTTGCATTTGATATAACATCAAATCAGTTTATCCGTGGCTAACTAGAGCAGTTAGGGAAAGTATAAAACTAAAAGAAAAGGCCTATAAAACTACCAAAGAGAGCAGCAAACCTGAGGACTGGAAGTGTTTTAGGGACCAACAAAGAAAAACCAAAAAGCTCATTAAGAATGAGAAAATGGATTATCAGAGCAAGCTAGCTAGGAACATTAAGTCAGATTGTAAGAGTTTTTATAAATACATTAAGAGGAATAGGCTAGCAAAAGTAAATGTGGGTGCTTTACAGGCAGAGACGGGAGGAATTATAATGGGGATATGGCAGAGTCCATAAATAAATATTTTGCTTCTGTCTTCACATTAGAAGATACAAAAAGCTTACCGAAAATAGAGATGAACCAAGGGGCTAACGTTTGGGAGCAATTTAGGGCAATGTACAGTAGCAAAGAATTGGTGCTAGAGAAATTGTTGGCATTGAAAAGTGACAATCACTGGACCTGATGGTTTGCATCCTAGGGTTTTAAAAGAGGTGGCTCATGAGATAGTGGAGGCCTTGTCTGATGTTCCAAAATTCTTTGGATTCAGAACGGTCCCCATTGATTGGAAGATCGCAAACGTCACACCACTATTTAAGAAGGGTGGGAGAGAGAAGATGAAGGAACTATAAGACAAGTTAGTCTGACAACAGTGGTATATATAATATATAATAATAATCCTTGCATTTGATATCACGCTTTCCACATCTTATCAACGTCCCAAAGCACTTCACAGAATATACTGTAAGGTGAATTGACTGTATATATTTGTGGGCGAAACACGGCAGCAGTGTCCCACACACAGTCGTGGATTGAAATGATCAATTATATTATTATGGTTTTTTTTGGAGGGATTATTATTAGGGGTGTGGAGTAAGGAAACTTGCCTAAGGTTTCGCCCTGACCTGCCTGGATTCGAACACAGGTCTCCCAGCTTGGTCTCCCCAGCTTGCAAGACAAGTGCTCTAACCACTGAGCCACAGGAGCTCCACAGGTAGGGAAAATTCTAGAATCCTTAATTAAGGATGTTGTAGTGGGGTACTTAAGAGGATCACAATATGATTAGACAGAGTCAACATGGCTTCACAAAAGGGAAGTCATGCTTAACAAATCTTTTAGATTTTTTTGAGGACATATCAAGTAGATTAGATAGGGGGGAATCAGTATATGCAGTGTGTTTAGATTTCCGAAAGGCATTCAATAAGATGCCGCATAAAAGATTGATCCACAAGGGCCCATGGAATTAAGGAGAATATATTAGCATGGATTGAAGAATGGATAACGGGAAGAAAACAGAGAGTAGGGATAAACGGATCCTTCTCAGATTGGCGGGATGTGACTAATGGAGTGCCACAAGGATCAGTGCTTGGGCCTCAACTATTTACAATCTACATCAACGATCTAGATGAGGACATCAAACTTAACATATCCAAACTCGCGGATGACACTAAACAAGGAAGAAGAGTAAACACAGAGGATGACATTAAAAAAATGCAATGTGATATAGATAGGCTAGGTGAGTGGACAAGTAGGTGGCAGATGAAGTATAATGTAGGTAAGTGTGAAGTCATCCTCCTAGGTGGCAAAAACAATAGAGCAGATTATTTTTTAGAAGAGGAGAGACTAGATAGTGTTAGCATTCAGAGGGACTTGGGTGTCCTTGTACACCGGTCACAAAAAATTAGTTTGCATGTACAGCAAGCAATTAGGAAGGCTAACGGTATGTTGGCATTCATTACAAAAGGGTTAGAAATGTAGGGAAGTCTTGCTGCAACTGTATATACCGCACCTAGAATATTACGTGCAGTTTTGGGTCTCCTTATTTAAGAAATGATCTACTCGCCTTAGAGGGGGTACAACGTAGATTCACTAGTTTGGTACCTGGGATGAGGGGGATGTGCTATGAGGATAGGGTGAGAAATCTAGGCCTATATTCTCTAGAATATAGAAAAATGAGAGGTGATCTTATAGAAACCTATAAGATTATTAAGGGGCAAGACAGAATAGATAGTGGTAGGGTCTGGTGATATATCGCTAAAACCCAATATAATTTTCATATCGATATGCCGATATGAGCATTTCAAAAATATCGATATATCGAAAAGTCGAGGTAAAAAATCAGAATGCGCGCACACTGAACTACAAGACCCAGAATGCTCATCTCTATACACAATGCACAGACCGAGGTACAAAGCCGCCATATTGTATTCATAGTCCTAGAATACAATATACAGGTATGCAAGGGGTAGGGGGGGGGAGAGAGACAGCTGGTGGGGGGGAGGGGGAGAGAGACGGCTGGGGGGAAGGGGAGAGAGACGGCTGGGGGAAGGGGGAGAGAGACGGCTGGGGGAAGGGGGAGAGAGAGACGGCTGGGGGAAGGGGGAGAGAGAGACGGCTGGGGGAAGGGGGAGAGAGACGGCTGGGGGGGGAGGGGGAGAGAGATGGCTGGGGGGAGGGGGAGAGAGACGGCTGGCGGGAGGGGGAGAGAGACGGCTGGGGGGAGGGGGAGAGAGATGGCTGGGGGGGGGGGGGGGGAGTGAGACGGCTGGGGAGAGGGGGAGAGAGACGGCTGGGGGGGGGGGAGGGAGAGAGAGACGGCGGGGGGGGGGGAAGAGATAGCTGGGGGGTTGGGGGGGGGGGGGAGAGAGACGACGGGGGTGTGGGGTGCAAGAGAGGGACGGCAGCGGGGAGGGGGGAGAGAGACGGGGTGGATGTGATAATATACAGATAGATAGAGATGGGGGGGATGTGAGAGAGGAGAGAGACACAGACATAAAAACACAGAGATGGAGAGAGTGAGAGACACAGAGAGAGAAAGATATTTACCTCCTGAGGAGATAGGCCCCGAACGTGCGCGCTGTGCGCGCATGCGCAGTACAAAAAACCCGAAAATATCGATATTTCGGTGTATCTCGATATGAGCCCATCGATATATCTGAATCGGAAAATTTCCATATCGACGGACCCTAGATAGTGGGAGATTTTATGGAATTCTCTACCCCAAAGGGCTGTACATGCTCAGACCTTGAGGATATTTAAGACTGAGATTGATAGATTTCTTGTGAATAAAGGGATTAAGGGATATGGGGATAAGGTGGGTAGGTGGAGTTAGAATCAATAGATCAGCCATGATCTTATTGAATAGTGGGGCAGACTCGAGGGACCGAATTCTTATGTCCTTATGTAACACCTTATTACGTCTTCGAGACGTCTCAAAGCGCTTCACAGAATATACTATAGAATGAATTGACTGTATATATGTGGGCAAAATGTGGCAGTCAATTGTGCACAGCAGTGACCCACAAACAGTCTTGGATTGAGTGGCCAATGACTTCTCTTCAGTCATCGTCAATGCCGCTTAATGACTGACAACTGAGGGATGGAGAAGTCTTGCCATATTTTGCATCTATTGTTATGAATTACTCTTCATTACTTGTGAAACAGCTCACCTGTAAACCCAACAAAGCCTGCCTGCTGAGGAAAATCAAGTTCAGATAGACTTTGAATTCTATTTTAAATCTTCTGTTTCCACATCTCCAGTTTCCTTCCCACATTAATTGTTCTTCCCAAGTCACAATATTAATTTCAATGCACTCTCAGCAGGTCAATGAGATATAAGAATCTTCTTTATTAAAGAAAAAACATTTTAAATCAATCAATCAGGAAATGATGCACAGCCCAATTCTCCAGATAATAACAATCCATTATCCCATTTCATCCATTTGGTCAAATCATCCTGAAAGCTTTATATAAAAGTTGCCAAATATTTGGCTTAACACTACAATCAATGTACCACAATAGTCATTTATAATTATCTGGTTTTCAAGGACGGTTCACAAAACACAGAGCAACATGTTCTGCATGTGTAGACATCAAGAATTTTTTAATAAAGCCAACTCAAATGAATCCAATAAGGTCTCCTTTGATACTCAATACAAAAGCCTGAACAATTAACTTGTGACGTCCTCCTAACATGAAAGGCGCAAGACAAGTGTAATTTTGTTGTTGTTGTGGACATGCAACTAATCCTCATAAAAATCTACTGTAAAATTATATTCAAGAGATGGTTAGGGTTATCATTTAAAAGGCAATATAACACCATGAACCCTAAACATACAGTCAAACAGGACATCTTTATTTTGGGTTTATAGACTTCACTTCATAACCACTGTGCTCATTTCACGAAACCAAAACTGTTAAAATGCCCACAGACACCGGAAACTGCCTCTTACATGGAAACCTCCCAACACCAACTTCTTGAAACTGGTTAGAAAGTTAAACAAGTTACATAATTTGCGTAGTATTGGAGTAAACAAATAGGAGGCACTTTCTAGAACCAAACCTTTCAATAGAAGTTCAGGTTTGAGGCAACAGTTTCTTGTAAAAAGTTATATAATGGTGAATATCTTTCTCTTAGTCTCAACTGACATTTACACATAAGGTTCCTCTCAATGGCAGTTTTGTTGATGTCAGCTGAGCCATTGTGGAATGGAAAGATCTTTTCCCAACATTCCTGAAAACCATTTGCTTGCAGTTTAACTGCTGAGCTGTATCAGCAGAGTCTCACACTGTGGTTGTGTTGCTACTTATTCCAGGGAGGACACAGATGTGAAGCTGCTCTTTCCAAGTCACTTTGAATTGAACCAACCGAACACACAGCCTGCTTTGCATAACTAGGATAATGCTCCATTCAAAGGTACAAATTGAATTACTCCTGAAATCCCCTCTCCTAGGGAGGTTTCAGGAACACAGACTCCACAATGATTTATGCTCGTTATTATTCACTAAGCCTCACTCAGTGATAAAATATGTCACACAAGGTCTGATCAAGAATTCTCTTACATTACGAGCACAATATACACCATTTGATTCAATTAAATGTGATCCATTGAGTTACCTTTATTGGTTTGTGGCTCTGTGAGTTTCTCCTTTTCTCCTTTGGCTTTACCTGTGTAAAAGACAATGTATTAAAGAATTTCAATGACAGTCAGAATTGAAGCTCCAGTTGCTCTACATCAGTCATAAACATTTATACTGGTCCAGCATAGCATTGTTTGCTTACGTATCACTTGAAATCACTAAAAGAATGTCTTCAGCCATTTGTATTTTCAGTACAACATGCCAGATGCTACTTATAATAAACCTCGTAAATTAAAGATATGGAAGGTTTCAACTCTGAGATCTCAATCTGTTTACACAGGGCGGCTTGTCAATAGGTGTGATGGTCTACTCACTGGGTGGAAACATGTTTGTAAAGCAGTTTTGACTATTGCCATCAAGTAAAGTACAGTAGTAAGCAAATTCACCATTCAGATGTTAAGTATCCTGTGTAGCGCATCCTCCTGACGTGTAAGGGGCTATACCAAATGCAAAGCTTGTGGTATTGGACACTCATTCCTTACTTTATATATCTGACAACTGTTTTTTTTACTCCTTTGCAGATTTCGGAAGTTAAATCGCAGTGTTCTCCAGGCTGGAGATGGCATTTTGTGTGAAGAGAATTCACAGGAAAATAGGATTCATTTTTTAATCACTACTTTATTAGCTGTGAATATATGGATAAATGTTACCTAAAAGTCCATGGAATCCATTCACTATGGTACTACCGTACTAGACAATGAACTGAAAAATCTTTGACCAGGAATTGCTACCTGGTCTATAATTTTAAATTGGCTGAATGTTTCAATAATAGATACGGGGTATACTATTACAAGATAACCCATTGAAATAGATCCACCTTGGATGAGATTACTACACTTCTTATTTGATCAACAACAGTTCAGTGCAAGTATTCCACTATTCTAAACAGTAAATAATAACTATTATTTTATAACAGGTATTTCAGTGTGCACCATTGCATAATACTGTACAAGGTAACGGAGAAAGAGAAAGAAGGTTTGTGTTTGGTGTGATGTCTGTAAGGTAGTCATTGTTGCCAACAGAGACATTTAACATTATAAGGGCCAATATTTATCAAGTCAACTGAGCCCCTCATTGTACAACCCTCAAAACTCACAACCACTATCAAGTTGTCATTAATTTGGTTACATTGCCAGTGAATTCTATCAATACTATTTGTATCACTATTTTCCTGTTGTTATTGACTACATCAAAGCACAATCTGATCGACTGATTAAAGCAGATAATTATTTTACCATCACCTCGAGGACCACAAATTGTGTCTGCTGCTGTATATGTAGTGGGTTTACTGGCATAGTATGGATACGTTGTATGATGTTTGATAATCAAACAAGCCCAACTCTTCAAAATATTAAATACTCTGTAACCTTTTTTTTACCCGGCGTAAATGGATTTAAACGTGGTGACCTTGACCTGTTTAGTGCCATAACTGGGAGTAGTTCACAAGTTACCTCAAAGGCAAAGCTCTAACCTAGAGCGATCCAGTTCAGCATATTCAGTAACAGATCACAACAGTTAGCAGTGCCCTGTTCTTCCAGGTCAATTAATGTGTTCTTTCACCAATAAGTATTTATTCCATTTTTTTAAAATTGTTTCGCCCAGAAATATACAGTCAATTCACTTCACAGTATATTCTGTGAAGCGCTTTGAGACGTTTAGAAGACATATAAAGCACTATATCAAATTCAAATTACTATTATTATTAATTCAATAAACAACTTTCCTTCAGCAAGTTCAGTAGTTGTGCAGCGTCTTTAGCCTTGCACCTCATTCCATAAACACAAGGTAAACAATGTCATTGCACGTCCATTCACTGAAGCTAAAACACTTTTTTGTGGCATTGTGGCTAGAAAATAATACTAATCCTAGTTGTGGTCTGACCAAATCAGTCAGATCCCAATGTAATTGTGGTATTCTACATAAATCTCTCAGGATCTTGTCAAACAGTTTTATACTCGCTCATTTATTCCACTTCTGCTGTGGATAATTAAACACTTCTATAATCTACAGTGAAACGTTACACCCTGTGACAAATGGCAGAGACATAAAGTTCAACTTCAAAACCACAGTCTTCCCAACCAGCCACATGAATACAGTATATGGTAATTCTGTACACAAGCTGCCAATAATAAAACAAAGTATGTACCGCTTTGCTCAATTTAAGTTTAAATTATTAGTTATCCTATAATGTTTGTTTAACTTGGAAAAATGGATTTAAGAATTTATATTCTCTGTTATTTTGAAGTGTAACATATAAATGGGTGAAATAACAGAGAATATAAACTCTTAAATCAATTTTCCAAGTTAAACAAGCATTACAGGGTAACTAATAATTTAAAGTTAAGTTGAGCAAAGCTGCCCCAAATTAATTCAGTAAATTATTTACATTTAAACTGGAGGAAGTTATGCTTTTCTCAAACCCTCTTGCTGTAGAAAATTAGCAATGTGACAGGTGGAAGATTGGTGGAAGGGGAACAAAATGGAGGAAGTACACAATCAGAAGATAATTGTGTAAAAGCACTAGGCCATAAAATAAGTATCTCCTAGCCAGCAATGCTAGTACATCAATGACAGGAATAAAAAACACTCAAGCTACACGGTGTCGGAACCCAGGAAGAAAGGTTATGGTACAGCTTGGTGTGTGTCCTTAATTTAGCCCTTTTCAGTCCTGGCTATTAATTCCAACATAGTCTAACTATCCAGCTTCCAACCAAGAACTATCCAGCAGGGTGCTTCTGCTTTGTCTTGGTTTCTTGTAAACGTAAAATGTCACAAGAACTGTTTCACTCAGTTGCTTAAAACATGACATTTTCACCTGGGAACTGTATTTGAATCCAATTCGGATCAAAGGGATGAAGGGGTTCACACAGCTGCAGCCTATAAGAGTGTAGATGTGAAACAAGTTCAACATATCCTAATGAGATAACATGCGTTGAACAAGCCTGCCCATAATTTTGTATGGAGTAGAGACCACAAACAATCCAAACTAACATTTGTAACAGTCAACAAATTCTTGGGACATATAGAGGCAGAGTACTGGGACATATGGAGGCAGAGAGGCAGATCTAGTACATCTGAAGTTTAAGTTTTTTTTAATAGCATTCAGTTTTAAACATAAGATGAAACTGGCTGTTCCCAAAGAATTAATCTTTGGCCTAAGGAAAAATTGAGTGAACTTTTGCAATGCATTTTAAAGGGGTGTGGGTGGTTGGAGACTGTAGGTAAGGTACATTCAACAGAAAATGATGAAATTACTAAAATAATACAAAGGTGCTATAAAGCCACCAATCTTGTTATTGCACATTCCTTCTATTATAAACGCACAAATGCATTTTGCAAAACCAGATGGCAACACCCTTTAAATTATCCAACATTTTATCTGAAGGACACAAAGAGAACAGAGGTTTCAAATACTTTTTAGGAACCACTAACAGAACTGTTGTATCAAGCTTGGCAGTCAATTCACATCAAACATCTAGCAGCTCTTTGACTGGAGGCAAATAACTAAAGAGTGTGAAAGGCATGGTCTTTCAGTTGACATTATATCTGTTTGATAGATGAAGGCCAAGGGAAAATTTAGCTCCTCACTGGAGGACATCTATCACAATTTGATTTCAACCGATTTTAACTTCTAAATGGCTCTAGGTCTTAGGAGTCACTGTTAGAGTTCAAAGCAGTTACTCGAAAATAAATACATTTTCTAAATGTAAAAAAAACTGCAAGGCCAAACCAACAGTTACTTATTGTAAGCACTTAATCAGAGCAAAATGTCAATAGCATAAAACCTGCTATTTTCAGATGGCTCATAAACATTGAGGTGATCCAGAAAAAGGTTACACCTATTACCAAACATGCATTCTGAAGACAGGATTGTTATGTTGCCTTTGTACAGTATATAGTGGCTTTATAATGCATGTATTTATTGCACAATCCTAGCTAATTCAGTGCCCTTGAAATTCAGCTCTACAGAGTACTGAGCAAGACATTTACACAGGCCAGCTAAGTAAAACAAGGTAATTTCCCAAATCTCACTTTAAATTGGTTGAAACGAAATATGCAGTGAAGATCAGAATAACCCAAATTAATTCAAACTACATTCAATTCCAAGTCTCTCCTCCCACCTCACCACAATTAATCTGATACTAGGCAAAACCGCTCTTTCGGGCAGTCATGTCCCATTTCTGACAAACTGGTGCACCTTGATCTTATTTGTCATATATCAATTCAGGTGCAGATCCCCATACTGTCCTGCACCATGGGACGTCCTCCTGGTGAAAGGCACAATACATATGTTGATCTCTAGCATTTAAGTTCCGACGAAGGGTCGTGGACCCGAAATGTTGACTCACTTTTCCTTTCTCCATAGAGCCTGACCGTGTGTTTTTTTTACAAATGTTAATCCGTTGTTGCTCCCTTATTCCTATTTCTGGAGTGCTTCAAAATCACAATGGACAGTTCTTTTTAAAAGAAGTGAAACTGCACAATATCTCAACAGGTACTGGTGGAGCAGATTATGCATTTCACTCAATGTCTGCACTCACCAATAAAATATATGGTCACTTCACTTTACAGTATATTCTGTGAAGCGCTTTGAGACTTGATAAGGCATTATATCAAATGCTGACAGGCCATAACTATTGAAGACATCACTATTGTAACAGTAAGTTTAAAACGGTATAGATGACTATTAATAATCATATACTTGCACAAGTTTTTCAATTTATAATGATTACATTTTTAAATTTACTGTATAATGATATTTGCATTTGATATAATGCCTTATCAAGTCTCAAAGCGCTTCACAGAGTACACTGTAAAGTGAATTGACTATATATTTTGTTGGTGAATGCAGACATTGAGTGAAATGCATAATCTGCTCCACAAGTACCTCCATTTATAGCAAAGCCCATAACCAGTTAGTAACCATCGTAAGAGTTTGTGAGTCTTACTATCAATTTTGCATCTCTTTCCTGATTCATCTCTGGACACACAGAATTTAACAACTTGTGTCAACAGAAGTACTCTTGTCCTTGCAATTACACTTATCAAATTGTTCTGGTGATCATCGCCAATAGCTTGTCAGTATTCTAAATGAAAATTAGCTTTTCTTTTAAAACCAGGCATTGAATCATATTCAAGATGAGAAACACTATCAAGCATTCTTCAGTAAAGCTCAGAATAGTTTGAAGGCACAGATGCTGTTCTTCTGATACAGAACTGCTAAATGAAAAGTAGGGAGAAGTGACAGGAGCAGCTGAACACGGGAGACAGATTTGAAGTACCAGCAACATTTGTGGAACAAATTGGTTTTCGAAAATGATGTTACACAATAACAAGACAAATCTGTTGTAGTGAACCTTAAGAATTGCACCTTTAAAGGGCACACAGGATGTTTTCTAGCAGACATCTCCTAATAATTCTATGTACAGCATTTCCTTTGATTGTGTTAGCCTCCCCAATATCTCAACCATTTCTAATTGAGCATTATTCACTCCTTTTCCTTTCCATCCCCATTCTGTCCTCATCTGTCCAATATTTCTTATTGTATGGGAAAGCATATGGAATGGAAACATTTGCAATAGAAAATAGTTAAAGAACCATCTTATGTGAGCCATCCCCACAAGGAATTGGCCTCTTATGCCAAGATTTCTGGTTGTGTTTTACTTTATGTTTTGATGTTTATAGTTCCATTTTGGCAAAGAATTAACAAGAATTATTTGGAATTGATGGACTCTTAAATTGAAGTGTAACTGAAGTAGTGTAGAAACACCAGACAGACCAAGAGAGGCATTTGCAGAGGCCTGGGAGTAGGTTGCCAACTTGCTTGCTCATCAGGAGAACATAGCCAGGGGACTTAAGCGAAAGCAGAAAATAACTGACAAAAGTAATTACTCAACAACCCTCCCCAAACAAACAATTCCACCTGGTATGTACACAGTGGTTGGTAGGCTTCCTGAAAATATCTCTAACCAAAGGGTAGCCTGCCAAACATTGCCATAACATTAAATAGCTTTGAGATATTGCATACCTCATTTATGAAACAAACTGTTCAAACCTCGACGCCGAAACTTCTCCATATCTGCAGAATTAGATTCATACAGGCCTAAATTTAGCATACAATGTATCCTACAAAAAGGAAGACATAGGCTATCATCTGTGATTGTGTGACTGATCGAATAACAAGTATAAAAGTCAAAATGTATCTGTAATAAATGTAAAGCCACAGATGACTTTTCATGACTTTGGATTCACTTGCTTATCATTAAAGAGAATGATGTACCTCCAAACATAATTTAAATTACGCCTATGTATAGAGAGATCGCAGGTTAGTGGACCAAAAAATGAAAGACTGCCATCTATGCGTATTCATCAAATTGTCTTGCACACTGAAGCACCTTGTTATACTCCAATTTGAAGTTACCTACACTATAAGTATTGCTTTTACACCATCTTGCAGTTTCCTAAAGAAAACGTAAACACAATTGCAGCTGTGAGAGTGGATGAGTAAGCAACAAACTTCTCCCAGCACCTTTCAAGTGTGTTCATATTCAGCTGACAGCAGGTGAAATCGCCACAGGGCAAGACACTGTTGCTATTTTTACCTGTGAAATACATGTCAACCTTAATTTGACCCTGACCCGCCTTTCCCAATACAGTACTGTACTTCCAAAAACATTTACAGCAACTTCTCTTCAATTGGCACCAAGTTGGCTGACAGAAACAATCTTCCAAAATGTTAAATCTGATGATGCACTAAATCTATCGGATCTGTAGAACCAACGGCTTACAACCAAATTGCGATGGAAGGACCCAACAACCAATACATTTTACCATTTGCTATTTAGTGAACGTTTTCAAGGGGAGATTGGAGTGTGTAGTCAAGATTGCCATCTTACATCTCTGGTGACCAGGTGTGTAAAATTCCCATTCACGAAAAGCATGCAACAACAATAACTATTAAAACTATTCTTGTTTCCGAATTCAAAATGTTTAAGCTCCACCCAATTTTCTCTGCTGGAGGTGGTCACCTCTTGATAGGTAAGGTTCAAAGGGCACAGTCAGCCATCAGTCAGTTGTTTCTTCTTTACACAAGCAAACCTGCAGCCTCATTAGCCGATTTGTCCAAGGGTGAGAGTGTCACAAGCCACGTGACACACATATATGAATTTTCTCTTTTCACGTGACACACATATATGAATTTTCTCTTTTCACGTGACACACATATATGAATTTTTACATTGGGTGTATGCAAAAACTCTCCCTAGCTGGCTAAACTAACCGTAGTTGTTGAATCTTACTGCCATCCAAGCATTTATGTATTCAGCTATGGATAGTCAGTGTGGATAAAAGGATCCAGCCTGCACTCCTTGTGGTGCTATGGGTTAGAAGGGATTTACTGTCAAGGCTCATTGTACATTCTACAGTATTTCACCTGTATTTTTACCATTCAATGAATACCATGTGCCACTTGTCATGCTCAATTCTGTCAGTCCACAATAGTCTTTGTACATGTCGGTTCTAACATGGCACAAGAGCTTGAAGCTTACTGTGAACCCAACAAAAATATTTTGCTTTCCTTTGAGGGTACTGTAATTAAAGTACAATTAAAACTACATGGGAGTTCAAAACAATCAAGTTGTGAGGCATAATGTGCAGGCCACAAGATAGCATGACCACACTCTTTTCGACAACAACAAAATTACATTGTCAGGAGGACGTCCCAAGGCGCTGGACAGTCATTGTTTCAGACCCGAGCCGGGGTCATGATCGGGGAGGGTGGAGGGAAAAGGGGGGGATTTGGGGTGACCGATGGGACCGTCGAAGAGGAAGGTCTTGAGGCAGGACTTGAAGGAGGCCAGGGAGGGGGTCAGGCTGAGGGGCTGCGGGATGGAATTCTAGAGGTTGGGGGCAGAGTGGCTGAAGGCTCACCTGCCGATGGTTGGGTAGGTGGGTCGGAGGAGGCCAGAGCCTGCCAAGCGGAGAGGGCGGGCAGGTTGGTAGGGGGTTAGGAGATCGCAGAGGTAGGGTGGGGCAAGGCCATGGAGGGCTTTAAGGTTTTCAAGCACAATAGGACACCAGTGACCCTGAAGCCATCCTATGGCTTTGGCATTGGCAACCTCTCTATCTCACCTCCTCCCCTCCAACACACACACACACACAGACACCCAGGGCTGGGTGACCTATAACTATTTTGTTGTGGTAACACTTAAAACCCATTCAAACGAGGTGGGAGGGTAGTACATTAGTAGGTGAGGCGCCTAGAGGGTGAGGTTTTTAAACTGAGCTAGAAAGCGAGGCCTGGTTAGAGAGATGTGACCTGTGAGGACATGGTGGGTGGGTGGGTGTGTGTGTATGGAGGAGGACAGGAAACAGGAGGGCAGATGTCCACAGGAAACCCGCAGGAGAGATAGCCTGTCACTTGTGTGTAATTAATAAATAAATGAATACATAAATATATATACATACATTAGCACAAGGGAAAAATGTACAGTACCAGCTTTTCCTGAGAGGAGGGAGGGAGAGGAGGGAGGGAGAGGAGGAAGGAGGGAGGGAGAGGAGAGGGGGGGTTGGGGGGAGGGAGGGAGAGGAGGAGGAGGGAGGGAGAGGAGGGAGGGAGAGGAGAGGGGGGTGGGAGAGGAGAGGGAGGGAGAGGGGAGGGGGGGAGGGAGAGGGGAGGGAGGAAGGAGGGAGAGGAGACGGGGAGGGAGGAAGGGAGCGGAGGAGGGGGGAGGGAGTAGAGAGGGGAGGGAGGGAGAGGAGAGGGAGAGAGAGGAGGAAGGAGGGAGAGGAGACGGGGAGGGAGGGAGTGGCGGAGGGGAGGGAGGGAGAGGAGAGGGAGAAAGAGGAGGAAGGAGGGAGAGGAGAGGGAGAGAGAGGAGCGGGGGAGGGAGGGAGGGAGGGAGGGAGGCGGAGAGAGAGAAGAGAAGGGGGGAGGGAGAGGAGGGAAGGAGGGAGGGAGGGAGAGGAGAGGAGAGGAGGGAAGGGAGGGAGGGAGGGAGAAGAGGAAGGAGATGTTAACGTCTAGCCGCCCTATGGAGCGGCCTAGCGACAGCCGCCGCCATCGAGGCCCTCCCTCCCCTCCATTCCTCCCCACCCCCTTCTCCTTACCTTTCCTCCTAAAAAATGACATCGTTGGTTCAGTGCATCGCCGGCCGCCCGTGGCTCACTTGACAGCACGAGAGGTGGTGAGGAGGGGGGAAGAGAGGAGGGCGAAGGCGAGGGCTGTCAGGCGGTGACTTCCTCCTCCTCATACTCCCTCCCTCCCGCCCGCGGCGCCGGCCATCAGCTGAGGGGAGAGAGAGAGAGAGATGGAGAGAGCATCACGGGTAAAAAAAACAACGGGGCGCCAAAATAGCCTTTGTAGCCCAAAATAGCCCAATCGCTAGCCCACCGTCGAAAGGTAGCCCCATCACCAGCTCCCGCCCCGAAAGTAGCCCAATGGCTAATTTCTCCCCCACCCCACCACAAAAGTAGCCCAATTGCTAGCCCACCCCCACCACTCCAAGAAAAAAGTAGTCAAATTGCTATCCCCAAACCTGACCCCAGATTGTGCAATGCCTCTTACAATAATTCTTATAATATTTTTAACAGTAATACAGTACATGTAATCCTCGTCCTCACCTTCAAGGGCCATTCACGGCCTCGCCACCCCACCCACCCCCCCGGCCTATCTCTCCGACCTGCTGTCTCCCTATCAGCCCGCCCGTCCCCTCCGCTCAGCAGGCTCTGATCTACTCCGCGTCCACTTCCCCAACCGCCCCGCCATCGGCGGCTGGGCTTTCAGCCTCTCTGCTCCCCCGCACTGTGGGACCCCATCCAGCAGCCCCTTCACATCACTTCCTCTCTTTCCTCTTTCCAAGGCCGGTCTCAAGACCTTCCTCTTCACCCCCGTGCCTTCTGCTCCCCTCCGAACTCCTCCTTCCTCTCCTACTCTCCGTCCCCCCCGACCCTTTCCCCCCCACCTCTCCGCTCCAGTCCCGACCTGACTGTTCAGCGCCTTGGGACGTCCTCCCAACGTGAAAGGCGCTCTATAAATGTAATTTTGTTGTTGTTGTTGCAATAATAATACTTGCATTTGATATAGCGCCTTATCAAGTCTTTGAGACGTCTCAAAGTGTCGTGTATTGGGGGCAAAAGCAATGCTAAGTAAGCAAAGGCGTGTGGAGTAAGGAAACTTGCCTAATGTTTCGCCCTGCCCAGAAATCAAACCCACGTTCGTATAGGAAACGATATCTCAGGATGGCATACATAGTTTGGGACGTGACACGTGCAAGCAACTTGCGCAAGCAAGCAACCGAGGGTGGTGGAAGGCGAAGTGGGTGGACCTTGGTCTTCTTTTGCCTAGCAAATTTTTACATTCTTAACAGCTAATAATAATAATAATATTCCTTGCATTTGATACAGCGCCTTAGCACATCTTTGAGACGGCTCACAGAATATACTGTGAACTTTTGAAGTGAATTGACTGTAATATTTTATGGGCGAAACGCCGCAACCAATTACGCACAGGAGCGTCCCATACACATTGATGGATTGAGTAACCAGATTTTTAAGATTTTTTTGAAGAGATTATTACCCCACCCCCCCCCCCCACCCGGAAAATGATGGCGACTGGATGAATCTTGGTCTTTTTTCATCTTTTCCCCCTTTCTCCCCCTGGCCCCATTTCCACGACAGTTTGTGGGACACTGCTGTGCGCAATTTGGTTGCCGCGTTTTTCCCACAAATATACAGTCAGTTTTCCTACTCTTCTTCCTCCTGCCCCTCCCCCTCCCCCCCTGCTCTTGTCCCTACCTAACTGTACAGCGCCTTGGGACGTCCTCTCGACGTGAAAGACGCTAAATAAATGTAAGTTTGGATTGATTGATCTAGTAAATTTTTGCATTCTTAATAGTAAATAATAATTTGATATGGTGCCTTATCACTTTGTTAGGATATCTCAGTACGCTTCACGGAATATATTGTAAATTGAATTGACTGTGTGTATTTTGTGGGCGAAGCGCGGCAGCAAATGACGCACAGCAGGTTCCCACAAACAGCCGTGCATCGAGTGACAATTTTTTGGGGGAGAGGTTATGGTAATTACTAGAACAACAACAATAATTTACATTTACATGAAGTGCCCTTCATAGAGGGTAGCATTCTCAGAGGGCTTAACGGTAAACAATGAATTGAAATAATTGTTTTTATCAGATATGAATAAACAGGCAAGTGAAGAAATGAAAACCTGACATTTAAATCCATAATTTGAATCGGTGTGATATTTTTATGTTGAAACGTGTTTTACTTTTAGGGTTAATTAGCTTTTTGTTAACCGTTTTGCATATCGTATTTTCCTTTGTGAATCCTATTTCAGTGAAACGAGCAATGTCCCAACTCGATAACAAGGGCTGGGATTTCCTCTACAAAAGTGACATTTATTATTAGGCAGAGAAATAAAAATGCACATTTGATAACTTTCTGATGAATTGAGTTACTGTTCCATATGAATGCGCAGTCCTTTTATAAATGGAGAAATTTACCAATATACTAATGGAACAGAAAACTGTAGTACAGTAATGTTGAAATGATAAAGTGAGGTCCCATCTGCCTGTTCAGAGGCTGTGTAACAAATTTACATATTTGTCTGCTTTCATCTTATCAAATGTCCTCCACTGTACTGCTTTACCATCAAAGGGGGCTGCAACTTTCAACCTCACCTAAGATCAATCCTCTCAAGCCTTATGAGATGGGCACTGATTTCCCAAAGCCACAAACAACAAACACACGCAGATCCAGAATGGGCAATCACAAGCCAGACATCAAAGATTCCATGGCACCAATCCAAAAAGATGTAGCCAACTCAGAAAGGGAAAGAGGATAGGAAGAAAAGTCTTTAATGTCCACTCTGAAACGGAGAATTTTGAAACAAAATTCTTGCCTGCTATTTTGTTAACAATAACAACAATAAAATTGTAGAGCGCCTTCCATACTGAACAGTCAGCGGTCAGGAACCGATTATGGGGGCGGTGGGGGTAGGGGTTGGGTAGGGTAGGGACGAGGGAGGGTAGAAAGGTAGGATGGTTAAAAAAAAAAGTTTTGTTTAAAAACTAAAGAATAAAGGCCAATGAACTTTTAAAACGACATTGTTTTGGTTACTCTACAAAGAACTTGTTCACAACAAATTATAAATGAACCATTGTCCATCTTGACAGGCAGATCAGGGCAAAACCTTGGGCAAGTTTCCGTACTCCGCGCGCCTAATAATAATCCGTCCAAAAACAACCACAATAATAAAATTGGTCATTTCAATCCACGACTGTTTGTGGGACACTGCTGCGCGCAATTGGCTGCCATGTTTTGCCCATAAATATACAGTCCATTCATTTTCCAGTATATTCTGTGAAGCGCTTTGAGACGTGGATAAGATGTGAAAAACGCTAGATCAAATGCAAGGATTATTACTATTATCATCATCAACAACAAAAACAACAACTTGCATTATTAACACCCTTCAGGCAGGGCAGTGTCTTGCAGCACGATGTCTACCGAGTGTCAAAGTTGGCACCTTTGCGGATTGTCTAAAGTTCAAAGAACGCATATGTATTGAGAAATGCAAAACCCGGCCTAGAAAGAGTGCTCAGTTGCGTCTCGTTTAATAATCCTCCAAAAATAATTGGTCATTTGGATTCACGTGCTGTTTGTGGGGACCTCTGCCTACACTTTCCCAGTCGTAACATTTGACAGCAATTTCACATGAAGGACTGAGAGACGTGATTACAGGTCAAATTATAGTAAGGTCTCGTGTACAGTAAACTACTATCTTAGCAAAGCCGAGGCAAACTAATCCTTATCGCCTCGTAACATAGAACATTGAATGTTCTACTTAGAAAAGTCTTTGTAAACTATTGTTGGAATAAATTTAGATAAAAGTGTATATATATTCTTTCAAGCATTTTGAATTCTACTGGAACAGGGTAGTAAGGCTGCATATTTAATAAATGTTCTTACATGAAACGAGGAATTTCCTAACAAATAAAATGACAGTTGCATAAAATAGTAACTGTTTTGATAAACATAAGTGACTACATTATAAATAATGAAACTGAGTATTCTATTTTAAAACATCACATGGGATTTGATTGTACCAATGGAAAAATACAACAGCATTTAGCAAATCATATCTTCCCTCCATTGTATCTCCTGGGAACATGTAGCATAGATATTCCCTGAACTCAAAGGCGATCAAGCGCAAACTCCAGAATATTTGTCTATTCCAACATATTTTCTTTACTGGCTTTTCTGAATATGTTCATTCAGTCTGCACCAAGGCATCTATCCTCTAATATTGTTCTCAAGCAGATACTTAGTCAGTTCTTTTGTGAAGGAGTTAATTGACCTGCCATTGCATTGCATCCCACTGGTAATTAAATGCATTGTCCTGATGTGAGTTGATGTGCCTCAATAATTGGGTATCCCTAAAGGAAGTATGTATGTCTGCCTCACCTCCTGTCTCTTCTCTGATCGTAGATGACATATAATAATAATCATCCTTTGTATTTGCTTCAATTTATACTGCATTGGTATCAGAAAGGCAAACGTCTATTGCATCGCTCCTCTTCTCTGTCCAATTACAAAAAAGCCTGGCTCAGTTTTAATGGATACTTTCAGAGCAGACACTTAACAAGGCAATGTTTTTAATGACATAATGTCCCTAACAATTCTCCAGAAAGCTATATTGGAAAAAGTATGCAACGGCCTCTGTAACCTTGTTATAAAATTGAAGATATGAGCGCTGTCAATGTGGATCATTTTCAGAAGCTTTTCGGTTGTAGGCCAATTTAACGAGAGAATTGTTGCATAAAAACTCATGAATTCCAGAATGTAACCTCAAAATCACAAGCAGTGTTCAGACAATTCCCTGTAACATACCGCAGGATTGGTTTGTTAAACGTGATGAGAAGTGACACCTTCAGCAAGTCATCGATGAAGGTTCATTGTTGAGGGAAAAAGCTTATTGCCCTATAATGAACTCACAAAAAAACCTTACACGAAGGTTAAAGCGACATCAAATGTAAAGAAGATAAAAGGCTAGGAGTCAGTATCTCAGCGTAAACTGAGTACCGGTAGTTCTCGTTTTATTTCCTTCCTGTCTGAGGCCCAGGGACACCTCTGCACAGTGCTGCACTCTATTGGTGATTAAGCGAGTGCTCTTGTATAACAGTTATAGCATCATCTAGTGTTTACAGCACAATAGGAAGCCATCTGCCCATCCGGCCTCCCCTGATGTCTCACTACTCGATGAGACACACAAACCCAGGTTTAATTCCCCTCTTGTGCTGAGCAAGCTCATCTACGATGGGGCTGGAATGGGAAGCTTTATAATTGGCCGCTGTATAATTGGCCTTGGTGTTCAAGGGAAAGGGAAAGAAAACATTCAACTGCGGCTTTGGCTTCTATCCATTACCCAGTGACCGTGGTGAAACATACGCATGTGGGGTTGGTGCCTGAGAACAAGATCGAGCTTGCCTGCGGTGTCTCTCCCGTGGCATAATGTCTGGAGTTCACACACGAACGGGCATTCGAATCCAAAGCAACGCTCGTCTACCCGTGTCCCGCAAATGCTTTCTGAGAACGTTTGCGGGCACGGGGGTCGCGCGTGGCAACGGCAGCGCCAGAAACCGGCTGTGGTGCGGAGTCTTGGTCAAGTAGCTTACGATGCTCTCTGCCTTTGGGAAATGAACACAAAGCCTTCGGGCGGCAATGCATCTCCGAATCTCTGATTTTCAATCAGCTTCCCAACCTCAACACGAGATGACAGATCTGATATTATAATAACACCAATAATAATAATAATAATCTTTGCATTTTGATACAATGCTTTTTCGCTTCTTATCGCCGTCTCAAAGCTGCTTCACAGAATATACCGTGAAGTGAATAGACTGTATATTTGTGCGCAAAACGTGGCAGCCAATTGCGCACAGCAGTGTCCCACACAAACAGTCGTGGATTGAAATGACCAATTTTTTTTATTATTGTGTGTTTGTTTGGAGGGATTATTATTAGGTGTGTGTGTGTGTGTAGAGTAAAGAAACTTGCCCAAGGTTTCGCCCTGACCTGCCTGGATTCGATCACAGGTCTCACGATTGTTAAGGCAAGTGCTCTAACCACTGAGCCACAGGAGCTCCATAGGATACAGGATAATGCAGGATATTAATCTAGAGAATACATATATTTGGTTTGTTATATCCACCATGTATCTAATAGAAGGGGTTTGATTTCAAACTCATGCAAACACTGCCGTGGCTGGTATCAATGTAAGTTACTAAATGATTAAATGATTAAATTACTAAAGTAAGCGCCACAAAGGAGTCTCAATGTGAACTCAGTAAATTTATCTAGTGATAATCGACAATCAGAAATCAGACGAACCTGTATCGATTAGATATAATGTTAATTGCGACTTGTTTGCTAGCAAGGCAATTATAATACACTAGTAATGAAAAGATGAATGGAGAACAGTTCCTTGCATTTGATACATGCCGTTCAAATTGGGAGGGTACAGAGAATATTTGAGCAGTCTCAAAGTGCTTCACAGGATTTACGGTAACGTTTAGTGACTGTGCGTTCTGTAGATTGAACACTGGATTACTGTCAATTCTTACCACAAAACTCACCAGTTAAAGTTTAAAGTAATTGGTTCTTTTGTGGGTTAACCCTCATTCATCTGAACGAAATTAAATATGTTAAGAGCATCCATCATCCTTAGCATGTATTTTAACAACATAATCAGTTGGGCGAACTATACTCGTTAACCTATTCTAGCTGCGAGTCAAATCTGCTGCTCCTTCCAGAAACCAACTGTGGGATATTGCTGTATTGGCTCCAAGTCAATTGAATATTAAAACTGGATGCAAAGCTCCTCTTTTGTGCCCGAGTCAAAGTGATCTACATCTCCCTGTGCCAACATCCTTGACACTTTAATCCAATTTCCTTTGTGAACCGGACAGGCCGGGAGGCGGGAGCCTGGGGGAGTGAAGGCCGAAGGAACCAACCGTTTATTGCGTCCAACCGTCAATCGAGCCCTGGGGTCTGTGTGCTGTGGTCAAACCCGAGCAACTGTTTGAACGACTTTCGAAGCAGGAGATTGTGAAGGGACGATAACAATAGGAGCATTGACCAGTGAACATCCAATATATATGTTTCCTTACTCCATACGCCTTTGCTTACCTAGTGTTTCGCCCGCGTTATACGATCAATTTACTTTACGGGTACATTCTGTGAAGCGCTCTGAGACATCTCGAAGACATGATGAGACTGGCTATATCGAATGCAAGGATTATTATCTGTGGCTCGGTGGTTAGAGGCACTTGACTTGCAAGCTGGGGAGACCAAGCTGGGGAGACCTGTGTTCGAATCCAGGCCGGTCAGGGCGAAACCCTGGGCAAGTTTCCTTACTCCACATGCCTAATAATAATCCCTCCCAAAAAACCACAATAATAAAATTGATTGTTTCAATCCACGACTGTGTGTGTGGGGGACGCCGCCATGCGCAATTGGCTGCCGCAATTCGCCCACAAATATATACAGTCAATTCACTTTACAGTATATTCTGTGAAGCGCTTTGGGACGTCGATGAGATGTGGAAAGCGCTATATCAAATGCAAGGATTATATTATTATTATTATTATTATTACTATTATTGCCACCCAGTGTGATCAAATGCTACATAAATGCCACCGTTATAGTAATAATCCCTGCGTTTGATCTAGCGCCTTGTCACGTCATTGGG